>JBCNJP010000015.1:9627758-9694978 GCA_039602395.1 Deinandra increscens subsp. villosa | reverse complement strand
TTAAACAAGAAAAATAAAACATTCACTAAGACGGCGTTATAACAATTCTTCATAAATTCCAATGTCTCCTCGTCTGAACCACCCGAACTACTAGACGAAGTCAACATTTCGGGTGGAATTATAAGCCTTGGACGATTCATGTTTTTGAGAAAAAAAATAGTAGAGTTTTTTAGATGGAAATGAAAGAATTTTGTGTAGAGAGGGTATAAAAAATGAATGGGTTTATATAGTATTTGAGTTGGTTAAAAAAAATGGGTAACGGTCAAAAATACCGTTGGAAACGGTTGGAAATGTCTCGGCAACACTCGGCAAAAATTCACCGAAAAGGGGGAAGGAGTTTGCCGATTTGAAGATGCTGAGGGGGGGGGTGTGGTCGCCGATTTGTTTGCCAATAAAAGGGTTTGCCCGAAGGGGGTATGCCGATACATACCGCCCACCCTTACTCCAATAACATCGTCAATCTTGTAGAGACTTATAAGGATTTATACTATCACTGCTTTTATAGAGAGGAATCACCATACCACTAAACTACATGAAGAGAAACAAATTTGATCAGATGGACTAGATTAGCTTGATGCCTCTTAATTTCTTCAAGAAACCAGGATCAGAAAGCTTATATATATGGTCACCGAACATGGATGGAGGATGGTGTTGGTTTTAGGTATCCGATTGTTGGATAACATCAACGTTACTAACGAGATACGTTACAAAGGGTTACACTTTGAATAACGAACAAGTAGGATAATCATTGATCCTATCACGATTAAATAGTATGTATTACATCTATAAATGTTTAGTGGAAATATGGTGGATGGTGGACGTTATATGAGGTATGAGCTACTTCTTGTTTGGGACTTGCTTTTGGACCACGTAACGATCTGTTACCCTGTAACGGGTCATGATGCCAGTCTTGAGATAGCGAGTGGTTATCTTGTAACGGCTCGTTACGAGATAGTTCGACATCCGGTTGTATTTATGTGATAAATATAATTCTGGAAGGATGGTTATTCTAACTATGAACGAACTTAGGAAACAAGTTAAGTATGGCCTATAAATAGAACATAATCTAGATATCCTAGGGGTTGTTGGTGGATTGAACAAGTTGGAGAACTTGGAGAGCACTCAAGAGAGAGGAAGTAGTAGCCCTAGCTGCCACCTCTCTTGTGTCCGATTGAAGTCAGCGACTTCGTCGCCGCCGTCATTGGGCCACCACCGGTTACCATCTACTGTCGTCGTTTGCCTCAATTCTTGGATCCCTCTGAAAAGGTATAATCGTTGTAATCTTGTCTAGTTACTATTTAGTTTCGGATTACAAGAGGTGTAAGCCGAAACCCTAATCGTGATAAACCATCTAGAAAGGTTTTCGTTGAACCATCGTGTTCTGAATGGTTCAGTCACGACTAGTTTTGTTTATACGGGTTATCTGGATCTCTAGTGAGATCAGTTAAGAACCGTCCTCGTGTACACACTTCTGTATATGACTTGTGTAATAAATCTAACTCAAAATTTTAAGAATCCATACACGAAAATTCCAACAGTGGTATCAGAGCCACTTTAAACTAATTCGTCTAGACAAATAAGATTCGATGTAATAGTTATATTATCGTTTTCGGCCATGTATCTATGTTTATATTTTAAAAAATTGTCAAACTGTGATGTTTGACAATTCGTGGCCAAGTTATGTTATTTAATTGTGATATAGTAGTATGCATTATGAGCCTTATAAAAAAGTTGTATTCGAACAGCGTAATGAACCGTTAGTTTGTAACGGCCGTAATACACATTTATCAAAACGGCTCATTAGCCTGTAACGGGTCGTGATGCAGTTTCCCAGTGACGGGTCGTTATACAGTAACGTGTCGTTACGTTCCATGTATGTTTATGTTTATTTTGTGGTTGTGTTTTTCTTGTTTGGTTAATTATGTATTTTTGGGTAAATTGGACCCGTGTATGTAATACTTAGGTTTTTTTATTATTGTAATATTTGTATATCGAACCATGGACCAAGACAAGGAAACAGATACCAAAGAAAACAAGCTAACATCATTGGAGCTAGTTGGAGCAAGTAGGAGCAAGTGGGAGCAAGTAGAAGCATGAAGACAATGTCAGACATGTGTCATGATTTTATTTTGTTAACCACAGTTCGGTATTGTTCATTGGCTCGAACGGGAACCGAAGACTCATTAAGGCTCAAGTGCATAGTATTTTGTATTTGTTGTGAATGCATGTGATTATCTCTCAGGACATAGGCCATTAGATCACAATTTTAAAACGAAAAATTATAAAAAGATGTTTATTAGGAGTTTCGAAAAGTATATTAAATAAACAGTTTATTTAATGAAATCAATTTTCTTCAAGTAAAATTGAATAGTTTAATTTTAGAAAAACCACAATTAATAAAAGTTATTAAAATAGGTTCGCAAAACGACCCACTTAGTTTTAACTATACTTCAAGAAATTTGGGTCTTTACCAACACATAGTATGTGTGGTTAAAACCCTATTATGTGTTAGTATTTGTCTATACCTACATATAAATTAAGTGTCAGGATGTGTTGCCTCACGACTGTAGGTATAGATCAATACCCACACATAAGTTATTTGTAGGTATATAGCACACTTTATCTACACATATATGGGTGGCTAAACTAATTATTATGTGTGGTTAGAAGTGTGACAATTTGTTTGGGTGGTCGCTGACATGGCACATGACGTGGCACATGATGTCGCTCATGACATGGCAGATGACGTTGCACGTGACATGACACATATATATGTGTTGGTAAAAATAATATTATGTGTGGGTAAAAGTAGTAAATGTGTAGGTACTGATATCAATTTGTGTTGAAAAAATATACATATTTGTTGGTAAAATATATTAATGTGTGAACATTAACCGCAATATATGTAGGTAATAATCTTCAAATACAAACAAACAAATATAAATATGTACAATTCAAATAGAAATATGTGACAAAAATTACCATTCCTAATTAAAAATGTTCAAAAAACATTCTTCAAACCAAAAAAAAAAAGTCTAACTATAGAAATTGAAATACTTAAATTAACAAAACAAAACTATTCGTTAGCCACTGCAAGTCTATAGAATACACTAAAACTACTTCACATATCGATATTTTCACCATACTCGGATATATCATGCACGGTGAGATGGTCCTTTCACTACTTTAACTTCAGCAACTAGTTCGTCGTAAGTAGGATGCTTTGGTTTCCATGTGGTACCAATGGTGTTACTAGCTATAACTAATCACATCCCCACCCATATAAACAAACATAGCTTCATCCAAGTACCTTCTCAATAATCAACTTCTCACTCATTAATTCCAGAGGATGATGGTTTCTCAACTTCATCATATCTTCATGCTAAGGCCAAGCAGGATCTCACCTTAATCATAATTTTGTTTTTCTTGGGTAAAAATTAATTAGGTTTTTCTGCATGGAAATTACTAAAAAAATGTTCTTGATTACCTTTAGATGTCAACTAGTAATTCCGATCCTGCTAATCATCCCTCTATGTTCTCGCTCAAGTCCATCCTTAAGAAAGAAAAGCTTAATGACACCAACTTCATGGATTGGTATCACAACCTGAGAATTGTTCTCACATCTGTAAAGAAATTCTATGTTCTTCAGAATCCAATCCCTGAACCCGCAGTATGTTCTGGTGTTGCGTACATAGCTTGGGCTAGGCATGTTGATGACCACGCTATCCCCCTGCAACGCACAGGTAGTAAAATCTAGTTTCAAACAATTAAGACATCTAACATCCAAAAAAAATTGTACTTTGATGACAAATATACTATACAAGGGATTTAGACTTTTATAATAAGAAGAGACATTTCAAACAATCCGAATACTACATCCGAATTTTAGGATATCCGATTTCAAACACACCTTCTATGAATGAATCAGGCCGGATTAATCTAATCTCCAAACTTTATCAAAAATATATGTTACGAAACATGATATCATTCACACACCAAGAACAAAATCTCTCATACAAACAAGATTGCAACAAAGAAGTAATCAAAGAGAAAATAAGAACTCTTAGATTACATATGAACACTCGAACAATACAGCAACAAAGAACTCTCAATCAAGATGATTGAGAGCCTGAAAACCCTAGCTAAGAACGAACGAACTCTCGGGAGAAGCTGTGTGAAAAGAATGAAGTGTTAACCCTAACTTGTGAGATAAGTTGGGTTATATACAGCAACTGAACCCTAGCTCCTTTCACCCGGTCATAACTCCAGCCCAGGAATCCATTCTCAAGCCCAGCAAACCAATCTTGAGCCCAATGCACCATAAGCCCAAGCATCCACAAATACCTAAAAACATAAAACAACAAAGTAAAAAATAGTTAAAAGTTTTTAAAACAAACAATCAACAAATAAATAATGTTTGAGATATTGAATTGAAGATATAAACAATAGATATCTTCAACATCCCCCCTCAATTCAATATACCAAAACAATCAAACATGCCCAACATGTTACATAATTTGTCATGATGATTAACAAACAAACTTTTGGTAAATAAGTTTGCTGGTTGATCAGCAGAATGAATGCCAACAGTTCTGATCAACCCAGAAGATATTTTTTCTCTCAAAAAGAATAAATCAATTTCGAAATGCTTTGTTCTATCATGAAACACAGGATTTTCAGCAATTGACAAAGCAGCATTGCTATCACAAGACAAGACCACTGGTAACTGAACAACCACATTCAACTCCTGCATAACATTCAGAATCCACATTACTTCAGTAGTTGCACCACACATAGATCTATATTCGGCTTCAGCCGAAGACCTAGACACAACACTTTGTTTTTTTGCTTTTCCAGGCCACTAAAGAGTCACCAAGAAATATACAATAACATGTTACAGACCTTCTGGAAGTTAAACATTTTGCCCAATCAAAATCTGCAAATGCAGTGACATTGGAAACATTCCCTTTTTTTAGTAAAATACCTTTACCAGGGGCCTTTTTAAGATACCTAAGAAGTCTTAAGGCTAACTTTAAATGACCAGTGTTGGGAGAATGCATGAATTGGCTCAGAAACTGAACAGAATAAGATATATCAGGTCTTGTATGACACAGATAAATCAATTTCCCAACTAATTTTTGAAAACCTGTCACATTTTCTAAAGGTTTAGAATCAGACTTGCATGACTCAGCAATTACATAATGTGGTTCTAGTGGAGTGTTAACAGGTTTAGAGCCTGTTAAACCAAATTCAGCTAAAAGCTCAGTGCAAAACTTTCTTTGTGACAAACAGATGTCATCTTTCTTTTTAATGACTTCTATACCCAAAAAATACTTTATGACACCCAAGTCTTTGATTAAAAAACTTTCTTTGAGTAAGACTTTTACATTCTCAATATCACTAAGACTATTTCCAGTGATAATTATATCATCTACATACACTAATAACACAGTGAATGTAGTTCCAACAGATTTAATAAACAAAGAGTAGTCACTCTTGCTTTGCACAAACCCAATTTTGATTAAAGTATTAACAAGTTTCTCATTCCACATTCTGGGGGCTTGTTTCAAACCATATAATGACTTGACAAGTTTACACACCCTATTATCATCTTTAGAGAAGTACCCTTCAGGTAATTTCATATAAACATCCTCATGAAGATCTCCATAAAGAAATGCATTATTAATATCAAGTTGAAACAAAGACCAATTGTTACTGATAGCAAGAGTTAACACACATCTTATAATTATCATTTTAACAACTGGTGAGAATGTTTCTTCAAAGTCTATTCCTTCAGTTTGACTAAAGCCCTTTGCAACTAGCCTAGCTTTATATCTCTCAACCTCACCATTAGACTTATACTTTATTTTATACACCCACTTGCAGCCTATTGGTTTTCTGCCACTAGGTAAGTCAACAAGTTCCCAAGTATGATTTCTATTTAAAACTGCCATCTCCTCATTCATAGCAGCAGTCCAATTATCATCACTTAGAGCTTCTCTATAATTTCTAGGTTCAACAGTTTTGTTAAGAACACCAGAAAAAACTTTATCATCAACAGAAAGATGAGAATAGTTGACAACTTTTTCTAAACCAAATTTAACCTTACCATCAACAACAAAATCATCTAACTTACGAGGAAAAACAGACTTCCTAAAACTCCTTCTGACTGTTGAGGATGGTTCAGTTTATTCAGGAGAGGTAACCGGACCCTCAGATAAGGTATTAGTGTCATCACACTTGTCTAGTAAGGGATCTACAACACTAGTAGGATCAGCTGAAGAAGGTGGTGACTCAGATGGAGCCCCCCTCACCTTCTTAGATGAGCTACCAGGTGTCCAATCACCACTATGCACATCCTGCGTGCTCCCCCTATCATCATTGGGATTTGGAGCACTTGAGTCCTTAAGATTGTGTGTAAACAAAAAATTAAAGAAATTAATATGATCAACTGTAGTTTCTGTTCTATCAGGTAGATCAGAATTCGGTTTGAATGGAAACACTTGTTCATAAAACTTTACATCCCTTGAAAAAAACAACCTTTTATGATCCAAACTCCACAATTTATAACCTTTTTTCTCATTAGTATATCCCAAAAACACACATTTTTCAGCATTTTCACCAAACTTGTTTGAATCATTTAAAACAGTTGAAAAACACAAACAACCAAAAATTCTCAAGTGTCCTAAAGGGGGCTTAGAACCAAACAACATTTCAAAAGGAGATTTACCATGAAGGACAGAAGAAGGAAGCCTGTTTATCAAGTAAGTAGCAGTTAGAATTGTCTCAGGCCAAAATTTCAAAGGAATACCAGACTGGAATAACAATGCCCTAGCAACATTCAAAAGATGTCTATGTTTTCTTTCTGCAATACCATTTTGCTGAGGTGTATAAGAACATGAGGTCTGGTGAAGAATACCTTTAGAATTAGTGAAACTAGAAAACTGAGAGTTTAAAAATTCAGTACCATTGTCACTTCTAAGAATTTTAATAGACCTTCCAAACTGTGTATTAACAAGATTGACAAAATTAACCACATTCTCAAATACCTCAGTTTTTGACTTAAGCAAAAAAACCCAAACAGCCCTGGAATAATCATCCACTACAGTTAAGAAGTATTTAGAACCCTCTTGACTTTCAACCCGATAAGGACCCCAAACATCAAGGTGTACTAAATCTCCTAACTGAGTAGATTTATTGTCACTTAAAGGGAAGGGCTCCCTATGTTGTTTAGCCTTATGACAGGTGTCACAAGGAACTAGAGAACCTTTACCTTTAATCTTTAAGACATCTTTCAAAACAACTAAGACTTGATCAGAAGGGTGACCAAGCCTAGTGTGCCATAGCCTACAATCAAACTGACTAGACAAACACACCTTATCACATTCTAAAGGGTCATCACTGAAGTACAACCCATCAACTTGATTACCAGTCAGAAGAATTTTCTTGGTAAGAGAATCCTGAATATAACAGTGATCATCAAAATAAACACCAAATTTGCTATCTCTGGCTAGCTTATAGACAGAAATAAGGTTGATATGATAATCAGGAACAACAAACACATCATTTAAAACCACTTTATCACTTAGCTTAACACAACCAATTTTAGTTACATTTGCAAAAGTACCATTAGGATGTTTAACTTTGATATTAAGATCAGATACATTGACACTATTAAAAACACCTTTATCACTCATTACCATGTGTTGATTTGCTCCAGAATCAACAATCCAACCTGACTCAATATTCTGACTCATATTACTAGCAAGAGAAAACACATTTTGAGAAGAAAAATCAAAAATAAAAGAACACATAGAAGTACCTCCCATATTTCCCAATTGAGAGGAGCTACTCCTGAATCCTTAATCAAACTTAGAAGTTTAGCAATTTGATCAGAGTAAGACTAGTCAGACTATTACTTTGAGACTGAGAGTTGTTATCAACCTGTGAGGACCTAAAGTTTTGACCAGACCCCTGTGTTCCTCTTGGTCTTACACCAGGAGGATAACCAATTAATTCAAAACACCTTTCCTTCATATGTCCAATCTTATTACAATGAGTACACTTCAAATTAGGATTAGGACCTCTATTAGACCTTCTCAAATTGTTGTTATTAGAAAACTGAGACCCTTTAGACACAAACACAGAAGTCTGACCAGGTACCTTTTGTAAACCAGAACTAATTCTATGAGACTCTTCTCTACATACAATAGAGAAAGCAGTTTTTACAGATGGCAAGGGATCTCTAATCAAAAGATTACTCCTAACAGGTTGATAAACATCATCAAGCCCCATTAGGAACTGCATCAACTTAACCAAAGAACTAAATTCATTGAACCCTTTTGCTGACTCACATGTACAAGGAGAGATCTGTACAATTGCATCAAATTGTTTCCACATGGTGTTTAATTTGTTAAAATATTCAGACACAGTACTACCATTTTGTTTAACTGAATTAATTTTTTGATACAATTCAAAAGTCACAGACCCATCTACTTTATCATATGTGTCTTTCAAGTCTTTCCAGACATCAGAGGCTAATTCTGAATAGACCTGTCCAACATAAAGTTCCTCAGCAATAGAGTTCAAGATCCAAGTTAGAACAATAGAATTACATTTATCCCACTGTTGGGCTAAAACCTGATCATCAGTAGATTTCACACATGTACCATCTATAAATCCCACCTTATTTTTCACCCTCAAAGCCAATTTCATAGCATTAGCCCACACAGTGTAATTTTCAGTCCCTTTTAACTTTACAGACACAACAGTTAAGCTACTAGAATCACTAGCATGCAAGTACAGAGGATCATTTGCCTCAATTTTACTAACTAAAGTAGCAGAGGTTCCAGAACCACCATCACCCATTATTACAGATAGTAAAGGACAAGAACCACAACAACAAGTGAACATACACAACAAGAACCAAGAACCAGAACACAAGAACAATCACAAACAAGTAATATGAACACAAGAATATCAATATCTCACAGAATTAACCAAACAGCCCTGAGAGTGACGAAGCCTGGCCAGTGTTCCAGATACTAACCAACTTGTAGTGGCAGCCAAGTCTTAACCAGGGAGTCACAGTCAGAGAACACACAAATAAAACAAAGAACAGATACAACAACGAAGAGTGAAAGGAAGGATATCACCGTGATTTGTACCCAAGTTAGGGTTCGCCCAAAAAATCCAGATCTGAGTGCCTTCACTTAGGGCAAGCAGATCTGAAGCGCAGCAACTTGGTAGATCCAACCTCTTTGACGAGCACAGCAATCAACACAACCACCGAACCGAGTCCAGAGCCAGAAATCACGAATGACCGATGAAACCCTAGGGAGCAGAATCCCAACGAACAGCGGAGGAAAGACGTACAAAACCACCAGAATCAAACAACGAGCACCTTACGGCTCTGATACCATGTTACGAAACATGATATCATTCACACACCAAGAACAAAATCTCTCATACAAACAAGATTGCAACAAAGAAGTAATCAAAGAGAAAATAAGAACTCTTAGATTACATATGAACACTCGAACAATACAGCAACAAAGAACTCTCAATCAAGATGATTGAGAGCCTGAAAACCCTAGCTAAGAACGAACGAACTCTCGGGAGAAGCTGTGTGAAAAGAATGAAGTGTTAACCCTAACTTGTGAGATAAGTTGGGTTATATACAGCAGCTGAACCCTAGCTCCTTTCACCCGGTCATAACTCCAGCCCAGCAATCCATTCTCAAGCCCAGCAAACCAATCTTGAGCCCAATGCACCATAAGCCCAAGCATCCACAAATACCTAAAAACATAAAACAACAAAGTAAAAAATAGTTAAAAGTTTTTAAAACAAACAATCAACAAATAAATAATGTTTGAGATATTGAATTGAAGATATAAACAATAGATATAAAAATATAAAAGAACCTGATAACGATGAAGCAGGACGCAACATGTTTGAGAAAAATAACAGTTTGTACGGGGTGTATGGAGAAACCCTACTGTTTGGGGGCATCGAACCATACAACATGCGTTGTCCCATTTTGTTTGGCACTATTAAAAAAGATGATGGGCACGATTGATGTTGTCATTGTTGTGTTTGGCTGTTAAAACGTGAAATGTATGTCACAAGTGGATTAATACAAGAAAAATACAAATAACTCTCCCATGTTATAATAATAGAGAAAAACATATTAAAATGCTATTTTTTCAAAAGTTTCTATGAAAAGAAAAAGAAGCTTTCTACCTAAACTAATACAACTAAGTTTTATTATTTAGAGCTCCTGACTTTATAAAAAAAAAAAAAGAGTATATGTTAGTGAGATAACGAAAATTCTAAAATTTAATAATAGTAGAAATAATAAGTAGGAACCCTAAATTGATTATTAGAATTTTCAGATTTGGATTGACATTTCAAACGTACAATTCAGATATCTAACATCCGAAATATTATATTTATTATAAATTATAATTTAAAAAGACAAATATTAAACTTGGGATTTAGACTTTTAGTTGCACATTCCGGTTTTCATCTCCCTATCTTTCACTTTTTCCATTTCTATAACATATATTGACGATTTCATATGAGAGAAGTATCGACTTTCTTTGACCTTCTTCAACGGTTCGAGATATATATCTACAACACAATAATATACATCATCCTTGGCAGGGATGTCTTTGAGGGTGTGCAGGGTGGACGACCGCACAGGGCATATGTTTTAGAGGGGCATGACGAAAAAAATCGTCTTTATATATTACATGTTGTCATTTAACATTTATTTCTAATTTTTTAAGTTCGAACTCATATTTAAAATATTAAATTAGGAATTATGTAAAAAAAATTCACTAAGTCCAATAAATGATAACAGATGTGACACATTTTTTATATATAAAGACATATTTGTTAAACTCGCTCCTGGACACTCAAAATCTCAGAGACGCCCCTGATTCTTAGTGGTCGAGATCGAAAGTTAAATCTCCTCTATGTAATTTCATAGAGTCTTAAGTTTTGTAATATACATTTCTTTTATATCATGTTTGTGTAATTAGAACGTTAAATCGAAGTATATTATTCATGTTTTGGCCTTTTGGCAGTCGATCTTGAAATATCAGATTGGTTAGTTGTTCCGTAATGCATGTTCTCTTTTTTATTTGTTCAAATTGGCTTGCATTTCTTCTATGTGAAATATTTGACGACTTGATTTAATTAGTACACTCCTATATTAAATGAAAGCGGGTAAAGTTGTGTATACCTTTTTTAGTGAGATGAATTCATGCTTTGTTACTGTTTTATTTTGGTTAGCCTAATAAACGACTAACTATCTGAGACCAACCGACCCTTTTAATTAATGCATTTGAGATGGATAATATGGTACTTTTAAACAATATTAAGTAATTACAAGGTTTAAGACATATTGTGCAATCTTTTAAAACTTTAAACTTACCATTTCTTTAATTTATCCCACATCGGCTGGATGAAGAAACAAAGTCATGGACATTTTGCTATAAATAAGAAAGAGAGAAAACAAATAAAAGATACATTAAGTCTCCGTTTAGAATTTATTTTCTTGATTTGAAGTCCACTTTGGATTTATTAGTTTTTTGTTGTTTGTCACGGGTTTATTTTGATTAGCCTAGTAAATGATTAATTGATAAAGACCAAACTGATTCTTTTAGTTAATGTATTTGAGATGGATATATAACATGGTAATTTACACAACTTTAAGTAATTATAACATTTATGACATATGATACAATCTTCTAAAACTTCTAGTGTATTTCATTAAGCCATGGACATTTTGCTATAAATAATGAGGGGATGAAGAAAGTGAAAGCCACATCAAGTATTGAAATTCCCGTTGAGAATTTGAGATTTCATTTTTCTTGATTATCAAGCCCACTTTAGGTTCATAAGTTTTTGTGGTTTAGTTACGGGTTTATTTTGGTTAGCTTAATAAATGATTAAGTGATCGACACCCGCATCGACTCTTTTAATTAACCAAAATATAATGGTTATAATCTTTTGGTTATCTATAATTTCGGTTACAGTCAAAATAGTAATATTTATGATATGCAAACAAGATGCTGCAAGTGATTAAAACTTGATTTTCTTAGATAAAATATATAACTATCCTCTTTCATCCTTGACATCCGTACATTATTATTCATGTTTATGCTTCCAATTTGGCTTTAATTTTTTTAATTTATTTTCAAAAATATATTATTTTGTGAATGTTTATAGATGTTATCCATTAGAGGATTTGATAAGGATTCAGATTATGTTAAACTATTATGGTTTGGGAAGTGTTTGAATTATTAATTTAAATTTTACTCAGTTGTTGTAAGATTATAAGCAACAACTATGGCATTGTTAGTTGTTATTCCACATGAGAGACCAAAATTGAGTTTCATTTCCATTTTTTTTTTACAAAAGAGGAGCTTTGTTCCACATATAAGGAGAGAAAAATTAATTTCACACTCTTTTGATAAAATGAGAGATTCTTAGTGGATTAACACATTAGTCAAACTTTTGAAGCTCTTTGTCCCAAGTTGCTTTAGGCTTTTGAACAACGAAATCTTGAAATAGGTTGATAATCGAATCTGTCCAATAATCGAGATTGACTGAAAATTTAACCAATTATTAATAAATAAAATCCATTTTGGTTATGGTTAAGCCTATCATCCCTTAATCGAATCTATTGTTGCGGTTATAGCTAGTGTGTTGTGATCTCTGCAACATCGCACGGACTCTTCACTAGTTGTCTTTACATGATGAAGCAATTTTATTTGAATGTTTTAAGTAGACCTTAAAAATCAATTACATGATTTTTTTTTAATTATAAATCTAAAATTTGAATGTTATATTTATGGCAAATTGAATTTTAGTAATCCAAACTATGACTCATTAGCCGATAATAATCCAAACTATCAGTTTGGCCAGCAGCAGTCCCAACTTTCATTTTCGTTATGGTTTCTAGATTTGATAAGGATTAGAAACATTTTATTTGAACTTTACAGAAAATAAAAGCAATTACAATATTCTTAAATTAATCAAAGCTAGAAATCCAAATATAATCATAGAAGCTGAAATGATCATACAGAGGATCGATCATCCATTACGGGTCATTGACACAGTGACATTAATGAGCTTGGTCTTCTCTTTGGACATGGAAATCTTGATATTATTAGTGTACCTCTCAAACACCTCCTCAATGACCGACTCCCCAAAATGGCTTAACACCAAAGGCTCCGCAACAGCTCGCATACATTTCCCCATATTGTATCCTTGAGCCTCCTCTTCGGAAAAAATGAGATTTTGGTCTGTGCTTGCATCCCAATTCACTTGAGAAACCTCAAGGCAATCAATCATGAACGACCCTTCTTTCTCCACTTCATTACTCACTTCTTTAGGACTAGGAGTGTACTGTGGAATGTTGAATGAATCCACTTTCTCTTCTTCTATAAGTCCCTGCTTTCAACAACTTAAATATTCAGATTAACTCTCAGTTGTTTAACTGAAATAAAGTAAAACACTTAAATGAATGCTTTCAGTCACCACAATTGTCAAAGAACGAACTGAAATAAAGTAAAACAACTATTAGGGACAACCCTTTCAGTCACCACAATTGTCAATAATCCATAAAATTTGTCATCCACAAAATCGCAACATGGTTTTTTTGTCTCAACCATAACACTCGAACATGGATTTATGCAGAAATGATAATTTAAACCATAATTTATACCTCAGAAACCATATCATTTAGAGATGTGGCTAGGAGATCCCACACGTAACAACATTCTTTGCTACAAGGATCGTCACTTTGCCTTCCTAGTATTGTCAAAACCATACGCCCTCCTTTTACCATCTCCTCAGCACGACACTTGAGAAAAGTCGTAAAGTCTCTTTGAAACTGCTCATGGTAAGCTTTTATTACGCTTCGAGGGCTTGTTCTTGACATGTATATGTTTCCTTTGTTTGTATTTATCATTTCAGGAACCTATTCAATAATTAAAATATTTTATTACAGCATAAGTTTATCATATAACACACACACACACATATATATAGGTATACATATATATATATATATATATATATAGAGAGAGAGAGAGAGAGAGAACCTGAGAGAGCCACATGAGGCTGTAGGAAGAGTAGACAAAATGAATGCTTCTACTAAGAAAGAGCCTGCAATAAAATGATCCAGGGACACCAGAAACGTAACACCGTGGTGAAGATGAGTTGGGTATCGTTTGCTTTGAAAGCTTCTTTTGAAATTTTTGCACCGAGTGAAAGATGGTGTTGAAATCATTGTGTGGGAGGTCATTCAAGTACATCTGTATTTCAGGTGGTTCATCATAATTATCTAATTCGAGTCGGATCTTGTCAATTGACTTGACGAGCTCTGACGCCACTAGTAACGTGTTTGGTCCAGATGAACATCCAAGATCCGCCATGATTAGGGTTTTGGGGAAGTTCATATCACAATAGAGATTAGTCAAAGCATTTTCGATTATAGGTTTTGTCATCGATATAACCTTTCTCTGCAAACATTAATTAGTTAGTTGTAAATAAAAATTATGAATCGGTTTACTTATATATATGTATACTATTAACTAGTTGGAAATTTCTAACAAAAAAATGTTACTTACCTGCAGAAGAGAATTGTTGGAGTAGCTATAATCGTCATCACCACCATTCATACGAAGCACTTGAATGACATCCATATCTATCTTATAATGGGACTACACAAAGAAACACTACCTTGGGATATGCCTTTTGAGTTTGAGCCATGCACCTCTATTTATATACCTAGTAAGTTGACGGTATTTGAGCTCCATATTATTAGTTATTTTTTCTATACTATATTTTACAAATCATAAAATATTTGCGATATATATTCTTCTTATAATATGCGTTTGTATACTATACTATTCTTTTGATACTTGATGTCATATGACCGTACTGTCTCTATCATACTAAACATATATAAACCTATATGATCACTATGTAAGTCACATGTTTTATTTCCATCACGTAGCTATAAGCTCCGACACAAACTATTTGACTAATATTTTGGGCACCTTTTCACACTTAACAAATGGTATTTAGTTATGAGTCGAAATTTAAGAATAATAAAGTTTTTGATTGATAATTACATAAGACTTATCACAGGGCTTCTAGCCTAATTATGATATCTTGGTGATTAGTACGATTTTTTTTTTCTAAAGGTTAGTGTTCAAGTATATATCATTGTAAAGAAGAAAAAATTTGTTGTTCAAAAAAAAAAGAAGGCTGACTTTTTTTTAAGAGTTTTTATTTTACAACATTTTTCCGTGAATAATGCTTTTTCTATTTAAGTGGTGATGGTTATTTAAAAAAACATATAGAAGATTTTGACTAATTGGGCAAATTAAATACACACATGTTCTTCACGTGCATGGATTACTTTAAGAAACCATGTGATATGATGCTTTAAGGTAGTTAGTTAAGGATTTCCTGTCACACGTTTTTGTTCGTGTAACACGGCAAAGGGACACCAATCTAAGACAATAAAACTAATAATCAATATTGTGCTTGTTATAATTAAAATTAATAAAAATATGACATAACTGTATTTTATTGTTGTTTAATTTGAGCTCTAATGAAAACTTAAACACTAGAAAAAAAAAGACTAAAACGTACCACAGCTAATCTCATTTAAAAATAGAATTACAAAGAATAAGATATAAGTATACCTTACCTCTATTTAAAAGGAATAAAAATGTTACTATAAGAAAGACCCGTGGCTCAAAAAAGATCTATTATTTGAGAGGAGGGATAAACAAATCATAAAAATAAAAAATAAAAAAAAACAAACAAACGGGTAGACAATAAAGGTGTATAATAGTGTATGTGTTTATCTACAACTAATTTTTCCTCCGGCGTACATTTCGCAGAGAACCTTTTTACTGCTTATTAAAATAAGAAAAGCATATATAACATATACACACAAAAATGCGGCTTAGGATTATGATGATCTAAAAATGGTTGTAACACAGTTAACAAAACCTAATAGCATACATGACATACTCTAAAATTCTATTCTCTGGAGGTGTTTTTAATAACAATCAAAGTACATGAACGTGAAAAAGCCTATCTTGAATAGATGAAGAAAACGAGTGCTGGTGAAAATAAACTAACAACATAATAGAGGAAAGTATGCACGAAAAGTGTTGGAAAAAATATTTAGCATACTTCACAAATGAAACGTAAATTAAGCAGCAACGTAAATTAAGCAGCATGCATGAGAAAATTTGAACCCTAAACACGACTCGGATTTAAAGAAAATTTTAACCCTATACTCGTAAATTAAAAAAAATCTTTTTAAACCATAAATTATGATAATACCTACTAAAAACCCAATTTTTTGTGCACAAAATATCATATTAAAAAAGAAAAAAATGTGTCCAAAATGAAAATAGAAAAAATTTAAGTAGCGATCTTAATTTATATAAAAAGAAAAAGTTATGTGGCCACATGAGAAAGCTAAATATCAATCATATGTATTCTAGCGGCAATACCGTGGATACACAAAACAATAAATAAATGAACATAAAAAGTTGAACTCTAAACCCTTACATTTTAAAATAAAAGATTCACTTAAACCCATAAATTACATGCATACTTGTTAGTAACCTAACTTTTAGTATACAAAATATACTATAAAAAATGATGTGGCCAAAATTGAAAAAAGAAAATATTAGTAGGTTTACTTGGACTAAAATATAATCAGGGCTTATGTGACTAAAATATAAATATCAGTGTACAAGTTTACATAAAAAGACAAAGTAATATAATCAAAATAAAAAACGTAAAAATACATTATTCGTTAGGTTTACTTGGACATAATTAAAATATGAGCAAAATAATGTAGACAAAAAAACATTTAAAATAAAAACATTATACTATTTAAAAAAAAAGGTAATATGACTAGAATAAAACACGTAAAAATATATTATTTATCAGGTTTATATGGCTAAGATAAATATAGAAAAATATTAGGCAGAACCTTTATATAAAAAGACAAAGTAATGAGATTAAAATTAAAAAAAAAAAAACCTAAAAGTATACAATTCTAAAAAGAAAAAGTAAGTAGCCAAAATGAAAACACAAAAATGACGTGACTAAAATGAAAAACGTAAAAGTAAAAAGAAGAGTAATAGAACCAAAATGAAAAATAGAAAAGGTAATGTGGTTAAAACGAAAAAAACTTAAAACTATATTATTCATGGAGTAGGTTTTTGTATTATATAATAATAAGACTTACTCTAATGTTAGGGGCGGCCTCGAGCAAAAGTAAGCTGGGCAACTGTTTAGAATCCAATATTTTTAAAATTTTCTTATGTAATTTTATTATATATATATATAGGGGGAGGATCATTTATAATCAATTAGTTTTGAGAACTTTTGAAAACAATTCTGAGTCATTAGTTATATATAAGGAAACCCCCTCATAAATTTGAGTGGTCCCTCCTTGAAAATTAGTGGCTTAGAATTTTCTCAAAAGTTTTCAAGTGAACCTAACTATATATATATATATATATATATATATATATATATATATATATATATATATATATATTTTGCAACGAATTTAGATATCATTTTCTAAAATCTCTCAAACACACAGTCAAAGGCAGTCTGATGATATCTGGTAAACAAGAGGAAAGCCACGAGAACCCCAGATAACATTTCCAAGGCAAAAACACCATCAGTGAGAGATGCCATAAACAAACACTGGATACATATGATGCTATATACGTGTCCATAACATGATTCGTGGCATAAAATTATGAATATTGCAAAGTTAGAAGGGTAGAAAGTCTAAACTATGTAAAAGGAACCCCTAAATATCACATTTAATTGCGTGTTCTGGTTCCTACATGTGTCTTCATTTATGTTATGTGTCGGTTTTTTTTTTATGCCACGAATCATGTTATGGACACGTATATAGCATCATATGTATCCAACAATTGGGTTTCAGAACAAAAAAGAACCATTTTAAGCCACTAGTTTATATATATGGAAAACCCCCCATAAATTATAGTGGTCCCCATCTGAAATTAGTGTTGAGATTTAGTTCTCAAAAGTTCTCATTTGAACACTATATATATATATATATATATATATATAGGGTTAGGATCCTGCGAAAACACATCTTTTTTGTGAAAACTGCGAAAAAACATATTAAAAATCACGTAATTTTTTTATACGTTAACGATTTTTCATAAAATTTGCGCCAAAAGTCTTAGAATTACGTTATCTTTAAATCTGGAGCAAAATATTAAAAAAAAAAACTGAACGTTTTTTTCCCGTGTGATGCACATGTGCATCATATAATTAAAAAAAGTTATAAAATGCTATTTTTTTCTTTAAATCTAAAGATAACACAACTATAAGATTTAGGGTGCAATTTCTTTTTAAACTATTAATGTATATCACATGTATGAGCGTTTTTTTTTTTTTTTTTGTATGATGCACATGTGCATCATTCAATAAAAACGCAAAAAAATGATGAAAATATATGACATATGGTGCGACTAAGAAAAAAAATATATTAACTCATACTAAAAGTATGAGTTTTTTTTGTGATGCACATGTGCACCACACAAAAAAATATTTAAAAAAAAATAAAAAAGCATTAAGTTTTTTAAAAATTTTATAGGATTAAAGATAATATAATTTTAAGACTTTTGGTGCAAATTTTTTAAAAAAAAATATTAACGTATGAAAAAGTTATGTAGGTTTAAGATTTGTTTACGCAGTTCTCACAAAAAAGGGTGTTTTCGCAGGATCCTTCCCCTATATATATATATATATATATATATATATATATATATATATATATATATAGGGAGAGGATCATTTGAGAACCAATTTGATTTGAGAACTAAAAAGAACTAATTTGAGCCACAAGTTTATTTATATGTATCCCCCTCCCATGAATTGTAATGGTCCCCTCTGAAATCTGTGGTTGAGATTTAGTTCTCAAAAGTTCTCAAAACAAAAAGTTTTTATTATATATATATATATATATATATATATATATATATATATATATATATATAGGGTGAGGTTCATTGTAGACATCCCCCATAAGTGTAGACATGTAGACACCCTATTTCACATGTGAAATTACTTTATTTCACATGTGTTTTCACATATGAAATTTTCTGAACAATGAGAAAAATGAAAAAAAGAAAAAAGAAATTAATCATAACCATTAGATCAAGAGATCTAATGGTGAAAAAAGGTGTCTACCTGTCTACACTTATGGGGGTGTCTACAATGAACTTTTCACTATATATATATATATATATATATATATATATATATATAAGAGAGAGAGAGAGAGAAGGGTAAAATGAAAACCACTCCGAGTTGGGAAAACTTTCGAAACTCTTCAAAAACGGGGTCAAAAAGTTTTTTTTTCATTCAATTTTTTATGGTAATTCTTTAGGTTATAGGCTACCCTATGTGGAAAATAAACAAAAAAACGCATCGGGGATTTTTTTTTTTAAATGTCAAAAAACGGTCTTGTTACATATGTAACATTGTATACATATATTGGTTACATATGTAACAACCGTTTTTTGAGATTTTTTATTAAAAAAAAATCCGGGGCGTTTTTTTTTATTTTTTTCCACCTAGGGTTAGCCTATAACCTAAAGAATCACCATATAAAATTGAATGAAAAAAAAACTTTTTGACCCCGTTTTTAAAGAGTTTCGAAAGTTTTCCCAACTCGGAGTGGTTTTCACCATAACCATCCCCTATATATATATATATATATAATCTTGTTAGTGATTTTCATGACACGGCTACTTTCGTTAGATGGCTAACTCGTTTTACCTTAAAGCTTAGGTGTGCAGCGCACATAGAAATCCAGAAACCGTGGTTCGATCCTCGGACTACGTATTTTTTTTAGACCCAAATTTTAGTAAAATTAGTATAAATAACAAGTTTGAACCTTTGGCCTCAACATATATAAACTAAGGTGTAATTAATTCCCAATTGAACTAACATGAGATGTTAAATTAATGACTATAATTTGTATATAATAATATTAATCAAATACATTAAATCTATAAAATCCAAAATTATATTGTATGTTACTTCACCTTTTTAATTTGATATAATTTGAAAGATTAATTAATTTTATTTCAAATAATAAATATATGACTAAAATTCAGTTTTTTATAACTGAATATATAAGAATATTAGTGTTCTAAAGCAAATTATTTTCATTCGATCGGTAACCATCCAGAGTCAGGTCTCTTGGGGGCCCAATTTTTTTTCTCGCTTAATGCCCCGATAATTTTTTAGGTTCTCGGGACCAGCCCGGCCTGTCTAACGCAGAGAGGTTTGGGTTTTCCGTGGCATATGAGGCAACGCAAGTCCTACCTGCGATGTTGCTTGACCCCGCCCGTACGTCTCCTCCTGCCCTTCTCGATGTGTGCCGATTTTGAGTTGTTTTTTATTTATTTCTCATAGATTAATATATAAATCTATATCTAAACTATATAATAAACAAAAAGTTTGGTTATACTTTAATTAGTAAAAATGACACTTGTCATTACCATAAAATTTTGGATTTAGTCAAAATTTAAATAAATAATTATTCAAATACTAAATTTTCCATATTAAGGTTTATTTAGTGTAAACTTTTAATAAGTAATTATTTAAATACATATTTTTATATTAAAGTTAGTAATTATCCAAATACTAAATTTTAATATTTTATTACACATATATTATTTTTTATTAAAATAATATATTTTACTGCATATACTTTAATAGTTTAATATAATGCTTATAATACTTTATTCATAATAATATATTAAATAAAATATTATACATGTAATATAAAATATTTTATTCTATTTAATTTTATATTTTTTTACTTTAAATTAAGTTTAAATTCAAATTTACCAAGTATTTCATTTCAATATAATAAACAAAATCCTTATTTTTCGTGACCTGATTTCTTTTTTTAACTATAAACATACGGTTACACGGGGGTCTAATCATGACAAACGATGTTACCCACGACATGTTACGACCGCAGTCCGTGCGAGTAACTAAGACCTTTTGTGTTGCACATCCATCCCAGAGAAAACCCACCGCCTAAATGCCTACTGTCGTAAAACATTTGACCCACCTATAATTACTGAGAAAATTTTAGATGGTTATAAAAATATATAATTGCCATAGATTATAATTATATTTATAAATTTTATTTAAACTTAGCCGTGTAATACACGCGGATAAAAAAATTAATATAATTGTATATGAAAATGATGAGTATATTAGTTGAAGATAAAAACTACATGCATGTAGAAAGAATAAATAAAAAATTAGAAAGCATAAATAAAAAACTAATATGATGTGCTAACTAAACTTACATATAAAGAGAGGGGTGTTTACATTAGGAGTCTAAAACATCGTCATGCAGCTGACATGGACACCCCTCACGCTAGTTTATTCCGTGTGAACTCACATACTGACCACCAAAGCATGTGTTTAAAATATATATAAATGATGAGGCTGGTTTGTTAGGAAAGAGTAGTTTATTCTAAACAATAATAATTGTACGTTAGGAGAAGTATTATATATTCTATTATTATAATATAATTATAATATTATAATATTAAAATTGTAAATTATAATTAGAATAAGATATATTGTGTGTACGTGATCACCTATTAAACCAACTATTTGTTAATAAGGCAAGTGGGTGTCTATGTTATGCACATAGACAAAATAACGCATTACATTATATTATATTAAATAGGAAAAGTGAATATGGTGATGTTAAGCATCTAATTTTAGATGCGAAACTCACCAAAACAACGTAGTTTTAATTTAAAACTCTTAACTTAATTAAAATCACTTTCTATATTAAGAATTAGGTTTATTGGATTTTAATAATCAAGTTATTACCAATTAGCCAATATTAATTCTACTTTTGAAATTGCCCTACATTAATCCCAATTATTAAGGTGTTGGATTTCATTAAACTTCCGTTAAATTTTCCTTAACTCCGTTAGTTGTTTGCTGACGTGACATCCTATGTGTCTTTTATTAATCAGTGTCAAAACGCTAAAATAAACTGAAGATGATTGTTTGTTTTTTAACTTTTGCAAACAGCTAAAAATAAACTGAAATCTAAATAAACCGATTTTTTTAAACTTAAAATAATTGGGTATTAACAAAAAAAATTAACCGATTGGCAGGTTACTAACATCAATAATAAAGTTTAGTGATTATCAAGATCCACCAAGTGATTAAATCTTAAAACTTTTCTTGGGGTCTAACAGTAAATTTGTTGAACTTATTTTGTTAGGCTATGAAAAGATATTTAAATATTTTTTATTCTCTTTTAGATGTTTTCCATAATTTTTTGTTAAAAAGAAACGTTTTCTAAGAGTAAAAATTAAAAAAAATGTATTAAAATTTTCTTACATAATCGAAAAGATCTACAAAAAATTAAAGAAAAAAAGTCATGAAATATATTTATAAAAGAAATAAAAATTTTCTTTGAGGTTTCGTAATTTAATAAAATATTTCTTTCATAACACTTTTGTAAAATAAAAAAAAAACATTTCCATAAGAAATAACAGAACCATTTATAAAACAACTAAAAGTTTTATAAAATATAAAGATCTAATAAAATAAATTTTTTTATTAGAAAAGTTGACATTAGTTCTTCTAAAAATATTATTTTGTTTAAGTAGAATTATTTTTATAAAACAACTTGCTTTCTGTTAGCCGATTGGCTAAAGATTTAAATTGTTCGGTGAATTTTCTACCCGATTTCTGTTACATACAAGACTTAAACTCGAGGAAACTGATTGGTGTGGGTAAATGTGTAAAGACAAAGAAGTTATTAGAAGTGAAAATTTGATTTCTTACATGATTTAAATCAATGTTTTCAAAACCGGATAACGTCATAAGTAATATATATATATATATATATATATATATATAGTATATATATAAAGATTTTTATGTTTAGTATGAATTTACAATTTTATATGACATAAAAGTATAAATAATATATCAACTAAAATTAAAATTTTAACAACATATAAATATGTAATAGAAAATATAAATCAATATATATATATTATATTGTCTTGGTTATAGATAAAATTGATAATTGTTATACATAAAACTAATAAAAAAATAAAAATCATACTTTTTAAAAATAAGCCAAACAACCCTAAGCCTCCAAAATTAAATTTAAGAAAGAGAATAGATGATTTAAGTTTAAAGCCAAGAGAAAAGACATCATTAATTTACTAGTTTGATGTCCCTCCCTCCCCAATTACTTACCTAAAGACCTTGGTTCGAAACCTTCTTCCAGTAGTATATTAGTTTTTTGAGTCATACTATACTGGTAACCGTTTGGGCCTTTTGGCTACACTTGAAATTAAAAAAAAAATGAACCGAACAAGAATCGACCACGGAACCTACTAACAACAAACTATTAAACGGGTAGCACAAATACATGAAATTATAAAAAATCAAAAAAAATCAAAATTTTGTCCATTTCATGTACGAGTTTAAGGGGTAGCGCGGGCTACCCCTGGACCTTATAAAGGTCCGCTCCTGTCGGCGATGTGAGATTGTGACGCGGATAAAGCCCTAGCTCGAACGGGTTCATGTTTATGTTTGTTAAAAGATTTTGGAACCAATTGTTGGGTGATTATAAAGCTTTGTTTGATGTTTATCACACGCATGGTAGAATATCAGAGGGATGTGGGTCTTCGTTTTTGGCTCTTATTCCGCAAAGTCATGGGCCCGAGTTCGTTGGAGGAGTTTCGGCCTATTACTCTTATGGGCATTATCTTTGAAGTTATTTATAAGGTTCTTGCGAATAGATTTCTGAAGGTGATTGGGTGCATTATTTCTTTAGAGCAATCGATTTTTGTGGCCGGCCGAAACATTTTAGATGGACCTTTGATGGTTAATGAGATTACCGGTTAGGCCAAGAAGAACAAGAAGGAGGTGATGATGATTAAGATGGATCTAGTGAAGGCTTACGATAGTGTGTGTTGGGGCTACCTTATGGATATTCTTAAAAAGATGAATTCCCCTCCGTGTTGGTCCAAGTGGGTTTGGGCCTTGCGGCGTTCTACAATCTTCCAAAGCTTCGGTATTGGTCAACGGGTCTCCTACCTTGGAGTTCAAGTGTGCTAGAGGTCTTAGGCAAGGTGATCCGTTGTTGCCGTTTTTATTCATCATTGTTATGGAGTCTGTTTTGGTCATTATGAAGGTGGTCGTCTCGAAAGGGATCGTGGATGGTATTAGACTTCCGAGGGTTGGCCCTATCTTGTCTCATTTGCTTTATGCGGATGATCTTTTGGTTATGGGTGATTGGTCTAAAAGAAATGCCAAAATTTTATTAGAATAATTGTGTTTCGTAGCCATGTTAGCTTCTTGCTTACTGTGGTGTCGTTTGTTTTGTTGTAGTTGAAGTTTTAATATATCGATGCCTTTCAAAAAAAAAAATAAAATAAATAAATAAACTGGCTTACCTATACTTATTCTATCTTTTTGGGTAGGCCCAAACACCAACACCATATTTTCCTTTTAATGTTGGTCCAAATCAGCCCAGAAATTGCAACCCAACATTCCTTTTCTTGTTTTTATTTCGTGAGCCCAATCTCTAGTTCCACAAAATGGATCTTGGATCTGATAAATAAGTTTTAAAATCTACAAACGCAAATTCCAGAATGGTAGAAAATCAGCTTTCACCAACTGCCATTGCAACCGCCCTAGTGTGATCTGCACCGATTCTTGAAACCACACCTACAATTTCTGGTAAGATTCCTATCCCCACAACTGCTGTGTGTCTAATTTCAGTCAGGAACCCTCAGTTTTCCTCAACCAAGTAGTGGAAAATCATGGGAAATCTCAAAGATTTTCTTCAAGTTTTCTGCATTGCCACTGCTGATACGAAGCTTGAAGAGCTGCTTTTTCTGTCCGAATCAGTCCGATCAAATCTCACAACCTTTTCCCCTACTTCTTCCTCAAAGGTACATTCAAGTAATTGATGTTGGTCATAATCTAATTAGCTTAATGATTCACTACAACTGTGATGATTATCTTAGATTTAGGTCAATTTGGTTTTAAAAAAGTAAAAGTTTTGACTTTGGAAGTCAAACTGGTATCTTTAAACCTGGGTTTGTAATTCCATGTATATATGGAACTTGAACCACTAGGGTTTGATTAATAGAAAGTAAAAATGTGATCTTTATTATGGGTACATGATTAATAGAAAGTAAAAATGTGATCTTTATTATGGGAACATGATTAATAGAAAGTAAAAATGTGATCTTTATTATGGGTACATGATTAATAGAAAGTCAAAATGTGATCTTTATTATGGGTACATCAATATATACAGGTGCAAGTTGTGGTTGTAGATGTGTCAGTTGGATCAAATGAGATTAACACCTTCAAAGATTTTAAATTTGTGTCAAGAAAAGAACTTTTGTCTACTTACTCCGAATCTGAAAACAGACAAGAAATTCAAGTTCCAGAACTTAGAAATGAAGCCCTTGCACTCATGAATAAAGCCCTCACTCTTCACATTAAAAAAGCACACCAAAACGGTGTCCTTGCTGGCGTTATCGGGCTAGGAGGCAGTGGAGGAACCTCGGTTTTATCATCTGCTTTCAGATCCCTGCCACTCGGTGTACCCAAGATTATCGTGTCAACTGTAGCCAGTGGTCAAACCGAGCCTTATATCGGGGCGTCTGATTTGATTTTGTTTCCATCTGTTGTGGATATTTGTGGGATTAATAATGTGAGCCGGGTTGTTTTGTCTAATGCTGCTGCTGCATTTTCCGGGATGGTTTCTGGAAGGCTTGTGAATTTGAAAGAATCTTTAAGTTCTGGTAATGACAAATGTACAGTTGGTTTGACCATGTTTGGAGTTACAACTCCTTGTGTAAATGCTGTGAAAGAAAGATTGAATAAAGAAGGTTATGAAACTTTGGTTTTTCATGCGACCGGGGTCGGTGGTAGAGCTATGGAGGATCTTGTTAGAGGAGGGTTTATACAGGTATTTTATATTTTTTATGAATTTGATAATTTGGTTCTTGTTTGGAAGTTTAAAGTTGCATTGTAAGAGGTTAATGTTGTAATTTGTTCGCTTTTGGAAGGGTGTTTTGGACATTACTACCACTGAGGTTGCCGATCATATAGTTGGAGGTGTTATGGCTTGTGATGAATCGCGCTTTGATGCAATGATAGAAAAGAAAATTCCTCTTGTTCTCAGTGTCGGAGCTTTAGACATGGTGAATTTCGGTGCCAAAAATACGATACCTGCAGAGTTTCAACAGAGAAAAATACTTGAGCACAATGATCAGGTTATCACACCTCTAAAAGTTACTTTTTTTTACCTAAACAAATATCCTTTGTCCTAACAAAATAATCTACAGGTCTCGTTAATGCGAACAACAGTAGACGAAAACAAGAAAATTGCTGCTTTTATTGCCAGAAAAGTAAACAAATCGTCATCAAAGATACGTGTTTGCCTACCAGAAATAGGTATTTCTGCTCTAGATGCACCTGGAAAGCCTTTTTACGATACCAATGCTACTAGTACTCTTATAGAAGAATTAAAAAGACTCATTGAGATAACAGATGATAGGAAGGTTAGTTTGGTTATTAAACAAATCAAACTATGTTTTATCACTTCTGGAAATCTTTGTTTAATTTGTGCTTGCTTTATAATAATTAATAAATCAGGTGAAGGTTTATCAGTATCACATTAATGACACCGAGTTTGCAAAAGCTTTGGTTGACTCGTTCTTGGAAATACATAAAAGACCAAACATTTCTAGTCAGAAACAAAGGGTTATCGAATCCGATACTTCAAGCATACCCTGCAAGACTTACAGAACAATTCCTTATAACTTAACCAACTTCCCTGATGCAAAACCAGGTAAGTTCTGTTCTTTGATTTGTGTGTGTTATAATAACTACACGTTAAGTTACTAATCTTGTTGGTTGATTTTTTATTTTTTATTTTTTAATAAACAGAAACATTGCAAAGAACTCAGGCTGTGCTACAGTTTTTGAGAGACCAAATAAGGCAAGGAAAACCGATAATAGGGGCTGGTGCAGGGACTGGGATATCTGCCAAGTTTGAAGAGGCGGGTGGTGTTGATCTGATTGTAATTTACAACTCAGGGCGGTTTAGGATGGCGGGAAGAGGTTCATTAGCGGGGTTGTTACCGTTTGCTGATGCAAATGCTATCGTGGTTGATATGGCTAAAGAAGTACTGCCAGTAAGTATAAGACAATAAGTATGACCTTTTTTTAATCTTTTTTAGTATTTTGACATGGAATGTTTAGGTAGTGAAAGAAGTAGCTGTTCTGGCTGGAGTATGTGGGACCGACCCTTTTCGCAACATGGATCACTTTTTAAAACAGTTGGAATCGATTGGATTCTGTGGCGTCCAAAACTTCCCAACCGTTGGCTTGTTTGATGGCAATTTCAGGCAAAATCTTGAAGAAACTGGGATGGGATACGGGTAGGTATTTCTAACAACTTAATTTTTCGAATTTTCTCGGGCAGGTTGTGCAACAAAGCTCAATTTACCCGCAAACCGTCGTTTGTGAAAATGTTAACTTCCTTTTTGGTCCTTGAGGTTTACCAGATTTCTCACTTTTAGTCCAGTTTAAAAAAAAAATCGATTTAAGGGCCTCACCTTTGGTTTTTTTCTCAAATATTGGTCACCTTTAAAAATCCGTCCAAACTAACCGTTAAAATGTAGGGCATTTACGTCCAAAATAAACTCTCATTCACCAACTTATAAAGGCAGTCAATCTATCTAACGGTGAATGAGAGTTTAATTTGGACATAAATGACCTGCATTTTAACGGTTAGTATGGACTGATTTTTAAAGGTGACCAAAATTAAGAAAAAAAACAAAAGGTGAGGCCCTTGAATAGAATTCTTTTGAAAATTGGACTAAAAGTGAGAAAACTAGTAAACTTCAAGGACCAAAAAGGAAGTTAACTCTAAGTAACGAGTTAGTTATGTTGTTTGGTTTGTGTGTTTTCAGTTTGGAGGTAGAGATGATAAACAAAGCTCATAAAATGGGGCTATTGACAACACCATATGCTTTCAATGAAAATGAAGCCGTTGAAATGACAAAAGCCGGTGCCGATATTATTGTAGCACATATGGGGCTCACGACATCTGGTTCGATTGGAGCAAAGACCGCTGTGACATTAGAAGAAAGTGTAGTTCGAGTACAAGCTATTGCAGATGCTGCTCATGGAATCAATCCTGATGCAATTGTGCTTTGCCATGGAGGTGCACCTTTTTTGGAATGATACTTTATTTAACAGTTAAACATTTGTTTGTGGAGAAAAAGTGAATAATGCTGTATTGCTGTTGGTTGGTTGACAGGTCCTATATCTGGTCCAGTGGAAGCAGAGTTCATATTGAAGAACACTAATGGAGTTCATGGTTTTTATGGGGCGTCAAGTTTGGAAAGATTGCCGGTTGAACAAGCGATCAAAGGAACCGTTCAACAATACAAATCAATATCTTTAGTTTGAGGTAGAGGTATCATCAGTTGTGTTTGTATGTTGTATATTTACAGTTTTTTGAACTTTGACAGTTGTTGTAATAAGCAAGGGTTACAAGACTTGAATGCAGAAATAGAATAAGATAAACTTGTTATAGTTTTTTTGAATTTCTGTTAAAAGAATATTCTAATCGGGTTTAGAGAAGATCGGTTCAAGTTTGATTATTTTTGTGTTTGAAAGGACATCCGATATCCGAAACCGAAATAAAAATACAAATCTATGTAGGGTTAATGATAACCCTACATAAACTTGTTACACATTTAATGCTAAAGATCTTAAGAGTAAATAGATCTCCTATCATAGGGTGAACTACCGAATCTTATAGTTACTTGTCTCATAAAACTTATAACCGGTGAATAAAATCCCAACATGCAAGCTTGCCATGCCAATGATATCATGACAAACGTTTAATGAAGCATAAAGTCACAACTCTAAAGTATAAAAGTCATACAACTTCTCACCAGAGATGGCCATTGAATTCCTCTCAACAAGTTCTACACATGCTTTTACGACTTTTGCTCACATTCACATTATGCTCATACTTACTCTCACTTCCGAGGCTGGCCACAGTTAAAACCCTCCGGTCATCCATGTGATCAAACAAACAGTATTTCGATTTTACAGGACTTTGGATCTCCAATGGTGAACTCTCCTTGGTTGAGCTATGACTTATTTCCACCCGGAGCGGTCATTTCACCCTATTTTAACAGAAAACTTAACGAAAGTTAGCCTTAATATCCAAACTCATCACGAAAAGCTAGTATCCAAACATGTTATTTTCGTTAAATCATAGGGACTATCGTGTAATTAACTCTACACATAACAATATAACATTGGAAGGAGGTTTGGGTAAGACTTGCCATATTCCAATAGTACAGGGACTTGGGGTACAACCAAATTCACAGGTTTGAAACTTGAAAGACATTCGATTTTCGACCGCAGTTCACTCCAAATCTGAGATCCGTGGTAAGATTACGATTTCAACTTCTTCTTTAATTCATCTATTTGAATTTGTAATTTTATCATCTTGTATTTTCTCAATCTTCTATGATGTTTTGGAGATCGTAAACATTACTGAAATTGCAAATTAGGTTTTCAAATTTCAACAGAGAGAGAGAGGAGCAATTCGCAAACATGAATCCGGATTCAGTCAAATCGACTCTGCAAACTTTAGCATATGGAAATGTAATGGCGGCAGCTGCTCGTAATTATCAGAAGGTATCTTTTGATTCTATATGCAACGAATCTAGCTTCTGATCTTTTTCAATTAGGGTTTGTAATGATTTTGAGATACGCTCCTTCGTTTTGCAATCAGACTCCACTTTTGATTTTGTTCTTAAATTCAAAATTAACTGTGCGTATCCGTTTGCTATTTTGCTGCAATTCATGATTATGCCTGTTTGATTTTTGAGAAGATCTCGTTATTTGTGTAATTGTTGTAGGAAATGTTAGCTCAAGAAAAGGCACAAACTTCATCTTCGGTTAATGATGAGGTTGATCTTGATGAATTGATGGATGTAAGTTATCAATCAATGCATTTTTTTTATGGTATATCAATGTTTCTTGATCAAAGATTTCATTTTTATCTATTCAAATCCAACTGTATGATATCAGGACCCCGAGCTCGAGAAGTTACACGCAGACAGGATTGCGGCTCTTAAGGTTGTAAATCAATTGTTTCTTTTTCTTTTCGGTAACCATGAGAACTTGTTATTAAAACCTGCCCCACCAAACCCCTTGAAGGTTTCTTTAAATGCAAGCATATGAATTGAGAATAGTGATTAATTAACATGAGAAAAGTTGTTTATGCTTTGATTGCAAAAGAGAGAAGCTGAAAAGAGACAGTCTTTGACTAAAAAAGGGCACGGGGAGTATCGAGAGATAACTGAAGGAGATTTTTTGGGTGAAGTCACTGGCAGTGAAAAAGTGATCTGTCACTTCCATCATCGGGAGTTCTATCGCTGCAAGTAAGTGTCACGTGATATTCATAAGTAACTAAATTTATAATGAAATGAACATGTTACAATCTTGGATTTGTCCCTAGAAGTTGTCACATGATTTTTGACTTTATTTCATAATTCATAATGTTGATGTATCTTGTAGGATAATGGACAAGCATTTAAAGACTCTTGCACCAAGTTATCTAGATGCCAAGTTTGTTAAAATAGATGCAGAGGTCTATTTCTGAAGTTTATTAAGTTTTAAGTATCATATTTTGTTATATTTGATTCGACTTGCAGTATGGTTTTATCGTTTTCAAACTGTCATGCAGAATTCCCCGTTCTTTGTCACCAAACTAGGAATCAAAACACTGCCATGCGTAGTTTTATTCAGGTCAGATTCATCATAATATTATTAATTTGAGTCTGATTCATTTTCCTATGGGGCCTAAAATTCGGTTTATCATCAACAGGAAAGGAATTGCAGTAGATAGGCTGGTTGGGTTTCAAGATCTTGGAGGAAAAGACGATTTTACCACTCGGAGGCTAGAAGCTTTGTTTATAAAGAAAGGTACCACCTTTTTTCTTCTTTCCAGAATTCAGTTTTCCTTTCATTGGTTTTGTCACATCTTGTTGATCATCATCATATTTGTTGTCTAGGTATAATTGATGAGAAGAAAAAGAATGATGATGAAGAAGCTGAATACGATGAAAGCAGACGCAGAACGGTTCGGTTTTCTGCAAATCATGATTCTGACTCTGAATGAGAAAAGAGGAAATTTATGTATCTTGATTTGATGATGGTATTATGTAATTTGCTAAGATTATTGTTACCTGGATTTATGGATTTGAACATGGTTTTGTATTTTATTTTATTTTTTACTTGGTATTTACTTCAGATACTGAGCTAAACAAACATGACATGTTATCTCATTAGTGATCTTGATATACATGTCCATCATCTTCTCCTACCATTTATAAATAGTTTTCTAGCTTTCGGTTGTTTTCTAGCTTTCGGTTTGACCGTTACGGAAATTTAGTGCCATGCAGGTAACTAGGATTAACAGAAATGGTACAAGTACGCGTTTTGAAAATGAAAAATAAATACATAAATAAAGGTTAAATGGTTGGTTTTAAGTTTTAAACCGTCGATTGACTAGTTGAAGTGTTAAAAACTTAAAATTAATCGTATAAACCTGAAACTTAGTGATTTACTCGGTTTTGATAGAACTGTTAAAACAGTCAGACCGGTTTGATTTATTTCGGTTTAGCCGTTTGGTTTTACGTACTTTTGAAAACGATTATTAATAACTCAATAATCATGTGATACGAGTTACAATTTTTTCATTTAATGTTATTAACGTGATTAAATAATTAACATAAATGCAGATTGGAGTCACCAATGTGGCTGTAGTTTAGTGGTAAGAATTCCACGTTGTGGCCGTGGAGACCTGGGCTCGAATCCCAGCAGCCACATTTCAATTTTTTTTTCTTTTGGTTAACAATATTAGTTTATTATGTTCTTATTCAAGTATTAAATCTATGAAGATATTAGATTTTTCAACAGATTATAGTCATTAATGTGGCTGTAGTTTAGTGGTAAGAATTCCACGTTGTGGCCGTGGAGACCTGGGCTCGAATCCCAGCAGCCACATTTTATTTTTTCCTTTTGGAACTTTTGGAACAATATTAACTAATAATGTTCTTATTGAAATAATAAAGATATTACATTATTTAAACAAAAATACAAAACATATATATTTAAACAAGTAAAAACAAATTTTAACCATCAATATTTCTACAGGTTTTTCTGATCTGTCCTCTGAATCCTGTCAAAGGACTAATATTCCCCATCTTAACCATTGATTTAGCAAATTGTTGGAAAAACATGTCTTGATTTGCAGCATATTCCTTCACAATCTGCATTGTTTCTTGGTTTTCCTTAAACAAGATTTGATCAGAACTCAAAACCCCCTTTGAATCCATCAAGTTCTTGTAGTACCCATTATCAAACTTCATCGGTGTCACATTATCCAGAAAAACCAGGTTCTGGTCACCACCCGATTGCGGGCAGTTCACACGCAATTGTGCAGCAAACAGTTTATCAGTATGCTCATTGCCTGTGTTTCCATATAGCCTTTGCTTGAAGCTGGTGCACCTAGCATTTCCAATTGTATGACTTCCTGCAACACAAATCAAAACAATTTTCTTGAATTATGACTTGAGTTTTCTTGAAATTATGGGATTTGTTCATTGATCATCTTTAAAGATTTTACCCGAAAGCGCTACAAGATCCACAATGTCAAGACCTTGGATCTTGAATTTGGTAAGGATGGTTTGAAGAGTGTTGTTTGGAGCCGGAATGTTGCGGTTGGATCCATGTAAACTTGCACCGAATGAGTCCCTTCGTCCAACCGGGACTTCCCAACTCGGTCCGCCACTCTGTATATACAAGTTAAACATTTTCATCAACATTTTTGGTTGATAAACTCATAAAAGTATATTGTACAATAGGGTACAATATGGTATATACCAGGACTGTAGAGTCTCTAGCTGCTAGAGCTAGGACATCTGCACAGGAGACGGTCTGTGGACAGGCCGCCTCCAGTGCAGCTTTGATCTCGTCAATAACTTCAAATCCACGAACTGAGTTCCCATTGGGGACAGACCCTTTCTCGCTAATTACGTTTCGCGTGCCACCACTATCTAACAATATTGATGCATCACATCCCTAGATACATACATAACATATTAACATATGATCATTTCCAATATCATCAACATAGAGTCTCAAAAATTCAAAATGATGAAAAAGATGAACTTTGAATGGGTAGTTCACAAAACCTTAACAAAGCAATCATGGAAATGGAGTCGGAGCAACGACGCAGCCATGCGTGGGTCTTGTGCAACCGCTTGTCCAACGATGGTTCGAACTATGTCGGTGACTTGCGGGCAGGATTGATCGTAGAATTGCGGGTAGAGGTAACCTCCATTGGTGATCTTAGAGAAGCAAAGATGGGTTTGAGCCAGGAGAGCTATGACTATGAGCACCATGGTCATGGTCAGGGCTGGTGACTGAGCCATTTTCTTGATTGTGTGATATGGTTCAATGAGGGGTTGTGAACTTGTGATGGAAGTAGGATCATGGCTACTACTTATACACAATGGATGGGTTGTGTTTTGACCTCTTAGTATGAATAGACATGATTATTTAAAGTATGATAACCATTATTATTTGTAATTAAAGTGTCAACTTAAAACTATAGAAATAAAAAAATTTATAGGGTGTTTTTTTGTCTTTTCACTTGAAAATGGAGTGGCTGAAACAGGCCATGCTTGTATTGTTCTGGAATTAGGTCAACTATTACACAAATGCTTCTTGAATATGTACATCATGCATCGGGACAAGTACATTATTTACCAAATCCTAAACCTTTAAGTTGCAAAAGAGAAACATTACACCACGTGATTTATGGCGCCTTCTAATTGCTTGTTTATGAGTTGGTGCATCATAGAAATGAAGAGTTTGTACATTTATTGATGTATTGTTTATAAATAGTTGTTAAAAAATTAACTTTTCTATAATAAATTATAAAAATATACGCTATAGTTCTAGTTTCCATGACCATGATGTTAGATTTCTTTTTCTTACTTTTATCTCTTTTGTTACTACCCATGGCATGTTACCTTGTCTTTGAAATATGATGAAATCAAAGTGGTGTAGGTTTGATACGTTTGGAGTTTTGGACTAGTCTTTTGAATCAACCAAATTAATTTCACATTAAAATTATTTTGGTGAAACTTCAAAAATTTTAATTGGTTAAGTCAAACGAAAAAGAAAGATGTGAGTTCTATTATAAAAAGAACTTACATGAATTTAGACCAAATATCGTAATTATATAGTAGGGGCATATCACAACAATTAAATGTTGAAACGTAGCAGTTTTTTATGAAATGGTGTCACTTGTTGGTAACAACCGATGGTACGTAGTTATGTAGTTATATCAATGAGTAGAAACTCCATCAGAATGAGCAACAACTCAACAATTATTGTTGATATCCCATTGCCACCGCTGATCAAGTTGTCACTACACAATTGACACATATGATAATTTCTCACTTCTTAGATAGACATTACATTTATTGTTGTAATCTTTATATTTCAAGAGACTATTCTGTAAGTATTTCCTTGATAATTGTAACTATATATACTTGATTAATTGTTAATGAGAATCACGATTGAGATTAAAGTTTTATATGGTATCACGCTTTCACTTTCATATCCAATCTCCTTCTTTTGCAGACAACCCTAGCCGCCATCTTCTTCCTTGGCTGGCCCCTCTTCTTCAACCTATCAAAACTTATCGCTTATCCACTTCACCCTACTCTCATCGTTACCAATATCCAGAATTTCATTTCGTTGATATTGGATATGGGTACCAATCAATACAATTCATTAGGCCGAATTGTTTCATATTCATTGCAAAGCATTCGACATCACCAGTTACCTCTTATCCGCTACTCAACCACCATCGCCCCGGCCCCAGAAAAATCCATATAAGACTTCTCAGTTACCAATGATCACGAGTACCATTGAATTAAGTATCAGTGGTAATCTACTTTTTCTAAGCATTTTTTTCTAAAAAAATTTATGTTACCATGAATAATAACTTCATATCGAATCATGACTTGTAATGTAACAAAAACTCACCTAGGGTTGCTTTGAGCTCGTTTAACATAATAGAGTTTGTGCTCGGCTTGGGTTCGTCTCCTTATTGTTATTTCTTATTTTAATTCATTTTCAAATAATATTTTTTAACCTGCTTTGTTAATGATCTGGCACGCGTCAGATTATGTATAATTTAACTTGTTTCATTCATGGCATGTCAAGTGATGGTTATGATTAATATTTATTTTGAAATCGTTTATTTTAATATTTGTTTGTTTTTCTTTAACTTTTTTTTAGATTTACTTTTAGTTTTAGTTTCACACTGTAGACTTCTTTTTAGATTTGCATAGGGGTATGTGTACTCGCCCCGTGATGGGCATTTTGGGCTTGATAATGCTTTCAACACTGCCCTAGAGGGCTTTATGAAGGAGGCGTTCTGTCTCATCCGTGAGTAGAACACGGTGGTGGACGATGATTTTCTTTTGTTTTTTTGTTTTTTTTTAAATTCCATCATTCAAATAATGCCACGTATATTTCTTCTTTTTATATAAAACCTCATACGCATTTACTATTATTCACATTATCACTAACTCACTACACCACTTTTTCACTTTTTACGTGAGTAGAAAGTGCTTCATCCTTGTTAAAATCACTAACTTTGACCTTCACGACTTATGTTTACTAGTGTATTTTCGAAATCTATGCTAGTGTTTAGTAATTTATGACTTAAAATGTTGTTTATTGTTGAAAAACATGTATTACCTTGAAGCATTTGGTTCACATTACAAAACTATGTGTTAAACTTGTGTAAAACACATGAAAAATGAAAACTAGGTGTTATGATGAAAAATCTGTAACTTGGAACTTGGACCATAATATGTTTTGAACCCACAAAAACTTACGTATACTAATTACCAACAAGTTTTGCAAAGATGTATTTTTTTACAGAAATGATGTTTAGACACTTAAATAATGAAAAATGGCTGGTGAGCACAGCTTGTTATCCGTCTTTCCTACGTGATAATGACTTGAGTCGTGTATGTTACGAATCTTCTAAAAAAAATGAAAACAAAAAACCGAAAACCCTACACATAATGAAAACGAAGACCCAAAACAACAGCTAAAAAAACAAATATTTAGTGCCATTCGACTTGTATCGATATTCTCTTATTTTAACACACTGAGGAGGCGGTCCTTTTGGTGTGTCAGATTGACTGCCAAATCAAAATCAAAATCAAAAAACTAATTACTTGGTTAAGAAAACCACACACCCTTTCACTGCTACTTCCCCAAATCTTCTTCTTTCAGCTAACATCAATCGCAGATTCGATCTAATCGGAGATCCTTTCCGATCATCAACCTCCATCTACGATCACCACCAGCAAGGCAGCAATCTGTTGTGAATCAACCTCCACACGAGATGCGCAGGCCGAGACTCGAACAAACCCTAGATCAATCAATGCGGATACTTCCATAACCTAAATCAGCGACGAAACTCCGCTCTCCGGCCATGGCGAAGCCGTCTTCGGCAGGATTATCCACACTCTCGTTCCAGAAGAAGCGGTGGCTGTTGCTACTTCTAGCCATGCTGTCGATCTCCACCGCCGTCGCGTTTATAATTAGGGCTGCTTATGACTCTTCGTGTGATCGGCAACATTTCGATGTCTCCGGTGTAGGTAATCGGCTCCAGAAGACGGAGAAGACGAAGGACACGCCGGCGACTCAGATCGGAGTAACGAGTCCACTCAGTTTCATGAAGTCTAAACTTGTGCTTCTCGTTTCGCATGAACTCTCCCTTTCTGGTAATAGTTTCAGCTTTTAGATTTAATTGATTGATTGATTTTCAAATCTGTAATTTAGACTTGAGCTAATGCTGATCTCAAACATGTTGCATTTAGTTCTCATTGATAGATCCAAATCACCAAATGAGCTGTATAAATGAGCACATTTCAATTGTTTTGCTTGCCTAGAGACATACAGCACAAATGACAAATAAATTCTAGTTGAAGTTTTAGAAATAATGAAACAGTAACCCTTGTTGGCCCCTTTGAAGAGTAATGACTTCAAGCTGCAACACAACAGTTACTATTTATAGGTTATGGCACTCTAATTGCTCTGTTATTCTGTTAGAAACATGTTACATGAAAATTGCCACAATTTGTTCAATGCACATATAAATAGATCAAGAATATTTCCCCCTACTTTTTTCAGTATGATTATTTGGCTTCCAAATTAAAGAAAGTATTATTCTAGGTGGTCCACTGCTTTTGATGGAACTAGCATTTCTATTACGTGGTGTTGGAGCTGAAGTTTGCTGGATAACGAACCAAAAACCATCCGGAACAGATGAGGTTATATACAATTTGGAAAACAAGATGTTGGACCGTGGAGTGCAGGTACGTCTTCCATTTGACATGGTTATAGAATAATAACATTGTGATACTGTCTGATGGTATTTTCTTAAAAAATGCCACTGCATGATTCTTGCTTGCCTCCTAATGATCTCAAGTATATTATAGGTATTCTCTGCTAAAGGTCAAGAAGCTATAAACACGGCTCTAAAAGCTGATTTGGTAATTTTAAACACTGCTGTTGCTGGAAAATGGCTTGATGCTGTTTTAAACAAAAATGTTCCGCTCGTACTGCCAAAGGTGTTATGGTGGATTCATGAAATGCGCGGCCACTATTTCAATTTAGATTATGTGAAACACCTGCCTAAAGTTGCTGGCTCTATGATTGATTCCCATGTTACAGCTGAATATTGGAAGAACAGGACTCAAGAACGCTTAAAGTATAAAATATCTATCTTTATATACTTGTTTAATCACTCTTTTTAGCTACAAAATGTGAAAATTCTTATCTTTTATTTTGCAGAATTAAAATGCCGAAGACATATGTTGTTCATCTTGGTAACAGTAAAGAACTTATGGGTGTTGCAGAAGATAATGTGGCCAAAAGGGTTTTAAGAGAGCATGTTAGAGAGTCACTTGGAGTACGGAATGATGACATACTATTTGCTGCTATAAATAGTAAGTTAAATTCCATATTGGTATGCTTATAATCCTCAAATAGAAGGTAAATTTCATTTATATTAATTGATCATGATGTTCAGGTGTGTCTCGGGGAAAAGGTCAAGATTTGTTTTTACGTTCGTTTTACGAGAGCTTACAACTGATACAAGAAAAAAAGCTACAAGTGCCATCAATACATGCAGTAATCGTAGGAAGTGATATGAATGTGCAGACAAAATTTGAAACAGAACTTAGGAATTTTGTAGCACAGAAGAAGATCCAACATCGAGTTCATTTCGTGAACAAAACTCTTACTGTAGCCCCGTATTTAGCAGCAATCGATGTTCTAGTCCAAAACTCTCAGGTACCGTAAAGTTCCTATCTTTTTTACTTTTAACAATTGGTAATCAGTCAAACGTTTGACCCGGGTAACTATTTCATGTCTTCTTTTAGGGTCGAGGAGAGTGTTTTGGAAGGATAACAATCGAAGCTATGGCGTTTCAGCTTCCTGTATTGGTATACATTTTTATTTCTATGTTAAAAACCAACATTTAAGCTTTGTTACACAAATCAACATTTATGTTTGTTAAATGACAGGGAACATCAGCAGGAGGGACTGCAGAGATTGTGGTGAACGGGTCAACCGGGTTTCTACATCCTGCAGGGAAAGAAGGGGTGAGTCCACTCGCCACGAACATTGTGAAACTTGCTACACATGTTGAAAAGCGGCTAACCATGGGAAAAAGAGGGTACGAGCGGGTCAAACAGATGTTCCTAGAACGACACATGGCAGATAGAATCGCTGTTGTTTTAAAGGATGTATTGCAGAGCGCCAGTTCCCACCATTAATTTAAACACGCGCTGAAAATGGATTTTGTACATTGGAAAACAGTATAGGGAACATCATTGTCTGTCTCCAAGGATTTTATGTTCAGTTAGTCTGTAATCAAGGTACTCATTTATAGTTGATTTATGTTTTAGTTTGTCAAATTTAAACAAAATGGCACACACTTACAACGCAAGCTTTGTGATTTAGGGGGTGTTTGATAACCTCTTATCGGGTCCGGTAAGAGCTGACCACTGACCCGGTAAGTGGTCAGCCTGTTTGATATCTATAAGTTGTGAGCTGACCGAGTCAGCCCTCCCCTGACCGAGTCCCTCTTTTTTACATCGCTGACCGAATAATTTTTAAGATTCAAGTTCATCCCTTAACCCTAAAACACACAGAATTCCCCATTTTCATTGCTCGACACTCCAAGAAGCCCTGCTCCGCCGCTCGTCTACTCCTTCGCCGCTCACTGTCGCTCGCCTGCTCCTCCTCCGCCGCTCATTTGCTCCTCCACCAACGACGGTTTCGTCCTCCTCTGCTGCTCACAGCCTCCTCCGCCCCTCTTCTCTTTTGCTTCGATTAAAGGTTAGTTTTCTGTCATAAAATTGATTTGTCATAAAATTGATCATTGTTCCTGGATTATTTCTTTATCAGCATTCACAAGTTCTTCAAATTTGTCACAAAATTGATTTTTTTGGTGATAAATTGATTATATACTTGAAATCAGTTCAATCCATTTCAACTGATTTTTCGTGAATTGAGTTTTCATTGAATTTGATTAAAAGAATACTGCTATTAAGAAATTAGGGCCATGTTTTGATTAGCGTTTGATGATGCAATGCTTCTGTACTTGTTTGCTTCTTTTTTGTTGTTGCAATTTAATGAAGTTTTATTAATTTAATTAAATTTTGATGTGTTCTTTTGCTCTCAGAAGTCAATCTCAGATTATTCAAACATTCATTAGCCTGCTACTCCATCATTGCTTTTGTGGATCATCCCTAAAGTCTCACCCTCGTTTTGTGGATCATCTCTTCAGTTTTTGCACATCCTTCCTGCCTAACATTAAGGGTAATCACACCAGTTTCTATCTTTAGAGTTTAGATATGTATGTATGCAGGGCTGCATAAAGCATTATAATTCTGCAGATAATAGTGTCAGATTCTTGATTTAGTACAAATGATAGCACTTTTACTAGAAATGCCAATCGTAGTTCAAAGTTTGTGGATATTTTTTTTAGTTTTTTTGGTTATATATGAGACCCAGTATGCATATATAACTACTACATGCATATATTATGTGGAAAATTATATAAAGGAGTACTATAGAGCTCGAGTAATCCACAAGTCAAAACGTAATGAAGGTCAAGGAAATAGCGAAAGAGTTCGTAGAAACACATTTGATGAAGACTTAAGAGAAGTCGGGAAAGAAATTTAATAGGTCACATATGTATACGAAAGGTGAAATTATAGCTTTCCTTTTACTTTCGTGGTATTGGTTGATGTTGGCCCGGAAAAGGAAAAGAGGAATTGAAAGAATAAGAGACAATGATTCTGCGTTAACCGGTCATGCGTATACACAAGAATTGCTCAATGGATCATCTACACAATGTCACGAAATGATGAGGGTTTCACGTGAGGCTTTTGTACTATTATGCAATCATTTTAAACAACGAAATTGGTTGCAAGCTAGTAGGACAATAAGCGCGGAAGAGAAGATGGCTATGTTCTTACATATTATAGGGCATAATGAACGTTTTCGAGTGGTTAAACGACGATTTCAACACTCTACTCAAACAGTTCATCAATGTTTTCACGAGAAGATGGCTATGACTACCTTGCGTAACCAGATTGCTAATCAACTATTTTCAAGTGCTTCAAGTTAAATTTGTATGAATGATGCTTGATTTGGATCTTGAATGACATTTTGAATTTTAAGCTATTATGTGTGTTTTAAAGTTGGTTATTTTTAATCATTACTGAACACAAGATAAAACAGAAAGTTTGTTATTATTTTTTATCGTTTCTATAAATAAAGATACAATTATCGTTTTTAACTTTAAAAAATGTATTTTCATTTAATTAAAAAGAACATTTTTTTTATTATAAAAGAATGTGTTTCATTCCATTTTTATAAATCTTTTTTAATGCATAAAAAAGAAATAGTTATATACATTACTCAGTTAGCTGCCGTTTATATAAAAAAAAAAAAAAAAAAAAACTCAGTCAGCTCTTACCCAGTCAGCTCCTATCAAACACCCAAGTTTCAACCAGAGGTTCTTACTCAATCAGCTCTTACCACTCAGCTCTTACTCAATCAGCTCTTACCCAGTCAGTTACTATCAAACAACCCCTTAGTCCAGATTTTGATATATTGTCCCTGAACTTTAAAAATTACTGCTACGGTCTTAAAGTTTGCACATTGGTTTCACCTGCGGTTCCGGGTTGGATGTCTGTTAGTTTTAGATGTTACTTTTTTTTAAATGACTATTTTGCTCATCTTCTTCTTCATGAACTAAACGTTTCAATCCTAACCTGTCGTAACTTCATTGCCATCACCTAGAACGGAGTAGCTGACATTACCGCCTCCATCACACCCGAGTCCCCATCCTCGTCCCCATCTCCGGTAACCCACCCCCTAGGTCTTCTCATTCAGTGAACACAAAAACCAACGAGCCTGAATCGGAAGTAGATGCAACCACCGTTATCGACCGGTTTGCGGGAATTGAATTCAGTTAGTGAAGATCGTGATGAATTGATCGATGTATCTAGAATAACTGGTCAACACTTCAATCTAATCAATCTTGAATTTGAATTTGAATTTGAACTGTTTATTATAAACTATTTTAATCAAACATACAATTGAACATCAAACCTCCACAATACTCTTTGATTTATGCTTTAAGATGTTTTAAAATTTTAGATTTTTAAAGAGAGGGTATAATTGTCAATTCACATCCACTTAACTGAGTTTTTTTTAATGAACATCCATTTTAGGCAATGTTTTAAAAATCGGTTCGAACCGGCCGGTTCAACCGCGAACCGCCCTCCTCACCGGGTTTTTTTATCCCGGTTTTTTGGCAATATCCGGACCGGGTTAGACCGGCCGGTTTTCCGGTTTTTTCCGGTTCAACCAGTTTTCTGATTTTTTTTATTTTTCTTTAACTTTTTTTTATTTTTTATTATTTTTTAAAGTTTAAAACTTATATTTTCTTATGAAATACATATTTGATATTATTTTTTAGTGGATTATAATTGTATTTTAACTACTTTTGTTGGGGTGTACAAGTTTATTAGCATTTTTATAAAAAAATATATATAAATCCCCTAACCGGTTCAACCAGCCGGTCTAACCGGTCCGACCGGTTGAACCGGTCCCGGAAGGTTTTCCGGTTCAACTAAAAAACCGGTTTTTAAAACATTGCATTTTAGGAACTGCTGGTGAAACAAACCTACAAATCATAGGACCGTAACTAACTGTAATTTTTTAAGTTCACGGACAAAAGGTGAAATCCGATTGCTCAAACCACAAGGACCATTGGCGTAGTTTATTCTTAACGATAGCCTCATGTTGGTTTAGGTAGGTACCGGCCGCTATGTCTGAAATGGCCGGTTGCCATAATCCGGACTATGTTAATGTTTGCCGGTGTTCCGTTAATTTCTCCTCACATGCAATATTAACTAACTACATTATTATATAAAACGTGTTTGTTACGTCCGACATCGGAACAATTACGTACGGAGCGGGTTGCTCTTGTAATACGTCGTGTACTATTTATTATTATTATTATTATGTCCGTAAAATAATGATTAGTTTAGTTTAACATTTGACTTTTTTAACAACAAAATCACCATCCCACTTTCCACCCACCGGCTTATTTCATAAAAAAGAGACTCTCTTGAATTTGATTTAATTCATAGCTCATTAAACTGACTTGCACATTTTTTTTAATGTGCACAATCATTATTTGTCTATGGTTAAAAAAAACTTTAAATAAATAAGCTACGCATCTATCGATCTCTACACTCTTTAATATTTAGAAGCTCTTTCATATTAAACGTGAAAATGAAACTGATGGAGACAGTCTAAACAATTTGGGGGGTGGGGGGGGGGGGGGGAGGGAGGGGGTGACGTGGCACATCTATGGCAAAAACTTAGGGTCGTTATATATCTCATACACACATTTGATATCCACGCATACTTCATATGATTGTTTGGGCAACACGACCCGACATGGCGACATGGATGGATCAACGACCTATAATATTCGGGGGAGGGGAACTGGAAGGGGTATTTATATAATAAAATAATTCTTTTTTTTTTGTAAAACGACATCTCCATACGACCATTTTAATTACCCAAAATGACCATATGGAGAGTGTGTGGATATCAAATGTGTGTGTGAATATAGTCAGACCCAAAACTTATAACATATATTTATATTTGATAAAACCTAACATTGGTGCAGGAGAATGTTCATCAACAATATAAAAAAAAGAGAGAGAGATAGAAACCACGAGTAACCAACTCAAATAACTCCAATTGAACTCATTCTGGGGTGTTGGAATTGTTACGTCGAATCAACATTATGTTTAACTTTTCCGGTTTTAGCTTTAAGGATTAGAGTTTAACTTTAATTAGGGTTTAGCTTTAGCTGTTAAAAAACCGTTAGTTATTCTACGAGCCGATTTCAACGCCGCTAAAATGAGTGATCAGTTAGAGTTTATTTAAGTCAGTTTTCCCAGGACTCTTTGTTTTTTGCTGTTTCTAGTGTAACTAACATATATATGATACGGACAATACATGAAGCTAGCTAGCTAGAGATTGATATAATATATGATCCTTAATTAACTATACCATGTCATCCCTAATGATTGATCACTGAAATCATGGTTTGTGAGTTGTGACATGATACAAGAAAATATCATATAGTTTAATTAGCTCAAGATAACATTAACACCAAAATGCTCACCTAGCTTTAATGTATGTTGTAGCCATGCAACTCAATTAATCATATGCCCATATCAAACGTAACATAAAGAAACACGCGATATGATAAAAGAAGACATGCACCCGTTGGCCGTAGTGAGAGAGAAGAGATTGTCAGGTTAGCCAAGGAGACTGCCTGATAACCAATCAATCAATGGGTCTCATATCATGATCGGTCTAAAATTAAAGACCAATTAATTAAACCCTTTGAAAAGAAAGAAGAAACAGGCAAGTCATCCTTGGCTACCAAACAAAACTCTCTCTTGTCGCGTTACCACTTCTTAGAATTGGCAATTTCTATGGTTTGTGAAGGTCATATTTATAGCCAAATGATAATGAGAATATATATATTAATTAGTAGGTAGCTAGTAGAATTGGGGCATTTGATGATGATGCATTAAAGTGGCATGGTCTGTGGGCGTCCATGGGCATGGAATGAGAGCATATATTCAGGTCAGAGGGAGGAGATTTAGCAGGAATATCAACTCAACTTTTACAAAAATCAAGACTCGGCTTTTCAATAAATGGTAAAGACAGGTAGCCCCCAAAGTCCAAATGTAATCTAAACAAAATCAAAAAGATGATTCTTGTATCAAGTGGAAATGCTCAACTTGGATTAACGGCTTCCAACCGTACATCGATCTTCCTCGAAAACCAGCTAGAGAACATGCAAATGTGTTTGGTAGCGGTTAAGGTAGTTTAAGGTCGTTAGTTAGTCTAATTAACTCAAAGTCAAAGATAGTTAGTCAAACTAATTTTTTTTAATGGTCAACAAACGGAAACTGCTCGGGTACCCCGTATGTGGTGACCCAGTGGCAAGAGGCCACCGCCAGTTGGCCCAACCCAGCCGTACGGAGCCTTTAAACGTCCAATGTTACACCAGCTCCGGAGAAAAACCCGTTAACCCGCCCGTTAAAACGAATTAATGATAAAACTCAGTTACCTCAAGAGTCTAACCTGGGTTTCTCGGGTCTCCTATCACTGACTAGAATGTCTTTGACTATTCAAGCTAGTCGGCATTGGCGTTAGTCTAACTAAATGATTTGATTAGATTGAAGTTATGTTTTGTATTTCATTTTACAAGATGAGAAAACTAAATGCAAATGTGTTCGCTTTCAGCATGTATGCTAGGGCATGGATACTCATGAGGTGTGGTGTGGTGTGGTGTTGTGAATGAGAGTTTAATTTGGACATAAATGCCCTATATTTTAACGGTTAATTTGGACGTATTTTTAAAGGTGACCAAAACTGAGAAGAAAAAAAATCAAAATGTGAGGCTCTTAAATCGATTTTTTTTAAATTGAACTAGAAGTTAGAAAACTAGTAAACCTCAGGGACCAAAAATGAAGTTAGCCCTTATTTAAATTAATATTTTTAATAAGATTTTTTACTTTTTATTACGTTCCCCTCATAATTTTTAACATTCATAACTTTTACATATGACATTATTATTTTTGAAAATACACCATAAAAACGAGCGTTTTTTATCTTTAAAACGCATACAATGTCTTTATATATAAAATTAAAAAATAATTTACTCTTTCGATTTGACACAATGATATAAACATGTTCAGATCATTGTGTCAAACACTCGTCATTGTGTCATGTTTAGATCATTATGTCAAAATGTTCAGATTATTATGTTAAAAATGTTCATATCATTGTGTCAAAAGTTTATAGTCATTGTGTCAAATCGAAAGTGCACAAGTTTTTTTAATTTTATATATAGCAACACTGTATGCATTTTAAAGATAAAAAACACTCGTTTTTATGGTGTAATTTTTTAAAAAAATAATATTATATGTAAAAGTTATGAAGGTTTTAAAAAATAGGGAAACTTAATAAAAATCAATAAAGATGGCTAAGACCAAATTGTCTCTTTTTCCTTTTTAATTAGATTGAATATCCAATGGCTAAGATGACTTCTTAGCTTTCTTACCCATAAAGATGGCTAAACTTCTTATTTGAACATTTCTCAAATGTTATAATAAAAGTTAGTTTCATTCTTAAAAGGGAAATTGGATTTTAATAATCCCAAGTTTCACCTATTGGCCGAGATTAATCCCACATTTCGAAATGTTTCTCACCGAGCCCAAGTTTCAAACTATTTTCTCTCATTAATCTAATAATCCCAAACTAACAGAACCCTAACGGTGTTGGTTTTTTTGCTGACGTGGCGATCCAGTTGGCTTTTTTCTTTTCGAAATTGGATTTTAATAATCCTATGTTTCACCTATTGGCCGGGATTAATCTCACCTTTCAAAATGTTTCTCACCGAGCCCAAGTTTCAAACTATTTTCTCTCATTTGATCTCAAACTAACGGTGTTAGTTTTTTGCTGATGTGGCGGTTCAGTTGGTTTTTTTTAACCCTTTTTTTCTCACCAAAAGCCAACTGGACCGCCACGTCAGCAAAAAACTAACATTGTTAGGGTTCCGTTAGTTTGAGATCAATGAGAGAAAATAGTTTGAAACTTTGGCTTCGTGATGAAACATTTCGAAATGTGGGATTAATCCCGGCCAATAGGTGAAACTTATGAATGATTAAAATCCAATTTTCAAAATAAAAAAGCCAACTGGACCGCCACGTCAGCAAAAAACTAACACCGTTAAGGTTCCATTAGTTTGGGATTAATAAGAGAAAATCGTTTAAAACTTGGGCTCGGTAAGAAACTTTTTGAAAAGTGGGATTAATCCCGACCAATAAGTGAAACTTGGAATTATTAAAATCAAAAAGTAGTACTTCTTTTAAAATTATAAAAAAAAGTTAAATTAGTGTATTATTTCTATTTATTAAAATTAGAGTTCTAAAAATAAAGTCATTTAACATTAGTTTAGTTGAAAAACAAAAATATATTCACATGTTAATCATCATTAATAACAAAAGATTAGTCAATATTATCGATAACGCATCACATAAAAATCGTAACCAACATTCTCGTTAACATAACAAAATAATTCTTAACTAGCATTCACAGTTTCACATTCAAGTCACACTTGTCAAATCAACTTTTTTATATCTACATTTTGACCTTCGCCTCTTTTGTTCGTAGATCTCTTCACTCGTTTGTGCAACACCTAATATTATGTCCAGTTACTCGAATCGGTATTAACTCCATCTTGTACTAAATCTGTGGATCTGGAAACTATTTGTTAGAAGTGCAAGTTGCATAAGATGCCCTTCAGTTTATAGTAATGTAAGCTAATTGAACGTCATGAAATCGGAACCATTCCCACCATGGATCTAAGAGCGAGCAGTGTTTTGCAAGATAAAGATCTGTACCCTAGAATTAATGATTTCGGAATGACAAAAGTATCTGGATGGGTGGAAGACGAAGCTAAAACGAGTTCCGTTTTTTTGTCATTGGCAAAAACAAACAATTTGATTGGACATGTAAGCAACTATATTTTCAATTATTTTTTGTTTGTTAATTATTCATCAGTTGTTTGTTTTTAGAGGATTAAAGAGATGAATAGTAGTTTTTAGGTGGTCTTTTGAACATCTTTGGTGTCTAGGGGGTACGTATGAACTTTTTAAAAAAAAATGAAAGAAAATCAAAGAAACTTTTTTTTGAACGGCTAATTATCAAAGAAACTTGAAAGAAAAAAAATAAAGTCTAACATAGAAAATTATTAAGATGCCCCTTGATTGATGAAATCAGTATCTAACAACAATAAGTCTATTGATTAGAAAAATAGAGGTTTATTGTTTCCTAATTCCTAGCCTTTTTAGGGGCACTTCATCATTTTTACCCCACCTTCATATTTGACAAGGTGTAACTTACTGAACTAGCAAATAGCCTACACTGATTAAGAAATTTCTTATCATACTTTTAATGAGGGTTCAACTTTGATGAAAGCCATGCGTTCATTGATCAGCTTACATCGCATAGTAGACTCGAGCACTAGGTATTTTGATTTATCAGTAAAGCGGTTATGAGGTTTCAACTTTGGTAAGGTAAGACACTGGTTAGCTTTGGACAATTCTCTTGATCAATTTGGCCAAGTTAGCACATAGCACCTTTAGTTCTAAGTTCTTGATATAATAGAACCTATGTTTGTTCGAGGATGTAGTACGAAGAAGAAATCGATCAAATAAACTATATTGTCTCTATCAATACCACTAAGGGGTGTCGTTAAAAACATAGGTGGTTTCACAAAAATAACTGAGATTTTGTTAGTCCTATGTGTTCAATGCTCAAAAGTCACACACATACGGAACAGCAGGGAAGAAGTTGGAAATAATGCCCGACATTAAACTAGTACTCAATCGCTTAACCACAAATAACACAGTAAAAATCTCACCTTTTATGCATGCACAATGGGACAACCATGTCATTTCTAGCTGATATCGTGTGTGTGTGTGTGTATGTGTGTATGTATATATCTATGAGTATATAGCATATAAACCATTGCAAGTAAATAATGGAACAATAAAAAGGTCGCCATGAGAAAGAGAATGTCAGGTTAGCCAAGGAGACTGCCTGATAACCGACCAATCAAAGGATCTTACACAATCAATCTAAAAAGATCAAACCCTTTGAAAAGAAGAAACAGGCAAGTCATCCTTGGCTACCAAACAAACTCTCTCTTGCCCTGCTCCCATACATTTCGCCACTTTAAGTTTCTAGTTGTGAACCTAAAATGACAATTTCTTATGATTTGTCAAGGTTATATTTATAGCAAATTATCAGAATAAGACCCGACAGAATCTAATAAAAGTCAACTGGAAGTGGCAATGTTTAACCCTTGTGCCTCGTTTCTTCACAAGTTTGTGATGGGCATGGAATAAAAGAATATATAGAATATGTTCTGATAAGCCGAAATTTAGAAGGAATTTCAACTGAGACTTTTATAAAGTGATTGAAATCAGGACTTACTATTGGCTTGCAGTAGCTGGCAAAGAGCCATTCAGATGACCTTTGGGGTTAGCATTTGCCACTATTAACTAGTTATGCTTGCTGCAACAAAAAAAAAAGACCTGGTAGAATCTAGTTTATACGAAACAGGTTGCATATTGTAGTATTTGGATATGCTTCTGTCCTTTGAAGTTATGGTAATCAGTCGTTCGGTTGTTTGGCAATTTCTGATTATTTAAAAATTTGCACATATAATGCCCCTTCAAAATTTAGATATTCAAAATCTGTTTCACTATAACCAAACACTACAAACTGATTACCTGCAACTTGAAAACACAATAATCAAACACCCCTTATTTCAACTGGTTTATTTCATCACAACTAATGAGCCAATCAAAGCCTAACATTTAATTTAACATCAATTATAATAGATTAATATTAAGCATAAAACTACCAGATTTGTGGCATATGATGATTGACTTGGCCATCAGATATGGTCCCAAGTGGTTATAACTATGCCACATGTACACATAAAAAGGGAGAGCATAAATCCATCTTATCTTTAATCAAGGGATTGACTTGTGAAACTTTTTAAAAAGCTAAAAGGGCACAAAATCCACACAAGATTTTGTAGAACTTTCAGCTTCACAATAATACTGGAAGGAAAGTCTCTTGATAATCAAGAAGTGTTTCTAATTTTTTCAGAGAACAAACCATAAAATACACTAAAAAAAATATTCAACAAATTACAGTTTCAGAAAAATAATATAAATTAACAGTTATTGTTCATTATCTCCTCAAGAAAGATAAAGACAAACCTTGCAGAAAAGCATGTGAAGATGGGAGCATACGGTTTGCTAGCTCTAATGATTCTGCTAATGCTTTCGAAGTCAACATGTAAAGATCATCAACTTGATTCTTAGTAACCCATTCGTCTAACTTCCTGTAAAATCCCAAATTATTATTTTTGAACGTTGGCAGTAATAGTAATAATGGAAAGAAGTGAAAGGTGTAAAAGAGTATATTTTAACAACAAACCTTAATTGAGACTCGGTGCTGTTACTGCAGTTGGAAAATAGCACTTTAATCACTGGGTACATATTAATATTGGGGATCGGTATCATTTCATCCAAACAATCCCCAGAGGAACACCATGAATCTGGGTTTAATAAAACAATTTGCAACATAGGATATCTTGTTTGGAGATCTCTAACCACGGTTCGAAATGAGAGTTCATCTTTTGCACTTTCCAACAACTGGCTAGTAAACATCCTCTCTAAAGTGTATTTCCTGTCCGATTTAAGCAGTAAAAGTTTATTTTCTGCTTAACTAAATAATGGCTGCAAAAGTAATAACATAAAATGGAATATTGTATACTTACCTAAATAAGTCTGTTGGGCCTCCAACCGGTAAGCAAGTAGATATATAACATTTAAACAAGTGAACACCATAATCATTCGTTGGACCATCAATATTATCATGTGGATAGGCTCCAAGTAGGCATGAACATTGTGGACATACGATTTCATTCCATTTTATATCTTTCGAAAGATAAGGGGATCTAACCATAAAACTGTTTCCAAGAAGGCCATTGAGAAGGCTAGCCTTGTTTGCCAGTAACTCACTTGGAATACCTGTTTGGTCCTCATGTATATGAGGATGGGAACATTCATCGTGACTAGTATGGTCAACATTCAACACATTTGTACTTTGATTACTAGAGACAGCTTTTCTTAAACTATTACTTTTAGAAAACTCTAGAGACTTGTGCTCTTCATGTTCAATTTGATTAGGAAACTTATATCCTACAAAATCATCCTTACAGAGAACAACAGAAGTGGTATCCACTAGGCACATGCCAGGTGTACATGTATATGAGTTGGCATATTGTGCTACTAGCTTCTCGCTTACACTCCCAAAAGAACAGCAACAAGTCCCGAACCAGTTATCAGCTGCCTCACGCCAATTAACAGATGGCATTTCCTTGAAATTTCTGCATATTTGGTTAACATATAAGAAAGAGCCAACAAAACAATCTAGATGGTAAAATGTCAATGTTCCCCTACCGAACAGCACCGCTTAACTTGGTAGAGCAGCCTCTGCAATAAAAGTGCACCTCCCCACAAGAAGCCAACTTCTTGAGATCTGATCAAAAGTAGAAAATGATAAAAAAGAAAAACATAATAAACAATTGAAGTGAAGTGAAGAGTCTAAGAAGTTAAATGATAAGCAGATTAAAGAAAAAACATGAATAACAAACTCAAAGTTATCTGATTTTTACAGAAATGGAAAATTGAAATAAGTTTTTTTTTTTTTAAAATTGGGAGCTTCATTAGTGTGCTGAACTACTTGTTTGTTTAATAAACAAAAGTTAATTGATTTTGCTTTTGTCAAATCATTAAATTGATCAAATGTTTCTGTGTTGGTTGTTTTGTGCAGAAAAAAAATGAAATCTTTAAACTTTGTAGCTATACCCGTGGGTACTTGTGGGTGTGCACATACATAAGCATTAAGAATATGAGTGACCACATGAAAAAACTAAAAACTCATGGGTACTTTTTCTAATCACACGGTTGTGTGCACGGCACTGAGCCATTGGATATAATTGACCTGGTTCGTTTCCATGTCCACTTAGTATACATAGCAGAGGCCTTCATGACAAAACTTCACCTTAATATTTTAACTTTATGAAGCCTAACCAGTTTTCAAAAACCATAAGCAATATACTTGGTTGCAATTGCCACTTAGATGCAACAACTTGAAACTACATGCTTAATTATGATCTAGGTTCTAAAAAGGGTGCCTCAGGCACAAGGCGGGGTGCTCGCTTTAGACTAGGTAAAGTGCAAGTTGTACAAATAGCATAGGTGAGGCGTGCTTTTCACACGAAGAAATGCATGATGCGCACTTTTTGTACACCTTTTAGGTCGTATATATAGGTTATTTACACATAAATATATATATAGAGAGCTTACTTGTGTTTAAATTTCGGGTAAATAATGCTAGAAACCTATGAAAATTATATATGAGGCATAACTACTCCTCACATATACTACTGGAATTCTATAACAATACTTAGCCTGCATATATTTTTGCCAAAAAACCTTAAAACTTTGGGTGTATTAAAACCGTATGCTCTATGGGTTATAGACTTATAGTTTCACAAACAAGATATAATAAAGAAGCGCCAATAACAGTTACTGAAAGTATCACCTCATACTATATAACCCTAAAAAAAATAGGTATACACAAATTCTCATGGTGCAAAATGCAGCTTAACCACCAGAAACAGAAACTACCGGAATCCAATTGAAGAGGTTGAAACTCATCGACTTCCAATGCACCACCTTCAGCAGCTTCGAAATCAAAACCGGATACAATCGGGTGGTCTACAGGAAGAACTAGAAGAAGTTTAACCTCAATGTGATCGTCCAGTGCTCGAAAACTAATCGGAGACTCTACATCAATCAGAACCCTAGGAATCGGAACCCAAAGTGCGGCCGCCGTGTCCGGTGAGCCTGCTTGATTTGTGTGGAGCCAGGTCACTTGGAGTAGAGATTTGTCGAATAAAATTGAGACGGTGAGATCGAGGCATTGAGAGGAGGGTTTGGTGGTGAGATTGAAGAGGTATAATCGGATAATGGGGACGTGAGAATTGGATTCCCATGTGAATTTCCATTTTCTAGGGTTTAGAGTGGCGGGAAGAAGTTCAGAAGTGTTCATATTCTGATAGAACCCTCTCTGTGTTAAAATTGAATGAAATGGTGATATTGAAGATGGTAATTTTTCACTTTATTCCCATGCATGTTTGATTTTTAACACTTTAACCCCTTCAGGTATGAAGAGAGTGCTAGAATCTGGATTTCCCGTTTAGTCCTTGAGATAATGGGACTACATATATGGTCCAAGTGTTTGTCAAATCGTAACAAGTATGGTTTTTGGCATGAATGTTAACCATATAATGGACAATTAACAATTAACACACTTAACAGACAACACCATCAGCCACATCAACACTACACCTTTTGACTACCATCGCGTAATTATTCAACAGTAATACATGTAAAACAATGATTCTAACAAAAATATTGCCTAGTGGTTATATGACTAGTTGAAGCCCAAGTTATTGGGTCGAGTAGGTTAAATGGCTCTAAGGAGAGCCACAAATGTGAAATTGCTTTATTGTCGGGTAACATTGTTTATGTTACAAGTATTAATTTATGGAAATGTAGATTGTGTAATCTCATAATAATGAAATAAAGCCATGAGCTACTCTAAAACAAGGGGTGATGAATGGTTAGGAACCATGAAGCCACATTGCCTAAAGGCTCTCCAATCATAGAATTGACCATAAGCAAGATTCGAAGGAATCACAAAATAACTTAATAAGTTGCAATTGGCGGAAATGGGGCAATGAAGCCATCGCCATGTAACAGGTAATGGAGGATCATAAATGGTTTATAGAACCATAGATCATCAATGCTAGAATAATGGTCAATCAATAAATTGGGAGGTGCCAAAGGCATGGACCCGCCTTAACGGGTCAATCAGGTTAATAAGTTGTAAACATATGAACAAGGGTGACTATGCAACCCAACAATGATGGGCATGCTAAATTGCAGGAATACATGAACCGGGTCTTTAGACCTTAACAAAACGATGTTGTAGTCGTGTAGGCCATAGTGGACACGTCGACTAAATGATAACACTAACAAATGAAAATGTCTTTAATGATATGTGTGCCATAAATCTCATAGTATGAAGGTGATATAGCCCAAGGTTGGGTAAAATGAAGCCTTGGTGGTAATGGACCCCTTAACGGGTCAAACGGGTTGGGTAAACCCGCGCACAAGTAAGAACTGTTAATTATCGATTACCAGTTGTTGTTGTATATAAAGACATGCTTTCTAAGTGTTTTGAGGGTCTATGATGCATAATCTAAGGCCCCATAGCCAAAGTGAAGCTGGTAGAAAACAGGGGAAAGTAGCCAAAAATTTGGCCAAGTATAAATCTGGCCGAATTTAGCCAAATCCATGGAAAAGCGGCTCCAAGCGTATCGCTTTGAGCCTAAGTATTTGGAGGCGATACGCGTGGTAAACCAAGCGTATCGCTTGGAAGTAAGGACGCGATAAGCGATACGCGTGGAAGACCAGTTATAGTTTTACTTGTTTTCTTTATTGTTTAATGGTGTTTACCCATTGATATGCAATAGAAACTCACTATTGAAAGCGAGTATGTTGCAGGTTAGGTGAAGGCTTGAAGGGGTGCTTATCAAGTGCAGAATGAACCGATCACAAAAAGGAAGAACAAACCGTTTCACATTTTTGGTTTATGCATTTATGTAAATGTTGAAGAACAACTTATAGATGTCACACATAGAAATGGTATATTTTGTAAATGTAATCCACGACAGTGCTCTTTTGGATTGTCAAACGATATGTTTCCGACAAAAAAATTTCTGGGACCAAATTTTATGAAATACACGATTATGTTTGGCATCAAATTATATACAGGTGTTACAATTTGAAAATACATATCCGTGCGTTTCCTATCATAAGGATAAATACTACTGGTTGTCAAAATAAGTGGCTAAATGTCATTGATTGACAAAAATACATGGAGAAATGTCATTGGTCATAACCTAATAGAGTAATGTGTGAGAGTCTCAACTAATTGCAAATGTTATATATATAAATATGTTTGTTATACACATAAGAGAAGAGAGAAAGGGGATACCTTGTGAGACGAAACTGTCATAGCAGCGGAGAGTGGCGTAGATATGATTATTAACTGATTTAGCAAGCCAAAATTCATTCGAAATCAAACAACAACTAGATTTGTCCATCGGTGCTTCTAACATTCCCTTAATTACACATGCACATGATTATCATCTTTATTAGTTGTTTCTTTTTATTAGTTGTTTTTTATATAATCAAACAACTGTAAACATAAAATATACTTAAAACGTTAAAAACCCAAACGTAAACTTAGATAAATATCACTAAAACAAACAACGATAAACATAATCTTAATAAATGACAAACTCACTCATTAAAATAGTACCATTCAATTACACTTTGTTTTATAACCAAAACATCTTTTATTATGGATGTTAATAAAAGAGTTAAAAGACAAACCCACACACTGAAATATTCCCTCCGCGTAACGTTTTAACATCACAATAACTAACATGACATAACTCGGTTTCAAACCACATTGTTATCGCGATGAACGTTAAAAAATACAGGTCGCAATAGTATAATCTCGTAGAAACATGTCTTAGAATGACAAATTCGTATATACTCTGTACCTACTTCTAAATCAATTAAATTATATATACATTTGATTCTTTATCAGTACTATTTCAAGTATGAAAAAAAAAAAGATTATTAAAAGGAGAAACATAGATCAAACATGTAGAAATTCTCTCTCTAAATGTATCTAAACAAGTAAAAACTCAAATGATATAAATTAAGCACACAACCTGAATTTTTACACTTGGTAGTGAAGTGGTAAGCGTTCAAATTTCTAAATCCAGATTTCACTATTTCTATTTTTTAACCCTTGTAGGTCAATTTTCTCAACCTCGGGTTCGAATCCAGATTTCACTTCTATCTTTTAACCACAACCTGCATTTTTACACATTCCCATCTGTTAGCATGATAATGCAGCAAATGATGCATTGATATCCCTTGGCTTTTCTTGATCATGGAACCATATTCCTGCCTTGTTGAATAAAGAAAGCAGAGACAATAACTCCTCATTGGATAGTTTTGATGGTCTCTTATCTTCAAGCCCAGCAGCTCTAAGAATCCCAACAAGTTTTTCCTTAAACAAGTTCACATCTGTTCCCAAAATGATGGACTCCTCATCATCACTTTCATTACAAGATTCAAGTTGCACAATATCTTCATTAACCAAGTTCACATCTGTTGATCTTGAAAGATTTAAAAGCTCGGCCACTTTTTTCTTCTGCCTGAAAGTCGCGCCCAGAGTCTTGTTTTTCTTACCAAAACATGTTTTGGTGAAAGCCCACCATTCATTCAGATTTACATCCGGGATTTCGGTTTTCAAACGGATCTTGACCACCGACGAGTCGACTTTTGGTATGGGCACAAAATCCTTTTTACTTACATTCATGACATGCTCGACCTCAGCGACCAGTTTCACATTAACAGCCAGTCTATTGAACTCCGAGTCACCGGGATTAGCTAAGAGTCGAGTAGCAAACTCTTTCTGCAGAAGAAGAGTTGCACTTTTAAAATGGTATCCCCCAAAAACCAGTTTAGCCACTAGAGGTGATGATATTCCATAAGGAATGTTGGCCACCACAAAATCAAAATCTGGAAAATCAGCCTTTAGTGCATCCTGACATATAATCTGCAGAAATAAGAAACAACTCATCCATTCAATTAATCTTAAACCAATTTAAAAACTTCAATACTGATGTAAAGTTTTGAACTTTTATTCAATAAACAGTTAACATGGATTCTATGAGACATTTCATCAAACAGTTCATGAGCAACTTAACATGGATTCTGTGAGACATTTCATCAAACAGAACATGAGCAACTTAATATACGGTGAGACATTTCATTAAACAGGTTAGGAGCAACTTAAAATCTATAGATTCTGTGAGACATTTCATCGAACAGTTCATGAGCAACTTAACATAGATTCGGTGAGACATTTCATCAAACAGTTTATGAGCAACTTAAAATCTACAGATTCTGTGAGACATTTCATCAAACAGTTCATGAGCAACTTAACATAGATTCTGTGAGACATTTCATCAAACAGGTTATGAGCAACTTAAAATCTACAGATTCTGTGAGACATTTCATCAAACAGTTAATGAACAACTTAACATAGATTCTGTGAGACATTTCATCAAACAGTTTGTAATCAACCTATACCGTCAATTTATCATGAAGCCCGCTTTCAGAAACACGATTATGAAGAACCTCCACCATACGTTTATCAACTTCTACTGCAACAACCTTATTAGCAACATCAAGAAGCCTCATGGTAAGATTTCCGGTGCCAGGACCGATTTCGAGAACGGTATCGCCGGGCCCAACTCCGGAGTTGTTGACAATGGAATCAAGGATTCTTGGGTTAGTTAGAAGATGTTGCCCCCAGCTTTTATATAACTGTAAACGATCCTCTTGATTTTCCTTTCTCTTTCTGAAATGTCCGTCAACATCGTCGTCATCATCATCATTATATCTGTTGTTGGATCGGGGACGGCCGTATTTAGCATGGATTTTGCTGAAAATGGATAGAGAGTTGGCGAAGAAAGTGGCCCGAACGACGATTGACGGGGGATTTGGCACATTGAAGCATAATGGTGTGCGATGATGTAGTTACGATGGTTGAAAATCTTGAATTCATATAGTTTTAGTATAATATATAGTGTTTTTTTTTAGTATATGAACCATGAACATTTGATTTTGAATCACTAATGTAGTAATCTAAAAGTTTTTGTTAATCATTGATAATGTTAGATATTTGGTCGGTTAGATTTGTTCGTTTGTGTTCTTGTATGTTTGCTTATTTATGTTTATTCGTGATTAGTTATGTTCTTTTTCTTATGACTGTTTGTTTAGATTTTTAATGAACGAACACGGATATGTTCATTTTCTTAATGAACAAATATAAACATAAAAATATTTGTTTGGCTAGTGTTCATGTTCTTCCGTTTCTTTTACACGTATAGATAGATAGTATATAAAATAGTTTGTAGAGAAATCTAACTTGTTTTGTATCAATTTCAAGAATGAAATCTTAGAAAAAAATTCAAAGATGAATTCAAAAATATTAATCAAGAATACTTAACCTGGTTTGATATCAATTTCGTTTAAAGATCAATGAACACAACAAAAACGACTTAATGTCCAATGAGGAGCTGGGCCACTGATGGCTAAGACAACCGGAGAGCAAGTAATAGCCGATTACAGATTAGGGGTCAAGGTGCAGTGATTGGTGGGTGGTGTATTCACTACGATGGAGAATGAGAAACTTGAAAATGGCGACGATCAATGATGTAATGGAGGATGGGGTTTGGTGCAAGGGGGGATTAACATTCGTGTAAACGGGTACTTTTGGTTAAATGAAATCTTTTGATTTTTGGAAAAAAAAAAGAAAAAAAAAACAAAATATGAAACCTATAGTGTTGAATTCAGTATAGAACGTTTGCAATCCTCGTCTTAGGAATGCTCACTCGAGGATATTGGAGATTTGTGGATAGTACCAAACACTGTTAAAAAAATTAAATGAAATTTTGAACTTCAAAAGAAAAATAAAAGAACAAAATATACAGTAGCAACATTCGAACCACAATTAGGGGTGTCGGAAATATCCGATCCAACCCGAATCCGAATAAAGCAATTAGGGTCGGGTCTTAGTAGGGTTTAAAAGTTTTAACCGGGTTACTAAGGTTAACCTGACAAACCCGAAATGATACTTAGGGTCAGGTTTCAGGTAAATCGGGTTACGTCTTAACCCAAATAACCCAAATAGTGATATCCATCGATTAGTTATTTAGGCCCAACAAACAATGTACATATGTGGATGAAAAAATAATTTAGTTTATTTTTGTCTTTACTCTCATACTCATTTGTTTTAGTTTTATGTACTAGTAAATATGTAAATTTTTGTGTCTAAACTTAAATTTAGATTTGGAGTATATGTTTGAATATGTTTTGTTTTGAAAATGATATGGCTTTACGAAAAGTATTTTATTATGAAAAAAAAAAATCAAAACCATTGCTTTTGAAAAATATGTTTGTGTAAAACCCGACTCGTACGATCATAATAAACCGAAACCTGACTAACCCGAACTTTATGGTTCGGGTTGTCGGTAATAATTTCTTTTAAAATAAAAACGAACTAATGCGACCTATAATAACTTAAAACCCAATTGGGGTTGACCACGAATTATGATACTAAAAAAGTAGTTAAGTTTAAGCGGTTAAGCCCATAATAAGCTATGGCCCAAACTGGCCATATATAAACATAACCATACAAGTGTACCCGATGTAAATCTAAATTTGATCAGAATCCAAAATGTTAACCTACTTGAGAAGAGTCTGATAAATAGGTTGAAATCACTTCATCAGTCACCTCAAACGATCTACCTATATATTAAACAAAACTTATCAAGTTGATTTGGCACCTTATTAGGTTGTCCACATCATCAAGTGATGAGGTGGCATCCTCTCACACTAACCAAATCCTATGTGTCAAATTCTTGATTTTTTAACTTTTCTTTAAAAATTTCACGTTTTTTTCTGGTTTATTCCGCGGATCCGGGTTAGATCCGGACGTAATTTTCGACCCGAGTATAAAAGGTTTTGAACAACCGAATCTCTTCATTTGCTCAAGATCTGTTAGGGTTTCTTTAAATCTCTCTCGCCGCACACCCCTTTCTCATCCGATTTCGATTGAATCCATGACACCGTAAGTGCTTGCTTACTTCAAATCATGTTGCTTTAAACGATTCAACCCTATCGATTCAACTCTCTCTCGCCGACAAAGATTTGGAGCAGAACCATTTGCTCACAATCGCATCCTTATTTCTTTGATTTCTATTTCAGTTTCTACATTGGATTTACAAGAATGAAGTTCATGGCCTATCGACAAAGGATTTAAAAAGCTGGTTCAGAGGGAAGACATGAGGTATTGCACTTTATCACATTAAAGATTCATGAGTTCAAGTTGATATAGACAAATAGGAATTCAACTTGTCTTATTTGATTTATTGTATTTCTTCTATTAAGCAATCGCAATTGCAAGTTCACGATTGTAAGTTCCTGGGTGTATCTATTAAACAAAAAGTTATTTGCAATGTGTTTAAAAGATAAATAGAAACAAAAAAAAATGGAAGGACTATTATATTCTTATCGAATCTCGATACTAATTTTTTTTCAATGGATTATTGTGGTAGACATACTTGGCTTCTTTTTGCTTAAAATAATATCCTAAATTCGTTTCAAGATTGATTTTGACATGCGTCTTGACTATAGGTGAACGAGTGACCTATTGGGATCTTGAGCAGTAAGTTTATTCTTGAATATATACACAACGAATGGGGATACAGGCATGATTCTTGATTTTGGATTTGTATGTGAATTAAGTGATAATTAATTAATACATAGGAATGGATTCTCCTATTTTGTTGTTGTTTGTGAGGTTAAGAAAGTTGTGATTCTAGGCACTGTTAAGTGGGCCTGTTAGAAGGTTCAGTGTGGTTCTATTTCTCATGTAAGACCAATACGAGAATTGTTGAGAGAGAACTCAATCAGGGTGCCAGTTCTTGAAGTGGAGAAATGTGGACCTATAAATATAAGACTGTTGCCCGTGAAGGAAAAATAATGCAAGCTTCTTCAAGGTTTGAGATAATTATTTTTTTTTTTTATTTCCTAAATTTTATTCTTATGAAAGTAGCTAATTTAATAAATTTTGTGTTCAAAATCTAGAAACCTTGCTTCAGGTTCAAAATTTTGATAAAAGTGCAAGACTCTATAGGAGTTGTGACACTCACTCTTTTTGATAAAGAATGAATTGCTTTCTAGATACTTACATGTATTTCATTAAACTCATAGATAATTACATTATCAATAACTTTTTTTCACTATTCTTATAAATCTATTTTTTTTCAGGATGGTAAAGCTCCAGTTGAGCTTACAACTCTTTTTGAAAAGCGATTAACAATGACGGACGATCCAAGTCTGTAAGTTCTCTTGATGAAAAGTATAATAAGGTTCTCTTTGGTTTGTTGGTTTGTTTGGTTTGCATTGTTTGAAAATTTTGATACTTTGTTTTGTTTGTTTCTTTCTTTCACTTTGATTGGTTGAGGAATTTGGGTTGTTTATTTGGTTGAATAAGACATCTTATGGTTTTTAAATAACATATCATCTCACTTATAAGTATTTAGTTTAGTGCATCGAATTGATATTTCTGAACTTTTACACCTATACGATGACATTTGCCATCAAGAAGGCATCAAAGTTCAACATGACCTTTACTATAACGTAATGTGTTGTATGCGATTATAACCCGCTTGGCGATATAGTGGTTATTTACAACCAACATAAAGATTTTATAATTTCATCAACTTAGTTCATGATAACTTTGGTCACATTTTGTATTCACCGGGTATTCTAAATTCTTTACATCTATCTGGAATTCTAAATCATCGATTAGTATAGAAAGTTAGTGTTTCGGTTATGTCATTGATTAGAGAAATGGATTGTGCCATGGAACAAGACTACAAATTGTATCTTTGGGTAGACATGTTATTAAAGGGGTTATTGGCTTATAATAATCTCAACTATGACTTGTTGGCCGCTACCACTCCCAACTAACGAATTTCCCTCTGACACTCTCAACTATCATTATATTTTCCACTACCACTCCCTCCGTTAACTTTTTTCTAACTCTGTTAAACCTTGCTTACTTGGCAGTCTACATGGCATTTTTTGAGTAAAAAATAAATATAAAATGCCACATGTATATGAAGGAAGAAGGAGAGAGGCAGCAACTTCTCCCACCCAACCACCGGTCGCCTGTAAATCCGACGAGCAACAGCAACTACCCAGAACCCTAGCCGTCGCCGCCGACCTGCAAATCCGGCGAGCTACAAATCTGGCGAACAACAGCAACCTTGTTGTTCTGTGGTTCCCTACCACCACAGTCGTTATTCCCGTCGCCAAACAACCCCACATCCACACATCACTAGTTCACTACATCTCAAATCTGCTAAAAATGCATAACCCTAGGCGGAGCCCAGTTAACCGCCGGGAATGGCAACTGGGTTTCCGGTTAACCGCCGGGAATGGCGACTGGGTTTCCGGTTCACGACTGTTTTTTTGCCACCCAACATCACAGACGTTTGTCAGGCACCTCAAGAAACACTGCCGCCGTCGATTAACCATAGGTGGAGCCCTAGTAAACTTTACACCCACCACAGAGAAGGGGGAAAATGAAGATGAGGTCAGATTAGAAAAATAAAGGGAGGATCTGAACACGCAAGACCCGAAAAGCATTCGCCGGAGATGATGCCGGAGATGCGGCTCCTTTTTGCCTGATCTCTTTCTCCTAATTCTGTGTGTCTTGTTTCTTCAAATAAAGAGAAATTGATTATATATGTGTATGTCTTGTCATCATACACTTGGCATCTTAAATTATTTTTTTATTAATAAAAAGCCATGTAGGATAGCCACGTAGGCAGATGACTAACAGAGTTAGAGAAAATTAACGGGAGGAGTGGTGGAGGAAAATATATTGATAGTTGGGAGTGTCAGAGGGAAATTTGCTAGTTGGGAGTGATATCGGCCAAAAAGTGATAGTTGGGATTATTATAAGCCAATAACCCTTATTAAAGCAGTTATCATATCTGGTAGTAATATTGGTCTTTGAACGTTTATTCCAAACGTTTCCTTGATTCCAACAGATAAGCAAATTGCTTTTAAGTTTAAAAAAAGACAGTTTACGGTTTCAGTTTCTTTTGCAATGACTATCAACAAAAGTTAAGGTCAATCTCTTTTAAGAGTGAGATTGTTTTTAAAGAATCCGGTTTTCTCGCATGGACAGTTATACGTTGCGTTGTCAAGAGTGAAGAACAAAAAATCTTAAAATCTTAATTTTAAATGAAGAAGGTCTTCAAACAAATGTAACAGAGAATATTGTTTTTTAATCTTTCTTTTTCAAATTTATAACTTTTTTTATTTATTATTGGCTTTGTTTTTCTTCTTATTTATCTTCTTTTCTATTTTATTTCATATGTAGTTTTATGTATTCTTTTACTTTGTATTGAATTTTTTATTATAAACCTCGGGTATTTACTCCAGTGGTACTGGAAAGACCTTTTTGTGAAATACACTGTCAGCTGCAATTAGATCAAAATGTGAGAGTGTTTTTATTGTTGCCTCAAGCTGTATTGCGTCACTTTTGTTACCTGGAGGTAGAACAACCCATTCTAGGTTCCACATACCACTCAATGTCACCGAAGACTCACTTTGTTCCATGTCACGTCATATTGACATTTCAGACTTATTGCAACTAACAAAGTTGATTATATGGGATGAGGCTCCTATGATACATAAGCATGCCTTTGAAGCTTTAGATAAAAGTTTAAGGGATGTTCTATGTACCGGTAATAACATTGCACATCAAACTTTGTTTGGTGGTAAAATTGTTGTTTTCGGTGGAGATTTCAGACAGATTCTTCCCGTCCTTCATGGCGCTTCAAATCAAGATGTTGTCACTTCCTGTCTTACTTCATCTTACATTTGGAGAGAGTGTAAGGTTCTAAAGTCAACCAAAAATATGTGTCTTCTTCAAGGTAACAATCCATCAGAGATACAAGAAACAAGTGATTTTGCTCAATGGCTTTTGGATATTGGTGAGGGAAAAGCCGGCGGAGATAATGATGGTGAGTTAGAAATAGTTATTCCTCCTGATCTTCTTATTCATGATTCATCGGATCCGGTTAGCGATCTTATCGATTTTGTTTATCCATCGTTTTTGGACAACTTTGGTGAACAATATTTTTGGTCTGAAAGAACTATTCTCGCACCAACTAATGAGGTTGTCGATGATATCAACGGTCGTCTACTTTCTTTGGTTCCCGGTGAAGAACACGAGTATTTAAGCTCAGATTCTGTATGTCAAGATGAGATTGTAGGTGACGACGTTGAGCATAACTTATACTCACCAGACGTCTTGAATTGTTTACATATATATGGCATTCCAAATCATCGTCTTGTGCTTAAAGTTGGTGTTCCTATTATGTTGCTTAGAAACATTGATCAGATGAATGACTTATGTAATGGAACACGTCTGCAGATCGTATCTCTAGAGAATCATGTTATCGAAGCGGTGGTTATCTCTGGAAGCAATATCAGATTCAGGAGTTTCATTCCTAGACTTTCATTGGTTCCAACAGATAAAAGAGTTGTTTTTCGGTTTAAGAGAAGACAGTTTCTGATCTCGGTTTGTTTTGCTATGACTATACACAAAAACCAGGGTCAGTCTCTTTCGAGAGTTGGATTGTACTTGAAAGATCCCGTCTTCTCTCATGGTCAATTATACGTTGCGTTATCAAGGGTGAAGAGCAAGAAGGGCCTGAAGATCTTGATTTTGGATGAAGACGGTCGTCCAACCAATGTAACAAGAAATATAGTGTATAAATCTATATTCTCGAATTTGTAATTGTTATTGACTTTTTTTTTACTATTATTGAATTTTGTTTTACCGATACGATTTATTTGGATAGTATATATCTATCTATCTATATATATATATATATATATATATATATATATATATAGGGTAGGGATCCATGGAAAACCCCTATTTTCTAGAAAACCTGGAAAACCCTTTTTTAGCCATTGATTACAAGATTAATGGTCTAGATTAAACAGGGGCTAGAGTGTAAATAATCTTAAGATATCTCATTTAATTATGGGCAATATTGTAATTTGTCTTACCCAAAAATTGAACTGCCAAATCCAAAAATCCTCAATTTTCGTTTCATACCATCTCTCTCCTCTAATTTGCTCCAGATTTTTAGTGAATCTAGCTCCAAAAAAAAACAACCGATCGTTTCCTTTTAAGGGTTTTGAAGAATGGCGTTCGTGCACTAGGGTTTGAAGAGGGATAGGGCGACATCAACGGAGAAGGGCGACAACGACGGCGAACTGGAATATATTCTTGTCCGGCGACGGCGACGGCGATTAGGGCACACTCGATTCGGTAGGTTTACTCCTTTCGCAAAAATCATAATATTTTTGGTCTACTTACAGCGATGTAATTACCAGTTACAACGATGTAATCAACAAATCTTCAGGTGTGGATTCACGCACGTCATCGTTGTAATTACCAGTTACAGCGATGTAATCAACAAATCTTCCCTGGTTTTATAAATCCTTACGGTGCTGTAACTATCCATTTTTTTGTTGTTTTTTAACCAACAGTGGTGTAAACATCGATTGTTAAATGGTTACAATGTTGTAACAAACGAATTTTTAAAAATCTACCCTGATTTTATAAATCGTTACATAAGATGATTACAATTTTGTCAAGTATTCAAATGTTGGGTAATAACGATAGTAAAAGTGTAACTTTATTGAAATTGTGGAATCATAATAGTTACATTACTGTTATTGAGAAACCCACTTGTTTCTTTGTTTCCCAACATTTGATTTTCTAAACAGTTACAGTGATGTAACCAGTAAAGGTTTCCTTGTACTAAATCTGTTTCATTACACATCAATTTGGTTTTTTTGTTTATTTTGAAAATAATTACAGTGTTGTAACCAACAAATGTTATTTCTTTTATTCAAGAAGTGATTCTTGCTACCGGATAAAGAATTGTGGGTTACAGTACTGTAATAAGACTGGAAATGGATTTCTTTTGAGCTTGTATGAAATAATATGATGTAAAAATGGTTGTAAAAGTTTGAAATTGTTGAAGCATAAAAGTTACATTACTGTTATTTAAATACCCCCTTGTTTGTTTGTTTTTCAAAATTTGTTTGTGCAAACAGTTACGGTACTGTAACAAGAAAATAATGATAGTGAAATGTTATGTAATTGGGTAAGAATGATAGTGAAAGTGTAACTGTATTGAAATTGGTGAAGCATAAGTGTTACATTACTGTTATTGAGATACCCACTTGTTTCTTTGTTTCTTTGTTTTTCAACAATTGAGCTTGTAAACAGTTACAGTATGGTTACATATTTTGCTTATTTATGCAGACTTTAATATCTTGTAACTGTAGACATGGAAAAAAAAGAAGGTAACCGATGTACCATGTTTTTATAAGTAGTTTCAAAACATAGACTTTGTGTGGAATGAGATGTAATTTATGTTGCACACCGTAAAGGATGTGGATGTTGTTATGTTCCCGTTACTTCAGGCTAGCCATTACTATTTGGTTTGTTTAGAATTGAAGATTCTGATGATAGTTGTAATTGATAATTGGGAAAAGAGCAATGTGAGCTTGAAGAATGATGGTTTGTATGCCAACAAAAGCACGGTTTGCAAATTGGTAAAAGTCCAATCAACTATCTACGTAATAGTTTTTTTTTCGTAGTAAAATTAATTTCTTGAATTTTTTTTTGCAGAAACATGTGTTTTTGAGTTACCTCATAAATGTTGGACATGCAAAATGCAAGGAGCTTAACAAGGTTTGGCCGGAGAAACTTGAGATCGGGTGGACAACTAATGACAACTTCAAAGATTGTGGTGTCTTCCTAATGAGACATATGGAGATGTTTTATGGAAGTAAAGGGAATATGTTTAGTTGTGGATTCCCTGCCAAAAGAGAAGAAAAGAAAAGGAAGATCAACGCTTTAAGACGGAAGTACGCTTGTAAGATTTTGACAAGTGAGGCAAATAACTACAAGGATAAGGTGGTATGGGAAGCAGAAGATTATTACAAGATGCTTAAAACATGAACAACCAAAATTGGATTATGCGATGTTTTTAACTTAACTTTAGTTTTGAACAATGATGCTTAAGTTTTTTTTATGTTACTGGTTTTTGTATGAAAATATGAAAACTTTGGATGTTACAGCAGTGTTATATTCTGTTACAGCAGGGTTATATTTTGTTACAGCAGTGTTAGTACATGTGTTATAATTAAAAGGTATTGTTATGTAGTAGATTCGTGTATTTGATATTAATATTCTGAAATTGTTGTTTCTTATAGCAGTGTTATGTTTAGGGAAATCATGACAGTATTGTTGTTATTGTAAACAATTCAATTTGTGTAAGTTATAAGATGTTTCCTTTTTGGGTCTATAATCTAGAAATGTTAAAGTATTTGATATCAAGATAGTTCTAAAAAACAAACATATGTAATTGGTATTTGAAAATATGTAATTGGTATTAACTAGCAAATGTAAATTTATAGTTGGTATTAGTGTTTTAGCAATGTTTCATGGATGTTATGTTACAGTGTTGTTACTGTTTTATTTGATACGTCTTGTAAATGTTACATCTTTGATTCATTTTTTTCTAAACTTAATGTAAGTGTATAACATTAGTTGTAATGTTATTGTTGCAGTTTGAGCACATTGTAGCCATCGAAAAATGGATAAGCAACCAGGAGGTAAGTATTGTAATAATTTGTTGTAACAAAACACTAATACCAACTATAAATTTACATTTGCTAGTAACAAAATTGTAAATCAATTAATAAGATAAGAATAATAACTCAACAAATAATGTCGTTGACAGGAAGTTGAATAAACATGAAAAGTAC
>JBCNJP010000015.1:9493049-9627258 GCA_039602395.1 Deinandra increscens subsp. villosa | reverse complement strand
ATCCGAAATGGATACCTGCTTAAACAGTCACCTAAAGGATTTCAAAATAAACTACTTTTAAAATAAATTAGTTTGGGCCATATTGATTTTTTATTTTCTTTAATTGAATATGAATCGGTTTCAAACTGGACCAGTTTGGGCCAAAATCAAATTTTATTTTCTTTGATTGAATCTGAACCGGTTTCATACTGGACTCGTATGGGTCCAACAAATTTATTTGCCAACTATTTACGCGACTATAAGTGGATGTGCACAAATCAAGTTATGGGTCCAAACCGTTCAAAACAGGTTCAGATAGGTTCAATGTGGTCAAAACAGTTTGTCAGGACCGATACGGGTTGGAACGTTTTGAGGGGGAATTTGACTAGGTTGAAATCGAGCTTGAAGTCGGGTTTTAACCGATGTGGGTTGTGTTCACCCGGTTTCAAGGTATAAAGTTACAAACCGATTTCAGCCCTAATTTCAAAATCGGTTTGGGTCCTATTTAAAAACCAGGTTCGGTTCCAGGCCTGTTTTCTTTTTCACCTCCACGGCCTACGGGTAAGGTGACATAAGCCCATTATAGAATTTTAACTTTGCAAGCCCAATTGACACCATAAATGGGCTGCATGGGAAAATTGATCAGAATTTTATCAGGGGTTACTATACTTTCACAGTTTCACAGTTTTACTTATTTTTTGTAAATTATAAAAAATGATTCTCGTAGTTAATTAATTTTATAAAGATCAATATCAATTTGAAAACTTGTTACATTTCTTGGATGGGCATTAATATAATTCGTTTCTATTATCCCTATCTCTTTTTAATAAAACATAGTATTTTAAGATACATATTTGATACTAAAAACAAACCAGAGGCATAATTACAGGATGGTCAAGAGGTCAAAATTTATAATTTTTATATATTAAAGTTGAGTTGTTTTTTTTTTTCATTTTTTAATTGGACCTATAACTCATACACAGACTATTATATTTGAAGATAATTTTTCTTATTTCATGATATACTAGGATAGAACCCGTATGTTATACGGGTTAAATCAATTTTTTTGGGTAAAGGGTTATACGGGTTAAATCATTAGAAAATATATATAATTGATAATTCATGCATACTCCTTTTATTACCCGAATAACGTATTACATTACATTTAATAAAGTTATAATTCATAATATGGTATTGGTGACTTTATCTTCTTCATAAAAAAATATTTAGAGCATGTCTCTACTTGTATATTTGGAAAAAATACAACATAAACATGATCATCTATAAAATATGGTTGTTAGAAAAACAATCCAACCCTGAATAGTGACTAACACTAACTTATGATTTGACAAACTTGAGATTTTAAGTCTCGATAGAAAGTTAGGTGAGTATAAAATTTTAACAAAATTATAATGAACATATTCTAATTGTTGAGTATAAAGTCTAAATTATAATCAGAATATTATAATGTTAAATCAATAAAAAAATATTTATCTTGGTATATATTTGAAAACGTACAATTGTATTAGTCACGATGTTTAAAATTTCCAATTTGAATGAACATGGATCATTTGATATGATAGAAAAACTATTTAATATTGGATATTATGAACATAAATTTTATCGTTTACGATTTCTCTATAAATAGTATCATCCACAATGTTGATTGGATTTGTAAAACAATATTAGTTATTCATTAATTATAATATTAAGTATGATTTGCTCAATTATATTTGAAAAACACGGTAAATAAGTGTATATTGATATTTTATAAGTTTTTTAAATATTTATTAAATGAAAATAATAATAGTTTAAAAAATTATTTTAAATAAAAATTAGATGTAAATTAATATAAGATTGTCATAATTTCATAAATATAATTAAATAAAAATATATCATGATTATAAGGGATATAATTTCCAAAAAAATAATTTATTAGAGAGTAAATTTGGGAGGAAAAATTTGTGTGAGAATGATTCTAGTGTTGACAAGTGTCAACAATTGTAATTGTTTATTAGAGTAGGAAGATATTTTGATAAAGGGAATAATTGTATGATCCCATTTATATATAGAACATTAAATGCAAACACATCTCACCTACCATATTATATTTATATTTATTTAGAGGTATTATTTCATTTACTATTGTCGGTGTACATAATGATCAACTCAATACTCATATTGTTTTCCCTAAACTTATTTTAAACTTTTAGTAGTCACTAGTAAAATGCTCACTCGATTTCGTAATATAAAAACAATAAAAATCAAAAGGAACAACTATATAAAAACAAAAAAGATGAAACATTCATGATCTAACAACACCTACTACTAACCAAATGTCTTTTAAATATCATAACAATTCATGTGTATTCTTCATAACATATTTGATTATTAGGAGCATAATATATATTAAAATCATTTATATTCCATAAATATAAAGGCAATAAAGGGAAAAGCATGCAAAAGAATGGCTCACAGCATTTTTGCAATTTGCATGCCAAGGAGAATCAAAAGGGGATGTGGCTTCAACAAGAAGGGATGTCCAATTTTTTGTTATATTTGACTATACACAAACATATTATAAATTTTTATTAAGAATTTTATATATGTTTTTGTAAAATTATTATTTATCACTAGTTTTAGAGTATTTTAAGGATTACTTAAAACTAGCTAGCATAGGATTTAATCAATGTTACTTAAGATGAATATATTTTTCTAAAGTAATGACAAGATTGATATATGATGTTACTTACACGTTAGAATATAAATAACATACTTTATCATGGATTATTTGTTAGATGTATTTTTGAAAGGGATATTCACAAGAACCTCTTCAAGGGTGTAATTGGGTGGGCTGACATTTGTAATAAATCAATGTCGTTGGATGTGACATTTCAGGCAAGTCGCACCAAAATATTGTTCACTTTACGGACTACCAGTTGCAGTTAACATATTGGTGTTTTTAGGGTTACGGATTGGTAAATCTAAACTTAGCTTAGCCCCCGTTTTAGACAAAGTCCGAGAAGGGTTAGAACGCTTTGCAATCTGAAGTACGTAACATTACCCAATACTTTTGTGCAATAGGATGTTTCTCACGACTTGACCCATAACCTCAATATCAAAAAGTAGTAACCTTACAAGTTGCTCAAATGTCCACCCCCTGAACCTAACATTAACACAAGTAAAATCGAGTAACCTGATCTTTAGTTGTTTCATTCGTCATATGTTCAAGAGATGTTAGTAACCAATTAAAAAAAAAAAATCCATATTGTACAAAAGAGGATAGATAGTATACGATTTGGCTTTATTAGTGCCATTGTCCAAACTCGTGTGAAAGTCGTGAGTGTCTTGATCTTTGAGTCTGCGTAAGATATTACACGTGTGTAGGTCGACAACAGTTGCTGAAAGTTCGAGCAAAAAGATTCATCGGTCCGATTTGTTTGTACCTGGCTATCAATGTTACTTAAGGTTAATATATTTTTCTAAAGTAATAACAAGGTTGGTATATGATGTTACTTAAACGTTAGAATATAATTAATATACTTTATCATGATTCATGGATTATTTGTTAGATAGTATATGAAGGTGTAAATGAACCGAGTCGAACCCGAGCTCATCTATGCTCGAGCTTGGTTCGTTTAAACTTAACAGAGCTCGAGTTCGGTTCGATTCAAGCTTTATTTCTGAAACTCGAACTCGGCTTGTGGAAAATTATTTAAGCTCGAGCTCAGCTCGTTTCTAATTAATTTTTAATTTTTTATATATTATTATAAATACCAAGGGCATTTGTCCCAATGGTATGGGGATGAAGGTTAGAGTTTGAGGACTTTGAGGTTCTCAAGTTCAAACCTGACTCAAGGGGGTTTTTCTCAAGTGGCGAGTTTCCTCCTTGATGGTGTTCCTGGGTGAGCCAAGCCTGGAGTGTCAAAATCAGTATGGACGGTTGCAATCCCGTCTCAGGAAGGCTCATTCGGGTATTGGAGATTTGGGGAGTAGTTCCAAACGCCGTTCAAAAAAAAATATATTATTATAAATAAATTTTAAATATTTAGAATTATTTTTTATATAGAAAATAATAAATATTATTTACTTATTTTATCATAATTTTACATATAACGATAATTATTTTTCAAAAATAGATTTTATAAATTAAATAAAAATATATAAATAAAAGGCTCATTAAGGCTCGCTAGCCGGGTTGAGCTCGCTACGTAAAGCTCCGGCTCGAGCTCATTAAGGCTCATTAAGACTCGGCTCGTTTCGAATTTTTTATCAATTCAATCTCGAGTAGCTCACGAGCGGCCCGACTCGTTTACACTCCTAGACGTATTTTTGAGAGGGATGTTCACAAGAACATGTTCAAGGGTGTAATTGGGATGGGATAAGGTTACGGATTGGTAAATCTAAACCTAACTTAGCTTAGCTCCCGTTTTAGTGGAAGTTTGAGAACGGTCAGAACGCTTCGCAACATTTTAAATTAAATATTAAATGTTCTTAAATAAATAAGCAGGATCTAAACCTCATTATCTTCGTTTAGTATTTGTGCCGAGTGGGTCCTATACTCCTCTACAAAGTATAAACAATTTTCATTTCATATCTATAAAACTATAAAAGCAATAGTGTTATGGAAAATTGTTTTTAATTCCATTCCTTTGATTAATGGAGTTTGTAGTAATTGGGAGTGGAGTGGGTACGGAAATCGCGCCACCTAATCATACCTCCTCCTAGAAGGGAATATTTGCACCGTTACATTTAACGGATATTATTATGGCTTTTGACTCCATGTCCTTCACCGACACTAACGTTGGTAAACCGCGTTCCGGTAACGGAAATCTAGTGACGATAACCCCGGTCGGCGTTTTAAACGACGTTCCGTCATGTCGTCGCCTCGTCGGTTTCTTGGTCGCAATTATTAAGCCCATGTGCCACCATGCTTTCTTCGTATTATTTGGGACCCACCACCCACCACACCGTCAACTACTATTCAACTTATCACGTGTCAACGTCACGTGACCGCTTCTCAATTTTTTTCTTTCTTCTTTTTTTTTTGGAAAATTTGAGAGTTTTATTTAAGAAAGCAACATGTTATTGCCGAATCCATTAAAAGCTAGAATGTAAACTGAACCTTAATTTAAGGAAAAACCATTTGTGTTCAATTATATTCTGTTTAAGATTCTCCGTGGTTCAATAGTGAATTTTTGTTTTTGAATGGTTAAATTTGGGTCTAAATCAGTAAATCCTATCTAAAAAATAATTTTGTATTATCGTGTATATTTTGTTTATCAAAACTTAAACTCACATCAACACCATTTAAATAAACCCACAAGTCAACTGGTGAATACATATAGCATCCTGAGTAAATAGTTCGTTTTAAATAAAACAGACATCAACCAAACTTTAGGTTTTTAAAGGACCAAAAACAAGATCTAAGCATATGATGATGTTATTTCTAGCTTCTAGAAAGAAAAATAAAATGCATTTTAATTGAGATCAGTCTAACATGTAAGAAATAATAGAGTAAAATATTATATTTTTTCTTTTTCTCTTTACGACAAGTAAATATAAAAATAGTGTGAGGCTAAAAATTACTAACAACAAAAAGAAAGCAAACAATTACACAGGAATATTAAACCCACACCGATATGTCCAATCCACCGTACTATTTTTTAAAGGATTCTGGACCCATAAATACGCTAAAGATTTTATTTTTTTGAGAAGTGCTTACCACCGTTATTAATGTCTTATTATTATAGACAATGTGGTCTTGAGCTCGTCAAATACTCCAACACGATGCTGTTATGATCGCAATCAAAAGTATATATCGCTTAGTAACTTGCAAATTTACAATACTTTGTTGTTTGATAGATTAGTAGAAAAATTGGTTGTGATTTGTGTGGTTATAATTGTATAACAACAATATATAACATTACAGATAAAAGACCTTTTTAATTCTACTGAAGAAAACAATTTAAGAGGTTAAATTTTTTTTAAAATAAAGAACAACAATGAAAATATTTATTACTAAAAAAACAAGCTTAAAGTAAAACTTTTTACCGTGTTGATTAAAGTTGTCTCAAACTTACTAAAATTAAATTGATTACAATCGTGGAAAAGTAAAGAGGACAAAATGATGGAACAACGGGTGATCCGATGGAGTTAGTTTTCCGTTACAAAGGAATAAATAGGAGGTATTTGATGATGATGACTAACGGGAATGTTGGAACGAAAATTATGAGCAATAATCAAAGCATGTTAGTTTAGTTTTGAAACCCATTAAATCATGGTTGATTTTTATAATAACATATCATCAACTATTGTTCATGGTTTTAAATATGCAAAAGTTCTAACGTATTTTTTAACAATCTTTTTAAACTTTTTCAGGTAGAATATAGCGTCATTTAAAAAAAAATCAATTATAGTTTAAAAATTATAGGATTTAAGTTTGGTTTTGATTATTTAGTAAAAAATCTTTGAATAGTTTGGTCCAAAAGATAAATTATAGTACCTTGATTTAACATGCACGTATTTTATCTTTAATAAGTTTATATCAAGAGGTAGATAGAAATAATTACGTTACAACATATCTTCAAAATTTACTATATAAATATAAGTTAATTACATGAATGGTCCTTAGGATTCAGTGAAAATAACACATGTGGGTGCTAACTTTTTTTCTTTTTTCAATATTGAGTCATATGGTTTTCAATTTTCACAATGTAACTTACTAAGGCTAATTTATGTTAAACTTTTATTAAATTGAGTAAAATGACCAACATAACCTTATATAATGAAAAAGACTAGTTCCACGACTAATGCTAACTTTAATAGAAACAATATGTGTGTTTTTACCATACTAATTAAAAGCTAGTTAAAAATGCTAATACATCATGACCACCACACACTTGGTCATCTCCACTCCTTTCGATGCTTGCCGCTACTTACAGAACGTGGTAGTTCGACACCACTATTCTTCGACCAAATTCATTTGAATCGATGATTACTTTACGATTCAGGTAACTAAAATGGTCAGTTGTCATGTGTATACATTATACCACACCCATATCACTTGAAATCGTTCGTGAGTTTCATATTTAGGAAAGAAAAAAAGATCACAACTGGTTTCGACAGTTGTATACATTATATCACACCCATATCACTTAGATTCTTCATGATTCTTCTCAAGTGAATTTACTTGACTAGGGGTTTGTTTGGTAGCCTTTTAATGGTCATTAAAAGACTACACTCTTAATAAAATCATTAAGAGCCTTACCAAGAAGAAAATAGAAGAATGTAACTTATGAGGATATAGCATTAAGAGGTTACCTCTTAACCATTCAGCATCTTTTAAAACTCTTAACGGTAAGAGGCATTACATCATTAAGATGTAGCATCTTAAGGATCATTAAGAGGCTATCAGACGCCCCTCTAGTTTTTTAGGTCGTTGGAGTAACATGCACGATGATATAATTGAGCATATTAATCACGTGCGTAAAAGTATACTAATCGGGATTCAGGATCCTTGAGGATATCAGGTGTCAAGATGTTGTCGTGTAAAAATTAACCCCTAACAAACACAATCCAAAATCGCATTACGAACCTCTCCAACTGACGAAGTTGCTTCGAAAAGTTCAACTGACTCAAGATCCCTTTGCGGGAATTTGGATACCCTCATCATATGGAACGCCAACGAATCTGGTAAAATGAGAGAAATGAAATTAAAAAAAATGTCCTTGATCTTATCCGATGACTTTTACCAAACCCAGTTATGTTTAATCCACGTGATTGATAATTGTCTTCTTATCTTTTTAATAATCCCATAAATTTTTTTGGAATTTTCATCTCCCTCAACCAACCATTTGTGTTTCATTTTTTTACGCCGTTTCCAAATCCTTGTCCATGTTATTCTCAATCTTTCCCAACTCGCTAAGAAGACGTCTACGCTCCTTATTAAGAGCCGTCAAATCCCTACTAACCTCCATAAGAGAGTCGATCTCCTCAAGATTGAAACGAAGTCTCTTTTGATTACCAATCTCGCTATCCATCCTCTTACCATTCCAGTTTTTAAATTTGCTTTAACAACTTTAAGCTTCTCTTTTAAATTTAAAAACATGCAACTCTCATAGTCAGCCCTAGCTTTGGAGAGACAGTAGGACCATTAGATATCTAATTAACGACCATAGCATTCATTGATATTACTTAACGGTATCTCTAAGTAAACATATTCACTAAGCAAATAGATTAAATTAAATAGATGGACTCCTTGAATACATGATAAAATAATCACATCAATTCAACTTAATGAAAAATTTAACACGTGTTAGTGTTACACAAAGATATAACATGAATAAAATTGTGGCTAAAAAGGTTGTTGTGAAATATAAAGTTTATTAAAACTATATAAATAATAAAAATAAAAACTAATATATATAAAATAAATAATAATAAGAGGACAACAAAAAGAAAACGGAATTAACGCGGGAAGAGGCCGAAATTGCGGGAAAAGGAGGGGTCAAACATATCAGCTTTTGACCTCGACTCGACTCCCTATTGCTCCCTCGATTTATTTAAAGTTTTAAACTAACAAATTAACATTTATTCTCTATTTTTTATATTATAATAAGAATTATATTAGTCCATTCGGTTTGCTTTCGCACTCCACTTTAGAACTCGCATATTCACATCGTATCAATTTTCAATTTGGCCTTATATTTGAGGTTTGAGGGACTTCGTTTAATAGTTTTTTTTCTATTTATATTTTCGTTTTTTTTACGTTGTCTTTTAGTTTGTGTACCCCGTGTCATTCCAGCTACAACGCTCGGGTAATGAAATTTCTTTTAAATATATTTTAAATGCGATTTATCACGCCGCAACAAACTGCTCGTCTTTTCTGGGTTAATGACAACTATTAATCTTAATTGACCGGTTGCGGTTTGATATAACACCAAACCTAATCAAGAAAATGTAATCCAATCCCAAAACACGTGCGACAGCTGGGAGTGATGCTACAAAAGCGCTTTGAACGTGAATGGTGTCACATGGTTTCCAACACTTAAAGAACCAAATCAAGAAACAAACAAAGATCGCATTACAAACCTTAGCTTTAATTACGAGTGTGCGTTACAAAACTTCACCCGAGACAAAAGGGTGCTTGTTTACAACTTTTTATGCACGCAATACAAGCATGCTTGCTTTTGAAAAACGGCTTTTAAGTTTTTAAGCCTTTTCCAAAAGGGAAGTATCCATGGACTTTATATATAACCTACCCTTTTTTCTTTATAATAATTAAACATGAATTTATAGGTGTTTGAAATAAATTGGAAACTGGACAAGACCGACGCTCTGGATCAAACATAACTCAATTCAATTTCTTTATAATAATTAAACATGAATTTATAGGCGTTGGCCGTTGGGGTCAATGCAGGGCAGGACATGATGCCCTGTGACGACCCTCCGACGTGAGAATTAGTGATCAGAGTGAATGAAGAAGAAAATGTGTGTAAATGAAGGTGTAAATGAGTATAAATGTAACATCTGCAACTCTAAGTATATATTATTTAGGGTTGCATGAAGAGAAAGTTCAGGTGATAACGGATGATGCGCGTGTATCTTCTAGAATCAATTATGGCGAACGGCTAAGATTGGAGGATTGCATGCAGACCACGTCTGGACGTGACACGTGTCGTAACCGATTTTGAGTCCCTTAAATGTCTGGTTATTTTGTGGGGTCCGTTTGAATTGCACGGGACCACAACAACTTTATTGGAAATCTTGCGGGTCAAGAAAAGCCCATGAGGGATTTATTGGCCACGAATCGAATCCACCCTCTTCAATATGTTTGGTTTTGTACGATAAATTAATGGTAGGATTTGAATCTATAACTTTTAGATGCCGAGACATTTCATTTACCACTAGGACGTCTTAATGACGAGCTTTACTAATATTATTATTGTTTTCGATATGATAGTGGTTTTGGTTAGTTAGGATAGTATTCTCAAGTTTCTTGAAGCTTCTCGGAGAGCTTCTTTCTTGTTATTTCGGATAATCTTTAGTCCCTACAGGGAATATGTCTCCCTCCCTCCCGCGCTTCCTTTGCAGTTTTGTTAGGGATGACAATAAAACGAGTTTTGATAATCCCAACCCTATCGAATTATAAAATGCCTGATACAAATCTTGTCAGATCTCAAGTAGGTAACTACTTTGTCAGGTATCATATATACCTGCCGATTTGGGTATCTTGTTAGCTTATTAACAACATCCATTTGGTATACTTGTCTCATATACCGGTCAATATTTATCAGATAACTACTAATAAATTATACTCATCAAAATCACCATAAAATGTTTCAAATATTATATATATATATATATATATATATATATATATACATATATATAAATTTCATAATATATAAATCAGAATTATTTTGACACATAACTAAGTATTATAGATAAAATAAAATTATACAGCATATACTTAAATCAAATTTAAAAATTAAGAGTGTTGCGCTCTTACATAGGTATTGCATGTTCGAATCTCGTGGTTGTCAAAACCCAGACGACTATTACCTTAATTCAACAACTATTTTTTGTTTAACTATTGTTTGTGTTATATTCATTTATTATAATTTTTTACTTATAGTATTTCTATTCCTACTGCAAGACACGAACAATTAACTCTAGTTAACCATAAAAAAAACGCTTAAACTTGTCATGCGCTTATTTATATCGACGTTATGAATTTTATTCAAAACGAATCTCGATCAAATGTAATAATATATTTTTTATTTTTATATTTATATAACAACACAATGTTTCTAAAATTTGGAAAGCCTTTTGACGTGTGAGAACAACCACTACCTTAAAAAAATAAAAGCAGCATGTGAGAAAAACAAAACATCCATCGTATGTAAGGCTATCCGTAATGGGGCGTTATGGGGCAAATTTTTGTAACATGGCGCCCCACATGGCGCCCCGCACCACCCCCCTAGGCGCCATGTTAGGGAAAATCGTCGACGGCGTTTTAAACATGGCGCCCCTTCCTTCTCATGTGTTTTTTTCTTTTTTTTTTCCTTTTTTCCTATTGGTTCTTCAATCCACATAACCCCCCATCCTCATCACCCCCCACTACACCCCTTACCTCATAACCCCCCATTTCCACGTCATCCGCCACATGGCGCATAACCCCCCACTCCACTCCCAAACCACTACACATAGCCTAATCTAATCTAACCATGTTATGTTAGGTGTTGAATTGTTTAAAAAGTTATAAAATCAAAGTAGAGACAATGACAATTGTCTTACGCCACAATGCAATATACAATTTAATAAAAAAGATATCAATCAATCAATAATCTTACAACAAACACACACACCTGGCGGTGCCTATAGAGACACATTCATACGCACCATATTTGTCGGTGTGAAAGCTGATCTGGCTAAACAATATTACCCCCTTTTCAGCCTCCTCTCACTTCCTCACCCTTCTCCTCTCTTCCTCCCTCACTTCTCCCCTTTTTCTCCAATTCTTCTTCAATTCCAAAATTCCAAATTTCCAAATTTCCAACTCAAAATTATGGAAACCAACTCGGTTTCCAAATGGGTTCTGCTGTTTCTTGTTTTAATCCAACTGGGTGTTCAAAAGATTCAGTGTGATGTCACTTATGATAGCAAGGCCATTGTTATCAATGGTCAAAGAAGAATTCTCATATCTGGTTCTATACATTATCCCAGGAGTACCCCTGAGGTACTACTCTTGGAAGCTGTTTATTGAATTTTTAACTGAAATGTGGGGTTTTATGAGCTTGGATTAATGGGGTTTTCTTGTAGATGTGGGAAGATCTTATAGAGAAGGCCAAAGAAGGAGGGCTTGATGTGATTGAAACTTATGTCTTCTGGAATGTTCATGAACCTTCCCCTGGCAATGTATGTTGTTCTTTAAAAAAAGAAAGAATTTTTAGGGTTTATTGTGTTGATTTTAGTCCAAATTTTAGTATGACTATGCTCAAATTTTGCTTCTAGTGTTAGTTTAATAGATCTGTATTTAGGGTTGATTTTAGTCCAAATTTTAGTGTAACTCTGTTACTTAGAGTACAGATTCTTGCTCTGTTTTTAACTTGGAAAAAAATTGAAGTTCATTATCAATGTTTTTTTAGTTACTAATGTTTTGATTTTACACTTTTTGGCTGTGAAATTCAGTATAATTTTGAAGGGAGATATGATTTGGTGAGATTCTTGAAGACAGTGCAAAAAGCAGGGCTTTATGCTCATCTCCGAATTGGACCCTATGTTTGTGCTGAATGGAATTTTGGGTAATTTCTAGAATTAATTTTGTCTATTGTTTAAATCTCAGATCTGGAATTCTTTTTTATTTTTTTAGGGTTTTATTATTAATTATGTAAAATTACTAAAAAGTACATTTTTGTTGATTCTTGATTTCTTTCAGAGGATTCCCAGTTTGGCTGAAGTATGTTCCTGGCATTAGCTTCAGAACTGATAATGAGCCATTTAAGGTTATACTTACATAATTTATATCCTTTAATCTCATTAAATATATAAAAAAGATTGTACCTTTTAGACTTTTAGTTAAAATTTAAAAATATACAAGTGTTCAAATTTCTCTTCTTGCAGAAAGCTATGAAGGGTTTCACTGAGAAAATTGTGAACATGATGAAGAGTGAAAAATTGTTTGAGTCTGAAGGAGGGCCAATTATCCTCTCTCAGGTACTCTATCAAACCATAATGCAGTCTTTGACTTGTAACTTGTGCAGTTGAAGTTGTACATTGTTGTGAACATGTAAGCACTAAATGTAATTGGGTGCAGATAGAAAATGAGTATGGATCTATAGGGAAGGCACTCGGAGGTGCTGGATATAATTACATGACTTGGGCCGCAAATATGGCCGTTGGATTGGGTACGGGTGTTCCATGGGTCATGTGCAAGCAAGATGATGCCCCTGATCCTATTGTAAGCAGTTCTTCAACTCATTTGTTTCTGTCACATGAACAAGCTTCCATTTTTACATTTCTTGATGTCATAAAGATTGAATTTTTGAGAACTTAAGGTGGTACGAGGGTATTTTGGACATTTGATTAATTTTCATTCAATGGCATTACAGTCAGTTGTTCTGATTTTAATAGGATAGGTGTTTTTAAGTTTCAAAGTTTTTTCATTAATTGATGAGATTATAAAATAATAATGGTTGGTCAATAGTCAAAACTCATTACTCTTAAGGAATCTTTATTTCTTTGTCAGTTTAATAATGTGAAATAACCTGAAATTAATTTGTTTTAGTTAAAGGTTATACTTATAGGCTATAGCATCTTAGAAAGGGCTGGTTTTGGGCCATGTAAAAAAGGGCCAAGCTTGGCGTGGCTTGGGCTTGGGCCTGGGCCTGGGCCAGGGCCAGGCTTGTTGTGTAAAACTAATGCAACTCTTAAAGCAAGTGTTACAAGTTTAAAAAAGATTGCTTGTTAATTAGTAATAAAATCTAATCAACTTTGAGTTTAGAAATTGGTTAATGCCACTGTTTTACTAATATTTTGGGGGCATTGGTGGCAGATAAACACGTGCAACGGTTTCTATTGTGACGCATTCTCCCCGAACAAGCCAAACAAGCCAACCATTTGGACTGAGGCTTGGAGTGGCTGGTTCACGGAATTCGGCGGCCCGGTCCATGAGAGGCCCGTTCAAGATTTGGCATTTGGTGTTGCTCGATTCATACAAAAGGGTGGATCATTCTTCAACTACTATATGGTTTGTATCTTTCTTCATTCTCAAAATCCAAAAGCTAATATCTTATTAACAAGAATGTAATTAAAACAGTACCACGGAGGAACAAATTTCGGGCGATCTGCTGGAGGCCCGTTCATCACTACCAGTTACGACTATGATGCCCCACTTGACGAATATGGTGAGTTGACTGAGTTCAAAATTATAGTCAAGATACTAATGTATATTTTGACTTTTATGGTCAAACTAATTGTTGGTTGAAACTTATAGGTTTGATCAGACAACCAAAATACGGGCATTTGAAGGAGCTTCACAGAGCTATCAAGCAATGTGAACCCGCTTTAATTTCTGCCAATCCAACCGTCACGTCTTTGGGAAACCTTCAACAGGTAGTCAAATTTATCTCAAAAGTCCAACTAAAGTCAAAGCTAAAAAAAGAAGCAAAATTACTAATTATTTTACGTTCTTCAGGCCCATGTATTTTCTTCCGAATCAGGACACTGTGCGGCTTTTCTAGCTAATTACAATACCGATAATGCTGCAAAAGTGATGTTCAACAACATGCACTACACTTTACCACCATGGTCCATCAGTATCCTTCCTGACTGCACTAATGTTGTCTTCAACACTGCAAAAGTATGAAAAGTTTTTTATTTTTATTTTATTTTTTATATTTTTTATTTTTTTTAAGAATTGTTTGATTTACTTTGCAACTTTTGTTTATCGTGTGCTTATGCTTTATAATTTGCAAATTTACCGATACAGGTCGGGGTTCAATCAACACAAATGGAAATGGTGCCCACGAATACTGAATTGTTTACATGGGAAACATACAATGAAGATTTGACCACCCTTGATGACAGCTCGACTTTCACCGTGTCTGGTCTACTCGAGCAGGTTAATATCACTAGAGATAATAGTGATTATCTTTGGTATACAACAAAGTAAGTTTTATCATTTCTAACATGCCGTAAATTTACCGTCAGTGATTAATTATCCATGAGTCTCAAAATAATGTTTTTTTGTAGTGTCCAAGTCGATTCTTCCGAATCGTTTTTGAGAGGCGGGGAGCACCCTAAGCTATTGGTCCAGTCAACGGGTCATGCTCTTCATGTGTTCATTAACGGAGAGCTTTCAGGTATGTTAGTGTGTATATTTTTTTAAAGAAACACGCACTCGATTCATGAAGACATATATAAGAAGTTAAATGTGTATATATGTTTAGGTTCGGCTTTTGGAACAAGGGAAAATAGGAGAATTACCTACAAAGAAAAGGTCAATCTCCGTCCCGGGAACAATAAAATATCACTACTTAGTGTTGCCATGGGATTACCGGTTAGTTCCTCTACCGTTTAACACGTTAATTCTACTCTTAAATCGACTCTAACTTTTTACTTTCTCATTTTATTTGAAGAATATCGGAGGACATTATGAAACATGGGAAACCGGCGTTACGGGTCCAGTGGCACTTTACGGTCTTGACCATGGGAAGCAAGATTTGTCATGGGCTAAATGGACCTACCAGGTCCAGTTTACTTCTGATTTCTTTCATTCTTTGCCTAAGTGTTTATTTTTGGCGATTTGGGCCGAGGACCAGTTATGAACTAATTGTTTTTCGTTTTTGATTTTAATAGGTTGGGTTGAAGGGTGAAGCTATGGACGTTATCTCTGTGAACCGTATGCCAGCGGTCGAATGGTTGCAGGGATCTCTTATCGCTCAGAAACAACAGCCACTAACATGGCACAAGGTATTATATTAGGCAACTTCCTAAACCGTCAAAGATTGCTATATAACCGTTGCTAATCGTTTTGAAATGGTGTCCAGGCTTCTTTTAATGCACCGGAGGGTGACGAGCCATTGGCTCTAGACATGACCAGTATGGGCAAAGGTCAAGTCTGGATTAACGGTCAAAGCATAGGAAGATATTGGACCGCATACGCCAATGGTAATTGCCAAGGGTGCCATTATGCCGGTTCTTACCGCCCTCCCAAATGTCAACTTGGATGCGGTCAACCAACCCAACGATGGTATGACAATCTCACACACACAACACATAGAAACACACACTGAAAAATAGGGGTCTAAATGAGCCGAGCCGCTCACGAGCTACTCGAGATCGAATCGATAAAAAGCTCGAAACGAGCCGAGCCTTAACGAGCCCGATCCGAGCTCGAGCTTTGAAATAGGGCTCGTTTAATAAACGAGCTGGAGCCGGCTCGTGAGCCTTAACGAGCTTTTTATTTATATAATTTTTATTTAATTTATTATATATATTTTATAAAATAATTATTATTATATATTATGTATTACTTTTATATAAATAATATATTTTTAAATTTATACAAATTTACTTATAATAATAATAAAATAAATAAATAAAAATTAATAATAAACGAGCAAGCCTTAGCCGAGCTCGAGCTTAAAACAATTCTTCACGAGTCGAGCTCGAGCTTCATAAATAAATCTCTAATCGAACCGAGCTCGAGCTCTGTTAAATCTAAATGAGACGAGCTTAGGCTCGGCTCGTTTACACTCCTACTGAAAAACGACTTAACTTTGTGATCTTGCAGGTACCACGTGCCTCGGTCGTGGTTAAAACCCACAGATAATTCATTGGTGCTTTTCGAAGAACTCGGGGGAGACCCGACACGTATTTCACTGGTCAAACGGTCAACAACCACCGTATGCGCCGATATGTTTGAATATCACCCGAATATTAAGGACTGGCATATCGAAAGCTACGGTAAAACACAAGAGCTCCATAGACCCAAGGTCCATTTACACTGTGGTCCAGGCCTAACCATTTCAGCTATTAAATTTGCGAGCTTCGGAACCCCGATGGGAACATGTGGCACGTTCCAACAAGGAACTTGTCACGCTCCCACGTCTTATGATGTCATCGAAAAGGTACAACATAACATGAATACAGAATACTTGTACTTCATGCATTATTAGCTGTACTAACTCGGTGTTATGCAGAGGTGCGTCGGGAAAGAAAGATGTGCGGTGACCATAGCAAACAGCAACTTCGGTCAAGACCCGTGTCCAAACAAACTGAAGCGGTTGACAGTTGAAGCCGTGTGTGCTCCCAGTTCAAGAGGTTGAGTGCCAAGTAAACACGAAAAGGAAAGGAAATACTAATTGAAAAAGTTGTGATTTAGTTTAGTTTGTTTATGAGGTATTTATTTGAATCAGAAGGTAATGTAGGGTGTATATTAGTCAAGATCTCAGGGGTTCTAAATTGCGAGCCTCGTGATGGATCGATTGGTTGGTTATCTGGCGTTTTTGACCGGAAAAGTAGAACCAGTTGTTTACCCGAGCCCGGACCTGAACCTGAACTCGGGACTTGAATGTTTGGTGTGGATTTATTTAAAGTTGTTTGTATGGTTGTTAAGGTTGGGGGAATTGAAACCTCAGAATTAGGTTCAGGTTTTAGGAATGGATCCTATGCTGGACATTTATGTTAATTGTGTGCAGTTTTTTATGAAATATAACGTCAACCATCGATGGTCTTTTCTCAATTCCACTTTGATGCATCTATATTAGAGATTTCTACTATTCTTTTTTATTGTTTTGCCCCCATATGGTAGTATAAATGGGTAGTTGGTGTATAGGTTTGAAAACATCATTTCTTCAAATCTCTAAATGCTTCAAAACGCTCACATGGTAAAGTGTGAGGATTGAACCTTGGTGAGTAAACTACAAATTGTTGCGAGGATTATATCAACAACGAGGTGTCCTGAGATTTGGGCAAACTTTGATTTAGGTGAAATGCAGATGCTACTAACAGGGTTCGATGCAAAAAATGTGGTTGGGTATGCAAACCCGATTTTAACACCATTTTGCATTGTCATTTTGCTAGACATAAGGCAAAGAAATGATGAGGCGAACAAAGAAGGTGAAAAAAATTATTGAAGATTCACTCAAATTTGAATGGAAGATCTCTCACTCCGTTGAAAGTAACTACTTGATTAGCTAGCTCTAAACCTACAGAACTGGGAAAAATAATTCTTTTTATAACAGGATATTCACTTTAAATGAAACTTGAACACAAGATTTTTTGTTCAACGAATGTACAAACAATGTTTTGTTCAATGAATGTACAAGGATTTGTTTCTCCCTAATTTTTTCGGTTTAAACTAGTTGAATTTGTTAGCTTCAATATGATAAAAGTCCACCTTTTCAACATTTGAGTGAAACTTCAACGAACTTTTTTCACAACTTGTCTTGCATCATCATCCTATTTTCTTACGTATTTTTATCAAATTTTAACCATTTATGTAAAATTGTTCTATGTTTTCATATATCGAATTGCTTGCTACCAATTACAATTGAGTTTATGTAATGTTGTTTATATTTTTTTTAATTTTTGAACGGCTAATGTTGTTTATTAAAGTTTAAAATAAATTAAAATGCAATTTATTAAGTTAATATTATATATTTTATAGAATTATAAAAAAATATAGGAAAATTGGATTTTAATAATCCAAGTTATTACCAATTGGCCAATATTAATCCCAATTTCAAAATTGGCCTACATTAATCACAATTATTAAGGTGTTGGATTTCATTGGACCCACGTTAAGTTTTCCTTAACTCCGTTAGTTTTTTGCTGACGTGACACTGATTAATAAAAGCCACATGGCTGCCACGTCAGCAAAAAACAAACGGAGTTAAAGTAAACTTAACGGGGCCCAATGAAATCCAACACCTTAATAATTGGGATTAATGTAGGCCAATTTTAAAATTGGAATTAATATTGGCTAATTGGTAATAACTTGGATTATTAAAATCCAATTTTCCAAAAATATAAATATACATTACAAACCGGATTTTAACTGGGTTGGTGAATAACCTAACCGGTTTGGTAGGTTAGAGACATTAGGGTCCAAAATCAATTTTAACTGAAACCGCTTTCCTTTTTATTGTAACAACCACCAGCCTGATTTTTTTGTTAACCAGTATGTACACGGTACACGTCTACTACTCTTGGGTATGAAGATTTGGTTTTCAACAGGTAACAGAAATCTCAAAGGGTCTTCTAATCCCCAGTTTTATAAAGGGGCATAACCCACAAAACAAGTAATGAATAATTGAGTATGCAACAGGTATGAGATCAGCCGATCAGCTATAAAATATGATGATACAATTGAATATGTGATTCAATAGCATAATATGTAATTATTTTACAAGTGTACCACCAAATTTGCACAAAGTACATATTGAATTGCTAACAATCCATATAAGAAAAGGATGTAATTGACCAATTTCCACATACAAACATGGTCAACCTAAAAAACAAAACAATTAAAGAACCATTTGGGAAAACTACTACATATTACAACATAAAAAACTAGACCCATACACATATCACCTTCTCTCACACTTGTATGCATAAAACATGCAATAATTTCAACAAGTGACAAACCTACTAGAGCTGTATGATGTTTTTGAGATAGTAAGTACCACAAAGATACCATCCAAAGAGAAGGAACACAACAAAAGCCAACAGAGTTAGAAAGTTAGCACCTCCAAATGTAATACCCATGAACAACACAACCATAAACGGCAAATAAGATCGAACCATAGATGGCGTGTTCACCCACTTCCCTTTGAACAGAATCAAAGCAGCCACATTAACCACATTCCACCCACTAGACTGTGACTCTAACCGGTTAAGATGGTTAGCCAGAAATGAGTGACAGTTGCAAGTTAATACGCTATAAGTTTGCTTTTGGTATTCCTGTGTGGTCTTCTTCAGAGCATCATCCCAAGTATAGTGATATCTGCCAGATTCCACTAACCTGTATTCTTCTTCAGTTCTGAATGTAGCAGAAGGGTGTTGACCGATGGAACTCTGTTTTCAAAAAAGATTATTAAAAACTCGTTAAAATAAGTCGATTGAATGATAATATTAGCATTCAGCACGAGGTGCAGTGTACCTTTTCTTGGGTTATTTGGAGATAACGCGCCACGGGACCAAATGCAAAGTTATCTACAGACACATAGTTAGGGCCTGCAAAGTCCACAATGACTCCATCCTCACGGCCTATCCCAACATGACCGATAAAAGGGAGTAGCCATGAAATAACCGGGAGGGGGGTCCACACAATGCAGCGTGGAAAACGAGCTCTTGTTGGATCGATATGCATGCTGTTTGGAATACTAGCATGCTCGATCATCATAACCTTAGGTTCTGTGTCTAGTTCCATGGCTAGATCTGCAGTTATTAAACTGTCCTTAGAGCTCAATCATGATAACAATATAACAAGTCTCCATGTTTTTTGAAGTTTGCCAAACTGCCAAAATGGGAAATTGTAGGTTCACACAATGAATCTTGTACGGATATGTTGCCAACCTAATGCACATTATAACTATTCATATTTTTAATATCTTTTTGTTAAGATTTTCATATTCTATATACCAAAATTGTCTCTCCATTTAGTGTGGTGATCAGTTATTTTAATCTCTGTCATTCGCTATGCAATGTATGAGTATCCTGCATCAGTTCATTTTAGATGCGTTTAGCTACTTTCTAAAAACATAACTTTTGACTAAGAGTATGTGCAATGAATCAAATCAATGATGGAACAAATTTATTGTTCTACAATTTTGATAGGGATATCCAGTTTTACCAATTCTGGGTTCATTTTGAAACAATTTATTGGAACCTTTTGTTATACTTACCAAATATCTAAAGAACTGACAACATATAAGCACTTTGCTACCATAAAATGTTGCCCTAGGTTGGAATTCAAGCTTTAAAGTACCTTAAATAATGAATGTTAATGGAAAACAAGGCAATTATGGATCGAAATTTTGCCCTAAACATCAAATATATGGCAATTTTTTCATTAATCTCTAGATTTTTCCAAAAATATACAGTTTGCTAGTGGCTAGATTCAAAACATATCTAACTATCGCGTTTTTAACTGAAGCTCCTGGGATCAGTAATCGTAACAACATTTAACATTTACAGATTTCAATGTTCATCGCCAAAATGACGAGAACAATCACTCGGAAGTTCAGATTGAAACGTTGATCTGATCGGATCAAAGAAACAAACTGAACCTCAGAAAACATTCCCCCCAGCCCTAGGTCGATTGTGGTTTCAATCGAACGAGATCTAGCGATACGAGACATCAATAATGTGAAATCCGAGTATGAAAATTGCAGGAATGGTTATAAATGAAGAAGGAGAGTACCTACCAGATCTACGAGTCCCCGAAGAGGAATATCACCGATCTTCAGAGCTCACGTTTTCTACCTCCTTCCCCACTTTTCTGTTAAAAAGTCAGTATCATAGCTGGTGGCAGCTCCCATGATTTATTATTTTATACAGTTTTTGAGGAAACAGACTATAAATTTACCATTTTGACCCGAACATTACACAAAATCCCACCATGAATTAGGGTAAAGGCAATGGTTTCCCCATTTCCCCAATCCCCCACTCTATTTTTGGTGACACCTCATCATTCCCCACCCCTTCCCATTTTTCCCCATTTTGTGGGTAACGGTTTCCTCACTCTCCCACTCTTCCAAACACCCCATAAAAACCTTCCCCACTCTCCCACTCTCTCTTGAAAAAATCGGGGTCCCAACCCCATTTTAACCTTCCCGATCCCGAATTCCCCTTTCCCCGATTTTTCCCGAGCAGCCAAGTAATGGTTTCCCCGTGATCCCGTTTCCCCGATTTTCCCCGTTTTCACCTTCCCGATTGGATCGGGAAGGGTATTGCCTTTACCCTTAGCCTTCTCATATCAATATCAATGATCTTATCCACACTCTACCTCGTTTGTTTTTTTATTAAGATATGAATTACTTTTAAGTTTGAGTCGGTAAGACCTTTTAAGACTTTAAATCATTTGTATTTTATTTGTCACTAAGAGGTATTAGGTCTGAATAACCTCTAAACCAAAAAGACCTAAAAGTGCATCTTAACTAAAAAAGAAAAAGAAAAAACAGTGGACTCCCTCAAGAACGTCTCTCACATATGCGCCTCCTCCACCAGCTTCCAAATCTCTAGCTAAGCTCCGTCTCCGGCGATTAGGGCTTCGCTTCCGGCCTCCACCATCAAACACCAAAATCATCTCGTTGACACGTTTTTCTTCTCTGTAATATATCAGATCTTCAAACACGACGACAATGATATTGCAAGTTTTTTCATCTCTACACTAAGGTTAGTCGAATGTTTTAGTTCCTTGCACTTATTTATCGTTTGTTTTGTGCATCAATCATCATATTTTGCTTTGTATTTCTGTTAATTTCATATTGATTTGGAGTTCGTACAACCCTAACTTAGATATTCGATGAATGGTAGCTTATGGTTTAATTGACTTGATTGATCTTCTGTGTAAGCTCTAGTCCTCTAATTTGCCATAGCCGTTGATTCTTTTGATCTGAAATTTGATTGTTGTTTCGGTTTATGTGTGTATAGATAACTGAAGAAGATTTTTTTGGTCAAAAATTTTGTGAAGTAATTGAAGTTTATGTACACTGCTCCTTTGGATCTGCCCTAGTGAAGTTTCTATGCTTTTTGGTTGGGTTATATGTGTAGATTGTAAGATTGTTCAATTTGTGATTTAGAAGCTGATTTTAATGAAAAGTTGTTATATTTCATGTTTAAAGAGTTGATTTATATAAAAAAGTTGTTCGATTTCATGTTTAGAAGTTGATTTTGATGAAAAACAGACGTTTATTAATATTCAGATATTTATTAATATAAGATGTTTTACAAAAAAACAAACAGTTTTAACGATTCAGATTTCAAACATTTGAACCACCTCTTAGTATAACATTATCTACTTTCCTTTCCTTTCTTTTTCTTTCTTAAGTAAACTTGGGAACACAATACATCAATACAAAACTAGCCCAACTGATGATAGATATCTAAGCCTTTTAAAATGAAGGTCACAAATTAAATTCCTGATAATTATGTCTATTTAAAAGTATATTAGCGAGTATGTGTAGTTGTGCACTTTCCGATTAAAAAAAACTAAGGTGGCGTTTGGTTCGTGGAATTCAATGGAATTCGAATTACAATGTTTTCCTTTGAAAAGTTGTGCTTAGTTGGGTTGTGGACAAGTTTAAATTGGAATGAATTTCTTTAATAAATGGAATTTAAGGTCATGTAACTTTCCTTCAACAAAGTGAAGGATTTGAAAGGAATGTTGAAATAGTAGTAAATTTTATTGATTAAAGGAATTCATTGCATTTCAAATTCCTTAGTTACCCAATCAAGAACAATTTTGAAAGGAAAAAATGTCAATTCCAATTCCTTTGAATTCCACGAACCAAACGCCACCTAAATGTATACGGTTGTAGTTTTTTCATCAAGGGGGTTCGGGTCCGGGTCCGGGTCCCAAATCCCACAAACAAAACGATCACCTTCCTCTTCCCCTCCAAGCTAAAAGAGTCCCAAAACCCTATTATCAAAATCTAACTACTGAATTTCTTTCATTTGGACTCCGATCAAATTTCGTCTTTGAATTTCTGCAAATTGCTCGTTAGAATGTCGAGGTTTTTACAGAATCCGGCGAACTTTGTAGATATTTCCGACAGTGATGATGAAGGCGGTGATCAACCAAATAAACCAGAAGTTCAAAATTACGCGGCTGATGATCGGAGCCTGGAGAATCGCAGCTTCTGGAAAGCAGGAGCGTTTGATATTGGACCAACAAAATGGACTCCTTCCCAAGGTCTATTTCACCAGACAATTTCATATACACCCCTCGCTAACAATGCGATTATTGTTCATTTTGCAATGTGTACTCAAAATTTAGGGTTCTGTAAACAGTCTTCTTGTTGCCTCCGATTGATAGTAGAACTTATAACCTGCTATTAGTCAAATGCCTAAAATATCAAATAGTGAATGTTTGTGAGCTAAATAACACCGAATAACGAATACCGGCAATGATTACTGATAAATTTACCCAGGAGTTCCGTTACAAAGGAAACAGTTGCAACTTTCTTGTTATGGAGAGTATGTATAATTAGATATGAAGGTGGTTGTAGTATATATGGATAATTGACTTACATGGTCATTGATAGAGTTTCGGTTTGATACAGGTGAACTGGAACATGCTCGTGTGCACCCGAAGTTTCTTCATTCCAATGCAACTTCTCACAAATGGGCTTTTGGAGGTGTGGTCTTGATTTATTGAGCTTTCTTTTCTTTTTTGGTGATTTGAGAAAATAAGAAGAATCAATAGTTTAACTTTAAAGAAATGCTTTCATTTATCAAGTTTACTCATGATTTATTCTACATGGATTTGCAAATGTAAAAGGACTATTCTTACTTTCTTAGGACTCTGCAACGTGAATCTTTATTTAGTAAATGGAGAACTGTAGATATACTAATATGGAATTAAGTAATAGAGAACTTAACTCTTTTGGAATATAAGCAAGAAGCAAACTGCAATTAATAGAGATTGTCCATTTAATAAACGATATCTTTCATTTCCTTCTATGATGTCTTGTACCAACAACTGATTTAATAGTTGACATAAAAGGTTTGTTGGGCTAGTGAGTTACCACACTAGACAATAAGGTCTGAGTAGCTAACTAGCTTGGGTAATCAACGATCCGATATTGCTCATATGATATGAAATCCATGAAGACCATAGCAAGACCTATACACTCACTTTTCTCGTACTTTGGCAGGTGAAGATGGATAACTTAGTTTATCCCTTTAATCACTCAAAGCCCAAGTTACTATATGGAAATTTTATTTTATTGTCCAGAGTTAATTCTGACAACGTGTCTTTTCGCAGCAATTGCTGAGCTTTTGGATAATGCTGTTGATGAGGTAACTTGTTGAGTGCCTTATGTGGGTGTGTTTGTGTTGCCACATTATCTCACTCGCATGCTGTTATTAGTGTTATTTTAGTACTTACTTGTGTGTCGTACACGTTATTATACGTCTCTAGTGACTTTGTTGTGCCTGGTATGTGTTTTTGTTTTTGAGGTTGGGGGGGGGGGGGGGGTCTCTGGGTGCAACCTCTTTACCCTGCAGGGTAAAAGTGTGGTGTGTCATCTTCCCGCCCTCCCCAGACCCTACCCTTTGGGTGGGACTTCACTGGGTATGTATGTTTATGTGGTAGTTTTAAACATCACGAGAATTTCATTAGTACAAGTAATTTTTTTTTTAATAATTTACCATATTATATGGCGCATGAGTTGTTTTTATGTAATATGAACCTTTACCTAGTTCTGGAATATCGGTGTACTGCATTTCCATGTACATATTTTTTTTTTTGACATAGATGGATTACATGCTTATATGCGGAACTGTAAGGCTGTAAGGGTGAAATATTACATTGCTGTTTGAGATACTCAGTTTGTTGATATTATTGTTATCAACTTTGTGTAACAGATCAATAATGGGGCAACTTTTGTGAAAGTTGACAGAATTTACAGCAAAAGGGATAATTCTCCTGCCTTGCTTTTTCTTGGTACCACTCTTGATGTATTTACAGTTTTACACTTTCAGATCTTATTTTCCTAAAGGTTAATTCAGTAGCCTGAAATATCATCACAGATGATGGAGGTGGAATGAATCCAGATGGCATTCGGAAGTGCATGAGCTTGGGATACTCAACAAAGACGACGAACAACACTATTGGGCAGTGTAAATCCTTTTTGCTTCTAGAAGCTTCTGTTTTCTGTTTGCTGTATATTTCTTTTGACTTTTTATTGGCAATGTATCTTGACTATTAGAAGACATACATTTTTTCAGATGGTAACGGGTTCAAAACAAGCACTATGCGGTTAGGAGCTGACGTGATTGTTTTCAGCCGTTCATCTCTGAACGGGTATTGTGTTGATATTGTTTGATTCTCTAATAGAGTTGTTGGAATTGCCGATTATGCTCTTATTGTCATTATTATCTTGTAGATGTGCAACCCAAAGTGTTGGCCTTTTATCCTATACATTCTTACGCAAAACCGGACAAGACGACGTTATTGTACCAATGGTAAATATCGAAATTCTTTATGTTGTAAATACGTGAACTCCTTATGGTTTATTCTGATATTTTTGTTAATCAATGTAATTTTTATTTATTCTTATGTGGAATCTATATTGCAGATTGATTTTGATATCTCAAAGCATTGGCCAGATCCTATACTATATGGCACTCAGGAGGACTGGTCTACTAACTTGAAGACACTTCTTGAATGGTCTCCGTTCGCATCAAAAGATGACCTAATCCAACAGGTTTCTTTAAGTTCACTGAATTTATTTGATGACCTACGATATATTAGCTTTTTATGCAACCTTATTTATTTATTATATCAGTTTGAAGATATTGGTTCACATGGGACAAAGATCATTATATACAACTTATGGCTCAATGATGAAGGCATATATGAGTTGAACTTTGACGAGGACGATGAGGTTATTTTGGCAGATTGTTTTTGAGTCAACGTTTTCTCTAAATGCTAATGGTATTATTGTACCAGTACTAGATATCTTATTTGTCGGCTGATATAGGATATAAAATTGAGAGATGAAAATGCTCGTCTGTCCAAGTTGAGCAAGAAAGCAGTTGATATACAAGCACACATTTCCTACCGCCTTCTTCATTCATTAAGGGTGATTATCTAAATCCTAACACTGTTGAGCTTTATATTTGGTTCTTTTGGCATCTTCATGGTATAAAGCTTCTTTTCAGGCATATGCTTCGATTCTGTACCTCAGAAAGTTCAAAAACTTCAAAATCATCCTAAGGGGGAAGCCTGTAGAGCAGTTTAATATAGCAGATGATTTGAGAAATTCACAAGTAGCCATCTACAGACCACAAGTTTCTTCTATGAAAGAGGTAACACTGCATTTTTGATTGATGTCTACTCGGTTGGTTGAGCTATGTTAGTTATTAGCTGTTATGTAGTTAAAAGGTTGTTGAGCAGTTGATCATTTAGTTGAAAGTTAGTAAGTCAAGTAAGTCAATTAGGCATGAGTTCAGCTTCTCTTATATTCTTCTCTATTTGTGTAGTATAAATAGAAGTGTAATTGGAACTGATTTGACTGATGCTTAGCTTCTCCTATATTCTTCTCTATCTCTTCTATCTCCCATGTACAGCATATAACCTCAAAATCTTTCTACATCATTTGTTCTTCAAGTTCTGCGAATTCAGCTCTTCTGGAACTGCAATTCATAGCAGTTTTGTGACATGTCTCCGGGAACCCTGTTACAGAATTTGGTTGGAAACTAAATATACATGTATTTTAATTTTTTTTCGTAATGAATTTGATGTAGGCTGTTGCGGAGACAACCCTTGGGTTTATCAAAGAAGCACCGGCTATTGGAGTTAATGGATTCAACGTGTATCACAAAAACCGTCTAATTCGTGTATGCATTTTTAGAATTGGGACTTTGATTATTTTAGGATGTTTGTAAGATTATTAGTGAAAATGTCAATTTGTTTCAGCCCTTCTGGAAAGTGACTAGCGAGGGACATTCTAGAGGTTTTGGCATTGTTGGAGTTCTTGAAGCAAATTTCATAGAACCTGCACATGACAAACAAGATTTTGAAAGATCATCTGTGTTTTCAAGGCTGGAGATGAAGCTAAAACAGATGCAAATGGATTACTGGTTCATTGTTTTTTTTTTTAATGTACATTATACTAATTTACCTTTGAGATTTTTAGTAATTCCATGTCAAAAACACAGGAAAAAGTACTGTCACTTAATTGGGCGCCAGCCCGATCCAGGTTATTTGCGGAATTTACAGAAGACTTCTGATGCGTCTATTCAGACCCATGGTGAAGCTTTCCATCAAATCAGCCCAACCTCCGGTCATGTGGTTAACCCAAGGCTTGATTTGAGTGGTTCACAAATGGGAAGCCATGTCGGAACCGTTCACAACATTGACACGCCAACAGCCGGACCTCCTGCTGGATTTCAAACTGTGAGTGTTTCTTTCCTTTTACTACTTGATATACCTGTTTTCATGTGATATTAGGCAATTATTCGGGATGCTCGTTATATCAGAACAGGTTAAATATTATACTTAACATTGACACCGTAAGGGTCAATGACAGTTTTTTTACGGTTTTTCTCACGTTTTTCTGATCTCAGCCGTAGAGAGGAGCCAACTTTTAATCTCAGCCGTGTTTAGTCGACAGTTTTAAAACCATAATATGGTTATTTTGGCCTTGTGACGTCAGAAATTGCATCATCAAAAACCGCTATTGACTTTTAATCTCATCCATTTAAAAAACGGGAATAGTGGAGCAGTTTTAAATAACTCGATTTCACCGTGTGTTTAGCAAAAAGCTACCCACGTTATTACACTACCAAAAAACTGTCAACCATGTTTTATAAATAGTAAAATCATCGGAAATTTGGCTCATTTATTTGACGATAACTTTGTATACTTTAGCAAAAGAGAGTGAAATGATTTAAGATTCCGTAGAAGAAAAAGAAGGTAAAGTAACTTTTTTACACTTTAGCATTCTTCGCATGTTGTGACATGTTCCTTCACTGTGATGTTACTTACCTGGTCCTTCACAATAAGTGATCTTCAACTGTTGCAATATCATATCACATGCACTGCAAACATAGAAGGTAATAACGTAATTACATGTATTGCTTATGAATATCCCATTTAAACTCTCGAAACTGGTATTGTTTTGTTTACTTTTGTAGAAGAAAAGGAGTAACTGTGGAGGTATTTGAAGAACAAGGTAGACATTATGGGTAGAGGAGTAATTCTGGACAGACTCTTTAAAATGGGATGAGCAAGGTGAAAGGTGTTGCTTTAACTATTTGACAGACTCTTATACAAAATGACCTGTCATTTTCTTCTTTATACAAAATGAGCTGTCATTTTCTTCTTTTCACGAAACTCAAAATCTCTTTTAATAGATACTTGTAATTTGAGTTCCCAATAAGTTAAGTTTCTCGAGACACACAAAGTCAGATTAATTTTTATAAAACAAGAGCCTTTTTTTCAAAATGACACCGTGAATTATCAAATCTTTTTCTGGAGACACAAATTTTGACAGCTTATTATTTTATTATAATAACAAATATTTAAAATATAATATTATCACATTAAAAAAATAAGTTTATAGCTAAGTTTCAATTTTTTATAAAATCGGTATTTTAAAATAATCCAAAATATCTATATCCTTTTTTTTTTTTGAAGTTCATGATTGATAATTGTAATTGCTAAGCTTAGTATTTTAAAATATTCTAAAGAAATCTATATCTTCTTTTACGGTGAATTTTAAATCTATATGTTAGTATTGTTTTAAAGTTTATAAAATCAGAATTTTAGAATATTCTAAAGAAGTCTATACCTTATTTTTTAGAGCTAAGCTTTATGATTTTCTATTAATTAAAACATCTTATTAATATACTTACATATATTTATTTATTCAAATGAAATTATATTTTGCAATACTATGTATGTAGGTTGATGAAATTAGTATATACAAGAAATTTATATGAGTAATGTCTACTTTAGATATAGGTTAGTTTCAATTTTAACATTTTGTCTCCATTTATATGATAGAATTTAAAAAAATTAAAACAGAAGACCAAAATAGGTTTTCATTTTTTAATTTTATTTTTATGTTGTTTGCCCCAAAAATTAAACTTCTTGCCATCATTTTCCGTAATACTCTAATGCTAAATAAGAAAGGTATACAAACGGCTTGTATGTTACCATGATTTATTTTTAGTGTAGGTCTTTAAGTTCCTCTTCTTTTTAATGGGTAATTTTAGATTTTTAAGAGACCTCAAGAGTGATTACCAAAATTTATTTATTTAAAAAATCTAAAACCTTTTTCTCAACAGTATAAAATTTGTAAGTTGAACAATGTTAGTAATTTTTTATAGTAATAATTTCTTCAATATAATATAATTTTAATCAAACAAGTACTCAAATGAAAGGTAAGAAGTTGGTATGAGAGAACTCGAAATCTGTGTTACCTATCCTCGAAACTCCAAATCTGTGTTACCTTTTCTTTTTCTTGAGACGCAAAATGTCAGACTCCCCTTCTTATTGGGACTTAAAATCTGACTTCCACGGTTTTTTAAAAGACAGCTATTAAATATGATTAAATTATATTATTATGTATGTTAAATAATATTTTCCCAGTTATTTAATACGTTCATTTTCTTTTTTCGGTTTTAGTTTACTTCTACACTTCTATTGTTAATTATTATTTTATGTTCTGTTTTGAGAATTTTTATTTTTCAAGCTAATAATAAGTAAATTTAATAAAAAGTAAGCAAATTTAATAATTAGTTTGATCTCAGGTTTCAGGACTGTTATAATAAAAACAAACTTTAAATTTAATTAAATATACATATGTATATATATGTGTGTATATATATATGCATAAATTAAAATAAAATAAAATAAATTTCAATATTAGATGTTTTATATTTTTAATATATGCTTTGCATTTTGAAGATGATAATATTTTAACTTTATCTTAGTTTATTAAGATTGTACTCACTACTTTATTTTTCATTCGAAGTTACATTTTTATTAAATTGGTATTTTTTAAAATACTTCAACGATAAATAAATAAAGATTAACAAAAATAATTTATTTTTAATCCATATCAAAAGCAAGTAAAGTTTTATGTTTCGTTTATAAAGTTGATATTTTATGATATTACTAATGAACCTAAAGAAGAATATGTATATATTGTTTACCTTATTCCCTTAAATAAATTAAAGTATTTTATTAAAACTTCATACAACTTAAAATGCGAACCAACAAATATTTTAAATTCCTTTACTTTAATCAATTTGATCTCCCTTTTTAAAATCTCTATAATTTTATTTAATGATTTTATTATTTTTGGGCCTTAACTACAAATAAAATAAGAATTAAATATTTTTAAATGAACTCATTTTAGGTCTGAAGTGTTTTGGTAGAGATGATATTAAATATTTTTAAATGAACTCATTCTTTAAAATAATGTATTAAAACGGGTGCGTACCATCAGCTCTAGCTAGCAAAAGTTGTGTTTTGTTGATAGTTGTGGATCACAAATGGATAGGTATGCTTTCTTTCGTACCTGCAATGCAAAACACAAACTTTTGATTATTTGCAAACTAGCTATCATATATCATTTTGTGTTCTAAGTTGTTGCTCATGTTCTATGAAGTGTTTTTATGTTTGTTTCTAATGTAGGGAATATGAAGACCCTAGACATACAAGTGACTATTGCACTAATTTTATTTCACGTATAGATGGTTTCTTTTAGTTTGGTTGTGTTAGGCTAGGTGTACAAACCTTAAATGAATGCTTGAAAATGATATTTGAAGGTCCATTATTAATTTAGTATTACCACATGCTTAGCAAAAAAATTAAAATCTTGGGTATGCGAGGATAGAAATATACTGAACAGATCTGATCAACACATTATATTATGAAGCAAATATGAAAAGACATGCATAGCTAAATCAAACAAAATATTAGAACATGAAATCCTTAACAGATTTAGTAAAAGCATGATAGAATCAAACACGACGATTAAAGAAATTCATAACAAAGGCAAAATCTACAAAGATGCACTTATGTATCTATACTTGATGATCGGGTACTAAGTTAACATGTTCCAATTACAATGCCAACTAGCACAAAAACACACAACATATGACCATATGATAACATCTCATTGTTAAGAGGCATGCATAGCTAAATCAAACGTTAGCGAGTCAGAGAACGTGCATAGTGTAACCCTTAAAGATTATAAAATCAATAACTCAAAAAGCCAATTTACAAAGAAAGATAAAACAAAAGGAAAAGCCTAGCTCATTTTCGTAGAAGAATATTATAAAGCCTTATCTGACTCGTAACAACAAACCTGAATCATAGTGTGCATCAACATGGAACACCTAATAAGTGATACTATCAACGCATAATAGCTACATAAAACAATAGTTACTCCCAAAACATTGTTTGTAAAATCTTGTATAGATTTATTTGATAAATGAATTTATCATTATATTGTAGATCAAAATCAATAATAGCAAGAAATGACACTTCATTAAAATATGACAAAATAGGACACTGTTAGAAACTCATAGCTTTAAAATAAATTAAAAAAAAGATACTCATAGCATATAAAAAGGTTCAAAGAATGGACAATAAGTGTTTGGGGGTGTATCATACCTTGAGAGTATGAACTATGACGAAACTAGCTTCTTGACCTTTAGTTGCAGCAGCCTGCATAAAAAGCAAACAGTGACAAATAATCTGAGGTTTTAATCATAAGATACCTAGCTAGACATTAAGTAACCAAGTATACATATCCCATGTCATCCCATGCTAAATTTAATAGTGTATAGGAGGGTTGCTCAAATTTTAAATAGCGATGACTAAAAAGTGCCAAACATAAAGTATAAACATGAGAATTAATAGACTTACATATTTATCCAATATCAACCATCAACATAAAATGCTTATCCAGTATTTTCGGTTTTCTTCACACCAAATCAGGATAAAGAAAAGTGCAAGTATTGAAAATTTACAAAATGATGATATATATTTCAAAGAATAAACTGATAAGGGGTTAACCAGATCCAGATCTATCAAAATATCAAATTAAAACACAGACAATTATTTATAGTTATAGATATAAATGTTCAACTGACATAGCAATTCATTCTAAAAACAATATCAAAGAGTCAGCAACATTGAAATTCAACAATATCAAAGTGTCATTTAAAGTACCTCATTTAGGAAAAAAAAATCAAATGGAGAAAACAAATTACCAGCAACGGTTTAATTTAAATCAATGAAACCCGTATGTCTAATACACCTTAAAGGTAACATTACTAATAATGAATAACATGATAACCTAAGAGTGATTTCCAAATGAACTTCGAGATCAGAAACTGACTGTAAGACAACACAAATACAGATTGTAAGATTTATTGATACATTATAGCTGCAGCGAAAGTCATAAGTAAAAGAGATGTGATGCACCTGCAACTTCTATATATTTTAATTTCTTTTTAAAGACTTACAAAAATTTAAGGCTTAATTTCTTATTGAAATTCAACATATATGATGTGTTCCTTAAGGGATTAATTAAGAGTGAAGGAGCTAAGCATCTATGTAGTAAAAATGACATGATACTTTTGTAAATAGTCATTTTATGTCATATATATTAATGAAAGTCCTCTAATTCTAGGTCATGCATGTTAAAGGAAGTCCTCTAACTCGCGCGTTATCTAACCCGCAGCAACGCACGGACAATTCATGTATCAATAAACACAAATTCTAATTTCCTTAACACTCTGGAAAGAAATTAAAATATTAGCTAATTAACCAAGCAATTTAATAAATATAATAGAACATGATAGGATGGATTAGAAGTCAGAATTACAGCCTTACGATGAAGGTTAAGTACCGAACCAACAAGAAAACAAAGATTCTTCATTTATTTGAAAGGAGTTTTAGAATGAAGATCCAAGAAAAAGTCAGAGGACTAAAACTATAAAACCAAAATGGTTAGCTTAAAAGAAACCGGTGTCCGGTGATATGAGCTGCAAATTTGTGAAGTCATTTTGTTTAACTTTTTTTGTTAATAAAGTAACTTTATATTTTATTACAATTTTTTTTCTCCAACCCATTTAAAGTGGCTGTAATTTCGATTATTAACTGCAATCATGCTAATAGAATGAATCTCATTCTCCTATAACACGGACCTGATAAGGAATACAGTATTGTGAATTAAAAGATGAAAAGTAACCCTCAAGATTGAGACAATTACCTTCAAAATTGATGCTTGATGCTAAGTTTTGTATATTTAATGTCCTAGCAATGTTCCAAACCTGCATTAAGTTTGTAGTCAGGTTAACAGTTGAAAAAATATACAATTTGGGAAGAAAAATTATATTTCAAATCTATATTTTTATAACGTGTCCAAAAACTACCTTTATTATACTTTACCATTTTTATATCATTTTCTTAAGTAACCACTAATAGAATAAGTTTTAACTGAAGGTTGAATCTATCTAAATTAAATTCTGTAGACCCAAATTGAGGGCCAAACACATAAACCTAAAGTTTTCGTTCGTCAGAAACCATAAACACGTAGAACACCAAATTAATAGAGAATCAATGCATAATCATAACAGATATTCAATTAAGAATACTCGATAACCAGATTATAAACCAAACTATGCTTAAAAAATCATAACATGAACAGATCTAAGTAAATCATACCTTGAATACTCTAGATCTCGAACAAGCACTCCGATTCGATAACAAATCCATCAATATCCAGACGAAAAACAAGCTCAGGTTTCGATCGTCACAAACCCTAAATACCTTAAATTCAATCATGCAACATAATTAGCTAAGAAAAGGGAAGAGATATGCAATTTAGAAGACTTGAAAACCAAAATATCAACCAAAATAAACTAGAAAAATCAAAAGATGAATAGGTTAAGAATACCGTATCTGAAATTTCACCAAATAACAGTCGTGGTTCGGAGATGATGATGAAATAGACGGCTGATCAATGAATCGAGTTCATCGTGATCGAAAACCGGATCGATTCCATCGATTTGCTCAAGTGAAACCCTAGGTTGCCGTTGAAAGAGAATAGAGAGAATCAGATAGGAGATTTTGGATCGAATGAAGGGTTGGGTAAGGTTTGGGGGGCTTGGCCGGTATAACCGGAATGGGTCGGGTCGGTGGGTTTTTTCAATCGGATTATATTCACAAGCCCGGAAGCCCCAACATATATAAATTTGTTTGCTTTATATTTAGAAGATTAACTATATTTTTTAGGGGCAATTGCATATATACCCCTACAAAGTTTAAAAATTGCATATATACCCAGTCTAAAAAATTTATTGCATATATCCCCCTACAAAGTTTAAAAATTGCATATATACCCAACCTAAAAATTTAATTGCATATATCCCCCCGCAAAGTATAAAAATTGCGCATATACCCATTTTAGTTTTTTTTATTAAAAATAAATTATATAATGATTATTTTACTTTTAATTACTTAAATCTCATCAATTGTATATACACCATTTTATTCCAAAACCATATAAATTACAAGCATATCCATTTATTTCTTATGCTCTTCTAGTAGTTTTTATTCATAGTTTAGTTCTTTTTTTCTCAACTTTTTTTTCTTTGTTTTTTAGTTTTTTTTGTTGGCCACTTGTATAGCAATTTCCCCTACTATCAAGCGGCCACATGGAAGACCAAGAAATTTATAATACAATTAAACCAAATTATAAGTAGAAAAAGATGTAAATGTCGACGGTGAAAATCCGGCATCTTGAGATCAACCATCCATAAGTTAAAAGGCACAGAAAAAATGTACAAAAGCTCGTGAAAGTAATTGGTTAAAGTCGAGCAAACTTTGGTACTTGTTTTTTATATTTTAAAGATTTTGACTCTCATTTTTTATTGAAACTTTTGTGTTTGTATTTTGGTACCATAGTGAATTAATATTAAAGCTTGTTTTATTTGATATTTGTTCAAGCTAATGATAAAAAAAAATTAAACATGAACAAAAAAAGTTGAGAACAAAAGAACCAAAATATGAACGAAAAAGTTACTATAAGAGCAAAAGAAGTAAATGAGTATGCTTGTAATTTATATGATTTGAAAAAAATGGTATATATACAATTGATGAATTTCGAGTAATTAAGAGTAAAATAGTCATTTTATAATTTGTTTTTTATAAAAAGCTAAAAAGGGTATATACGTAATTTTTAAACTTTTCAGGGGGATAGATGCAATTAAATTTTTAGGTTGGGTATATATGCAATTTTTAAACTTTACAGGGGGATATATGCAATTAATTTTTTAGGCTGGGTATATATGCAATTTTTAAACTTTGTAGGGGTATATATGCAATTGTCCCTATTTTTTAAGACAAATGTTATACGTTAGCTGATTTATTAACAAGAATCAGACTTTTAGTAATAATTTTATTAATTTGTTTAACAACTTATTACATTAACATACTTATCTTAGAAATCATACTTATCTTAGAAATCATGTTATTAAATATAAACCTACAAATAGATACGTGATACCTTAACAAAAAAGGTTCAAAATTATCATAAGCTCTCAAAAGTATTAAGATACCTTCTTGGGCGGATTTAGAAAAAAAAATATCAGGAGTAGCGTTTCAAAAAAAATGTGTCGGGACTAAATGGGGCTGGGGGGCAGCGCCCTCGGGAAAAGCGGGGTCCACGGGGCGTCAACCCCAAAGTCCTTCATTAAAAATGCATCGGAATTTTCTGTCCGAAAATGCATTAAGTTAAATTTGAGGCAACCAAACATTTGATCGTTTGATTTTGACTTGTGGTTGTGTAGATGTTGAAGGTTTGGGACTTTCGCGTGATGGTGGTCATGTAAAGCACAATAAAGCTAATGGAGGTAATTTTAACCCTCTGGTATTAGAATGTTGGAATTAGCTACACACGCATCCACTATATCTATATGTCCTCTTTTATTATATTGAATGGATTTGATATTATCATGCTCTCATTTCATAGAATGGTTTTGGATGGACATCATCTTATATTACAATTATGGCATTTTAGAAACAATTAATGAATAAAAGAGACGATGGGTGACATTCAACACACTTAGTTGCGAGAAATCTAGCCTTTGATGCTACTGAAAAAGAGTTGCGACGACTATTTGGTCATTTCGGTCATGTAAATTTTTGTCAATGTTTTTATTGATTTCGCAATTTCTTTTATGGTATGTTGTTATTAGCGGTGTCTTTAAGAACATGAAGAATGTGTTGATGTTCTATGTCTACTATGAACGTGTTCGTAATATATGGTTATATGTGTTTTGGAAGGCATCCAACTTATATTAGCTATTTTGGGCAAATCCAATTTTGGGTTTGAGTGACACCATGTGTTATGTGGTACCATCTTATTCATTGTCAAATTATCAATGAGACCCTTCTTTCTCTAATGAAAATTTGTTCTCATCACGAAACTTTTTATTAAGTGATAGTTGGTGTATTAAGCGGAATCATGCAAGAATTAGCCCCACAATATGTATCTACCCTCTTACATTATTCAAAAGTCAAAGCATGATCCGAATAAAATTCAGCCCTGTTCATTTACAATTCTAAACATTTGCATCAATATCATTGTGAGTTAATGAAATGGATTTTCCAAAAAAAAAGGTTTTAACTCATCACCCTTAGGGAGCGATATAGCCATCAAATTAATCCTATCATGCATTGGGGTGGCCCAATCCTTATTAAAATAAAAAATACTTGAGTATTGGTTGTTGGGTACCAAAGTTTGGGCCTAATTTTATAAAAAGTACAAAGTATAAATATATTCTTATATAATTCATTTAAATTAATTAACAAATTTTAGGATATATTAGCCTGCTTAATTATATATAGAAACAAGGTCATGTGTTCAATCCTCTAAAGGCTCCGCTTTTCACTTCTTCTTTTTTCGTTAAGCTGATATAAGTTTTAAGTGAGTTATTGGAAAATATTATAGATCATATTTTCTTTAGTATTATAATTATGATTTTCAAACTTTTTTACAAAAATGGGAGAACAATGAATCGACCTGATAAAAGGTTTCACGGTTTGGTCCATTCGGTTGGTGGGTTTTAGTGGATCTGACCGGTTTTTGCTCACTTCTAGCTGGAAGATTATGCACCAAGAATGTCTCACCACATGTTCTTCCAGATATCCTTTTATATTCAGGTCAAATAAACATACACAAACCAAAATTTAACTTTGTAAGATAACTTCATATCACACCACATAAATAAAGAATACGTTACCCGGACTGGGACGGGTATGACACTAGTTCTTTTGGTTGGTCACAGGGTTTTGATCAAGAAGTGGCATGCGGGGACAATTCAAGGGCTATTGATGATATATGTGACGAAAACATTCAACTATTCATGAGGTAGAAGTTACTGTTTTGCTTATTGCATTTGCTCTTGATTTGTAGTTGATAACTTTTACATGCACGCCACTAATATAGTGAGCTAAAAGGGTGGAAATTTCATGCTTTTCCAGAAACTGCGGCTGTACATAACATATTTCTTTTTATTTAAATTGGAATCTAATAATATCCATAATTTATACATGGAAAGTTTCATAAAAGGGTAACCTACTTATGCCATATCTCCATTTAGATGATCGGATATCATACCTTTTTATGAGATTTAAGAGTAACTTATTTGAGATGTTTTTAATTGGAGGATTGTTGTTAAAAATCGGGGGTTTTTTCTTGTATATGTGGAAGTGCCATGTGTAGAAAAGATAAAATGGACTGCCATGTGGTGTAGAAAATTTCTTTTTCTGGAATGCACCAACTAACTCCTCCCAAAAACTGATGGGGATGACCTATGACAACCATGAATAAAGGTCTAGGGCATCGCCCTCAAGATGAAGAGCTGCTACATCAACCTTCTCTTCATCGGAAATCTAGTAATACTGGAAGTATTTATCGGCTTTGAGAATCTTCTTCTCTCTAGCCGAAGCTTGGGCTTTTAAGCTCGCTACATCTCCTTTCACGAGTCCATGGTGTTAAGTGTGGAAACAATAGCGGCTATCGGTGACCGGATCTGGAGGGTTGCTGCCTCCATTGCTGGCATTATTCCAGGTCCGCACCATGTCAAATTTTCTTAGCAATGGAACCAATTGTTAGGACTCAAGAACAAACAGAAAAATAGTTGGATGCTTGAGTGATAATTAGTCCACTTTGAGATGGACAAATCTCCAATAAAGTCGATGGAAACCAAATAACAAAAACTACGATAAAGCAAAAAGATAATAGTATACTACTATTATTCCTAAACATGCATCCGGCAGTTGCAAAACTTCTCCCCACACTCGGGCACTATTGCGAAACTGCCCTTGACCCAGTAAAAAAGATTTGAACAGCAGGTCCTTGGATCCTCCATCTGTGTTGACCGGGTCAGCTGGGTTGAAGTACAGATGTGGATCCGTATCACTTTTCCATTTGTATAATTGTATATTACCAACAGAAACACATGGGCATAATCAGTATTTTTAGATAATAATAGAAGTAACACGTTTTTCTCTAGCTATACTGATTTCACATAACCTATCATATCTTGTTTACCTAATTTCCTTTATGGTTCTGTATTTCGCAGGTGTGAGCAGTATATGCAAAGGGAGACCGAGTTGAAAGCTACGGTAGGTCCACCACTTATTTCCGATGCTCAGCATTCATTTCTTTAAATAGTAATACCAACACTAGAGATGGAAATAATATTAGATTGGGTAATGAGTCAAATGAGTGCCTTTTGTAACGAGCCGGGTTGGTATTTTACAACTAATTAACATGTTAATTGTGACTACAGAAACAATATTATTATTGTAGTAATATGAATCAGTTAATAAAAGGAAAGTTGAATTTTAATAATCCCAATTATTGCCTATTGTCTGATAATATCCATACTTCGTTATTTCCTACAATGATCTCTTTTTTTTCACATGTTGGAAATAAACAGGCCGCCGTTAAAATGACACTAAGTCTGTTAAGAAAATTCCACTCTTTGATGACTGGGCATCACGGTGGTGTCTTATATGAGATGTTTTTGATGACTAACAGAGTTAGTGTCATCAAAAAGTGAAATTTTCTTAAGAGAGTTAGGTGGTGTTTGTTTTCCTGCAAAAGCTCTTCCTGTCCTCTTCTGTCTGCGCCGCGCAGACCACGCGCAGACATTTAGGTCTGCAGACTGTTTGTTTTCTCGAAGACATTTCATTAAAAAATGTCTGCGCAGGCTCTTCTTGGTGCAGATGTGACCCAGTCACTTCTGACATCTTCTAACATCTTCTAACCTTCTCTTTAAACTGTTTTTACATTAAAAAACATTTTTAAACAGTTTTTTTTAATTCTTTTATAAAAAAACATTTTATTAAGTCCTTTTTAAAAAACTTTTTCTAAAAAAACTTTTTTAAAAGTTTTTAATATATTAAAAAACTTTTAAGAAACTTCTTTAACCACTTTTTTTAAATCGTCTTTTAAAAAATTAAAAAAAACATTTTAAACAATTAATTTTAAAAAATAAATTTTAAAATGTTTTTTTTTAAATTAGTTTTTTAAAAAGTTTTGTTTTTAAAAAATGTTTTTAAACAATTATTTTAAGAAAAAATATTTAAACAATTATTAAACAAAACTTTTTAAACATTTATTTAATAACGTTTTTAAACTGTTTAAAAAACATTTTTTTGAACAGTTTTTATAAAATATTTTTGATATTTTATTTATAAGAAAATTGTTTAAAAAACAATTGTTTGCTAAAATATACGGAAAGAAATAAAATGATTGAATTATGTATAAGTTTAAAAAATAATTTATTTAAATTTCAGTTTATTTTAGCAGTCTGCATAAGTTAAAAAACAAACACTCTTCTTCTTACAGACTGCAGAGGGGGTGTTTGTTTTCCTGCAAAAGCTCTTCCTGTCCTCTTCTGTCTGCGCCGCGCAGACCACGCGCAGACATTTAGGTCTGCAGACTGTTTGTTTTCTCGAAGACATTTCATTAAAAAATGTCTGCGCAGGCTCTTCTTGGTGCAGATGTGACCCAGTCACTTCTGACATCTTCTAACATCTTCTAACCTTCTCTTTAAACTGTTTTTACATTAAAAAACATTTTTAAACAGTTTTTTTTAATTCTTTTATAAAAAAACATTTTATTAAGTCCTTTTTAAAAAACTTTTTCTAAAAAAACTTTTTTAAAAGTTTTTAATATATTAAAAAACTTTTAAGAAACTTCTTTAACCACTTTTTTTAAATCGTCTTTTAAAAAATTAAAAAAAACATTTTAAACAATTAATTTTAAAAAATAAATTTTAAAATGTTTTTTTTTAAATTAGTTTTTTAAAAAGTTTTGTTTTTAAAAAATGTTTTTAAACAATTATTTTAAGAAAAAATATTTAAACAATTATTAAACAAAACTTTTTAAACATTTATTTAATAACGTTTTTAAACTGTTTAAAAAACATTTTTTTGAACAGTTTTTATAAAATATTTTTGATATTTTATTTATAAGAAAATTGTTTAAAAAACAATTGTTTGCTAAAATATACGGAAAGAAATAAAATGATTGAATTATGTATAAGTTTAAAAAATAATTTATTTAAATTTCAGTTTATTTTAGCAGTCTGCATAAGTTAAAAAACAAACACTCTTCTTCTTACAGACTGCAGAGGTTTAGTCCACCTCTTCTGCTACAGATGTCTGCAGATGTGGTCCGCAGACTGCAGACATTTTACCTCTTCAAAAACAAACAGCTAGTCCACCTCTTCTGCTACAGATGTCTGCAGATGTGGTCCGCAGACTGCAGACATTTTACCTCTTCAAAAACAAACAGCACCTTAGTGTCATTGTAACGGCAGTCTATCTATTTTCAATATGATTAAAAAGGGGTTCACTGAAAAGAAAAAACGAAGTATGTATTAAAAAGGGGTTCATTGTAACGGCAGTTTAATAATTTGGATTATTAAAATTCAAATTTTCCTTGATAAAACACTACGTTTAGGGTAAATTTTAACTCGTTCCACTCTTAGCTAAACTTTTTGAGTCATACTATTACTAACCGTTCTTTTTAAGATAAAAAACAACCCAAATTGTCACACTGTTATGTAAACTTGTTGAACCAGGTGGAGGATTTGGAGAAACAAGTGTCAGACACCAAAAGGAAATGTGACGAACTTTCTTCACAAATCAATCTTATGAGAAGGCAGAATCATGTAAGATGAGAAACATCATCATCTTGTCTATTTTCGTTTTCTTATCAAATCTAGTTGTGCTCCTGCTGCTTGTGAGTATGTTCAGTGTTGGGCATTGACTTTGGAGAAAAACGTTATCTTTTAAACAGGTGTGTACATAAATGGTGCTAGGTTTTAGGTTCTAACTCTTTCAAAGTTGTTTTAACCAGTATATCCAGCAAGTTGAGTACTGCAAGAACTGTTTTATCCCATTTAGTTCGTTATATCGATTTACTAGAATATATGTAGATTTCAGCATTTGTAAGGTTTAATTTTAAGATATATCGTACTTGTAGTCTTTTATCTGAATGTATTACACATTGTAAATGAGTTTTATGTTTTTAATTTAAAAGATATTACAAAATATTTTGACAAGGGTTTGGGGGCAGCGCCCAGAGAGAACGGAGTTAAAGAGGCAGAGGCACTGGTTGTGGTCAAGCTATGATCCAATCGCTTAAAGAAAATGCATCAAAAAATATTTTGATCGAAAATTGACCTATGATTTTTTTTTTAACTTTATTTTTTTTTTGAACGACATAGATTTTATAAGCACATTCGAATAAGATGGCCAAACAAGAAGCAAATTATATCAATAAGAGAGAGTTTAAATCAAATAGCTTGTTGTTCCTTAACTTTAAAAAATTGAAGATAGATTTGTTCCAAAGTTCTAAATGCACCATCAAGCAACAAAGATATCACGCCTGAATAATCACCTTCTTTTTTTTACTCAACCTTGCATCATTGATCAAACCCAAGAGAGTCTTAGGAGCAATCAAAATAATACATCCAATATTTAACCATTTGACAATTAAAATCCAAGTCTTGGGGCAATCGATAAAGACTCAAACACATGATCGATCTCTTCCACACGAGCATTGCATATAGGGCACATAATTCAGTCCATCTCAGTATAACAAAAGACCCAAACCTCTTTTGTTTCGGTCTTTTATTACCCCTGGCTCCATGCCAGTTTCCCTCTTATGACGTATGCCAGTTTCGCCCCTGATGACACATGTATACATATATGACGAAAGGGTATAATGGTAATTGTGCCACCCATTAGTGGTTTAGTAGTTTAATCATAACTTGACGTCAAGATGTAAAGAGTCGTTGGGTTAAATTAATGTCGGATATAAATTCATGTGAAGGGAAGGTGGTGGTACCTTTTGTTCAAGCTATTTAGGGAATTAGGGGGACCATGTATGCATGCATGCATGCTTCATGATATGTTGCTTTCCTTAATTTGTTCGTCGTAGCTAGGATAATGACATTTCCTAATTAACTAAATCAAAATTTTCCCAAGTTTATATGATGATCAACATCTAAATTTACTAGCTAGAAGTCCAGACAAAATATAAGAAGTTCAATGTTCTTTGTTGGAGTTTTAGTGTAATTTAGATTGCGTATAACATTCAAATAAGACTGCAGCTTGTTTGAATGTTATCCGGACTAACGGAGGTTCGGTGCCCCTGAGAAAAGCGGGGTCCAAAGGGTGGATAATAATCAAAACTATCAGTTTGACCAGAGGCGGTCCAAATTTTCATATTTACGGTCTAGAACAATCCCGATAGTATAATTTTCATGCATTACACATAATTTTCATGCATTACACATAATTTTCACTTGCTTTGCTCTTGTTATTACCTTTTATCTTTTATCGATATATCAATACTTATGCACAAACTTTGTCACATAGTGTCGAAATGAAGAGTATAAATCAGTACATCACATGCTACAAAAGAACATTAATTCCATTTTTTTTTTGTCATCTACAATGATTTGCTTTAAGACAATTATCATTAGAATATTGTTTTCCTTATGTGTGTACTGAACAGGATCTAGTACTAAATCTTATCATCTTAATTAAGAAAAAAAGCAAATCGTACGGATGATTTAAATATACATTTAGACAATTGACCACCCTCATTGTAGAGAACCAATCCATGTGTTTGGAATCAATTGCCGCGCTCATTGTATAACCTAGTGGTCACTCTTTGACAACTATATAATTTATCATCACACATCATTCATGGTTAAAAAAGATAACATGTTTTTTATATTCTAATATTTTTTAAACGGTTAACTCTAATCTACTTTTAACCTAACCTTTTAAATCATCAAAAAAACATCTATACCTGGATAAAACCCAGGACCTTTAGGAAAGTCACAACTTTACCACTCACCCTTAACCACTAGGCCCAAGAGTTCATTTAATATATTTTAATATTTAAATGCTACTTTATATTAATTTATCTGGTATAATCTACATTTAAGGAGGATAAAACTATCATTTACTTAAAAAATTAGTAGCTTAATAGGATAAAACCGTCCTTTTTCATTATGTTATTATACAAAAAGGTAAAATAAATGAATAAACAATTAATTAATAGCGAAATTAATTTAAATATATAATTATGTAACAATAATTAACTAAATTTCAAAAATCATCTTTATTTTATATAAATCTATATTATACTCCAGCAATTGTTAAAACATTTTATCGGAGTGAGTGCCAGTGTGTTATGTTTCATGCTGCATCGCGTGAGCATCTCACTATCTATTATAATACATTTTAGGATGACAAACTTGTTCTTTACTTTAAAAGCTAAGAGTTTAAGGGGGTATAATATTCTTTAAACAAGGAATTAAAATTAAACTATATTGAAAAATGAAAATTTAATAAAGTTATTTAATGATAACTGAATTTTAAATATTTACATAAGTAAAGTAAAAAGTAAGTCAAATATAAAAAATATCTCTCAAAGATAGAAATGGTCAATTGTTATAAATCGTCGTCGTCGCAATATCATGCATTTTTCTATTAGTGTGTGTATCACAATATCTAGTTAGTACGCAAATAATTCTTTTTATTGGTCATAATCCAATGTTATTCTACTCCATTCTAAGGTTATTCCTTATACAATATATATACATGCACCGTGCTATGTGGGGTTGATGATGTGGGTTACGGTGAGCTGCAAGAACATCGCTGCATTCACTGTAGCGCCGTATCCAAACGACTCCTTACGGTCATTGAGCACCGCACAGCACCTCCTCACCTCTTATCTCTATCTCTCTCTGCTTTTCTCTTTTCTCTTCTACTTTTTACTTTTATATTATTAAAAAAAAGTGTAGGGAAGTGTGATGGAGGTATTAATCTTAAAAATTATGATGAGTGTGAGATGATGATATGACGCTGGGTTGAAAAAAAATATATGATGTTGAAAAAGTATAGTTTTGATATTGGAACACCCAAAATCTATTTCTCAAGTAAGGCTCAAACACACCTCTTGAATGTGGAGTATGCACATTTATAATCTATCACTGAACAAATTTAAAAATTAAGAAAATATCTAGTTATGACAAGAAAAATACTATATACAGTTATTTAGAAAATAAAATATTTTACATAAAGTAAACAATGTTAAAGAATTGTCTTATTTAAAAAAAAGAAAAGAAATATAGAGTATAAGGCTTAGCGTAGTGGATGACACAACTTTTAATTATGCCCCCTCAACACCAAGCCATAGCGGTGTTTCAGGATTCACGCAAGCTTCACGCCATGTCTCCTCCATGCAACTCCTTCTTCCCCTTCACAACATCACACCGGATTTTTTTTTTCATTTGCGTGCGAGCATCCATGTAAGTTCACGTAGGATTTCTTCACTTTTCAGGTGTTGTCAAGCCGGTTTGACGCGGAGGCGGCCTCTGTCTAAGCTTGCTATTATTTTTAACACCGACATCTTTGGAATTTTTTTAAAAAAAATTATATAATGAATCCTATTATTTATGGAAAGCTTTATGTCGTTATAGATGATTTGCAAACACAAGTTTCTATTGATATTATACTAGAATAATTAATTCCTTTCGGCCTATTATTTTTGCTTTTTAGTTTTATCACAGTTTTATTGAGATGGGTGGAATATAATGCTTTCTTTCTTTTTTATTGTTTATTTTATGAACTTATGCACCCTAGTTCACGAACATTGCTCCTGGAATAAAGGGGGTAATCGTTGACTATATTGTTGGTAGATTCTCAATAACATAATGAAAGGGTTGTTCAAAACCAATGACATGTTAATAATTAGAATAACAGTGTTATTCATTTTTATTTTTTTGAAACGGTAAATTTGAATCACTAACGAGGACATTGCAATAAATATAGTATTTATAATTTGAATGAATTGATGCACATACATACATTTGCTCATGTATATGTAAATATACACATTTTAATTTTTTTTCTTTTTTCTAAAAGAATTTCAGATGATACAAAACAAAAAATAAAGAAAATGTTAAAAGAGATGAATAAGTAATCACTAGACTTGTCCTATTGGTTACCCCCTTGGCTCTTAGGGCTTTGGTTACTATGTGACCCAAGTTCTAATTCAAGGGGAGACAGTTTTACCCCATGTTGTCCCTCGAGGGGGTTTCTGTCAGGAGAAAGCTTCAGGAGGGGGTGTCTTGGTTTTCACGGAGGTCCGAGTAATCGACCTTGGACATAGCCCCGTAAGGGTAGGTTTACACGTGAGACCAAAGTCGCATGATCGATGCCGTTCCAAAAAAAAAAGATGAATAAGTAATTGTTTTTTTAATTTTATATCAGTCTAGGTCTTAAGGGTTGTCGAATTATAGTTGATTTCCTTATCATTATTTAAGGGTCCTCAATTTATCTTTGTAAGTATGCAATTCAGTAATGTAACGAGTTTCATATTTTGAGTAATTCATCGTGTTCTTACTTCTTAGACTATTTCCAACGTGAAGCACATCGGCCGTATGTAGCCTACGTGAAAGGTGATTTTTGGACAAGCATCAATGGAATAGAAAACACGGTGCCGCACGTAGCTACTTTCACCAATTTCTTCTTTGAAAAAAAAATTAATTTGGTAGTCACACGTTTAATATTAAGTGGGTTGCATGTGGCAATGATGTATATTTTTAGCGTTGGGGTTAAAGGTTATTTGTGAGAAGAATATGTACAAAGCTGATATGACATGTTGACTAGGACTGTTTGTGGGAATGATTCTCTCCGACGCTAACCGTACGTTAACGTTAGCGGACAGTCTTAGCTATTCTATCTATCTTAATTTTATATTTTTTTGAACGGTCATTTTATTAAGAAGAATATATTAGCAAGTAACTAGATTGTATGTTAGGAAAAATGAGAAATTACACCAAGACTCTCCCATTTAAGAGAATAAAGTTTACTCCTATTTTTAATTCAAAAGAACCAAAGGGCTTGATATCATCAAAATCAACTCCGTTTTCCGTGAAAGCTCAATTCTTGAAAATCTTATTTCACCTTCCAAATACACAAAAAAGTAACAAAAAAAATACCAACAAGTTTTTCCCAACTTTGTTCAGAACCCACGAATCCAAACTGTTGAGAACCTCACGAACCAAACGAAAAACAGTGACCGAAGATTTGCACCACAACAACCCCCTGAGCCAAACTGTCCTAGCAAGGAGCAGTTAAAAACAAGATGAATTGAAGTCTCCTCAAAATCCCCACACCCAACACACCTCGGAACCACCTCGACTCACCTCTTTCCGAGATTAAACTTAGAAGGGTTCCTATCAAAACCCGCCCACCAACCAAAAGCACAAACTTTGACTGGAATCTAGTAGATCCACGAAAATTTAAAGTCATTTCGTTCCAACAACCGAGAACTAATAATGGAGCCCACCACCTTAGCATTGAAAATCTTATTGTTGCGTGTCTTCCACATACACCAAAAAGTAACCAAGAAAATACCAAGAATAATTTTTTCCCAACTTTGTTCAAAACCCACGAATCCAAACTGTTGAGAACCTCATGAACCTCACGAAAAAAAAGTGACTGGAGATTTGCACCACAACACCCTGAGCCAAAATGTCCGAGCAACGGAGTAGTTAAAAACAAAATGATTTGAAGTCTGGATGCCACCACCCAAAAGATATCCATGTGGTTAGTAGCTTCCATTTGTATAAAATGATGCCACTTGTGTCGTCCCCGATACGTAATCCTCAATGACAGATGACACCTCCAAAACATTGATATCATTGTTAGATCCAACTACACCAAAGTGAGCATGCCAAATCCAATGGTCACTTAAACAAACGACTTGCAGAATGAGTGTCGGTCCCTTTTGATCACTTCGTGTGTGTTGACCTCGTCATGCAGTAGGACAATTATTCCACCTCCAGTGCATGCAATCTATGCTACCAATCATGCCGGGTATATCATGTACTTCCATATATGCCGCTCATATATATATTGAAGATCATTCCATGTCGGCTTTCTTAAATAGCGTGCCTCGTACATGCTCATCGGTTCATTTAAAAATAAAGAATGTAATATATAAATATAAACTAAATGTAAACGTTATCTAATTATAATGGAACAATTTTACCTCTAGTGAAATGTTCCAAAGTGTCTCTCGTCGTCTTTTTGGTCATTTTTAAATACTCGTCGTTGATGTTGGTCGTGTTGCCGTATACCAAAACGCGTAATACGGTAATATCGATGTACACATTTGAATAGAGGTGAATCTATGCTTTCCTCTTGCGTCACATATTGTTCAAAGTAAGAACAAATATGGAGTGGATAGTCATTTATATTTCAATGTGTATAGTGTTGAAATCCCACCCGACAAAATAAAATAAAATAGTATAGAGGTGAGTCAAATGTTTTACCATAGTGGGTCTTTGGACGGTTGCTTTCCTCTGGAATGGACGTGCAACACAGAGGGTTCTGGTTACTCGCACGGACTGTGGTCGCAGCGTGTCATGGATAACATTGTTTGCCATGATGAGACCTCGGATAACTGGATGTTTACAATAAAAAACAAAATCGAGCCGACCTGGATTTCAGCGTAAATATATTTTATTACTTTTTTATTAAAAAGTTCTTTTCGCACGTGTTTCATAATGTTTCTTCATCCAAATTTTACGGGTGCAACTTTTTATATGATTTTCAAATGTATCATTGATACGTGTATTTTACTCAACGTCTCAATATTCATAAGCGAGTCGCCATGACTTCAGTTCATACCCTTTTTTACATCCACAACGGCAAATCTATGTTTTAACTACGGGTGTAACCCGACACCTAAGAATTTTTTTTTTCGTATTGTTTTATATTTGATTTATTCTAGACCAACACCCAACAAATTTGTTTCCGACTCCATGGAATTTGATGAACCCGGCTGTAAAAAGTTGATTTAAAATTTAATAAAATTAAAATTCTACAATTATGAATATATCATAAACTAGCTTATAAAAATCAAAGTATTTTAGTATTAGACTAATACCAAATAACCCATTAGAAATAATAATGACCGAAACCCAATAACAATTAACACTTTAATCCCAACCCAACATCCATAACCCAATGGCTCCTAATCAATCTTAAAAATCAAATACTAAAACCCAATTTCCCACTAATTTCATCAACTGATGAGCGGTATACAAAAATCTCCACTTCTTTCTTAAAAATTCGACCGAAAAACTGACAAACAATTGAAACTGTGCACTTCCACCACCACTGTAACAATACTCAACACCGCCACCAAATGCCAATTTGGATTTTGGTTTTGACTTGTTTGCTCTAAACTTTTTGTCGTACTAATTTTTGTTCCACGCACAAACACTCCGTTACAATTCTAGGTTAAAAAAATTGTCATTAACCTTATTCACCACAGCTTATACCTTCCTATAATTCTATGTGATTTTTTGTTATTAATAGAAGTTTACCTGTCACTTTATTGTAATTTGATCTTTTATTAAAAAAATATAACAAACCAAATGAAACAAAATAAAAGTGGAAGTTTATCATGTTATATATAACTTTTATATGTAATCACTCAACTTAACTTTTTAGATTATGGGTATTATAGTGTAAATATTAACTTATGTCATTTTAGCGACTAAGATTTTTATAAGAATATGATTTGGTTATAATTTTGAAAGCTGAAACTTGTGAACAAATGAAAAACTTGATTGGTTTAGGTATAATTTTATATACGACAAACTTATATGTTATAGATTTAAAAGCTTAATTAAAACCAATACAAAGCACCTTAAGGTATATAATATATCTATAACACTTTTGATTTGTAATAACACCATTCAAAGCACCACTATGCATTTTTGTATAGTAAAATCAAGTTGTTTAAAAACTAAATTTATAGACGTTGGTGTCATAACATTACTGTGCATAACACGTTGGACCCTGTTAAGTAGCTCGACGGCCTCAGGTGTAAAAAAACCAAAGGTATCCCAAAAGATATAAACACATGTTGGTTGTCAAGACACGAATTTTCGTGTTTAGCCACTTTAAGGCCAGGCGGAGTGGTAGCAAAGTAGCCGCCGACTACTTGGTTTGCCGCCGGCAAAACCACCGCTACCCACCAAGCTTCAGCGGCGAACTATCAATTTTTTTGTTTCTCGGCTACATCTAGTCGCTGCGGCTAGTTGGTTTGTGAGTGGGTTTGTGGACCTATCCTCATATTAAACTAAACCCCACTTAAATTCTACCACTCCTTTCTAAATTTTTTTAAAGTTCTTTAAAAATTCTACTTCTTTCCTTTTTATGCGTAGACACTCTTCTATCGGTTAATACTAAAACTTCCAAAACTTAAAATTTTACACTCCCCCTCCGCTAAGTAGCTTTCTATAATATTTTTCATATAACGATTGACACACATACTTTAAGATTTAATTTGGATTAGTGTAGACGTTCCATCACCAATAAAATGTTGAATACTGACGCTCACTTAAAGATGGATATGGCACAGTAGAATATATATGTTAAAAGATGAAATTTCATGTCCAAAGCACAGTGCACCGCTGTAGATGATCAAGTCGTAATGAAGTAGATCAGACAGCATATCTTGTCAATCAATCATGCTAAATTTTATTGGTCTCACCAAGGTGGTGGTTAATATAGCTCTAAATAATCCCTTATATATATATATAAAAAAAGTACAAAAACCCTTGAATAGGAGTAATTAAATTGGTATTGTTAACTACACACTAGTGGTAAACTGATAAAGGCTAATGCATTTACTAGACATAGGGTAAAATGTGAGGAAGTTTTTAGATAACATTTTAGGAGTTTATTGGCATAATCTAACAGTAGCAATTAAACCAAGCAAAATAAAGTTTAATAAGGTATAATAATTAAAGACATAAATTATTGATATACATGATGGCTAGCTAGCTCTTTTATATTCTGCAGTACAAAAATTATTCTACAGTAATTTAAGGATGCATTTAACAAGAACACAGACTATATATTCTCTTGTGTACTTTTTATATATTTGGGATCAAAGCACCATTTATTGGGAAACAAAGAAAACTCAAATAAAATCCTCATATGTTGGTTATTTCTCCATTTACAAAACAGTATATTAACCTTTTCTAGAGTACCAAAGACATGAAAAGATGTGTTGTTTTAGACTTTTAGTGGCTCAATGCAGCCAGAAGATTAAAAAAAAAGTCAAACCTTTGGATCCACTTAAGAAACTGAAGTTCTATATTAGGGTTTTGCTATTTGCTATTCCTTTTCTGATTTTAAAAATGGTTAAAAATATTTACAGTCTTAATAAACTAGTGTTTGAATTCATAACAATTTTGTTTAAAACGCGTACTTAATACCTGATTAGATACAATTAAGCATAGAAATTTATTAATTAAAAACTAAACTGAGAAGAAAATCTTATGATATACTTTCGACTAAAAGTCTTGAATAGATATATACAAGTTCAAGTTGTATAAAATGACGTTTGACAAGAATGAAGAGAGAGTGTGTTTGTGGTTATACTTTTCTTGCATGGCTGTAGGGCTCAAAGAAACCGAATAAAGAACACAAAAATATAGGATTCCAGCTTTAAGCCGTAAATGAAGGAAGAAAAAGAAGCTAATTTTATTGAACAAATTCAAACCAAGAGACACACAGACAAATTACTGAAATTAAGAAAAATATATATATATATATATTTCTTTTATTAAAAAAACAAATTTATAAAACATGCACCAAAACAAACAACCTATATGGACAGAACTCCTAGGTATTGTCTGCTACTTAAAATCCCCATTATCCTATACTAATCAAGAAAAGTTTGGAACAATAGTATAAGTTATAGGACCTTAAATTCAACTTTTCATATAAATGTGTACCGTAAATATAATGAGTACAAAAAAAAAAAAAAAAAAAAATCACAACCTTCATATTTTGAGCAAAATGTAGGGTGTGACATTCACTAACACAGCCCGAAAACAACACTAGGTAACAAGTGCAATTCGTGTGTCGAAGTTATTACGCGACTATGAACGATCCGGTCGCTAATCAATCTCTTGAAATTTGATGGAAAAATTGCGTACTCGTCATGTAATCGTTGCCACCGAGAGATGGATACAAAGAATGGCCGATAAAATTTGCGGCCGGTGTCGAATTGCGAGGGGAGGTGGTGGTGAGATTTAGCTGAGGGATCCCACCGCTGCCCCCGGAAGACGTTTCTCCTCCAACGTATTGACTTTCGAGGCCTTGATCGTATAGAATTCCCTTAAACATGTGTCCGCCGATACTCACCGAAGCTTGGTACGCGAACTGGTCGTCGGTTTCATCGATAGAGCTAACTCTTACACATCTGAAGTTAGCCGGAGTTGATAATTCTGATGGGAAGTTACCTACTTGATCAAACCCTAGTTTCACCACAAGCAAACTGTTGTTAAAGTAAAAAAGACCAAGTATTTTAGTAATGTTTGTTACTAATAATTATGGTCTAGTGATTATATAGTGTAAATGAGTTTTGTATGCTTTTTATGTTAAAAGTATGAAATTAAATAAAAATATAATAAAAGTCTTAATCATCTACATCAACTTTCCCTCCCTCCAACAATCTCATCACGAGATGGCAAAGTTATTCGATTAGCAACGAACTCAATGACATATTATTAATCTTATATATAACATTGGTTTTTTATTTTTAGAATCAAGAATACGTTAGAGACTTGGAGAATGGTAATTGAAACCAATTTAATTCTTGTGTTATTTATTATATAAATTTCTAAAATGTATTTAATTTATACCTTTTAAGATTCATTTAAAAAAGTTTTGATACATATATGTATAGTTTTCTGTCAAAATGCATACATTATATACACATGTATATGCATATATGCAAATATTGACAAGATCGACAGAATAATTCAAAGATCGAAATAAATGTTATGTCTTTTATTGAAACATTAATATCACAATCTGTCTTATACGTTTTGGTTGTCATCATATACAGGATTTTGAAAGAAAAAAAAAACGTGTATATATATTTATGTATGCATGTTAGTTTTCAAACATCCAACAATTTCATACACGAAAATCCAGCAAGTATCTTGACAATAGAAGAATATAAAAATACGAGTGGAAATTTGTTATAAAAATAGTAAGCTAACTAAAGATCTAGCTATAAGGCACCCACAAGAATACGTAGGTTTTTCTTAGGAATTAGGTACTAGATTACACACAATTTGGGAAAAAAATACTTAAATTAATTTAGAATAACAAAAAAAATATAAAAAAAATATAAAAAAAGAAAAGTGGAAAGAATATATATATAATTTTTAAAGAAATAATGTACCTGAGGTCGAGTTGTACGCAACAGGAGTAGTCTGAGTATTCGGATTAACCAAACTAGTGGCGTTATGATCCTGACCCGATCTCGCCCTTTTAGTGCTGGAATTAACAATACGACGTCGGTTCTGATCCTGTTGCGTGGCGGAGAGAAACTGTTGCCTCTCCCGGCGTTTCGCCGCCGGCACCCACGTGCTTTTCACGTGCGTCTGGCAGGGAAACCCTCTACTCTTGCAACAAGTCCTACACCTCATATGCGGACAGTCCTTCTTCGCCTGGTTCCCACAGTCCTGACAGCTCACCCCGCCGCCGCCGCCGCCAGCACCACCACCGCCGGTGACACCGTGGCCGCCCATCATCACAAACGCCGCCGCAGATCCCCAGGCGGAGTCATCTGAAAAATTTATAAGCCTCCCATCCCCACCCCCACCACCCCCACCACCACCACCGATAGAATTAGCTGCTGGCAGATTATGGGGTGGGTGCTGCCAGAGCTCAAAATCTTTGGTGGTGGTGGCGGTGGTGGTGTTTCTGGTGGAGCTGGTACTGTACAAGAACCAGCTCGACTCAGTGGGGTGGGAATTGGAAGTGGGATTTGAAGTGGCTAGGTTTATGGAGGTGTTGGTGGTGGTGGTGGAGTTAGGGTTAGGGTTAGGGTTTTGAGATGCTAATGAGAAGAAGCCAGCCATAGGTTCTGGTGAAAGGTGTTTATGAAGAAACAGCAAGTAGTAGTGGTGGTAGTACTAGTCCTACAACAACACCCCAATTGTGACTCCTCACAATAATAATAATCATCCATAGCAAAAGAGAAAATGGGAAACCTAAACTATATTTATGTCCTCCCTCTCTCCCTCCTCCCTCCCTCCTAACCCTATTGCTAGATTTAATTTATTGTAAATGTAAAGGAAAATATATAAAAAAAAATGAAAATATATGTAAAAATGGATCTCCTGGTGGGTTGGAACTGAAATCTGAAATGTAGAAGTAGAAGAAGTAATCTGGTTTGAAAATGAGAGAGAAAGTAGTAGGAGTTACGTAGCTGCTGCTGCTTTTTTCATTCAATTGTGTGGTGGGTGTACGTGAGCATTAAACAGGTTGAAATTTTTACAGCTCTGCCACGCCGCCATAGCCATTAAAGCTTCGCTGCACTTTCTTCCTTAGATTTAATTCCTTCATTGATAGGCGCTGCTTGTTTTGGGAGACTTTAAATTCATTATTCTCTCTCTCTCTCTCTTATTGTCATCTATCTCTGTCAAACTGGGAGATATAATGGAGTCAATTACATAAAGGTCCTCCCTTCATTTTCAAGTTTAGCCATTTTGTCAAAATTATTGTATGGTTATTAGTGACACATTTTCCCCTTCTTTTTAACACATATATATTTCTTTAACCTTTAAAATCATTACATTTATATTCAGAATTTGAATTTACAAACTTTTGATCGAAAAAATCATCACTGTGCCATCAACCTGTCTAATTGAAACCATGGGTGTATCTTTTTAGTTAGCTTTTAATTTGTAAACTAACTCTCCATACTTAACATTTTAACATTTGAACTTAGGTCTTCAATTAAGGGTAGACGGAGTCATACCACACTAATTTTGGCACCGTCGTCACATCATTACTATCACACCGTCACACGTAAGATCAGGTAGGGTGGGGTGAAGTGACGACACCACACTTTCCTTCCCCAACACTTCATGGACGATACCCTCCACTTCTTATTTATCGTTGCCATAACACCAATGTCACTACGACACTCATCTCCCACCTTCCACATCAGTAGCAAGTCACATTCGTGTCACCTCTTTTGGTGTCATCCCGACTACTCACAAGGGCACTCTGCCTGCTTTAAGAGGGATAATAGTGTATCTTCGATTATAATATTTTGGGTTCAAATTCTAGGATTGATTATTTAACAAAAGAAACTAAAACGAGTTATATATAACTATTTAAGAAAAGATTATACGAGCATCTATATTAAGCATAAAAAATATATTTATGGCAATTATATTATGCATTATACAATTTTTAATTGATGAATTGTACAAGTTGTATTGTATAACTGCTTTAATTGTACAAGTTGTATTGTATAACTACTTTTAGCTTGCTATACTCTTTATTTATATGCGTATGTACTTGCTCGCTTTCTTTACACGTGTATTCATTTCTTCATTTTATATGACTTATTGTTTTCATTGTTGTTCTCTCGCATAATCCCTGCTTCATTCTATCTTTAATCTTCAATGTCTTCGTCATCGGTCATCTGCGCCTCATCGTCGACCAACACCCTCATCGTTATCTTCATTCGCGGCCGTCTACACCTCATAGTATCCCAACAATACCGCCGCCACCTCCACCACAACCTTACATGAGGTGACTTCGAGGTATGCAATTCGAATAGGTTGTGGTGGTGATTGTTGTATGAATCGATAGCTGTTTGCGATGGTTGTTGATGGTCTGATTTAGAGGTTCATGCATCATGCTGATTGAGTTGTGATTATGGTTTCGAAAAAGATATGTGGGTACCTGATGCATGCGATGGTGACTGATTATGGTAGTTGGTGGTGGTTCGATTTATAACTTATAACTGTACGATTTTCAAGTTGATGGATAATAGAAGTTGTACTATACAACTGCTTTCAGCTTCTATCTCTTTGTTTACACGTGTATGCACCTGCTCTGTTGTTTACACGCATAGTGGTGGTTCGATTTATGGGTTAGTTGGCGATTTGTTACTTCTTTTAAGTTTTTTCTTGATTTGTAATTTGATTTAAGAGTCTTTCTTATCTAATTAATAAATCAATCTATTTTTAACAGATGTGTAGCTTTTTATGGCTGAAAAAGGAAAAAGTGTCACGAAGAACACCTTTGCCGCCAAATCAGAGAAGTAAGAGAGAAAGTGAATGAGATTTGATCTTAGAGAGAGAAAGTGATGTTTATTGATTGAGAAGGTTACAAGTGATCAAAGTCAAGAGATACAAGAGTCCCTAATCTAGGTCCAATCTTGGGTAATTATAGGTCTACAACCTCGCTACTCTGATCTTCAGCTCGGATCTTGACTCAGATCCTCGCCCTGTATATACCTGTGGAGCCACTAGCATTTGTCTGAGGACTTAGATGTCTGATGGTCGGATGTGAAGACACATCCAACGATCTCATCTACTCATCAATGACATTGTTAGGTGTTTTTGACACAAATGTGCCTAATTTGGGTTTATGTTAGTTATTCATTATTGTTTTGAAAAGGTCAACATATCAATGTCTCTATTTCTATTGAGCTTGGGTTATTACCTTATTGTTATTGCTAGTTGCTTGATACACATGTATTCTAGGGTTGGTTTATTGTTGATTATAGACTGGATTTGAAGGAGATTTCTATAAATTTTGACATAGGAAAAGTCAACATCTTTAAACTATCATTTTGTTAAGCTTGGATTCTTACCCTATATAGTTTACATGCATGAGATGTCATATCTATTAGGAATGTTTTTATACAAAATTAATTTGTTGGTTATAATACTTTGGAGAGGGAAAAAAACATATGTTTACCTGTGGCCATAGTTATTGCCTCCAACTTTATGATGTTCAATATCTTATTTGTTGACCTAAGCCTAAATTATAAAAAATAAAAACAAAACAAATAAACCATGTTTTCTTCATGGCATCATGCAGACATTACTACCATCTAGCTAGTTATAAGAACAAATGGTAAGATAATGTGTTTAGTAGTCTCATGATGCCTCTTAGTGATCATTAAGATGTTTTCCTCTTAATGGTGTAATATATCTTAACCATTAAGAGGTTTAATGCTGAATGGTTAAGAGGTAACATTTTAATGCTAAACTCTCTCAAGTCACATTTTTCTCTCTTTTCCTTGGTAAGACTCTCAATGATTCCACTAAGAGGTAGCCTCTAATGACCATTAAGAGGCTACCGAACAGACCTGTGGTAAATGGGTGTATCTTCAATTAAAAGTTTTGAATTTCAATCCTGTAAGATGTAGATTATGATGATTTATAATAGAAATGGGTGTATCTTCAATTAAAAGTTTTGAATTTCAATCCTGTAAGATATGGATTATGATGATTTATAATAAAAAAAATTCAGATGTTAATAATAAAAACTTGGAAAATCAAACTTTTTTCTTGTAAAATATGGTGTAAATCTGCCTTAAGGTATGTTCCATTAAAAGAGATATGACATGCATTTTATGTCTAGCTAAGTTTCTAATTATCAAACAAGAAAGAAACTTTGTATAAGATAGTTCTTGAAGTGTAGCCTAAAGGTTACACATGACACATCCATTAAATGCTAAATCCAAGTATAAATACCCTTCATCCTCAACTACATATCAGTGTGCATGTTTATACGTATATGTATGTGCATTTGGAGGTGTATGTGTATGCGTCTATGAATATAAATATAGATATGTACATATAGTATGTGCCTATGGATGGATATGGATATCTATATACATACCATATATGTACATAACATATACATAGAGATCATATGTATATGTATGTGTCTATGGATATGTATATGCATATCATATTACATATGGGGGTAAAGTTCTAGTACAAACCAATATTATTGTAAGAACTTAAGAACTAATGTAAGAACCATTAAATTTCAATTGAATGAAGGTTATTTAGATAATGCTTCTTCTTCTTTTTTTCTTCGTGTCTATACACATAATGACAACTTAACGACCTAAAAAAACAAAAAACTAAACAAAAATCGTTTTTTTTGTAAGTCCGACTATGTTGCATTATGCAACATATGAAAACATATAATGTTGCACATATGCAACATATGAAACATATAATGTTGCATATATGCAACATGGTATGTTGCATATACAACATATGAAACATATCATGTTGCACATATGAAACATATAATGTTGCATATATGCAACATATTCGGACAGGCAAAAAAAAAACAAAAAAAAAACTTTTTTTTAAGTCATCGAGTGGATATGGGTGGATATATGTGAAATTAAATTAAAAAAATATCAAATTACCCAAAAAACTTTATTTGAAATAATTTTTCCTTAGTTCTTACAAGTTAGTATAATAGAATGTAGTGGAGGAATTAAAAAGAAAGGATAAAATTACTTAATTATCCCTCATTTAAGTTGGTTCTTAAGTTCTTACAATAGATAATGGTTCTTACATGAACTTTACCCTTACATATGGAGGGTGAATATCAATTGAAAACTTAAAGATATTATGAAAAATTGAAAACTAACTTAAACGAGAGATTTAATGTAATTTTACGTTTTTTTTTCTTCGAGTTTTCACAATAAAATTGACTTTTTCAAGAAAACCCAACCATGTATATGATGATGTATATGTGCATGTATATATACTGGTATTATTTATTGTTAAACGCTTACCAAAAGAGATCCGTCGATAAAATATCCGGAAAAACTTAACATGAAACTCAAGAAAGCGTTGGTAAACAGTCACTGGAGTTTTAGTTGACGATCTGAAACAAAACTCTGACCATTTCCGTCAGAAAATGTATTTCCAGGCCATAAGTCGATCTGTGACATACCATCATCGAGGTAATGTCATCAGTAATCAGAGCCGACCCAAAAGCCTAAAGCCATAGTTTTGGGCCTTTACCTTGTTAGGGTCCCCAATTTTTTTTGTAAAGTTTGTATATGTATATCATAATCTGGGCCTGATTTATAGCTGGTTGAGATTTAGGGATTTTTGGCGGCAAAACAGACCTAATAGCAGGAAGAACCTGGAGCGTTAATTCTAGAAATGCATCCAAAAAGATCTAACAGATCTGGATGCAAGCTTGTCATTTTCCAGAGTTTACCGCTGAAAATGCGTGAGCGGTGGATCGTCTACTCGGTCGTATCGAAATCAATGTAAAACGAGAGTGAACGCAAGAGTAAGTACAATGAAACTTGTATTAGACACAGAGAACCACAGAGTACAAGATCAGACTAGAAGCTCAAGTACTACTGAATACAACACAAGACAACCTATTTATACTAGAGCTAAACTTGACCTGCCGAACCTTAGGTTCGGACATGTTCAGATATGTCCGAACTTGGAGTTCGCCAAGAGTTCGGACACCAGCAATCTAACATGTCTTTGTCTTGTATTCGATATTTTACATGGCGATCAGGAACCATGTATCAACAACCGCCTCGAAACGAATCAAACCCATCTGTTTGTTCAAATGCTCATCATTGAAGGTAATCTTCACCTACACTTTGTGTAGGTGCTTCTGTTCGAATCTTTCATCATTTAGTAGACATTTTTGTTGGATAGAAGAGGATGAAGTGTAAAATAAACTTTTTATTACTTCTTTAATGTTTTAGAATATAGTTTTTTACAAGATAAATAAGACGCCAATACAATTACAATGATGAATTTGTTGATGAATAATGAGCTAACGGAGAATTAAGTATTTTCTAGTTCGTTTACATGCTTGTTGATTGTATATTATTAAATCCCATCTAGTTCTTTCAAGGACATACTTGTTAGTATTTTTTTGGATGCTTTCATTGTTTTATTTTTGTGGATTTGAGTGTGCATTCACAATTTGGTAATTTATTTGTTTACAGTCAACTGTTCATGTTTAATAGAAGGAAGAAAGTCTATAAGAGTTATAAGCTAATCAGCAGAAGGTTCTATAGCATTTGAAGATTTTGAAGGTAATGTTCTTCAAATCACATTTAGTACTAGCATATAGTAGCATATAGAATGTGTTTGGATTTATTGAAAGAAAAGTATTATTGCACTTGAACTGGTAGAATAACTGGTCAAAACAAGTAAACTATTTCGGTAGAAGCACGTAAATTTGGTAGGAGAGATGACAATGGAATATTAAGATTCTAAAAAGGCCCCCTTTTTACGTTTGCTTTAGGCTTCCATAAAGGTTAAGCCGCCCCTGCCATTAATAACTTTTACCGATGTTTTTTCAAACGATTCCATCCGCCAATAAAAATGCAGCTTTCTTATGGTGGATGTGGAATTGTGAACTTTTCCTACTTATTCTTGTTATTTTTTTAATTCATAACATCACCACTAAAGGTATGTTTGTGGATTGTAGAGAGACAAATGTGTCTCAAAAGCAAGAAACATTCAAGTCGAGTAAGGATAATGAAAATAATTAGCGTTATTAATAAATTGGCATGCCTTTTTTCGCAATATTGGTGCTTTTATCCAACAGAACCCGCTACTTTTGGTGTGTCTTTCCTTTTTTGAATTAAGCAAAAGTTATCTCCACACGAGTAAGGTTTAAAACGGGAAAAAGTAGCAACAAACTTTGGATTAGTTTAATTAAGTATTCATTAACTAAATTTTTTTTTTTGAACAGCAATTTAATAAAAAAAAGGCAACACTCTAGCAAGGAACTAGAGAGAACCAATAAGGAGCATTACAAAGAAAACGAAAACCATGCGTTCCAATCGATCGCATGGGACTTACAACGATTAGAGAACCATAAAAAACTCCATGCTTTAATATCGTTCATCACCCTATGGATTGAAGGAGAGCGCCTCTCGAAGACAACTTTGTTCCTCTCTTTCTAAATGCACCAACAACTTGTGAACATAATGTTGGTAATTGCCTCACCTTTCCATCGAATAGAAGCCTCATCACCATGAAAATTAACAATGTCCTTGATCGAGAAGAAGGGAGCCGGTGGCATTCGAATCCACTGCAAAACAAGACACCAAATGCGGTCCGTAAAGGGGCATCCTGTAAGGATGTGGTCTAGCGTTTCATCTCCATCATTACACAATTTACAAACGAGGGATTGTATCTGAACATTCCGCTTCGCGAGCATATCCATCGTTGGAAGCCGGTTTAAGATTGCCCGCCAAATTGTGATGTTAACCTTAATGGGGACTAATTTGCACCAAGAAAAAGGAAAAGACTGGGTCAGTAGGTTAGGACCACCCAATAGTTTGCGAACTGCTTTGACAGAAAACATGCCATCATCATTACCAATCCAGTTTCACACACCATTGTTCTCCACCATCAAAGGATTAATATTGACTCCTTTAACCAACAGATCCTTCTCCACCTGAACTATCGCCTTCCACACACCCCCATACACACTCTTAAGCGGAACAGCCCCATTCGTAGCAGAACCGGAGTGTAAACACCAAATAACCCGCCGCCAAAGTCTCCCCGATTCATTCTTGAATCTCCAGAACCATTTAGTTAGAAGGCCCAAATTAATGTGCTCGAATGATTCCAGCCCCAGACCCCCGAGATGTTTGGGTTTACAAACGTTTTCCCGGGCAACCCAATGGATTTTAGATCTTCAAATTTTTTTTTCCAAGGATGAGGTATTGGATATAACCTATTATTAAATTTTTTTCTGCCATATATTTATCCATCTATCTTACCTCTAATTTCTTCTTTCAATCTATCCACGATAAAGGACATGCGATATAAGAGGCGTGTCTAAAAGCCTCATGCACATGTGAACATCGCCTTTGAGATATGAGCGTGACCATTATCAAACAGAAAAATTATTAAAGAGTAACCTCTTATAAATACTCGTCATAACTTTTATTTTTTACAACAATAATACTACCAATCTTCGTTAAACTTCTGAAAAGTATTCAACTTTTCTACTCGATATATTTCTAGCAAGAATACAAACAAGCGTTGGTCGTGAGGCTACCGACTACTACTCTCAACAACCGAACAACATGTTCAACCAAACCATGGTAATAAAACTCTCAATCTCCAAACAACTTATAGCTTTCAATATCAATTAATCATTGAGAGGAAGTGGAATGTGTCTTTTTAAAGACGCCAAGTGATGCGTGAAGGGGAAATATGGTCTCTTCTATAATGTTTAATTATGTTTATTTTTATGTTGCTTTTTTTTTATTATATCATATGTTTTAATATAATATTTTAATATCAGTTATTTTTAGTAGTAATTCTGTTTGATATATCTCTTAATGAGGTCTGAATGATAAATTGTCTAATCGCACCGATTCAAATTGTTTGTTTGGAACCTCTGAATGGTAAAAACGTCTGAATCGCTAAGAGATTTACCTTAAAAAATGTCTTATTCATCAAGCCTTCTACACAAATCTTTACCATCCAGACACTTATTCATCCAGCACCTAATGAAACAGATTAAACCAAACAGTCAGTGTATAAAAAAAACATAACACTCATATATTCTTTCTGTGATTAGCGTAAAAGTGAAGGTGATGAATTCTCATAAGGTGGTGTAAGTAAGGACTCTAACCTTATTCTTTTTAAGCATAGAAAATAAACTTAGCCACTACATTAACTTTACTTGATTGAGTTTTAAGAGTATAATGACCTCAAAATTAAACGGAATATTACATGGTGTTAGTGTTTGAGCGAAAAAAGTAAAAATTTTAAACCTTTAAACTTTAATGTAAAAGAAGAAAAAAGAAAAAAAGACTTTTAGTGATGACCTCGACAAACCTAGACAGACGAAAACTATAGTTAATTAACTTCACTTATTAATTAACGACCTATTTACTAATATTCCACTTGTGTAAATAATTTTTCTACATGCAAAGAAATTTCCCATGATTTGGGGCACAAAGACATAGGATGCAAGGGTAACAAATAAACCACCCCCTTTATTTTGGATCTTAACACATTCCAACTCCACAAAACTTGCTCAATCTCCTCTTAATTTCACCTTTCTAATTCATGCATGCATATGTTTCCCTCCTCGTCAACTCTACTTCCTCCTCCATCTCCCTAACCTATGGCCATCGGAAAACCACGTGGCAACAAGAGACCCTCCTCCGCCACCGGTTCCTGTAACTCCTCCACCGTCACCACGGTGGTTCTCGTCTCCCTCTGTGTTTTAGCCCTCTGGATCATGCTAACCTCCAACTCTATCATAACCTCCCCATCGAAAACCACCATTCCGATCAACACCGATGTTTCATCGTTTTTAAAACGGGGCCGAAAGATCCCGATTGATACTACTCAACATAAACATGTTGATATCTTGACTAACACAGATGTTTATAAAGATGATGAAGCGAAAACCGGAGATGATCAGGAAACGGGTCAGGGTTATAAGCTCGATGATGATAGGGACTGGTTAGCTGAAGCCGAGATGGATCCGAAACACGAAAGTGGGGATAATGTTGTTGATGATGATGGTGAAAGTTTGAATGATAGTGATGTGGGAAAACAAGAGGCTGAGGAGCAACAAGAGGTGGCAAAAGAAGAACAAGAAATTGAAACATCAAGTAATGAGGATAGTGGCGATGGATCGAGCGAAAAAACATCTACGGAGAGTACCCGAAAGATGGAAGGAACCGATGATCAACAAAGCGATGATCAACAAAGCGAGAAGCGGATAGAAACGAGTAATGAGGATGACATCCGGGATTTGGAGGATACCGATGAAGAACGGAAGAAAGGAATCGAGAACGAACAAGAACAAGAACAGGAACAACATGAGGAGGATGACGGGCCGATTGAATCTCACTCGATAGCAGCGGAGACAAAATCCCGAGTCGAAAATCAAGAAGCGGTAGATGTTAAGAACAAAATGGAGCAAGCTAAGTTAGAATCCATCACAGCCAACACCACTAGACCTATGATCAAAGCTTTGGATGCAGGGAATTCAACTGTGGCTAAAGGTGATGTTAACGGTTATATTGACAGTTACAAATGGGAGTTATGTAATGTCACAGATGGGGCAGACTATATACCTTGTTTGGATCATAACAGGATGAGCAGACAGTGCCCAAATGACCCTCCTGTTTGTCTAGTTCCTCTTCCAAAGGATTACAAGACACCTATCTCATGGCCTCAAAGTAGAGATAAAGTAATTCTCTGACTAATTTTCTGTACTCTTTTCTGAGAACATTCAACTAATTTTAATTAGGATGTAACATAATAACAGATATGGCTCCATAACATGCCAAGCAACGCCTTATCAGACTTTAAAGGCAACCAAAACTGGGTAAAGGTGACAGGGGAATTCATCACTTTCCTAAAAGGGGCTCTACATTATATTAACTTTCTACAACAGGTAAAAGAAACAAACTGTTAACTTTCATACACAACCTGTCAAATCTTTTCAACCGGTCTATTATCTCTCTAAGAACAACAGGCAGTGCCTGCAATCGCGTGGGGGAAGCACACGCGAGTAGTTCTCGACATCGGGTGTGGTGTAGCGAACTTCGGAGGTTACCTCTTCGATAAAGATGTTTTAACTATGTCTTTCGCCTCTAAAGACGATCAAGAGTCTCAAATCCAGTTCGCTTTAGAAAGAGGGATACCCGCGGTTTCTGCTGTCATGGCCACTCAACGCCTTCCGTTTCCAAGCAGGGTGTTTGATCTCGTGCATTGTGTTCGTTGTAAAGTACCTTGGCATAAAGATGGCGGCATCCTTCTTTTGGAGGCTAACCGTTTGCTTCGTCCCGGAGGTTATTTCGTTTGGTCCGCAACTCCTGTTTATGGGACACTTGAACAAGATGTCCAAATATGGAAAGGTATGATTGCAAACTATATACATGAGATTCATACTTATTGATCTCTTCATTTCTTGAAATAACTTTAATCACTACACTTGCTGATTAGAGATGTCGGCTCTAACGGTGGCATTGTGTTGGGAGCTTGTGACCATCAAGAAGGACAAATCGAATGCAGTTGGTGTTGCGATCTACCGCAAACCAGACTCAAATGACTGCTATGATGTAATGAAGAGACCGGTACTACCTCCCGTGTGTAAACCGGACGACGATCCTAATTTTGCGTGGTATGACTTTAATCGACCACATACTGGTTAAAGAAAAGAGTATCGAATTCGAATATATACTTCAAAGAGAGGTTATGTTTGCAGGTATGTGCCTTTACAAACATGTATGCATATGGTGCCGATGGGGGAGACGGAGAGGGGTTCACACTGGCCCGAAGAATGGCCGGTCCGGGTTCATAAACCTCCATACTGGTTAAACAAATCCCAGCCAGGAATTTACGGCAAACCGGCTGCAATCGACTTTGTACAAGATTATAAACTTTGGAAACGAGTGATTAAGAAAGCATATATGAACAACTTGGGGATTAACTGGTCAAATGTACGAAATGTAATGGACATGAGAGCTGTTTACGGTGGGTAAGTGCTAAACATAAGCACCCAACCTTTGGATTATCTTCAGAGAAAATCACCAATTTTACCTTGTTGACCATAACATTTAACAAAACTACCATCAAAATTTTGCCTTCTCTAGGCTAATCACGACAGGCCTAGTAAGCACAGCTGGCAAATTTTGCCTTCCACGTGTCAACCTTCTCATTCATTAAATATTCCTAGGGCCCACAAGTCACCCGGTCAGATACTGTCACTACCCAATTAATTAAATATTTGCCCACAAGTCACCCAATCAGATACTTGTCACGTGTTCCAGAAGGCTAAAAAGCTAAGAAGGCAAAGTTTGCCTTCTTAGCTTTGCCGCCCGAAAGTTTTGCCTTTTGGGACAAAAGACAGGATCAGATTGGGTGACATTTGAGCCCTAGGAATATTCATATGATTGGAAGGTTGGCCACGTGGCCTTGCCATCGTCACCGCCTTGTCTACGTGGCGGCTTGTTACTGGCTTATTTAGGACACGTGGCAATGTGATCAAGCCATCACTGTTGCTGACGTGGCCGAATCTTATTGGTTCGTTTGGTCAATGACCATTTGGAGAAGACACAAATTTGATAATCATTTTTATAAAATTACGAGTCAAATTGGTAAAAATGATGATTTTCCCTTTATCTTCAATAGTTCTAAAACCTCTTGTGAGTCGTGACTGATTAACCTACCTTCACAGGTTTGCTGCAGCCCTGCAGGATTTAAAACTATGGGTGATGAATGTGGTTAACGTAGACTCACCTGATACATTGCCGATGATTTTCGAAAGGGGACTTGTTGGGATCTACCATGATTGGTGTGAGTCTTTCAGCACGTATCCTCGAACATACGATCTTCTCCACGCGGACCATTTGTTCTCGAAGGTGAAGCAGAGGTGCAGGATTAAAGGTGTTATTGCGGAGATTGATAGGGTGTCTAAGACCAGGAGGGACATTGATCGCTCGAGATGAACCAAACACCATTACGGAGATGGAGAAAGTTTTGAGATCGCTGGATTGGGAGGTTAATTTGACATTTGTAAATAATCAACAAGGAGTAATCAGTAGTCGGAAATCATTGTGGAGGCCAAGTACATATGTAATACCTTATTGAATGTGTAGAAGTCAAAATCAGGAATTCGAAATGTTTCATTCAAACTGTTTCAATAACGATCAATATCAATCATTCAATCAATTGCTAGATGCATCACCATCAGAAATTGATAATCGTTAGTATGAACATCAAATGAATCGAATAATACCTTATTGAATGAGTAGAGGCCAAAATCAGGAATTCGAAATGTTTCATTCAAACAGTTTCAATGATGATCTTCAATCAATTGCTAAAAGGATCGCCATCAGAAATTGATAATATTACAACAGTTGCGTGAAATCAAATCGTTAGTATGAAGTATGAACATCGAATGAATCGAATAATATCTAATCTACAAAACGTTAAGACCTTCGATCCGATTGTGGAATCGGATTATTCTCGGTTGAAAGCTTGTTATATTCTGCAAGTTCTTCAAAGTATACGTCCCATACACACGGAACGCAACCATTTCCGCAGCAATCTCCCGGCAACGGTTTCTCCGGCGGGGGAGGGACCTCCGGCGACTTCTGCGTGTCGTTTGTATCCTTAGCAACGCTCAATCGATCTACAGGTTTGGATTCCTTATCAGCATCAGAATCGTGCATCGTGCTGCTTGAAATTTGAATCAAAACTCAGATCGCGATGACTTGTGTTTGTGAGCGAAAATTGAATTGGATTGCGAGGAGATCGCTTAAGAGCGGTGGTGATTCGATGAATAGTTTGAGATCTCATGGCCGGTGTAGGGAAAATGCTAACATGATGTCGGAAGTTTGGACCACGGCGGTGGTTACGCGGCGGCGGCGGCGGCGATGTGTACAGCCGTTGTTGAAACGGATGATGGCGATAAATTGCTTCCATGTAATCTGGAGACTTTCTTAGCCAATTAGATGCGTCAAATGGATGAATTATAGGTAAAGTTACACTTTTTACCCTCTACTTAATGTGTTTGACAAAACTTATCCCAAACATCATATCCTAACAACTCTTTTGCAATGTTTTAAAAACCGGTTTTTTAGTTGAACCGGAAAACTTTTCGGACTTTCCGGGGCCAGTTGAACCGGTTAGAGAATTTATATATATATTTTTATGAAAATGTTAATAAATTTTTACTACCACAACGAAAATAGTTAAAATACAATGATAATCCACTAAAAAATAATACCAAATAGGTATTTCATAAGAAAATATAAGTTTTAGACTTTAAAAAATAATAAAAAATAATAATTAAATTTTTTTTTTTAAATATCAGAAAACCGGTTGAACCGGAAAAAAACCGGAAAACCGCCAGGTTCAAAACGGTTCGGTTATGTCCAAAAAACCGGGGATTAAAAAACCGTTATGATGACCAGTTGACGGTTGAACCGGTTGAACCGGACCGGTTGAACCGATTTTTAAAACATTGCTCTTTGGTATCCACCTTAAAACTAAAAGTTAAAACACCATATTTAGCTTCATGTGTAATATAAAGAGAATACACTTACTATACGAGCTATATACACTTTGACACTTGCTATACCATGCACATGATATTTGTTACGTTACGTTGACCTCTTCACGTTCTCAACTTAGCGAAAGATAATAGCCGATGCCTCTAATTAAACTATCATATCTAATTATCTTTAATGAATATGTTGTTGTCATACATTATGACGTTTATATAAGATAATAACATCTCCATGTTTTAATATCTTTAATAATTTAGCGATCACTTTTAACAGAGGATACAACGTTCACGACTTATACTCCAATTTTTAACCAAATAAGAAGAGGTTGGTTGAAAAGACATGAAATAATTAATCACTTTCACAATTACAATAGGGTGGAATGGATGTAGTACATCTTTATTTAGAAAAATGGGTTCTAACCAAGCCTATTGTGATGCTAAGGTCGTATAATATATTAATATGTTAAGTACATTTCCGAGCTATAGAAGTTGTGTACACTATTAACTTAACAATATTATACTAGGATATTTGATCATCAACAACATATATAAGATAATAATGTTGCTGGAAGGATTTAATTAAGTGATGGATCCATGAGGTGTGATACAATGTTTATGACGATATAGAAAAAACATCATTTTCAACATAGTACTCCTTGATGGACATTATATATACTTAAGCAAGTTCTAGAATAATATGGATAACAATAATAGACGTTTGACATTATTTTTATTGAGAATTTATCCGATACTTAGGGATGACTATGTAAAGATCATATCCCCTAGCAATAGCATAGACATATATCCACCCTAAGGTAGCTCGCTAGTCTATCTAGGTGAAGTAATGCTTGAAGCCTCTAAAAAAACAGAGCCTCCAATTTTCAAGAAATTTGTATATCTATTAAAATATTGTTTGTGCAAATTTTTTTTTTGAACGGCAATTTTATTAAAACATGTCAACAACTCCTAACAAGATGCTAAAAGCCGGCAGAACAACATGACATTACAAAGAAAAACACGCCAACAGAGCCTCCAATTTTCAAGAAAAAAAGGATTGTTTGTGCCTCCAATATTTTGAGCCTGTGTTGTTTGTGCCTCAAAAAATTAAATTGCACAAACACAGCCTCCAAAAATTGGTGGTTCTATTAAAATATTGTTTGTGCAAGATTATTTTTTCATCTTTGAGATTTGGGCCGTTAATTTCTAAACTCTAAGACCGGATTGTTTCTACTCACTAAATCGACTAGGGATTAGGAAAAATTGTAGACATTAGAGAGAATCAGTGATGGGTGACCAATCATCCGCATCAGGAGTGGAGAAGATGGGAGATTAATCGGCTGCATCAGGAGTGGAGAAGATGAGAGGTCAATCTATTCTATAACCAATGTTAATATACGATTGCTTCATTGTCCTTTTTATAGTTAATTACAATCTTACATTATAGCTTCTCCATTTATTAGAATGGGTAAAATAATTTCCTTTTTAGCGGAAAACATGATCACATCTAATGAGATTAATCTCGTCAAAGTTTAATGTTTTGTTTTATGATTTAGTTTCTCTTTGGTGTATTAGAGTTTAATAATTTTCTTGGTGAGAAAGTTTAGAAAGCTTTATATATAAGGATCTTGGTTGAATAATATAAAAAAGTCGAGGATCCCCTATCTTTGTGTTTGTAAGTTGAGAGATCCAATTGTTTCAGTGCTTGAGCCAACAACCGGTACAAGAGTGATAGTAAACTAGAAAAAAAAACAGACTTCAAGTATTGACTAAATCCAACTACGAATTTGGTTAACCAATATTGAGGGGTTTTTGAAAGAATATGGCTTTTGGGACGTTGTTGAACGTGTATAAAACTATAATTATATATATATATATATATATATATATATATATATATGTTAGTTTTTTTTTTTGGAAAGGCTGTTATTTATTAGTTAACTCCCTCCTTTTTTATAGGGTAGAGATGTGCCAAACCCTACTTACTGGGCCCAAACCTTAATGGACATGACCTATGTGGCGAACCTGGAAAGCATTTATATTTTAGATGTGTGTATAAGCATTTATATTTTAGATGACCATTGTAGCCTTCCTAACGCTATGTTCCCGAGTTCACTTAAAGAGAGAAAAGAAAGGAAAGGAAAGGAAAAGAAAATGTATTTGTGTTCCTGAGTTTCATTTAAGGAGAGAAAGGAAAGGAACATAAAAGATGTTGTGTTCCCGAGTTTCATTTAAGGAGAGAAAAGAAAGGAAAGGGAGGGAAAAGTAGGCTTATTTCTTAACATTTTGTTTCCTTCCAATTTGGAGAGAAAGTGGAGAGAAAAGAAAGGAAAATTATCCCTCCCTTTCCTTTCTCTCCCTTTCCACCCTTTCTTTTCCTTTCTTTTCTTTTCTCTCCGTTATTTAACTCGGGAACATAGTGTAAATGTGTGTACAAGCATTTATATTTTAGATGACCTCTATCTTTTAATTACTTCAATAACATTAATCATATAATTTTATACTTTTTTTTCTTCTAATTATAGCATACTATTTTACATTTTAATTATTAAATATTTATAACAGATCTTCCGGTTTCAAAACATAATTGAATATCATTCGGGTTCCATTTAAAACTCCCAAAAAAAATTACTATTCGGGTCATAACCTAATGATAAAAGACGAGACTATAGATTTAGATTTAGCATTTGAGGCGCCATAAAGATTACCATTAAAAATAAACAATGTGGCTCTTTTCCGGTTTCCATGGTTTTGACATACGACGGGATTTTCCGTTCCACGCTCAGTAGTCCGTACTGCTGTGCACGCTAGAGTACCCTCGAATTCGTCTCCATTTTCTCTCAATTCGAAACGAAATTCAGTTCGACATCATACATTTACGAATAATTACTGTTTCCTTGAGTCGAACTTGATGAAAAGCTCTGCGTTGATTCCAGAAGATGACCTGCTGCTACAAAGTTCAATCGAGGTTTCTAATCTTATTGCTGTTCTAGCGTCTCTTATGCTGTCGTTTATCGCTTTATTCTACCTTTTTTTGAGTGTATTCTTTGAAAAATTTGGATCCCAACTGTAGTGTTCGTCTCCAGCACAGTAGTGATTGTATCATTGTTCGTGATTTTCTGTTATTGCTATTAGGTTTGTAGACACACGAGATTTAAAGCGCATTAAGCCGCTCCTAGTTTGGATTTGCATCTGATTTTGTGTAAAATCCATTATGTTTGTTGCCTAATTTGTTTTGCTGGTATATGCCGTTATACAGGGCTGTGCATATGCGTGTGTTTACTCTTTTGGTTGTTATGGACTATACTCATGATCGGTATCCAATATAAGTTTGACCTTCTTTTGCCCTAGGTTGCTAGATGAAGAACCAATACCTGTAGTTAGCAAAATTAACTGAAAAGTAGATAAATCCACATTGATGGGTGTATATCTCTCTGACTGTGGATTCAGTTTGTATATATTTTATCTTCTGAAAGGTAGAATAGAATGAATAAGGATTTGATGAAATGTCTTATGAGCATATATATATTAATGTCTAAGTTAGCAACAAATAGATATGCCCTATAGGATTAAAGAGGTTTACAGGGAAGTTGGATTGAGTGAGGGGTAAACCTCATGTGACGAAATAAAAATATCTTCTAAAGGGTGAAACGAATGTGAGGATTTGTGGTCTTGGTTTATTATTAGTGAACTTGTGGGAAGAAGATTCTGTTCCTGTGTTTCCTTTATATAAATAAATTCATACTGCAGTCAGGTTTTCTTACAGGATTTTGGTCATGGTTTATTTGGTAAGAGTTAGCACTTTACATTTCATACCATATCTAAAGGATATCAGATGATGTGGTGGAACAAGATTTAGGGAAGTCATTAGTTGAAACTTGATTAGATGGATTGGATTGTGACAATGAATGCTTTCTTTTTGTGAATTTCAACCAAGATTATAATCTTGTGGTCTAGTCTTTTGTATTTTCTTTCATAAGCAGGGTCTTGTTTTACAGGCTGGAGTTTCTCAGGAAGCACTTGCTAAAGAAAACAAAAAGATTCTTGATAAGAGAAAAGGAGGGAGCCTCTGCTTACAATATTATCGCACAAGAAAGAGGATAAGATCTAAATCAGTTAACTCTCCACATTTATGTTTCTTTGACAGATGCAGTAATTTTCAAGATCATGTTACACTTAACCATGAGGCTAAGGTGGGTGATGTTATGTTCAGTGACCGTCTTGTAAACAATTTAGGGAGTACTGCAACTACTGATTTAGTTGATAAATCAGCTGACGGATGTCATGAGTCAATTCAAAATGATTATATAAATGGATCCGTAAGAGAAGATGGATACAAACTTACTGAAAATATTTGTCAATTACTAGCAGATAACCTGATAGATTTTTCTGACCCGGGTATTGAACTGAAAGATGGTATGCATAAAGGTGACTCAGATAATTCTAGTGCTGTTACAGAAGTTGAATATGCAAGTCTTCCTGATTCACTTTTGAGCTCAAATGAGGATTATATTCTTTGCATTTTGAGTACAGAAGACACAATTGATGATATTCCTAATTCACAATTGCTCGATTCTCCTGAAAATGTTCTTGAAAATTCCTCATCTGGTGGTGATCAGCAGGATGGTTGTCACTGGGAGGCTGATGTGGAGTCAACATTAATCTCACACGTCGACTCTGTCCAGCTTACCTGCATTTTAAATACAGAAGATCTAGAGATACCATGCAATGATAACATTTTGTTACTGGTTTATCCATCTCCTTCACAGATCGATAGTCTGGATTTATCTTCCGAATTTGAATTTGATTCTAGTGACTCAGCATCATCTTTTACTCGGTCACAGATAGATGGTCTGGATTTATCTTCTGAATTTGATTCTACAAATTCAAATGCTGGTTATACTCTTAAATCTGTATCGATTGATCGTAATCCTTCTATATCAGACCATAACAACCCTGGCAGTGATAGCGACCTACATCACATTCCTGATATTGAAGATCCACAAATACCATGCATAGATGGTATCTTCTTGCAGAGTCATCCATCTCCTTCTGTTAGACCCCAAACTGCTACAGATTCTAGTGACCCGGCATCATTCTGTTACCGAGTCACAGACGGATGGTCCAGATTTATCTTCTGAATTTCCTGAAAATGTTCTAGAAGATTCCTCATTTAGTGGTGATCAGCAGGATGGTTGTCACTGGGAGGACTGATGTGGAGTCAACATCAATCTCACACGTTGACTCTGTCCAGCAGCTTACTTGCATTTTAAATACAGAAGATTTAGAGATACCATGCAATGATAACATTTTGTTGCTGGTTCATCCATCTCCTTCTGTGATACCCCAAATTGCTACAGATTCTATTGACGCATCATCATCCTTTACTCAGTCACAGCTAGATGGTCCAGATTTATATTCTGAATTTGATTCTATAAATCCACATGCTGGTTATACTCTTAAATCTGTATCAATGGATTGTAGTCCTTCTATATCAGACCATAACAACTCTGACAGTGATAGCGACCTACATCACGTTCCTGATACTGAAGATCCAGAAATACGATGCATTGATGGTATCTTCTTGCGAAGTCCTCCATCTCCTTTTGTTAGACCCCAAACTGATACAGATTCTATTGACCTGGCATCATCTTTTACTCAGTCACAGATGGATGGTCCAGATTTATCTTCTGAATTTGATTCTGCATCTCCACAAGTTGGTAACAATCTTAAAATTGTATCAACGGATTGTGATCATTCTATATCAGACCATAGCAACCCTGACAGTGATAGCAACCTCCCTTGCTTCCCTGATATTGAAAATCCAGAAATACCATGCAATGATAAAAGGTTTTTGCTGATTCATCCATCTCCTTCTGTTAGAACTCAAATTGCTACAGATTCTATTGACCCGGCGCCATCTTTTACTCAGTTACAGATGGATGGTCCAGATTTATCTTCTGAATTTGATTCTGTATCTCCAGATGTTGGTAACAATCTTAAAAATGTATCAACGGATTGTGATCATTCTATATCAGACCTGACAGACCATAGCAACCCTGACAGTGATAGTGACCTCCCTTGCTTGCCTGATATTGAAAATCCAGAAATACCATGTAATGGTAATAGGTTGTTGCTTATTCATCCATCTCCTTCTGTCACAGATTCTATTGACCCAGCGCCATCTTTTACTCAGTTACAGATGGATGATCCAGATTTATCTTTTGAATTTGATTCTGCACACCCACATGCCGGCAACACTCTTAAATCTGTATCAATGGATCACAATCCTTCTATATCAGACCATAACAACTCTGACTATGAGAATGACATACCTTGCTTTCCTGATATTGAAGCTTTGGTAAACTTTATAATCCTTTTGTTTACGTTTACACCATTTTTTGACATTATTGCTCTCTTTTAATGCTCTAATATATTCTTTCAGATACTTAAACTGGACTCTGAATTTGCTCAGGAGTCATGGATTACCAATGAAGGTGTGGTTAACTTGGTATTCCATTTAATTTGTGATCAGCATTTCGCATAGCATAGTTAACTCACTCTATTTATTGTTGATCTTTTACTGCAGTTAAAAGGCATAAATACAAACACTCTAAATGGACGATAAATAGAGCAGAACAGCCATTACAGAGAGCCATGTCATCTCTACTTATTCATCCATCTCCTTCGGCTAGAACTCAAATTGTTACAGATTCTAATGACCCAGCGTCATCTTTAACTCAGTTACAGATGGATGATCCTGACTTATCTTTTGAATTTGATTCTGCACATCCACATGCTGGCGACACTCTTAAATCTGTATCAATGGATCATAATCCTTCTATATCAGACCATAACAACTCTGACTGTGAGAATGACCTACCTTGCTTTCCTGATATTGAAGCTTTGGTAAACTTTATAATCCTTTTGTTTACGTTTACACCATTTTTTGACATTATTGTTCTGTTTTAATGCTATAATATATTCTTTCAGATACTTAAACTGGACGATGACTTTGCTCAGGAGTCATGGATTACCAATGAAGGTGTGGTTAACTTGGTATTCCATTTAATTTGTGATCAACGTTTCGCATAGCATAGTTAACTCACTCTATTTATTGTTGATTTATTACTGCAGTTAAAAGGCATAAATATGAGCACTCTAAATGGACGAGAAATAGACCAGAACAGTCATTACATAGAGCCATGTCATCTCTAGGTGCTTTTGCTGTTTTTTCCAGTGGTCATTTTAATTACTATATCAAGAAAACAGAGGTACATTTGTTTTTGCAGCTATGCTACTGTTAGATTATATAATAAAAATTAGTATAAGTTAGAGCCCAATATATTTTGCCTAATGAGCCTTAGGATTTAGCCTAATGGTGGTCCCCTCCTCTATATATAGATAACCCAACTATGATGCAAAATATACACAAGATATACAATTATTCAATTATATAATTTTAACTTATCTTACAGCCGGTTTATACCTTTCTTTGAGTACCCTGCTCCTTTTGGCTTCCGAGTACCTAGTGAGTACTACCTTTGTTTGGCTTCCAAGTATGCTGTGATTATCATTTCCGCTAGGCCTGTGCAAAAACCGGGTATTTCCCGCGAAACCGACCCGCCAATCCCGTTAATATAATTCTCGGGTCGGGAATCGGGTTTTGAATTTTCATTTTCATGGGATTCGGGACATATCCCGCGAATATATATTAAATACCGATTTCCCGTGAATATACATAAATAATAAAATAAACTATCATAACTAATTAAGTTAATTAACTAATTAAGTTATGGTAAGAATTTAAAAATAAAATCAAAATAATCAATTAAGTAATTAACTAATTAAGTTAATTTGTTAACTACTCATGTTGGTGGAACTTGGACACTTGGTAGTTGCTGGCATGTTTTTTGGTTTTGGACCTTTCGTCATTTGATGTAATCGGATAAATTCAGTCATTTTGTTTTGGTGATATGGTGTTTTTTTTATTTTTTATTCATTTTAATATTTCACGGGATTGGCGGGACGAAATCGGGAAACCGGTTTAATACCCGAATTTCGAAAATTCATATTCGCGGTTTCACGGGTCGGTACCGGGATTCAAAAAACCATATTCGCGGGTTCGGGAAATGAAATTGGCGGGACGGGTCGGGACGGGAAATCCCGAATGCACAGGCCTAATTTCCGCTTTTTTTTTTTCTTTTTCTTTCTCTTTTTGAGATATCCCTTTCGAGTAGCAGTTTTATCTCACAATCCACATGGTCGGACTTAGCAACCTCCAATTAGCCACCCCTACAATTCCGCCACCTTCCAATGCACCCACCTCACACATCAGCATACGTGCTCCTAGGATACCAAATGCAAGACAGAAGGCTCTAGAGAACTTATCCTGCTAGAGAACTATGAGAGAGAGAAGAATTGTTGGAAATTTAAACATCCTTATCATCACTTGTCCTGATATTGCGTTTTCGGTAAGTGTAGTAAATCAATTCATGTCATCCCTAAGGACCTCACACTGGGATGCAGTTAGTCATATCCTAAAATATCTGAAGTTAACCAGGTCATGGAATCCTTTACCAAAATCGTGGCTATAGAAGGTTTTATAAATGATGACTATGCTTTCTACTATCAGATGTTGTCTCCTTGCCCGGGGCATTCTTGTTTCTTACAATAAGTAAGAAGCAAAATGTTGTTTTGAATCCAAATACATGCAATCCTGTTTTCTACAAAGTCATATAGCTACGGAAACTACTTGGTGAAATTGGTTTTCTCGTAATTAAATCTACGAATGTATGTTGTGCTAATTAGGTGGCTATTCACACCGAAAACAATTTGTGTTTTATGAAAGAACTATATGGATATTGATTGCTATTTCACTCGAGTAAAGCTTGAATATTGGACAATCATAACTCGTCATGTCAAATCTCTGAATCAACTAGGTGATGTTTTCCCTAAAGCATTAACTGGGGGTCAGAATAGTTATATGTGTAACAAGGTAGACAACTGGACATGATTAATATCTATGCTCCAACTTGACTGTTAAATTATATAACACATATTTGTTTATGTTAAGAGTCCTGTATGTTGTTTAATGGGTCTTAGGGTTTAGCATAGTGGTGGTTTATATATAGAAAAATCATGTATGTATGATGTAAAATATACACCCGAAATATGCAAGTATTCACATGTATAGTTTCAACTTGTCACTGTTTCTATAAAGCTCTTGCTATTTACTGTTTCTTGGATTATATAAAACCTCTAAGCTTTGTGTTCCAGGTCACAATAGGCAGATCAACAGATGAAAACACTGAAGTTGATATTGATCTAAGAAAACAAAGTCATGCCAACATGATATCTAGGCAACAGGTGATTCCAACATATGTATTTTTGTAACAACATGGTCTGTTTTTAAGCCTCCAAAACTTAAATAACTAAATGTTACATTTTGTAATAAAATAAATGTCCACATGTTTGTTCAACCAGGCTACCATAAAGATGGATATGGATGGTAAATTCACTCTTAAAAACATCGGGAAGGGTTCAATTCTAATGAATGGAGAATCAATCTCTCACGGGCAAGTGGCTGCACTCGGGTCAAGTTGTATGATTCAGGTAATTACTTACTTAATTAATCAAGCAAGTAATTATATTCGTTTTTACTAAGATTTCTATTGCTACTGATATGGTTTACATTCTGTTTCCCTTAATTTACAGTAAAACAACTAATACATGATTATTTTTTGTCTTGGTAGATAAGGGGAATGAATTTCATGTTTGAGGTCAATGACAGATATGTGAGACAGTACTTGGATAACATCATCAAGAAAACCCAAGGTGAATTTACAACATTTGACTGGTCAGTTAGCTGCGGGTGAACCCTAAAACGAAAATACCATTTTAAAATATACAAATGTTTATACATGAGACTGATTCAACATCAGTTAATCAAATAGTACAAACAAGATTTTTGTACATATGGCGGAAGAATCATTCTCATTTATTTGGGATTATAATTAGTTTGATTTTATTTATTTTATATTTAGTTATTTTAAAATTCAAATAAGTTAGAGATTGTGTTTAATTTTAGGTTATCTTTCTTTGCAAGTTTCATACCTATCTTTTAGATGGGAGCCTTTATATTGTTGAGGATATTATGGTTTGTATCAGTTTTGAATAAAATTGAAGAAGAATTCTTCGTTCTAGTTGTTTTCCTGCTTGAATACTCGATATCCGGCTTGATTTGCGGTGTGAAACTGCATCAGTTGGTATCAGAGCTAAGTAGACGATTCAATGGCAATTCCGGAGCCGGATTCCATTTGTTTTCCACGTAGATCCGCCGACCGAGGCAACGAGGACCACCTACGGGATCCCCGGGACATAGCGGAAATCAAGAGGCTGCAGCAACGGGTCTGGGACTTGGAGCTACAGCGGGAGGGACGCTATGAGGCAACAGAACCTGATTCGTTTATCTGGGATGACGAAGAAGGTTTGGAGGAAACCGAATCAGATTTCATCGTCTGGGACGGTGAGAGTGAGGAGGAGACTTCGATCTATCAAAAACCACGGTATGATGAAGACGGGATTATACCCGATATGACAGAATGTTTGTTGGTGCAGAAGTTTCTTGGATGGATTACAAGTAAAAGTGACGAACGGGTAGAAGAGGCTCACGATAATCATAAGTCGTCGGTGGGTTTTTCGGTTTCATCCCGATCTGCGGTTTCAAGCATTAATCTTTGTTCGAAAAGTATCAATGTTTTCAAACTGGTGGGAGCGCAACCCTGAAGAAATTGGAGCTCCATTCAACTTTAGTTGAATCCCGTCTTGAGGGAGGTGATTTTCGAAGCACAACTTCGACTATCCTCAAAAATCATGTTATACTTTCTCGTGAAGTTCATTCGGGATTGCCATTCAATTTGGATGCAAATATTATCATAATCTCCATCGAATATGGCGCAAGGATAGAGGATGGAATTCAACTGGAATGTCCAAAATTTGTGGGATTTCAAATCTTTAGGATATCCCTCACATGTGGGTTACTGTTCGAACTTTTAGTATATCTTCTAAAGGTGAGATTTCAAAATGTGAGGTATTTATTTTGCCACATACAGATAAACCTTTATTTTGAAATACGGATCGAATTACAATTTAGATTTGCTCAATTAAATTGGGGTGTAAGCCAAAAAAATTTTGAGATCTTCACAAAATCTTGGTTTCACTTTGATATTTTGAGGTATCCACTAAAGTTAAATTTAGGTTATCAAAATTTTATATATAAAGATAAAGATTTTGAAGAGGATGGAATTGGGTTTTGTACCCTAATTTTGGAATGGGTTCATGTTCGTGATGGTGATAAGGTGAGGAGAGTTGATATGTTTGACATTCTCAAGACTCGAGGACGAGTCTTTTTCAAAGAGAGGGAGAAGGGGGCAGGAGGACCCGACAACCCGATAGACCTAAGACCCGCCCGTCCAAATGCAACTTGCTTGAAGCCAACCGGAGCTACACATAATGCTAAAATCCACTTGGAAAAAACCGTCAAGATGCTCTGTTCGATCCCGGTGGGTTTGAGACATGAGGCAAAACTCGAGGACGAGTTTTTTTTAAGAGGGGGAGTATGATGGCGGAAGAATCATTCCCATTTATTTGGGATTATAATTAGTTTGATTTTATTTATTTTATATTTAGTTATTTTAAAATTCAAATAAGTTAGAGATTGTGTTTAATTTTAGGTTATCTTTATTTGCAAGTTTCATACCTATCTTTTAGATGGGAACCTTTATATTGTTGAGGATATTATGGTTTGTATCAGTTTTGAGTTTTGAATAAAATTGAAGAAGAATTCTTCGTTCTAGTTGTTTCTCTACTTGAATACTCGATATCCGGCTTGATTTGCGGTGTGAAACTGCATCAGTTATATTCTTCCATCCATGTCCATCTTCTAGAAATCAAATAGACTTTATACTTTTAAGAAGAGTGTCCAACTGAACCTTCTGCAAGGTTCTGAGTATTCAAACACTGTTGTTGGACGTTTTAAAGATTAATATGTGGAATTTATTCACATATTTGAACCATAGTCAATCAAGATCAACTAAACATCATTGTAGCATTTAAGCTCAAAATAGATGGGTGCACTCTTTAATTTACCTTTAATATACATCAAAATTTATCCACTGCATCCATGTTAGGCTTCTTTTCTTCAATCTTCTTCCAATCCACAAGAACCTAAGAGATTTTTATATTATCTACTATTTTGTCTAATGATACCAGTCTTTGGTTAAAAACTATCTCATTCTGGGCACCCCAAATACACCTAACACTTATTGATAAAGCCACTTTTACAACCTCCTTTCTTACGTTAGATCCATTTCCGTCCTCCCGGGCTTTAAGAATGTCGCGAAAAGAGAAAAATTAGACTGGAGGAATGTTACACCAACCTGCCACTTGATCCTATATCTCCGCCACATACCTGCATCCAAGAAAGATATGCTCCACAGTTTCGACTCTCCAGTCTCCAGCATAAGATATTCACTTTGTTTGCTACAAGCTTACTCCATTTGAACGTGTAGAACAGGACCTGCAACTTCTGCCGATGGTACATCCTTTTAACATCCTTTACTGCGAATTCTGATTCCTCCACATCCTCCCACTTCCATTTGTCATCATCAAGTGTTGTTATCACGTTTGCAAGTAGGGCGCTTAGGTTATGCAATTCCGCTAGTTCATGGGGACGGGCCGGCCTAGTCTTCCGGTTCCAATTCCATTCAAAGCCACTGCGAATATGTAGATAGCAATCTTGGATCAAATATCTCTTATTCCTTTGGAGCATGAACAAGGTAGGAAACCGAGTTGCGATTGGTTCTTCAGTCAGCCATCGATCTAACCAAAATTGTATCTGGTCTCCCAGGCCATAAACTCCTTTCACTAGCTGCTGCATGGAGATGCCTACTTGCTCCAAGTCTCAAGTCTTTAGTCTTTATCCACCTTATAAATACTTTTGCAAACACCTGCAAAAGACAAATTAATAGACAAAGGAAACCAAGATTAATTGTTCAGAACAAGATGGTGACCCGCCCGCGCTTCGCGGCGGGCCACCCATTTTCCGAAACGCCGTGGTCAAAGTCGATAACTCTAAAAGTGAATTAAAAGTTAACCACGTGTCGTAAAAACATTGGCCTAACACGTAGCCACGTATCGTCATACGTGACCTAACACATGACCACGTGTCGCAAAAGCATTGACCTATATATGACACGTGGACACGTGTCACGCCACGTAACCAATCTATTATTGATTGAACATGACACGTGTCATGTTATACGCCGTGGTCAAAGTCGAAAACTCTAAAAGTGAATTAAAAGTTAACTACGTGTCGTAAAAAAATTGGCCTGACACGTAGCCACGTATCGTCATACGTGACCTAACACATGACCACGTGTCAAGCCACGTAACCAATCTATTATCGATTGAACATGACACGTGTCATGTTATTAGTGGTGGAACATGACACATGTCATGTTCCTATTAGTGCACATATGAATAGTGGTAAATGAGTGTATGACCCCCATTTGTTATTGTAAATATATCCGGTACCAAATATTTCGATACGATACCGGGTACCGAGATCTCGGTACATTACCGGTTTGGTATCCGTTTTTACCAAGTCCCAAAATATAATAACAGTTTCAATTTTCAAACGAGTCTCTAACTTATGTTACACATATTTATCTTTACATTTATCATTTACCAAGTATTATTGTTATTATCCCATTATAACTAGAGAGGTAATTTGGCTTTGTACAATTCAATTGTATTGCTTTTAATAATATATATACAAACAGACGTAATTGTGTGATGGAGATCACAGAAGACATATTAGGAAGGTGACATCTAATGGCAACCTACTTTACAACAATATTTACGTGAACATTCAAGATGAAATTGAGGGAGGTCATGCTTTATTAGGTAGGTATATGTTTGTGTATAAGTCCGTGGCAATTTGAAGACACGTTGGATACAAGAACACATAAATAAGTGCTAGAATTGATGAAAATCTACTAAAGAAAGAATTTTCAGTCATGGATGCTAACCTTAAATCAGTAATAGTTATTAATTGATTTTAAAACTCCCAAAAACATCAATATTCGGGAATTTTTTTTACTTTTACCAGGACGGTCTCTAAATTAGTCAAAATCGAGTACAGATGCTGATACCGTTTATGTTCGGTCGGTTCCAATTTGACACGGTACGAGTACTGGTCCTGGATACCAAACACTCATCTCTTGTTAATACAAGCAAATAAGCTTCCGAAATATATATAAACTTTATATCTTATACTAGCTTTCCACATCATTATCCATTTTTAGAGGACGATCATATTAATCACTAATATATGTTAAGTGACACTTTTTTCCATATGTAGGCTTAGTTAGCATCTTATATTAGTTTTTCACCCATATTTTCTACATGTAGCTTTGTTCCTCAAAGCATTCCTTCACACGTAGAGCTTCATGATTTCCAAATCACCAATTATCTTTTTTTTTTCTTTCTAAAAAGTTAGATCTTTTTTATTTATAAAGTTAATATAAATTAAAAACAAAATAATTAATTAATTAAAAATAAATAACTAATAAAACTTGTATTAGATTGCAAATAAAGTTATATAATTGTACATTAAACATAAAAAGAGCAATCTTAAACTAGTGTTACATATTCGAATAATAAACACTTCTATTAATCGGCCCAAACTGATGTTGTGGCATAGACCTGAAGGAGCGATAAATGTCTATTATTTATAACTTTGATTATTCATGCTCCAAATTGTTATTCGGTGATACATGTAAGAAGTTGCGGTGATTAAACCAAGTATTAGGATTATCATTATAGTGTTCAACCTTGAATTCAACCGGTTACAATCCTTCGTTATTCAAAAGGCTAATCTGAAACATAAAACTTCAAAAATTACACTCCTTTTCAGCAGGGCCGGTCCTGATGATTTAGAAGCCCTGTTCGAGTTTTTAAAAAATAGGCCCCATTCGAAAAAAATTACAAACACAAAAAGTTCTTAAATAAAACATAAAATAAGTTATAGCAATAAACATAAGAAAATTATTGTTTTAAAATGATATTCTAATTGAAATTAGGCCCTAAATGCCCAATTATTTAATAACTAATTGGACTATCTTTTTTAAATTGGATTATTTTATTAGTTTAGGTTTTAAAATATAAAAGTTATATTTTAAAAGAACTATATAAATATATAAAAGTGTTTTTTTTTTTAAATGGGCCCCCTAAAATGATATGCCCTGTTTCGTCTCATCTCTCGCACATGCTCAGAGCCCCCACTGCTTTTCAGTATTTAGCAGTAATGAGACCTCAAAAGCTTAACCACTATCACACGAAAGTTTTATTTAGTTTAATTCATGATTGATTTAAAACTTTATTTTATATAAAACAAACTAATAAAACATTAAAACCAAATCTTGTACGTTGGAAAGTTGAAACTATATTACTATATTATGGGACTTGCCAAGCGGGTAATAATTCGAACTGTACCGAAATCTTACTATCCGGTACCGGTACCATACCGAAATATTCGGTATCAAGACCAGTACCCACATTTCGTTAAGTTCGGAACCGGTACTAACCGACACCGCTACCGGTATGTTACCCAACTCATATATAGCATTGGATCACCAATTCACCATATAACGGTCATATGGAATCATTAATTATGCTTAATTATTTGCTTATCTTTATATGAATTTAATATCTAACCTAAGTAAGATCTTGTGACATTTTTTATTGGGTTTTGTTTCAGATTATATAAAATAATGAAAACCACTGGTTATACTGTGTGTAGTAAACGTATAAATATATTTTAAAGTTTTATTCCTAAACATAATATATCCTTTAAAAGTTCATTAATAATAGTATTCCCAACTCTTTTTATCGTAAAAAAAAAATAAGAAAAATAGAAAAGCTATACTTCATTTTATTCCTTATTTCTATAATCCATCGCTCTATTTCTAGGAGTATCACACACACATTGTATCAGCGTATATGCATATATGCATGACACGTAACATAACCGTTTAAATTAATTATCGGTTTGTGTGTATTTGGGCTTGACCCTAGTCAACATTTTCACCAAACAAGTTTCAGAATCAGCTAATCGATCTCTAGATATGCATGCCACGAGTTGTCTTGTGCAGGTGAATAATTATGTTCATCAAACACCTGTAACATCAAGTCATCGTTTGCTTATTTAAATAATTTTCTATAGAATGAAACAAACTGTTAACTTTTCTGGTTTGAAAATTTCTAATTGTTGATATTTCCTGTATTCAACATCACGACTGATGGCGAAGCTTGGGAAGTTTGGGTTGAAAGACAGTTAGAGTCGAAAGTCAGGGACCAAAAAGAATGGGGGCGGACTATGTATACAATTTTTTTTAGACTGAACGGATATAAATTTAAACTACTGAGCGAAAAACGGATGAGGCTTGAACCCGGTCTACCCAAGATAAGCTTCGCCAATGACCACGAGTAATAGAAAAAACTTTGTTTACATACATCGACATGTCATTGGCATCACATCAAAACAAAGTATATATGTCACGTAAAGGGTTGTACGTGGCGTATAGGGTTGATAATGAGCGACATTTAAGGTGGTGTCGTGTCAAATGATTCTATACATCCCATATAGGGTCATACGTGGCGTATAGCTTTAATCTCATGATTGACTGTATGTCAGACTGATGATATCAAGTTTGTTAAGCTATATGCCATGTATGACCCTATACGAGAGTATAGGATGAAAAATGAAATGATTGTGCCTCCATTCAAATGTTAAGTATCGAATGATATTTAACATTTGAATTGGAGGTGCAATCATTACACTTTTCTTCATATACGCCTCGTATAGGGTCATACATGGCATATAGCTAGGCAGACTTGACACCACCAGTCCGTCATCTAGTCTCGGGATCAGTGGCGGATCCAGGAAAGAATATCAGGGGTAGCGGGGACTAACGGGGGTTCGGGGGCAGTACCTCCGAAAAAAAATTTTAGGTAGTTAACGGGCTTTTAATCATATTTTTAAGGGGCTTTTGATCATATTTTTAAGTAAAAGCCATAAAATTTCTTCCAGGGGTCGCGAAAAATTCGTTTCAGGGGTCGCGAAAAACCGAAAACCTATAAAAAAAAAAATTTGCACGTCGGGGTAAAAGTTCAGGGGTAGCGGGCGCTACCCCTGGACCCTTAGTGGGTCCGCCACTGCTCGGGATAAAAGTGGTACACCCCGTATAACACTATACATGGTGTATAGAATAATTTGAAACGACACCACATGACATGTCCCATTATTTCTCCTATACGTCTCGTATGACGTTGTACGTGGCGTATAGTGCCATAGCAAGGTAGATTTTGAAAATCACCTAACCAGCCTTAAAATAATATCTTGACCTTATACACCCCATATAACCCTATACATATCGTATAATATTTCATACCAACAACTTTGTACTGATACCTCGTACTAACACATTAATTTTAACAATTTTTTTTTCTATACGTTGCATATATTGTTATAAAGAACGTGTAAGAATGTTAGAATTAGATTTTTGGATGTATGTAAAGAGGGAAAAAAACCATTTTCTTTAATAAACTCAAAACGAAAAGTTAAAAGAAAAGTTACAAAAAGAGTATATGGCCTCGTAGGTTTGATGCAATGAAATGCTTTTAAAAAAGAAAAACAAATAAAAAAACACATGAATTTATAACTTGGGCCTCCCTCTCTCCTATACAACAAAATCTAACACGTATCCAACCTTTAATTCAAAACTTCAAACCCTTTATCTTTAGGTACTCTCATCATCCATCCATAAAACTCACACCAAGTGTCCGGTGTCCCCTCCATCCTAAAACCCGACCCGACCCCTTTTCCAAAAGACGTTAAATCGTTCTCCAATCGTACCATCATCATGAATGACCTCAAAACCACAAAATCAAAAGAGTTGAAACATGTGTCTGCGTCCCCATGAATGACCTCAAAACCACAAAAAAAGATATTAAAGACGACAATGGAGCCTCTGACAACACTCTGCTCAAGCCATAAACACACCCACTCACTCTGTTTCCCCCAAATATACTCACTTCCTTTCTTTCTTTCTTTTCTCAAATTCAATCAATTCCAATCCAACATTTCTCAATTTACTCCCTAAATCATTTTCAAAATGCTCCCAAATCCACTCCATTTCTTCATCATCATCACCATTTTCAGTTCCATTTTCTGTTTTCACGCCCACTCTGTTACCGTTACCGTTACCGTTACACACTGGGAGGATATTCAATCTCTCAAACAGTTCAAAAACAGCGTCGATTCCGACTCAGTGAGTCCGGGATCCTGCTTATCTTCCTGGGATTTCACCGTCGATCCCTGTGATTCCCTCTCCGGCGAGAAATTCACCTGCGGAATCCGATGCGACGTCGTAATCTCCGGCGTCAGCCGAGTCACGGAACTCACGCTCGACCGGGCCGGTTACTCCGGTTCACTCGCGTCCTCCTCATGGAACCTTCCGTACCTCCAAACGCTAGATCTCACCAGCAACTTCTTCACCGGTTCGATTCCCGGTTCGTTCTCCAAACTAACTCGTTTGCAACGACTCAGTCTCTCATCCAACTCGCTCAACGGGTCGATCCCTGACTCACTACCCGACTCACTCGAAGAGCTTTTTCTCGACAACAACAATTTTCATGGTCCCATCTCACAAACTTTTAACTACTTAAGGAATTTAAACCGGCTCGAGCTCCAAGGAAACCAACTCAGTGGCGAGTTCCCCGAGTTGAGTCAACTCAGTAACCTTTCATTCGTTGACGTCAGCAACAACGCCATCTCCGGCTACCTCCCGGCGAGTCTCCCCGGCAACCTTGTGGACCTGACAATCAGAAACTGTTCGTTACAAGGGAATATTCCGGCGAGTTTAGTTAACGGCTCCGTTTATCTCCAAGTATTGGACCTGAGTTACAACAACCTCACCGGATCTCTCCCGCCGGAGCTTTTCACCCACCCGTCGCTGCAACAGCTGACGTTGGAACACAACCGGTTCCGGTGGGTTGAAACTCCGGCGAACTGGGGGAGAAACAGCGAGCTGATAGCCGTTGATCTGGGTAACAACGAGATCCATGGGTTTTTACCCGGGTTCATGGGGTGGATGCCGAGGCTGTCGGCGTTATCTTTGGAGAATAACAAGTTTACCGGCATGATTCCGACGCAGTATGCGGTGAAGGCGGTGGCGGTGGCGGAGGAGGGAGTGGCGCCGTTTGAGAGGCTGCTGTTGGGTGGGAATTATTTGTTGGGGTTGATTCCGGGTCCGTTATTGCGGTTGAGGTCCGGGTCGGGTGTGACGATCCGGTTAGGGGATAATTGTTTGTATGAGTGCCCCGAGAGTTTTTACTTCTGTGGAGGAGGGGTGCAGAAAAGTCTGATGGAGTGCAAGACTTTTACTCCAGTGATTCCGTGAGATTAATATTTGTAGGGTCATGGGGATGTATTTATATTTGTATGGTGTATAATTCGAATTTTTTAAAATATTTCCTAGTACATTTATATTATTATTATTATGCTCGCGATGCACACTTTATACGGTCGTTTGGAGCAAAACGATCGTATAGAGTCTATAAAATATTATTTTATTATATCAATACGTCCTGAAATTTATGCGGTCGTCGTTGATTGACGTCGAGTCGTTTTTTCTAAATGACCGTATCAAGTGTCTGTATCAAATTCACTTTGCTTTATATTGATTCTTTGTTAAATGCACTGATATAAGTACAAAATAAGTTACTTTAATTGATCCTTATAATTAATGGGTTGTGATGAAAATGAGTTTAAATGGTGTAATTAAGTTGAATCTCATCTAACTTCTTCACGAGTCAAGCTCTATAATTGAAGAGGATAGATACCAAATCTATCCTCTGGGCCCAAGCCCAACATGAAAGCGGGTCCCATGGGCTAGCGTAAGGCCAGGCCCGCCAAATAAAGGCCCAAACTTGGAGAAGAAGCAACGGCTTCTTCTCGACGCATGTGCATGTTCACCCATGTGTAAATCCGTTAGGAGATTTCAATCACCCATTAGAGAGTGGCCCCCACTCTAACAACCAGCATTCTTGCTTGTGATCCTAGACCACTAAGAAGGCGACACGTGGGACAGAGAAACACCTGAGATATTCTCCCACTCACCGTGCCATGCACGCGCTGACGTCACAGGGGCCAAAAGAAACCCTAGTTTGCTGCCTATAAATAGTAAGCTCAGAATTCATAAAGAGGTCAGCCAATCTCTCTCTCTGTCACACACTGAAATATTACTCTCATCCGATACTGATTCTCACGCCGGAGGGCCGATACGAGGGTCCCTCTCCGGCTCACCTCGTAACGCCTTAACGTGTTTGTTCGTAGTGTGCAGGTTCATTGTTCCGATCAGCATTTCCTCTCCGGCTCACTCGATTACCTAAGAAATCACGGGTTTTGGTTTCTTCAATAATCATTTTTTATGAATGTTAGTTTCTGTTTAATTTCAAATGAAAATATTAAAAAGTAAAATTCATACTCTTTTGATGATTGTTCTCGTGGAAGTCATGACTCGTGAAAAGAAAAGGCTAAGTGGGCCTTGGCCCATTTGAGAAAGGAAGTCGCAGAAAAGAAAAAGGGCATTCACGTGGGCAGGAAAAAAAACGACAATTTGGACGTGAATCCACAACAAAAAGGGTTGAATTCTTTTCATGTTTCTATATTTTTAATTTGTATAAGGATATGAATATTAGTTGGTTAATGTTGAATATTTAGTTGGTTAATGTTATTGGAAGAATTTTATAGTGACGGTGTTTAAATTTTTTGTTATCATGATTAGCTAATTTATTTGTGATCTTATATGGGTGTAGGATTTGTGAGTTTGTATGCTTATTTGTATTTGAATCTTTAGATTAAACTGTGTTTTTACATGTCTAGTTTGGATTATATTGTTTAAACGTTTCTTTGTTATAAATTGAAAATGTCTTTCTCATTAGGTCATTTGCGTTGTGTCACGAGACGAGTTTAAGTATTTGTTGCGCCTTATGATGAAGATACCACGCTCGCTCTTGAGGCCAAGCATCTCCATATGCCTCCCCCATCCTTGCCGACTGTTGCTTATTCAGAGCCTCCCATGGTGGCGAACGTTGATTGTGTTATGGGGTGCATTAAATCGTTTCCTAAAGGGACATCGTGTGGGAGGGATGGCCTGAGGGCGCAACACATTCTTGATGCTCTATGTGGGGAGGGCTCCGCCATTGCCAATGACCTTCTAGAGGCCATTACTTCGGTGGTTAATTTGTGGCTAGGGGGAGATGCCCGGGTTGTCTGGCAGAGTTTGTTGCTTCTGCTCCTCTTACACCGCTTTTAAAACCTGATAATGGGATCCGCCCAATTGCGGTTGGTATTATCTGGAGACGTCTGGTTTCCAAGGTTGCTATGAAAGGGGTTGGTAAGGTTATGGCGCAGTACCTCTATGACTTTCAATTCGGGGTTGGTGTGTCGGGAGGGGCGGAGGCCATTTTGCACAGTGTTAACCGTGTTTTAGGTGATCGTCACGAGGATGGGTCTCTGGCCATGCTTACCGTCGATTTTTCTAATGCTTTCAACCTGGTTGACAGATCATCCTTGCTTCATGAGGTCAGGGTGAGGTGCCCTTCTATTTCGCCTTGGGTTGAGTTTTTATATGGGCAACCTGCGAGACTGTATCTCGGGGGTATCATATATGGTCCGCTACGGGGGTTCAACAAGGTGATCCTTTGGGACCTCTCCTCTTCGCACTTGTTTTGCACCCCCTGGTTCACCAGATCAGGGACAATTGCAAACTTCTTCTTCATGCTTGGTACCTCGATGATGGTACTGTTATTGGGGATGTTGGGGAGGTTGCCAAAGTGCTGGACATCATTAAAGATAGGGGGCCTTCCTTGGGGCTTATGCTCAACATTAGGAAAACTGAGCTCTTTTGACCTTCTTGTGACGGTAGGAAGCCTCGTGCGGGCCTCTTCCCAGAGAACATTGGCAGACCCGGCCTAGGGGTGAAACTCTTAGGGGGGGCTGTTAGTCGGAATGCAGAGTTTATCCAAGGTTTGGCTACGAAAAGAGCTTCCAACGCTGTTGATCTGATCCGCCTCCTCCCCAAGCTGGGGGATCCGCAAAGCGAACTTCTTCTGATGCGCACATGCATGGGTATAGCCAAACTTTTCTTTGGGTTAAGGACATGTCCTCCTTTACACATGTTGGGGGCTGCCTCCTTTTTTGATAAAGAACTGCGCACGGCTATCGAGAATTTGGTGGTTTGTGGGGGGCCCTTCTTCGGGGATCTCCAATGGCGGCTTGCCTCATTACCCATCAGGTGTGGGGGGCTTGGTTTATATTCTATGGTTGAGGCTTCGTCGTTTGCCTTTGTGGCATCAAGGGCGCAATCTTGGGTGCTTCAAGATCATATTTTGAGGGAAAGTGGGATATGTGGCATGGACGCGGAGTATGCGGGTGCGTTGGACCATCTTCGGGATGTTACTCCAGACTTCGACTTGAGCGGTTTCACTGACAAGGACACCGCCCCCTCTAAAGCCCAAAAAGTTTTGGCGCGTGCCCTTTTTGGTAAAATCATGCAAGAGATGGAAGTGAAGTTTGACATGACCGTAAGACAAAAAGCCGTGTTCGGATGTTTACAAGCGCCACATGCCCAAGATTTCCTCCTGGTTATCCCTATCGAGGGGTTGGGCCAGCACATGTCTCCGGTAGAATATCGTGCCATTCTTAAATACCGCCTCATGATTCCTATTTTCCCGTCAGATGAGAGATGCCCCGTTTGTCGCAAAGCGTGTTTGATTCGTTTGGGGAACATGTTGTTCATTGCAAAGAACTCCCGGGATTTCAGCGAAGAAAGAAGCTCCGGTCAACTTCCTGACGGACCCGGCTGATGGGCGATCGACTCTTAGACCGGCAGACATCCTGGTCTTTGGGTGGATAGGAGGGAAGCATGCATGCCTGGATCTCACTGGGGTCTCCCCTCTGGTGATCTTGGGGCTTGGGGAGTTCAAAGTGGGGCATGCGGCTTCTAAGGCTGCGATGGGAAAAGTGAACAAGCATGAGAAAGCGTGCATTGAAAATCAACACGTGTTTGTTCCTTTTGCCTTTGACACTTTTGGGGTCCTCGCCTCTGAAGCCGTGGAAACTCTGAGTAGAGTTCAACGGGTCATGCATGGTAATGTAATGACCTCTGGTGCTAAGGATGTTGTTTTCACGAGACTTAGTTTTGCTATTCAGAAAGGCTTGGCGGCGCAGCTTGTTGCCCGCCTCCCTTGCCCCGCCGGGGTGATTGTTCTCTTGTATTTCAATTCGGTTAATAAAAGATTTGAGAATTTAAGGAAAAAAAAAAGTTTGACTCTTGTTTAGCACCATCGTAACTCGTGCTATAGGTCGCGATTGAGTTCTTGTCTTGTAGCACAACCGACTCCTTTGCTAGCTTCAGTTCCTTTTAAAAACATTGTAGTGAATTATGTCTATGTAATTCTATACGATTCAATATAACTTGTTTGCATGTGAACCACAATATCTAAACACTGGGTATGATCATACTTTTCAATCAATTACAATGTTCTTTTTAAAAAAAAAAATAAAAAATCGAATTTTCTCTACACTTTAATATAACTTGTATGCATGTCAACGTCGTCACCGTGCCACCACTCTGTCATCTCTAGATTGTCGGCGGCCAAGCCATGCATGAAATTTAGTTCCACAAACTTCACCTCTCGCGGTACGCGATGCATGTTTGGGAGCCCATCACGACACGCGACGACGCTAGGTCAAGGTTGCCCACCTGCACTCGTCGCGACACGTGACATATGCCCGTGAGGATCGTCGCGACACATGACAACCACTGGAAGACAGGAAGTTGTTTTGTTTTGATTTTGGTTCCCGTTTCAACTTAGCACCCATTCATTAAAACTCAGTGTCTTGAGTGTTTGTCCAACACTGCTACGGTACATCTAACCTACCTGTTAGATTAGATGATTTTAATTGTTATCTCTATTTGCGCGTTGGCTAATTAGTGATCCTATTGCATGGTTTTATAATCTGGTATTCGCGATCTCAATTTGTATTCATTGTGTATTAACTTTGATAGAAAAGTTTTAATCTAAACCCGTTTAGATAAAACTCGTTTTGTTAGTAACCGATAACCAGAAACCACCTTAAAACTCAACAAAGACAACATTAAAAAAGAGTGTGAAATTAATACCAAACCCAAATACAGAAAGAGCTTGAAACTTGAACTAACTTTTGACAAAAAATGACAGAAATTAAACAATGAGCTTTTGTATAGAACTCACCATTTGCTTGGTCAATGCTTACCGATCCTAGCTTTAATAGAAGCCTCTTCTTCTGATGTCCATTTTTGCTTAGGAACACCCATTTATGAAACTCCAAAATCATTCATGGATCTCAAAGAAACAACTTAAGAAAATCGGCTATTGATAACACATATTTAATTTCTGTTATTTTAAAAAAATTAGGTAGTGATCGGTGTATTTTATGTTCACTCTATTTAATATTAATTATATTGAAATTAAACCGACGTGAGTACAAAGTATATTGTTTTAATTAGTTTTTATAATTTATGTGTTATTAAAAAAGTGAACGAAAACGGTGTAATTAAGTTAAATAAAATCCATAACGCGTTTATGTGTTGAAAAATATTAACAGAATATTCATCATAAAAGACTAAAAGGAAAATAAAAAAAAATACATGTTTCAGATGTTTTCGTGACAAATAGGTGAAAAAGAAAAAACGTAAATAGAATTTGGCCTTTTTTTTTTTTTGAATATCAAGTATATCAAGTTATCAACACAAGGAAAAAGGCATTAATAGCAAGGAGCTAGAAGCACCCTTAAAACAACAACGGTCAAAGCTACATTACAATTACAGGATAGTATAATTGCCTCAATCTATATTATATTTACATATATTTTCAATCCACACGTTACTTCAAGTTTTAAACCCCATGATAGACTTTTTAAAAGAGGGCGAAGCTCCGTTAAATGAAATGTTATTTTTCTCCTTCCACACACACTAACAAGAAGTGTGGATAATTCCTTGCACCACATTCTTCTTGTCCCCAATATTTTGGTCAACATAAATCCTAACAAGATCTTAAAAAAAAAAAAGATAATCAAATCAAAAAAAAGAAAAGATAATCAAATCAGAAATCTTACATTAAGTAACCACCTATTGCCATATCCTGGCCACAAAACTGCATCCACTAAACAAGTGAAGCTTCGATTCTTGACCCTCATTACATAAACGACATGTGGTAGATGTCACTAGGTGGTGTTGACGGAATTGGGGTTTGGTTCACTTTGGCTTGCACATATTCAAGACCAGATTTTAAACAAGGGAAGTCTTTTGGTAGTTTTATAAATCAATGTCTTGAATAATTTGATTATTGATAATGAATAATTCAGAAATGATAGTATCCGTTTTGTTTATTATATTAACCGGCTAAATTCCCTTATGTTCATATCAAGGTGTAGATTTTAGTATTTAAATGTATTTAACCAGTTATTTACCTTGGACATCTCGTTTGTTTATGACCATTTTATGCATTTGTTTAAAGTTTCAAATATCAGATTTTTTGTAACCTAGTGTTGTCTTGTTATGATTAAAAGGTGGTAGATTAATAACTTCCTAGCTCATGTTTTCTTATTTTATCTTTTTAGCTTGGTAAGCTTGGTAAACTTGACTTAACTTATTAATAAGATGAAAACATTTAGAATGTTAAGAATGGCCATTTTGTCATAATTTTTTATAGGTATTTATTAAAATCTAACTTGTTGACTAATACATTTGTAAAAGTATTCGACCTTGAAATTGGTAGGGGAAAAAACCGTTCTTGATGCTTGAAGTGGTCTTCGTCATCGCATTTAAATTTTCGCTCGTATTCAATTATTACGTGTTTTTCTTATGTTAGATATGAATGCACCACTTGTGTTCTTTCTTCTCTAAGTTTTAAATTCAACTCATATAAAACTCATAAAAACAACTAGTTTTTTCACCCTACATTGCGTTGTAGCGGGTTCTGTAAATAAAGAAAACTATTAATCGATCAATAAAATCCCTCACAGCTTGATACTAAAAAAAATAATCTAAATAGCAACATTAATAGTAAAACAAAACCAAAAAAACTCCAGATACATTTCATGTCAAAAAGCATTAATCGTTCTAAAAAACACGTTTGAAGGCCATGTTACGCGGCGGAGGGATGCCCTATTTTGGTGATGTTTAAATAGAAATGAAAAGAAAACGGTATGAACAACGCTAAAATCATTAATAAAGAAAGTAAGCAACCATAGATTTATAAATAATACATAAATACGTAAAAGAAAAATACTTGTAGTTAGTAAGAAATTGAAATTTAAAATATATATTAAGATAATAAAAGAATAATAAAGTTTTTTCACAATAATAGGTGATTATAACATAAAAATGTTTGCTTACATCTCCATTAATGATGGAATTCAAGATAATAAACATATAAAACAATGATACATAAATATTAATAATTTTAAATAAGTTCATTTAACATAACTAGGCCATGTTAGTCATAACTCCTGGAGGTGGTTATCCGACATGTGTCGTCCACATCATTAAAATGTTTCACGTAACCCCCTATAACGCCCCTTTAATTATTACCCAATTATTATATATATTATATATATATGTATATATATATTTTAAAATTAAAGCTCAATCAATAAAAAAAATATATAGAAAAAAGAAAGAGGCCCATAAAGCCCACTACACATAGTCTTAGACGTGGAGCATGAAATTGAGGAGAGATGTTAAAAAATGAGAAGTTTGGTTTTGGTAAGAAAGATAAGAAAAAATCCCAGCCATTGGATCTTAATTTAATAAAAAAAAAGAAAAGAAGGGTCAACTTTGTATTAGTTATCTTTGTTGACTTTTAATTAAGTTTTCTCATTTTTTAAACATTCATAACCTTCACATACGATATTATTTTTTAATAAAAATTACATCACAAAAAAAGCATTTTTTTATTTTTAAAACGGGTATAGTGTTGCTATATATAAACAAAAAAAAATTACATTTTCAATTTTTGACACAAAATGTTTAGATCATTGTGTTAAAATGCTTACATCATTGTGTCATTGTGTCATCATGTCAAAATTATATATAGTGTTGCTATATATAAAATAAAATGAAAAAAAATTATTTTTTTTTTGATTTTTTAAACAATATGACACAATGATCTGAACATGTTAACACAATATGACACAATGATCTTAACATTTTTGACAAAATATGAAAAAATGATCTGAACATTTTGACACAATGACATAATAATATAGAACATTTTGACACAATGATCTGAACATTTTGATACAATCGAAAGAGTAAAAAAGATTATATTATATATAACAACAATGTGCGTGTTTTAAAGATAAAAAACGTTCGTTTTTATGGTGTAATTTTTTTTATAAAAAATGTCGTATCTAAGAGTTATGAATGTTTAAAAAATGGGGTAACTTGATAAAAACTCAAAAATCCATTTCCATATTTTGTTTTCTTTTGTTTTTTTCTCTAATAGAAAACTTTGGTCATAGATTTTCACTTAATGCCTATGATTTCTTCTTATCCTTCTTACACAAACCAAACTTCTTACAATAACCTCTCTCTGAAATTGAGATGCATTATATAGAGAGAGGTTCAACTGAGAAGTTTGGTTTGAGTAATAAGAATAAAAATGAATGTCAACCATTTGATCTTGATCTAATACAAAAGGAAGTAGGGGTGGGGTAATTTGGCAATAGTCACCTTTGTGACTTTTAATTAAGTTCAATTCCTCTTTTTTTTTTAAACATCCAAAACTTTCACGTACGACATAATTTTTTTTTAAAATTACACCATAAAAACAAGCGTTTTTATCTTTAAAACGCGTATAGTGTTATTATATATAAAAAATTTAAAAAAATATTACTCTTTAAAATTTTGACACAATGACCTGAACATTTTGACATAATGATCTGAACATTTTGATACAGTCGAAAGAGTAATTTTTTTTATTTTATATATAACAACACTGTATGCGTTTTAAAGATAAAAAACGTTCGTTTTTATGTTGTAATTTTCTTAAATAATATCGTATATAAAAGTTATGAAGGTTTAAAAAATGGGAGTAACTTAACAAAAAAATCAAAAATACATTTTCATCTTTTGTTTTTCTCTCTAATTCTACACAGAAAAACTTTGGGCCATAGATCTTCATTTGATTGAATATCTAATAACTATGATTTATTCTTATCATTTTTACTCAAACCAAAATTCTCACAATAACTCCTCTCGTATTATATAAATGTAATAGATTGTTGGGTGATTCGGTTTGTTAGGTTCAAACTTTATATTCTCATATTTTTTTTTTGGAATTGTTAGAGATGGAGATGATTGTTGTGTAAAAAATATTTTGGTAAAATTGTATTTATAATTAGAAAATTGATTTAATTATATGTATATTTTTTTAAATATGGCCATTAATTGCCAACAGTAAAAAATGCATTATCACGGTTACGATTTTACTTTTACAGTCATGGCTCATAGCGCACTCACGTGGGATTATGTGATATGAATGTAATCCAACGTTACTTCCCCCTTCCTCACGATCACATGCGTAACAAAAGACTTAGAAATATACTAATTTCAGAAGGCTTATTTGATAAATTATACATTTTAACATTGACAGAGAGCTATTTTTAAGGCAATTCATATCTCTTATACTTAGTGTTTTAAAGAGACGTTAGTGGTTAAGTGATATAGCTTACAACAAAGAGGTCGAGGGTTTAAATCCTACAAGATAAAGTAGTTATGCATTTATCTTAAAAAACATATAAATTGTTGTAAAAATTATATATATCCTAAATTCGTAATATACTATAATTCTTTAAATTACTTATTACACATTAAATACTTAAATTTTTAAAAAGTTGATATAAGTTCTCTTTAACAACAATTCTTAGATTTTATAAAATAAATATAACATACATGCACCTTGCATGATTTAAATACTGAACCTATTTGTTATGTGACACATCACTTAACCATCACGACGTCCCTTTGATGAAATTCCTCTTTTGTTGGGACGGAGAGTTAAATAAGCTCAAGTAAAATGTTTTTGTGTTGATTTGGATCTTGTGGTCTTAAGGTAGAGGGGGTGGCTCTGGCTTCCCCCTTCCGTTTCAAAGATCAAAGAGCTTCGTAACTTCAAGTGGCTACCACTCCATCCATTCCGCTTTAGTTTCACAACTTCTTAACTTCTTGTAGCTGATGGAAGCCGAGAGGATGAGAGTAAAATGTTGACTTTTATAAAGAATAAAAAATATATGATAAAAAAAGCTCACAAGTTTTTCACTACCACCACATCTATTCTAGCTATCTACTTTTTATTTTAAATCCACTAGTTTTTTTCTCAAATGAGGTGACTTGAGCTGATTGTGTGAGACTTCAAACTCTTCTACCACCACCCCAACTCTTATCTCGTAGTTTATATTCGAAGACCAATGATGATGAGAGAGCGTGGCAAAAGATGATAATTGGTGGCATAATTGAAGGTAGTTGATCAATAGTTGAAAATGATGAAGATAGAGATGGTGGTGATCAATGTGATTAGCTTGAATGATATTCACCCGTCACCATCTTTTTCTTTGTCATATAGGCATCGCATTCACACTCTCCCATAGAAAGAAAGGGTATACCCGGGGTATATCATGTGAGTATGTGACCATAAATGGTTTTTATTATCTGCTTTTTTTAATTTAATTTTTAGTTTTTATATTAAAAGTTTATAGATTTTAGAGTAAATTACACAAAAGATAATTTATGTTTTACTCAAATTTTAGGTTAGATCATTTAACCAGAGTAATTACACTAGACATCTTTTATGTTTTATACTTGTTTGAGAAAATGTCATTTGTCACTAACGGGGTTAAAAAGATACGTTAAATCAGATGTATTTACGTAAATTCATCAACGTATTTCAATAAAACATTAAATATCAAAAATATTTCACTTAAAAAAATTGATCGTTTTTTCTTCTTCTTCTTCCTTCGACATTACGACAAAGATCATAAATGAAAGATCATAAAATTCAGTTAATTAAGAAACTAAATCATATAGGTTTGATTAACCATTTGTTTCTTATATACCAAACAGAACAGATTTTATTGAGCTGATTTTATGATTTAGTTTGTTAATTAACTGATTTTATGATCATTTATGATCTTGCCCTAATGTCGAAGGAAAAATAAGAAAGAACAATCTGAATTTTTAAAATATGATTTTTTAAATTTTAAATACTTTATTAAGATAGGTTGATGAATTGATGAAAATACCCCTAACTTAACGGATCTTTTTAACTCCGTTAGTGACAAATGACCTTCTATGAAACAAGTATAAAACATAAAGGATGTCTAGTGTAATTACTTTAGTTACATGGTCTAATTTAAAATTTGGATAAAACATAAATGACATTTTATGTAAATTACTCTGGATTTAATATTAAGAGTAAACTGCAATTTATGTTTTTGGGTTTGGTTAGAAATCATGCTACTACGTTTCTTAGAGTTTCTATTTAAAAACTTTATGTATGAAAGATCCAAAACCATCAACTTACATTCCTCTTTTTAACAAAAACTTAACTTGCTAATGTTTAAATAACCATTCTACCACTGAAAATGCCATTATGGCTTTTCTGGCTCTGAATACTGAGATCTGCCAACCCAAATTCTCCTAGTTTTAATGAGCACAACTGTAAAAAGTTCAACTTAATGATGACTTGATTGATTTCGGGTTGAACAATGGAAACTTCAGGTTCGGTCTGTGGTGTTTGGCTCGGGTGAGAATGGAATTGGTTTCAGTTTCGGTTTCGGTTTTCTTAAGGTGGGTTTTACCTATTTAATTCGGATATAGAATAACTACTACTACTCAAAATTGATTCTAGAATTCTGGCTACTTCTTCTGCTGCTGGCAACACTCACACGTTCTAACGAGATGGATCGGATGTATTAGAGTATTGTATTAATATCTAAATGTTCTATTGTAAAAAGGTGTCAAGTGTAACTATTGTATCTACAAATATGTTTGTAGATACAAAAGTTACACTTGACACCCTTTTACAATAGAATATTTACATAATAATACAATACTCTGATAGGATGAACTCCTGGCTGGGTTCGAGTGGTGAATCTCCATAGAAAAAAGCTCGTTGATGTTGCACATTTTTCTAGCAGATCACCAAGATCGGGCAAAATAATGCTTCATCATCGTCGTATTGGTTTTTCATGGGAATGAATTCGAACTCAATTATCGACTGAAACTTTTTGCTGCAAATCCTGTTTCATTAATGGTCAGAAATTGAATGTGTCAAATAGTGTGACGTAACAGAAGGAACATCGAGATTCTTATTACGATGGAGGCAAATATATTTTAAATCATCTTTCTAACGCTGAGAACAACCCTTTTTCACAAACAAATTTTATTCTAACGCAATTCTTCCAAACACCCCAAATTATATAATTAAATATGTGTGTGTAAGTGGAATAAAATATAATAATTGCAACCACCGCTCTTAGGAACGGGGGAAATCTTCAAAGGGTCTAGCCCTTCACTTCTCTCCATCACCACCCTTGTGAAGGGCTCCTCCACCTCAGCCAAGTGCTACACTTAAGTCAAGTTGGTGATGGTGAAGATGAAGATCTCTGAATGAGACAAATATATCATTATTTAGTTTTGGGATAACCACGAAAATAGCTTACTTAACCCTCTTTATTACCAAAATGATCATTCTTGTTTTGTTTTCTCAAAATGACCATTGACTATACACCAATAAGAAGCAACCACGTCAGTGCTGACGGCAAATATTCTTCGCCACCTGTCTCAAAAGAGCAACTAACAAACCATCACATAGGCCGGCAAAGCTAGCCTTCCACGTGTCAACCTCCCAATAATTGAATATTCCCAGGCCCCATACATCATCCAATCAGATTTTGTCACGTGTTCAAAAAGGCAAATGTAGTCGGCACGAAAATCTAAGAAGACAAATTTAATCGGTTAACTTGCCTTCTTAGATTTCCGCGCGACTAAATTTACCTTCTTGGACACGTGACAAAACCTGATCGGGTGAAAAAAGAAGGCAAAGTTAGCCAGCTAAAATGTGCCTTCTTTTCTGTCTTAAATTTTCGCGCACGGGTAAATTTGCCTTCTTGTATACGAGGCAAAATCTGTCTCAAACACACAACCTTATTGGAATGAGACACAGAGTCTCATCATGTAGCTAGATTCATGCATGTACCGTTAGTGTCCAACATCCAGTGGCGGCTCCAAAAATACGAAAACAAGATCGGGCCCTAAGCGAAAATAAAAACCGGGCCCTTATAATATAAAGAAGAAAAAAAGGGAGTGATTAAGATTCAAACCGAGGACCCCTAGGTTACACCTTTATATCAAACATTAGTACCATCTGTGCTAATGACTTTTTTGTTTTAATTTCAAACTACAATATATTAATACACAATTTGATGTATATATATAACAACATATTACAAAACTTCCGGGCCCCTTAAATTTCCCGGGCCCTAGGCGGTCGCCGTTCTCGCCCCTCCCCATAGCCGCCCCTGCCAACATCCCAATCTCATTCCACCAACACATGTTTACGTATACCATCGAAGGGTTTGTTTTTCGTCACCGAAGGACCTCTTTCTTGTAATGGCATGTGTTACAATAGTTATTAAATTGTCATAAATAATTACTTACTAATTATTAAATTGTGATAAATGAAAAGATGAAACGGAGAGTTTACCATATTAATTCACTAAGAGTTACATGTTCTAACTTTAGGGAATTAATTTGCTAGAGTTATTAAAAACATTTTATTCACACAAATTTGTAGTCTATATGACATGTGACTTATTATTCAAAAAACAACACTTTGAAATACATATTTCTAAAGTCTCACATGGACTCTCAATTTTATAAAGATGAGTAGTCTAGATTGGTTTCATCTTTGTTTTTTCACAAATGAGAAATACACACATAATCGGTGAAACCTTAGGCCGGTAGTCTTCTTCGACAGTATATATTGCTTTGGTTGTTGTAACCTGGGAGAAATACGAGTTCTCGTCTGGAGACCCGAAATATGTTTTAAGGGTCGACCCATGTCGAACACGAATCTTCAGTCATAACCGTCAACATCGTTTGTTAATGCTTGCAGCGGTGAAGAACCAATAAGATTAATTATATTGAAAAATTAGTTAAATGACCCATTCTATTCAAGGATATCTTGAAAAAAACTATAAAAACTATTGTCAAGACATATCTTGAAGAATCAAGGACTGAAGACTAGTTGGTTTGAATATATTGTCTTCTTGAAATTAATGTTAATTTCCATTACTTTCTTATTAGTAATTTGTTTTGTATTACGATATTTGATATCTAATACTATACATTTCTCATCTAGTAACAAGAGTATCATTACTATTATTATTTTATTTTTATTTTTATAAAAGTGGCCATAATCCCGATAACAACATCTATATAAGCTCATATAACACATACTATATAACAATAACGTAGATAATTAGAGAAAATGACACAATTATGCTGCACCGAAACCAATTTTTTTTTTTAAAAATAATGTTTTTGATGTGTATATATGAATGTTAGGTGAATTGTAGATATTATTATCTTCATTTTATAAATTGTAAAAATCTAAAATCTATAAGGTAGTTTTGATCTTTATGCATACAAGATGAATTAAAATGAGTTATTATACATATATATACGACGAATATAATTGTTATCCCATATAAATGAAATTAACTATTTTATAAGGAATGTGAGTCATTATATTTTTTTAAAAAACATTTTTTTTAAAATAATGAAATGAATATCTTTTTATTCATTATATCGCATGCTCTTGCGTATATGGTTAAAGATAAGCATGAAAACTATTTTTTAATTGCGTAAGTTGATGTGCCCTCTACTATTCAACGGTATATGAAATAATAAAAATATGAAAACATATATGGTACGTTACCTTTTATATTCAAACTCGGATTTTATAAGTTTTGTTTGCGGCGAGACTTTGACTGATTTGGGTTTTTCCGAAATTATCGTTAGTTACTTTTGTTTGTAGCCCACATGTTTTCTTAAATTTTCTTTTATTAGTATACGTTTTAAATAATCAATTAGCTAGTAGTCAAATATTTTTCAAATCATATGTCGGATAAGTCTTATATTGTTTTAAATGGGAAAACAAAACTATTATGAAATGGGGAGGTACGAAACGATATGTTAACTCAACTAATCCAGACAAATAGTTTGATATTATTCGTTGGAAATTAAATAATTAATCACCATTAATTAAATAGCGAAATATAATAATAGATATATTACAAATACAACATGTTTTGTCAATATTAATAACGCCATCCGACTGTCACCGGAGATCAAGGGAAGGAAATCATCCAAAAACATCCACGTGAGTTTGTCAAGATAAAATTTAGACTAAATTATGCACTTTTATACCAGATATTATATTAAACGAGTAAAAGACTCGCGCGTTGCGGCGACTCGATTGTTTTTGTTAACGCATATTACGATTGTTAGAGTCATTACATAAAACATGAAACATCGTCAAGTCGTTTTGAAAAGAATCTGCAAAATGACACCAATAATCTCATCAAACAAAAAAAAGAACATAAATGCATTAGAACATATATTACTGAGAGGCTTATTGCTCGAGGGCACAGCCCGTGGCTGCAATTGAAAGGCTCACTCAGACAGAAAACAGACCACTGAAAAACCCATTCAAGAGGCATGTCGTAAACCGTTAAAGGACCAAAAACACACCACAATGGGTCATTAAAACACCCAAAATACACCTTAACTTGGTGCAGAACCAAAAAAAACCCATTGGGACATTAGAACAGAAAAAATTGAAGAACAATTTTATCGGTTATTAAACCCAATGGGTCATTATTAACTTGGTGGTTAGTTTAAAAACCTTGTTGAAAATAAGGGAGATGTTGTGGGAGTCTCTAATTTGTAATTGGATTTGAAGAGATATTGGCTTTCACCTTAGTGAAGGTAGCAATACAGCTGATCCATTGATCTATAAAAAATCATCTACACAAAATCAGAACAATGCTGAAGGGTTTCCTGCAAATCAGAGACAACATGCCACATAATCAGTTATAGAAAACAGAGGAAAAACAAACTCAAAAGAAAGCATATATATATATAGCAGTAGGACATACCATACATTGAAACGTGACATGATCAAGATATAAATCAGGTTAATTTGACCCATGTATGTGTCACTTTTCAAACCAATATTTAAAGCAATCTCATGTTGCTCTAGCTATTTTATGAATCAAAATATTGCAAAACCGTGCTTACAAAATAGGTTAATTTGGGATCTAGTATGTAAAAAAAATGATTACAAAAATACATGGCAGAATATTGATATGTGTAGCACCAATTCAAGGATCTTGATTCTAAAACTTATCACAGAATAATAAATTTTGTTCATACGAAAATCAAAACAAATAATACAACCTAAGAAAAACATGATATGGAAAAAGAAGGCTCAAAATAAGAAAATAAATTGTTGATGAAGCTAAACACAATACCTAGCCATTGTATCGTTTGGTTAATGATCACCTATTCAAATGAACCTTCAGATTTATGAGCCAACAAACAATCTGTAACAGTTGAAGACTTAGGATTAGGCAGGAAAGTGATGGCCGACCACTAAGTCAAAGAATCCTGCAGATTGATAAACTAAGATATAAAGTTAAATATGTAACACTTCGGTTAATCCATTGTAATTACCCGACCCGTTTTCTATCTTGGTTGATAATCAATAAAGAATCATTTCGTATTTTATATTGTTATTTCATGTATTCCATGATTTAATCCTTCAATCACAATATTCGTGAAATTCGATGTTTCAATTCAGTGCAAATCGGATCCATAACTCAGTTGTTTTTGCTAATTGTGCAAAACCGGAAAACTTTAGCATTCTAAACATATATAATACTTGTGGGTAATACTAGTCATACACACAAGTAAATGTATGTGAGGTTTCGTAAAAGTTCGAGGTTTAAAACAAAAGTAGCAAAAATACGAGTTTTCGTGCGATTTCGGTATTAACCGGGAGTTCGTACATTCCAAGAATTCTCATTCTATTATTCTATAACATTATATTTAATGAATTCTATATCACGAATCAATATGGTGAATTATGATGAATTTTAATGAATTTTGATGATTTTTCATAGTTTTTAACAAATAATATATATATAAATATATATAAAATAAATATTTTAAGCATCGTTAAACGTATCCCAAGCCTTATAAATCTTAAGAAAGTATTCTAATATCATTTTGAACTTAAAACATTAGTTACATCGAAAGATATAAAGCTAAGACACATAAAACAAAAGTTGAGGGACTAAATGTGCAATTTATTGAAAGTTATAAAACGCACGTATTCGTATATCATCGAGCATGTCCCGAGACTTAGAAACTTTTATAAACATGTTTTATAATGATTTGGTGCATAAAATAACAGTTCGGTAGAAGTTCGGGGTCAAAAATGCAATTATAAACTTGAGGGACCAAAACTGCCAAAGCAGCAAAGTGCTTGGCGGGTCGCCGAGCCCCAGCCCCCCCCCTGCGCGTACCTCCGCCCAATCTGGTCGCTGAAAGCGACCAGCACCTTAGTCACGATGTTCCAGCTCATGTAGGATCGAATTCGTGTCATTTTAGCTCGATTAGTCACCTGGGATACGTGTAGGAACCCCCTGCGCTCCTGATCAGTATAAAAACGGGCTCGAATCATCAATCAAACTCACCAATTTCGCGAATCATCAACCCAAAAACCCTTAAACTCGTCCGAAACTTCGTCTATCAAATTCGAGCTGCTCGTTTGGAGTTTTGATCTGAGATTCAGCAGTCAAGGTCCTCTAGGTATGATTAACAATAACCTCTCTCAGTTTTTCCAAATTCGAATTCTAAGTATGCTTTTTAAATTCATGCTAAAATTAGGGTTCTTGAGATAAATCTTTGATTTTGGGTGGTTGGGTTGGAATTAGGGTCTAAATTTTTGTAGGTAATCTTAAAATAATGTATACAAAGAAAGCCCTAAGTTAATTTCAAGTTTTGAGCATGTTTGGTATTTTATATAAAATTACACCGAAATTAGGGTTTTCACGTCATTATTTTGTCAAAACTAGATAAACGACAATGAATTAGGGTTTTATATTTTCAAGAATATTATAATATAGTAATATGAGTAAAACCCTAAGTTTGTTCCAAAATCTAATGAGTTTTGGTAATTATTTAATTATTTTATTAAAATTAGGGTTTTGAATATGTTTATTTAATAATAAATAAACCGGAAGATATTAAGACTTGATTTTTGGTACTAGATCATAATTTTATATACAATAAGTATTCATGAGCTTAGAAGTGATAATTGATAAAATATTAGGAATACACATCTTTACTAAAACCCTAATTTACCTATAGAAGGGCAAAATGGTAATTTTGACCTAATCAAATATAACCTTCCTCAAATACTTAAAACTTGATTCATTTTGAATTCCTATATTCATATACCTTATTTGATTCATTAGGATAATCCTTGAGTTACTTGTCCTTCACGAATCGGCGTTGTCTCTTTTCCTATCACCTTATCAGGTGAGTATTCATAGCCCCCTTCTCTTTTAATACTTTGGGGTGTAACATGTATCTCTATCTCAAATTCCAAACTCTATATTTACCTATCTAAAACTAAATGCGAATCCTATGCTCGTTATGTGTGTTCTTGATGTGTTAAGCTTGTTTTGGACCATGATTGTTGTTATATTCCAATACTATTACACTAGCATGCGTACTCATTAACATACCGAGCCGGGGTAACAATAATAGATCTATTGGTTTGACAACCCACTTGGCATGCTTCGCGTGTAGCGCCTTGTGATTGAAAGCCTAATTGTCAAGGGTTTGATACGCGGTTGATTACACTATTACAATACTTGTTTATCATATTCTATGAACATTCACTAAACACATAGATCGCATGATTTATACTGATATTATGTATTAAACCTATGCTTACTCACCAACTACTTTTGTAGTTGACACTTTATCTTATACATGTTGCAGGTAATCGTGTTTGAGCTGTATGTGATCGCTATAGGATGCTGGACCTAGATAATCACTGTTTAATTACCGTATCTATGTTGCTATGTTTTGTCTGTTCCTGTTTGTAAAATATTCCAATAAATGAAATAAAGAGGCATGTTAAATAAATTTCAACTTTAATTAGTTGTCATGAGCATCTGGACAATCATCATGCCCCGACATATTCCGCCGTCGGTTGGGGTGTGACAGATTGGTATCAGAGCCTTGGTTATAGGGATTTAGGTTATTAGAACTGGATAACCTAGACTATGCCTTAGGTGTCCCACATGATTAACTCATGTTAGTATGCCTATTATATTATGTGATGTCCTTATCTGCTATTTAACTATGCCTTTCTCAAAATCTCGTCTTACTATTAAAGACACTTACACACACGGAATCTTTAGGCTTCCTAGCCTATTTCCTTAAGTAATGGTGCCTTACGTACCATTTTAATTGAATTCTGATTTTAAATCCGTCGGGGTTAGGCTTTTGTCAGTAGACATGTAGTAACTGGAAGGGGGAAGATGCCGGTAGCTAAGGGTCTATCCAAACAGACATTGCGTATAAGCCCGGATCAGCTGTATGGGCCTGGATGTCTATTTGGAAGTCCTTGGTGAGAGTGTCAGAACCTATTAAGCCAAAGCATGTCATATACTGCCAAGAACCATTAATAACTCTGATTAGTCACGGTTGTAATTTCCCAATCGGGAAATGAGAACCACTCCATTTTTATCAAGGACAACGCAATTCTATGTTTTACAAAGATTCTCGATATTCTATGATTCTCTAGTGACACATACAACAACCATTCGCATTCCAAATTGATTATCAATCATGTCTTATCACTAGTCTCACGAACATTTTTCTCTTTAGCATGTCGACTCGTTTCCGTGGTCAGCGCAAGGGCAACAAGGACCGCAAAATGGCCTCTTTAATCGCCACCCAGATGGCAACCGTCATTCCTAATATGATGGTTCAACTTCAACAAGGTCTGGATACTAATCACAACAATCACGATGCTGCTACTAATTGCTCATTCAAGCATTTCAACTCATGTAACCCTCCCAAGTTTTCTGGATCTGAAGGCCCTACCGGTCTACTCCAATGGTTCGAAGGTATGGAGAATACCTTCACCAATAGCGAGTGCCCTGAAAACTTGAAAGTCTGTCGTGCTAGCAGTTCTTTGACCAAGAAAGCTCTTACTTGGTGGAATGGCGAAAAACGACTCCGGGGTTCTGATAACGCTCTGGCTTTACCTTGGGGTCAATTCAAGGATGTAATCAAAGAAAAATTTTGCCCGCGTAGCGAAATGAAGATGCTCGAAGATGAATTTCATGATTTGGAACAAGACAGTGGAGAAAGTCAAGCTTATATGGACCGTTTCCAAGAACTAAAGCTTTTGTTACCTGATAAGGCCTCTCCTGACTACATATGCATTGAAAATTTCATTGGTGGTCTTCCTATGATCATCCAAAATGCTCTCTGGGCAAGTAAACCCTCAACTCTCGATGAAGCCATGCGCCTTGCTGGAAGGTTGACTGATAATCATGTTAAAGCCGGGAACTTGACTCGGAAAGGTTCTAAAAAGGAAACAAAAACCAAGAACAAGGGGAAGGAAAAGGAGGTTAAAGCCGAGTCCTCGTCTGCTAAATCAAATAAAAGGAAGAGGAATGCTAAAAACTTCGCTGTAACCACCGCTCCTACCACCGCTACTCCTTCCAAACCTGCTGCTCCTCCTGCCAAGAAACCTTATGTTGGACCCCATCCCGAGTGCAACATTTGTAAATATCATCATCCTACCACTACCCCTTGCTGGAAGTGTGACAATTGCGGACGTTTTGGTCATAGGATCAACGTTTGTCGTTTTCCGATGCAAGCTCAACCTTTGAGGACTCAACCTATGAATCAACGTCCGGCTCAACCTATGAATGCTCAAGTTCCAAATATCCGAGCCTGTTACAACTGTGGAGACCCTGGTCACTTCCGCAATGCCTGTCCCAGACTTGCAAACACCAACCCTCCGATCAACAATAATCGTGGAGCACCTGCTCGTGCTTTCAATCTCAATACCAACCAAGCTCAGGTTAACCAGGAAGTCGTTAACGGTACGTTCTTAGTCAATAATCGTTACGCTTCTATTTTATTTGATTCGGGTGCCGATAAGAGTTTTGTTTCCTTGGAATTTGAACCCTTACTTGCTATGCCACGTACTATTCTTAATCCTTCCATTTCGGTCGAAATTGCGGATGGAAAGCCAGTCACTCTTAATTCTATCATTCGCAATTGTACACTAAACTTTAAAGATCACCTCTATCCTATTGATTTAATACCTATGATTCTTGGAAGCTTTGATATTATCATTGGAATGGATTGGTTATCTCGACATCACGCTGAACTCGTTTGCTTTGACAAAATCATTCGTCTACCTGGTCCGAATAATCAAATCCTTACGGTTCATGGCGATAAACCATCAAACGGGCTGAAGCTCATGTCCTGTACTAAAGCCCGAAAGTACTTACGCAAGGAGTATGAGGCATTTCTGGCCCACATCATGGAGGTTCGGGAGGAAGAAAATAAAATCGAAGACATTCCAATCGTCCGAGATTATCCTGAGGTCTTTCCTGAAGACATAAAGGGTCTACCTCCCGTTCGTCAAGTCGATTTTCGTATCGATCTTATTCCTAGTGCTACTCCCGTTGCAAAGTCACCTTATCGCCTAGCGCCATCAGAAATGCAGGAGTTATCTAAACAACTGCAGGAACTTTCTGACAAAGGATTCATTCGACCTAGTTCCTCACCTTGGGGAGCACCTGTCTTATTTGTCAAAAAGAAGGATGGTACATTCCGAATGTGTATCGATTATCGCGAACTCAATAAACTTACCATTAAGAATCGATACCCATTACCTCGAATCGATGACCTTTTTGACCAACTTCAAGGAGCCAATTGTTTTTCAAAAATCGATCTTCGTTCTGGTTACCATCAACTTCGTGTTTCAGAGGAGGATGTTCATAAAACTGCTTTCCGTACCCGTTACGGTCATTTTGAATTCACCGTTATGCCATTTGGATTAACAAACGCACCTGCAGTATTCATGGACCTCATGAATCGCGTTTGTAAACCATATCTTGACAAGTTCGTCATCGTCTTTATTGACGATATCCTCATTTACTCTAAATCAAGGTCTGAACATGAAACTCACCTACGTCAAATTTTGGAACTCCTGAAGAAAGAACAACTTTATGCCAAATTCTCTAAATGTGAATTTTGGCTTAAGGAAGTTCAATTTTTAGGACACATTGTCAATGACAAAGGTATCCTTGTCGATCCTGCCAAGATCCAAGCCATAAAAAGTTGGAGTACCCCAAGTACCCCTACTGAAATCCGCTCATTCCTTGGACTAGCAGGTTATTATCGACGCTTTATCTCAAACTTTTCAAAAATCGCAGTTCCACTCACTGCCTTAACACAAAAAGACAAAGTATTTGAGTGGGGTTTTCCTCAGGAAGAAGCATTTCAAACTCTCAAACAGAAGCTATGTGACGCTCCTATTTTAACTCTTCCTGATGGAAACGACGACTTTGTCGTTTACTGCGATGCCTCACGTCTAGGCCTCGGTTGTGTTCTAATGCAACGAGGAAAAGTGATCGCCTACGCTTCAAGACAACTCAAGATTCATGAAAAGAATTATACAACGCACGATCTCGAGCTTGGTGCGGTTGTATTTGCCTTGAAGATTTGGAGACACTACCTTTATGGAACCAAATGCCTAATCTATACTGATCATAAAAGCCTCCAACACATTTTCAATCAAAAGGAACTCAACATGCGTCAGCGTCGTTGGGTTGAACTTCTGAACGACTATGACTGCAATATTCTCTACCATCCAGGTAAAGCAAATGTCGTGGCCGATGCACTTAGTCGTAAGGAACACCTCAAACCAATTCTTTTTCAAACCACTCATCGATTATCTGATCTTCAAACCCGTATTTTTGAGGCTCAACACATATCTGTTACCGAGGGTAACATGTACGAAGAAATGTCTTGTGGTGCTGAACTTCAACTAGAAACTAAACCCAATGGTCTTCTTTATTTCCTAAATCGTCTTTGGATTCCTAACCGAGACGATCTCCGTACCACCATCATGAGCGAGATTCACAAATCTCGTTACTCCATTCATCCCGGTGCTGATAAAATGTATCAGGATCTTCGTACTCATTATTGGTGGCCTGGAATGAAGAAAGACATCGCACTCTTTGTGGCTAAATGTCTTACTTGCTCAAAAGTCAAAGCCGAGCACCAACGACCGTTTGGTTTACTCGAACAACCAGCAGTACCTGAATGGAAATGGGAAAACATCTCAATGGATTTCATTACTAAACTCCCGCGTACTTCTAGTGGTCATGATAGCATTTGGGTCATCGTCGATCGTTTAACCAAATCTGCTCACTTTCTCCCTATTCGTGAAAACGATGGAGCTGAGAAATTAGCTCGTATTTACGTCAAACAGATCGTTTGTCGTCACGGTATTCCTTTGAGCATCATATCAGATCGAGACGGTCGTTTTATTTCTCACTTTTGGCAATCTCTTCAATCTACCTTGGGAACTCGTTTGGATCTCAGCAGTGCCTATCATCCACAAACTGATGGTCAGACTGAACGCACAATCCAAACTCTAGAGGATATGCTTCGCGCTTGTGTCATTGATTTTGGTGGAAATTGGGATTCCCATTTACCAATGGCCGAGTTTTCTTATAACAATAGTTATCATTCGAGCATCGGTATGGCACCATTCGAAGCACTCTATGGTAGAAAATGTCGTTCACCCGTATGTTGGAACGAGATTGGTGAAGCTCAAATCACTGGTCCCGAACTAATCCAAGAAACGACTGACCGAATTTCTCAAGTTCGTGACAACTTACTTGCTGCTAGAAGTCGTCAGAAAAGCTATGCTGATAAACGACGAAAGCCCCTTGAATTCAAAGTCGGCGATTTAGTCCTTCTAAAGGTATCTCCTTGGAAAGGAATCGTTCGATTTGGTAAGAAAGGGAAACTAGCACCTCGTTATGTAGGTCCATTCAAAATTCTGGAAAAAGTCGGTAAAGTAGCCTATCGACTCGAACTACCTCCAGAATTAGCCAATGTTCATCCTACATTTCATGTGTCAAATCTTCGCAAGTGTCTAGCTGATGAAAGTCTCTATGTTCCTCTGGAAGACCTTACTATTGACGAATCCATGCAATTCGTTGAGAAACCTGTGGAAATCATGGATCGCGAAGTCAAACAACTCAAACGTAGTCGCATACCGATTGTCAAGGTTCGTTGGGAATCTAAACGTGGACCAGAGTTTACCTGGGAACGTGAAGATCAAATGAAAACCAAGTATCCACACCTGTTCAGACAGTCTTCTCGAATTTAATTTCGGGACGAAATTTCTTAAAGTAGGGGAGACTGTAACACTTCGGTTAATCCATTGTAATTACCCGACCCGTTTTCTATCTTGGTTGATAATCAATAAAGAATCATTTCGTATTTTATATTGTTATTTCATGTATTCCATGATTTAATCCTTCAATCACAATATTCGTGAAATTCGATGTTTCAATTCAGTGCAAATCGGATCCATAACTCAGTTGTTTTTGCTAATTGTGCAAAACCGGAAAACTTTAGCATTCTAAACATATATAATACTTGTGGGTAATACTAGTCATACACACAAGTAAATGTATGTGAGGTTTCGTAAAAGTTCGAGGTTTAAAACAAAAGTAGCAAAAATACGAGTTTTCGTGCGATTTCGGTATTAACCGGGAGTTCGTACATTCCAAGAATTCTCATTCTATTATTCTATAACATTATATTTAATGAATTCTATATCACGAATCAATATGGTGAATTATGATGAATTTTAATGAATTTTGATGATTTTTCATAGTTTTTAACAAATAATATATATATAAATATATATAAAATAAATATTTTAAGCATCGTTAAACGTATCCCAAGCCTTATAAATCTTAAGAAAGTATTCTAATATCATTTTGAACTTAAAACATTAGTTACATCGAAAGATATAAAGCTAAGACACATAAAACAAAAGTTGAGGGACTAAATGTGCAATTTATTGAAAGTTATAAAACGCACGTATTCGTATATCATCGAGCATGTCCCGAGACTTAGAAACTTTTATAAACATGTTTTATAATGATTTGGTGCATAAAATAACAGTTCGGTAGAAGTTCGGGGTCAAAAATGCAATTATAAACTTGAGGGACCAAAACTGCCAAAGCAGCAAAGTGCTTGGCGGGTCGCCGAGCCCCAGCCCCCCCCCCTGCGCGTACCTCCGCCCAATCTGGTCGCTGAAAGCGACCAGCACCTTAGTCACGATGTTCCAGCTCATGTAGGATCGAATTCGTGTCATTTTAGCTCGATTAGTCACCTGGGATACGTGTAGGAACCCCCTGCGCTCCTGATCAGTATAAAAACGGGCTCGAATCATCAATCAAACTCACCAATTTCGCGAATCATCAACCCAAAAACCCTTAAACTCGTCCGAAACTTCGTCTATCAAATTCGAGCTGCTCGTTTGGAGTTTTGATCTGAGATTCAGCAGTCAAGGTCCTCTAGGTATGATTAACAATAACCTCTCTCAGTTTTTCCAAATTCGAATTCTAAGTATGCTTTTTAAATTCATGCTAAAATTAGGGTTCTTGAGATAAATCTTTGATTTTGGGTGATTGGGTTGGAATTAGGGTCTAAATTTTTGTAGGTAATCTTAAAATAATGTATACAAAGAAAGCCCTAAGTTAATTTCAAGTTTTGAGCATGTTTGGTATTTTATATAAAATTACACCGAAATTAGGGTTTTCACGTCATTATTTTGTCAAAACTAGATAAACGACAATGAATTAGGGTTTTATATTTTCAAGAATATTATAATATAGTAATATGAGTAAAACCCTAAGTTTGTTCCAAAATCTAATGAGTTTTGGTAATTATTTAATTATTTTATTAAAATTAGGGTTTTGAATATGTTTATTTAATAATAAATAAACCGGAAGATATTAAGACTTGATTTTTGGTACTAGATCATAATTTTATATACAATAAGTATTCATGAGCTTAGAAGTGATAATTGATAAAATATTAGGAATACACATCTTTACTAACCCTAATTTACCTATAGAAGGGCAAAATGGTAATTTTGACCTAATCAAATATAACCTTCCTCAAATACTTAAAACTTGATTCATTTTGAATTCCTATATTCATATACCTTATTTGATTCATTAGGATAATCCTTGAGTTACTTGTCCTTCACGAATCGGCGTTGTCTCTTTTCCTATCACCTTATCAGGTGAGTATTCATAGCCCCCTTCTCTTTTAATACTTTGGGGTGTAACATGTATCTCTATCTCAAATTCCAAACTCTATATTTACCTATCTAAAACTAAATGCGAATCCTATGCTCGTTATGTGTGTTCTTGATGTGTTAAGCTTGTTTTGGACCATGATTGTTGTTATATTCCAATACTATTACACTAGCATGCGTACTCATTAACATACCGAGCCGGGGTAACAATAATAGATCTATTGGTTTGACAACCCACTTGGCATGCTTCGCGTGTAGCGCCTTGTGATTGAAAGCCTAATTGTCAAGGGTTTGATACGCGGTTGATTACACTATTACAATACTTGTTTATCATATTCTATGAACATTCACTAAACACATAGATCGCATGATTTATACTGATATTATGTATTAAACCTATGCTTACTCACCAACTACTTTTGTAGTTGACACTTTATCTTATACATGTTGCAGGTAATCGTGTTTGAGCTGTATGTGATCGCTATAGGATGCTGGACCTAGATAATCACTGTTTAATTACCGTATCTATGTTGCTATGTTTTGTCTGTTCCTGTTTGTAAAATATTCCAATAAATGAAATAAAGAGGCATGTTAAATAAATTTCAACTTTAATTAGTTGTCATGAGCATCTGGACAATCATCATGCCCCGACATATTCCGCCGTCGGTTGGGGTGTGACAAAATAACTAAGAGACACCTGCAAATTTGGATCATATTATCATGACATGAGAAAACATTAAAGAAAGATTTATGAAGATCTAAAGTGAACCGTACCTTAAGCTGCCTAGCCACATCCCTGACGGATGAACCACCAACTTCAATCCAATTGGTTAAGTTCATAAAATATAATAGATAACACCAAAAAATTAGCAACTTACCATTAAAACTCATTTGAGTTGTAAAATAATATTATGCTCCTGTAATGATGTAGGGAATCATAAATATGCTAACATAAGTATCTGTATATTGTAATCTTATAATGTGAAAATAATATATTGATAATATAATTATGGTTGACTGTAACCTTGGTTGAAGCTTCTCTTTGGCATAAATTAAAAAGTATAATAGAATTTGCAATGGCTCAGATTAGATGTAAAAATTCTAAAAGAGTGTTGATTATAAAATAGATCATTGGAAGGTTCACGTGGGAATAATTTCGGCTGCAAGAGACATGGGTCCTGGCCTCCCTGAACATTATTCTCGGCACGACATAACCTTATCTCTAATCCACTCTTAAAATTGATAAAATCATCATTGCCAATATTTTGATTATAACCTTAGCATACCAAACTGATGAGAGCGCAAAAGCTTGAGTCAGTTTCAGAAATCGCTCGCCAATGGATCCTATCAGAAAAGACAATAGTCTTTACCAGTAACTAAACAAATGTCATTGCAAACGTAACGACAAAAGAAATACATCAGAAAAATGTAAATTGAGTCTCAGGTAAAACAATAACAACCGGAATAAATTATATGAAGAGGTTGAGACTTACACATGTAGCAAAGCCGATGAAAGCGCCTTACTGCCTATAAAAGCCACATAAAAAAAATGTCATGTAGCTTGAATAGTGTATATTTAGTGTACATGCAAGCTTCAAGAGTTGATATTACATGATTAATGTAATAAACATCTAACAGGCTCAGATCATTGTAGAAGTTCATAACATAGTACAAATTAACGGTCCTATGGCTGCAAAAACTATAGCCACGCCAAAATAAACCTTAATTTCCTTTGAACCTCAACTCAGAAAAATCATCATAGCCTTTTGAAAAAAACATGTGGCCGGAATAGTGTAAGATTAGAGTACACCTCAGTTAGTGGAAATGATATATAAGCACCATCACAGCTTAAACAAATTAGGCCAAGATTCAGAACTACAAAATAAGCATCTAACAGGCTCAGATCATTGTAGAAGTTCATAACATAGGACAAATTAACGGTCCTATGGCTGCAAAAACTATTGCCACGCCAAAGTAAACCTTAATTTCCTTTGAACCTCAACTCAGAAAAATCATCATAGCCTTTTGAAAAAAAACATGTGGCCGGAATAGTGTAAGATTAGAGTACACCGCAGCTAGTGGAAATGATATATAAGCACCATCACAGCATAAACAGATTTGGCCAAGATCCAGAACTACAAATTACTTCTTAACAGGCTTAGATCATCATAGATGTTCATTAGAGTAGGAAAATTTACGGTCCTATGGCTGCAAAAACAATTGCCACGCCAAAGTAAACGTAAATTTCCTTTGAATCCCAATTCAGAAAAACCATCATAGCCTTATTGAACAGTTACAAACCATCATTCAACATGATAAGCATACTTGAGAAACCTCAAAGCAACCCAAAAATACCATCATAGAAGCATATAATCAAAGAAAACAGTACCATCACAACGAAAACATATTAGGGTCGATTCCAGAAACCACAAATTACCTCTTACGCCCAGATTACCTCGATCCCCCATTCCGAGTAATCATAGAAGTATCCCCAATTCAAAGTAATCATAGAAGCATACAACCAGAGAAACCAAATCACAGAATCATTAAAGCAACCCAAAGTATATTGCAACTGAGTCACCTATGTAAAGCCAAAAAGAAACCAAATCATCATAGCAAGTTAGCAACCCAACAGTTTAACCACATCGAAACCAACAGCAGATCCATAAAGCAACTAAATCCATCAAAGTCATCAAGTAGTTGCCTCTGTTTCTTCAATCGAAAGGCCATAGCAAGATAATTGTTATGGATTCAAGGAAAAAACAATGGAACATGTAAATTCATCATAACCAAAGAAGACAACACATCGGAGTTTAGAATTTAAATCGGGACCAAAGAAAACAAATCCCAAACCCTAACAGCCTTCACCATCACCGCCTTACAGGCTCAGGTTAGGCACCACCATTTTTTTGTCACATGCAACAGTACATAACCCCAAATTCACAGCGGCGACGACCTTAAAGAGGGCGCCGAAAAACCCCCCAAATGTAAAAAAGGGACCAATAACGCAATGGGTGTTGCAGATCTATACCGGAACTTAACGAAGCAAACCGTCAACGGCGTACAACTGAACGCCAAGATCGGTGGTCATCAGTCGCCAACGATTCGACGGAGCAACGCCGAACGGCAGTGGCTACAACGTCAACACCGACAGCCGGAATCTTGACGAAACCCTAGATCGTCGTTAACTCAACGGAAACGGAGTGACGACATCGTCGCTTCGACGTCATCGGAGCATCGACGTTACCGGAAACCTCATAGACAGAGCACGAAGCTCCATCGCCGGCGATCTGAACCTTCCCAGAACTTCTAGAGAGAGAGAAAGCAGAGAGAGAGCACAGAGAATCATGTCTCCATATCCAGCACATAGAAACAATCAAAGCCAGCAGAGAGAGGGAGACGTGTAAAGAAGAAAACCCTCACCGCCACGATAAACAAATAGGAAAAAAACGCGTTAAAGGGAATAGTGCAACTGTGAGGCTGACAGGTTAACACAAATGATATATAAGCTAATAAGAGTTCTTATATTCACACGCACTTTTGATAATTACGTACTCTATATGGTCGTATGGCTTGTCTTAAGATTCGTCTTTTGAGTTCTCGCATTTGATATCGGATTAGAACTCGGTTCTTACTTGCTCACAAAACAGTTTTGGTTCTCGCGCCTTCAACGAGGGATTGGTCTCGGTTTTTGGTTTTTGCATTTGATCTTAGATTTCACTTGTAATCGGTTTTCGCTACTTGAGTTTTCGCAAGGAGGATTCTCAATTTGTGTTCGGATTAAATTGGTTCTCGCATCGGCTCTCGTTTTCAGGAATTGTTGTGATAGTTCTAGATTGGGGTTTTTGAATTGGAGTTTTCGGGGTGTGTTCACGGTTCTCGGGTTTTCACTAATTGAATTTTCGGCACCGTACATCATCGTCAAATCTTGTTCTTGCATTTAGCGTTTTCGGTCGGGTATTGGGAGTTCAATTTGATTCACGAAAATCGCATTAGGAGTTCTCGTACGACATTTGGAATTTCGAATCTTGTTTTCGCTAAATCTGGGTTTCCAAGTCATTTTGTTCTCGCTAATTCTCGGAAAGAAGTGATACGTTTTCGGTTTGAATCTGTTTGTTTGCAATACCCTCTTTATTAGCGACAATCCGGTTTATCTTTTGCAACTCTTTAGTACCAAGTTTGGTTTCCTAATTGGGTTTTCGCGACATTTTTGTTATTTAGGATTGCGAAGTCTAAAGTTTCAAGAAATTACAAGCTTGCCATTCGTCATTAATTAGAAATCGTGGTCCAGATTAACCGGTTGTTCAAAGCAGTTAACGGTCAATCATTTCTCGAGTCTTTAAATTTAAGTTGATCAAGTTCACGTCGTTGAAAATTTTTCACTCCTCGGGGCATAATCTGGTTCTCGGGATTAATCGTTTTCGGAAAAAGATAACCTCATATATCACATCAGTAATTTAAAAAAAAAACTCAGAAAAAACTATATAAAGAGAAAACTGAAGCTAAGAAGAAAGACATGAACTGTTCATGTTTGTTCATTTAATCAAATGAAAAAAAAATTGTGTTCGTGCTCGTTTATTTATTAAATAAACGAATTAACATAAACAAACTACATGCCGAATGGTTTATGAACTGTTCACTAAACGTGTGATTCATTTACACGTCTAAATATATCACATAACATCAGCAAGATTTGCTTCAGTCTCCAATATAAATAATTGAAGTTCCACTAATACTGCTTGGTTTATATACATATTCTTCCCGTGCATTGTTTTATATTCTAAGAATAGAGGGGGTTAGTGTAAGAAGTTTGATTAGGGTATGAGGATAAAAAGAAATCATAGCCATTAGATCTTCAATTAAGTGAAGATCTATGATCCAAAGTTTTAGGAAAAAACATAAAATATATATGATGTTGTTCGAAAAAGAAAATTAAATATTATTTTTTTCTTCTTAATTTATTATAGAATTTATTTAACCTAACATATCTAATTATCTATCTCTATTGTTGTCAGGTTAACAAATAATAGGGAACCAGTGCCCGTCTTGATTGTTGTCGATCAGGTTACCAGTTTCTCCATGATCGCTCGTATTATTCATAGCAGTAACGTATATTGTGCGTGTAACGATTATACCTCTGCTCATGTGTCGTGTCCTGCACCTCATACTCTTCCAAATTACCTATCATCAATTTTAAAGATTTGGAATAGTAAATGTGGCAAGATTGTAAATTTTGGGAACTTTGAGGCTATTTGTAAAGGTGGGAAAGGAGGTATACATGTTCGTCGCTCTCCCATTTTCCTCATTTACCCTACCTGCTCGCCGCTCTCCCATTTTCTTCTCTCTGCTTTCTGCACCATCGTCGTTTTGAGGGACTCTTACGGCTTCTCCGGCTGGCTCCGCCGTCTTCGTTTTCGAGACGGTGGTCGTCGGTTTTGAAACTTCCTTTGTGAGGAGGTTCGTGTTTTTTAGCGCCAGTATCTCTGGCTAGGGTTTCTGTTCGTCTTTCTTCTTTTCGGCGATTGTGGTACGGCGTGGCGAGGATCATGTATCTAACGCAGCCGTCCATGGATCTGAGGGCAGTGATTTACGGCGAGGCGGGGGCTATGGTTCTTCGCAGCAGTTGTGATGATGTACTCGGCGGTGTCGGGATCTGAGTTGATGGCCTTCGTTTATTTGTTTCGATGGTACCTACTGTGCACGCAATTGTTCATCAGCCTCTTATTGAGGCCTTGCAGGTCGATAAACCCTAAACCTACTTCTTTTATAGATCGATAGATCGTGTTGGTTTGTGGTTGTGACTTCGTTTTGAGGTTGGGTTTAGGCTATGATGGTGGTGGTGGCGGCGGCGGCGAGGCGTATTTAACGCAGCCGCAGCCATGGCCGTAACCTAGCCTCTAAGATTTGGGTTTTGTCTGATTTTGGCTTCATCTGTTGCTTTGATGTTCTTTGTTTCTGTCACTAGCTAATCTTTGCTTAATTACCATGCTTTCATTACGTTTTGCTCAGATTTTTAAATGGATTGGTTTCTGTTCCTAGATCTAAACTGATGCAAGTCTTGGGCTTATTTTTTTCTGTTTTTACTAAGATCTGAACTACTGTTGGTTACTTTGTTCATGACTGATTGTCTAATGGTTGGATATTGACGTTGTTGTTCTGAAATTTGGTTATAGACGTTTGTTCTTATTTCTGAAAAAAATTGATGGATGTAATTTTACTCGATGGTGTTTTGGTGTTCCTATGCTTTCTATATGGCAATGATGAACTATTTATGAGCCTGTGTTGCTGAATGGCTGGATTGATTACTGAGATTTCGTTATAGACGGTTATCCTGAAAAGATTTAATTTTACTTGATGGTGGTTTGGTGTTCCTGATGCTTTCTATAAGGCTATGATGAACTTTTCCTGAGCCTATGTTGCTAAATGGCTGGATTTTATCCTACTTGACGGTGGTTTGGTGTTCTTGATGCCTTCTAAAAGGCTATGATGAACTTTTTCTGAGCCTATGTTGCTAATGGATGGATTTATTCTTACTTGACGAAGGTTTGGTGTTCTTCAGGCCTTCTAAAAGGCTATGATGAACTTTTTCTAAGCCTATGTTGCTAAATGACTGGATTTAATCCTGCTTGACGGTGGTTTGGTGTTCTTGATGCCTTCTACATGGCTATTATGAACTTTTTCTGAGCCTATGTTGCTAAATTTCTGGATTTAATCCTACTTGACGGTGGTTTGATGTTCTTGATGCCTTCTATAAGGTCATAATGAATTATTTTTGAGCCTATGTTGCTAAATGATTGGATTTATTCTTACTTGATGTTCGTCTGGTGTTCCTGATGCTTTCTATCTGGCTATTCCTAATAGGCTATGATGGAACCTTTCTGAGCCAAATTCACATTTTTGAAAGCTTCTTAGATATCCTTTACATAATTTGCTTTGTTTTGTAAAAAAATTCTGATATTTTTATTTCTCTTGGTTTTGCAGAATGTTGATGTGAAATATGTGGAGGCATGGATACTTATTATGTGAAACATTGAGTAATAAATATCGATTTACATATTCATATTTAATGTGAGCTTGAGATATAATGGCTTTATGAAGATTAATGTGTTTTTTCCTACAGGGTTTGAGTTTCTTAATTTGTAGCGATCCTCCTTCATGTTATATGGTTTTGATGATTGAGCAAGTATGATTTCAAATGTTATTAGGTTCTGATTTGCATCCGTCTTCGTCATGCATACTTAGGCTGTTTTCAGGTAAGTTCATACAACCTTCTTCTGTTATTCATGAAATTCATTTGTCATGAATTATGATACTGATGTGAGTATTAGTTATGTTGTTTGGATTGTATCATTGTTATTGCTTCAGAGATGCTATAGTATGATTGATTGTAACCATCTTTATATTTTATTTTTGGTCTTATGAAACCACAAATTACCAAAGGTATGAACTGAAAAACCAATTTTTTTATGTTTGGTCAACTAATTTTTGGCTTCTTTATTTGGGAAAATCACCTAATGGAAATGAGTTATGTTTGTAGCTTCTCCTGTTAATGTTTTTGATGTTCAGTGATTGTAGGTGCTAAGAAGGACCATTCACCATGAGTACGTGTGTAGGCATTTCTTACCTATCCTATGTGATTATCTAAAGCTTCAATCCAAGGAGGCTATTTCTTTCCATAAAATGCATCTTAGTAAGTATGCTACTTTATCTATTGTAGGAAATGGGATTGAAGTTGTGTCATGCCTTATTTTGCTCTTGCAGGTTTGCTTTAATTTGATGATACAAGTATAATATATGTTGGTGATTTTTTATTTTTACCATAGGAAAGTGTAGATCAATAGCCATCATATGTTTGAACCTAATTACAACCCATTTTAAGTCGCTTTCAACTCCCATGATATCTTTTGTGATGTAGCTGCTCTCCTCCTTTTCTGTTATTTTTTATAGCTACATTACTTTGTAAAAATTATATTATGGTTCTTTGTTTGTTAAATTTTGGCTCTTTTAGAGACTGTTTAAAGATTATTTTCTCTTATTATTTTTGGAAGTGCTTCAATGGATCCATATTTTGGGTGACATTATTTCAGAGTTAATTTACATTCTTAATTTATGGTTGGTTGTTAATATTAGAAAAGGTCGTGTGTTTAAAAGTTTAGATAGAGAGTTTAGTTAATAGGAGGGTGAGGCTGACGACACTTATTAGTAAGTGAAACACTTACTATCCGTACCTGAAGCAGAGAATGATCCCGAAACAGAAAAACAAACGTCACCACGCGGCTAAATGTGAAGACTAACGCCGCCGCAACGCGCGGCGGGTGATCTCATCTTGTTTTCTTTTAATATGCCAATTTATAAACATAAATAAATTGAAAGAGATATCTATCTACAAAGCAAAATTCCATCTAGCTAGCTTCGGCTTCTCCTACACCAAGATGAAGTTGGATAGAAGGAAAGAGATGGTAATCCACACCATTATGCAAGCTGCATGCTTGTTGGATTATTTGGCACTCAAGAAACAACGTGGTGTTTAACATTAAAAGAATCAACCCGCTCTATGAGTTAAAAATAAAAATAGAGGTGTGATTTTAGATTAGAAAGATTGATGTTCTTCCAACTTCTTCATCTAACTCGTTCCTTGTTCTCGCCCTTCTAGCTCCTTACTAGTAGGGGTGTTTGTGTTAATGAAAATGCCATTAAAAATATATATGAGAATTCTATCAGGAATCTTATCCTTATATTTCCGAGGATCACTAGAGAAATATCCGTCTATAAAGACTTCACACAAGTATGTTGGATTCCATCATTAATTTACCTATATATATACAGCCTTATTTTATCGTTTAGTGGTTTAAGTTGGTCTTTGTTGTTACCTTTTTTTTCCCTTTTTTTTTAGTTTTTTTTTTCCAGATATCAACGAGTTTAGAAATAGAATTGATGATGTAAAAATACATTCATGTAAAATAGATTTTTTTTTATTCTTTTTATTCGAGCTTAACGCGTTTATCAAAGGAGTTGGTGTTTTTAAGTTTAGTTTCATACCATTACCTATAGATATCAAATTGTTTGTAGTGTTTTATTTAATTAGATTTTCAATTTTTAAATTGTATTATATTTAACCAGACAAAACCTTATTGACACCGCTTTGCTACTCCTTTTCTCTTGTAATGACATTTTGTTTAAATGAATTAATATGGTAATATGAGAAAGATAAATCTCATGTTTAATTTGTAGAAGCATATTAATCACGATAGAGTGTGAGTCTATATACAAAGAGTTGCAACCAGTTTTATACCCCTTATATTTTAAAACAAGAGTTATATAAAAGAGATTATTTTACTTCCAAGTGGATTATTTGTAAACTCAAATCTAATGAGTTACTAATTAAAAGGTGTAAGGAGAATTTTAAAGCACAATCTGATTTCGAAAAGTATGTCTTATATAGGAACAAGTTTTATCACCTTCATATTATAAAACAAGGGCCATATAAAGAGATTATTTTACTCCAAGTGGATTATTTGTAAACTCAAATGGAATGGATTGTTTAAAAAGGTGTTTTAAGGATCATTTTAAACGATAATATGATTGAAAACAAGATATTAAAAAATAATATACAACTTAAATTATCCATCTACTATACTTTACAGTTTATGACATGACTTGAACTTAACCTTTAAGAAGAAAACGTTAACAAAAAAACAAATAATGAAAGCTCAATTTTGGCATTTCTCGTACATCTTTATTAATTAATTTATTTATTTTTAACGACAAATATATATCATATTCAAACTAAAGGACTGTTTGATAACCTTTTATCGGGTCGGTAAGAGCTGACCACTGACCTGGTAAGTGGTCCACGTTTAACGTCGTCCAATATAATATCTGACTCAGTCCGCACCTCTAACCGAAGCCTTGTCCACCTCTGGCTGAAGCTCTAACTCGGTCCGCTCTTTTTTTTTTTGCTCTGACTCGGTCATAGTCTAAGACTCGTTTAAAGAGGGCCTAAATTACATTATTGCTTGGGTTTGAAACTAGAAGCTTCTACTAAGAGGACAAAGTCTCAACTAAATAGGCTAGTCATACATTTGTCGTCATACATCTTTATTAATTAAAACGACTTTTTTTCTGTATTATTTAAAGAGACTTCTATAAATCTCTTTCTTTTATACCCAGTTTTTTCAAATTTAACATTCGACCTATCTCATTCTTCTCTTCGACCTATTCCATTATTTCATTATTTTGGTATTGAAATTTTTCATTTTATTTAAGAAAATAAAATAATACAAAATTTCGATAATAAATAGTCAAAAGTGATAAATGACTATAGCCATACTCTTTCAAATAAGGTGTGCCCGTTAACTTGTATATATACCCCGCCTTTATCTCACTCTTGAGGTAGCAACATTAACACGTTGCCACTAATCTCACAAACCTGAATCAATAATGGATTCTATCCATATCCCCATACCTATATACTTTACGATCTCTCTCTTAACCGTCTTATTTCTCGTCTGGTCCCGGCGAAAACACTTCCCGCCGGGACCAACAGGCTGGCCCATCATCGGCAACATGCTGATGATGGACCAGCTCACCCACCGCGGCCTAGCCAAGCTGGCGGAAAAATACGGCGGCATTCTCCATCTCAAGATGGGATTTAGCCACACCATTGCGGTGTCATCCCCGGAGATGGCCCGCGAAATACTACAAGTTCAAGATCACATATTTTCCAACCGTCCGGCCACCGTCGCGATCACTTACCTAACTTATGACCGTGTGGACATGGCGTTTTCCGACTATAATCCCTTTTGGCGCCAGATGCGAAAGCTGAGTGTCATGAAGTTGTTCAGTCGGAGACGGGCGGAATCCTGGGATTCCGTCCGTGACGAGGTGGATTCCATGGTGAAATCCACCGCTATCAGCTCCGGTACGCCGGTAAACCTGGGTGAGCTTGTGTTCGGGCTCACCCATGATATTATTTATCGGGCCGCTTTTGGGTCCACATCTCATGACGATAAGGAGGAGTTCATTAAGATCCTACAAGAATACACGAAGCTATTCGGTGCATTCAATTTAGCCGACTTTATTCCGTGGCTCGGCTTCATCGACCCGGCTGGGTTGAATACCCGTTTACCTGCCGCCCGATCCGCGTTGGACCGTTTCATCGATAAAATCATCGACGAGCATTTGAGAAAGGAGAAGAAAACCGTTGATGAAAATGCGGAAAACGATATGGTTGACGAGATGTTGGCGTTTTATTGCGAGGATGGAAAGGTCAACGAAGCCGAAGACTTGCAGAACGCCATTAAGCTGAGCCGAGATAATATCAAAGCCATAATTATGGTAAGAAATATAATAAAATAAAATAAAAACAACTCATTAAATAAATTTATGAAAGATTTTTTTTAACCAGCACGTATCTATCATACTTCTATTCCTAAACTAAATTACATTATTTTATAGGATGTGATGTTTGGTGGTACGGAGACGGTGGCTTCTGCCATTGAATGGGCCTTGACCGAGCTAATGCGCACACCCGAAGCGCTAAAACGAGTACAACAAGAGTTAGCCAATGTCGTCGGTCTTGACCGTCGGGTCGAAGAATCCGACTTCGAGAAATTGACATACTTCAAGTGTGTTGTCAAAGAGACGCTTCGCCTACACCCACCTATCCCGGTCTCCCTCCACAAATCATCAGAGGACACAAAGGTTGCGGGCTACCACATCCCTGGAGGGTCGCGTGTGATGGTCAACGCGTACGCCATCAACCGCGATAAAAACTATTGGGACGATCCTAATACTTTCAACCCGTCTCGGTTTTTGAAAGACGGGGCCCCGGATTTTAAGGGAAGCAACTACGAGTTTCTGCCTTTTGGTTCAGGGCGAAGGTCGTGCCCAGGGATGCAACTTGGGTTGTACGCAATGGAGATGGCGCTAGTCCACCTCCTTCATTGTTTCACTTGGGAGTTGCCTGACGGAATGAAACCAAGTGATATCGATATGGGCGATGTGTTTGGACTCACCGCACCCAAGGCGATACGACTAGTTGCGGTACCGACGCCACGTTTATTATGTGCATTGTATTAAGATGGTGTATAAGTTATTTATTTCTCTTTGGTGTTATGATTTTGATTTATAAAAATCTGTCTGAAATAGTAAAATACAATAACATAATCCATACTTTCTATAGCTATATTCTTCTTTTTCTAGACTAATTGATATTTTTGTCATGTCCAATGAAGTATGAATTATGGTCCATTAATTTATAGGGGTCCATATCAATAAATATGTTTGAATTCGTAATGGAGCCGCATACATTTGTTATTTGTCAACGTTTTAAAATTGTTTTCACATTCATTCTGAATATTAGTGAGTTGGATAATCAGCAAAAAAACGTTAGTTCTTAACGCATTAGTAACTAATAATCAAACGACTTTTCTAAATTCACACACTTGGAATACTTCTGTCACGCAAACTAATTTTAACAGGTAACATTACCACACACTAACACATGTTTATCATCAAAAATCATTTAACACAGCTTGTAAACAGCCCAAAAAACACAATAAAAAAGGGAGAGCAATTTAACTCACCTCAATCACGTTAAGCCTTTTCAATCCCACACAATCAACCTAATCAGTTAGACACGTTTACATCATAAGCAAATCCTACTTTGGGCTCATTGGGTTTTCACAAAAGACACAATAACAATAACTCACTGAGTAAAGTAGTCCCAAACCCCCTTCCTCTAAGACCCATACCGGTAATTATGGTAAAAAATTTAGGGATGTAAACGAACCGAAATTTTATGAAAAGTTCGTGAACCATTCGGGCGGAAGTTCGTTTGTGTTCGTTTGTTTACTAAATGGACAAACACAGACAAAGAAATTTGTTCGTTAAGCTTAACAAACGAAAACGAAAAGAGTCTCCGTTCGTCCATTTGTGTTCGTGAACGTTCTTTTGTTTTCGTTCGTTTGTGTTTGTTCGTATTGTTTGTTTGTGTTTGTTTGTTAACATAATACTTCTAATAATATTTTTTTTAAATATTCATAATTTCCCTTTTAAGATATTCTCTAATTAGCTTTTAGCTTTAAAAATATTTATGAATTATAACATCCGATATCTTCTATAATTAGGGTCAACACAATACATTATACAACCTCCACGATTCCATGCATCTCCAGCCTTTGGATGGATGCTTGTTTTTATGCAAGCATATATATAGTGTTTGTTTGTTTGATTCATTTATGTTAATTTGGTTCGTTTGGTTTATTTGGTTTTGTTTGTGATTGTGTTTGGTATGGTTTGTTTGGTATGTTTGTGACTAAGATTGGTTTGGTTTGTCCATTTCGTTTGGTTCGTTTGGTTCGTTTGGTTGTTTGATTCATTTATGTTAATTTGGTTCGTTAGGTTTATTTGGTTCGTTAGGTTTATTTGGTTTTGTTTGTGATTGTGTTTGGTTTGGTTTGGTTTGTCCATTTCATTTGGTTCGTTTGGTTCATTTGACCTGAAATGTAAAAATTCACAAACAAACACAAACAAACATGAAAAAGTTTTTTTTGCTTAACAAACGGACACAAACAAAAAAACTTGTTCGGCTATTTGTTCGTGTTCGTTCGATTGTCCGATAACATGTTAACAAACAAACACAAATATGTCTCGTTCGTGTTTGTTCGGTTCGTTTACAGCCCTAGTCAAAATCTACTCAAAGGTCTAAAACCCCAAAAATTCATCAACAGTCCATCTAGCGATGCGGACCATCCTAGTGTCAAAACTGGTCACTCTTACGATATTTACCCTTTATTTTCTCCTCATCGGTTTGTATTATTTATATTGCGCCTTCCTGCTAATGCTAGACTATAAATTCAAATTCCTTTAAAAAAAATTTTAAAATGGATTTTAATTATCTGAACTATTATCTATTGGCCGATAATAATCTCGCCTCAGTTTTTTCCCTACAATAAACTCAACTTTTTAAATATTGGAATATAACAAACTTTCGTTAAAATAAGCCAACCTAAGTTAGTTTTTGATGCCTTGGCATCATACGTGGCTTCTATGTGGCATGTTTTAACCCACATCTAATACAATATGTATATAAATAGGCAAACTTTTAACACCCCGTTCCTGAGGTGATGAACTCAAGCGTCGTTTATAAACAAATTGGGGTTTAAAAACCGATGTGAGATTATTATCGACTAATAGACAATAATTAAAACTATTAAAATCTAATTTTCCTTTTAATTATGTTAAATTCATATTATATAGATAGTTCAATTCATTTTGCCATTGGGGTTGTAGCCCAATGGTAAGAGACAAAGTCTCTTTGGTGGAGACCAAGGTTCAAACCTTGACAATGGTGTAAAATTGGTGAAATAAAAAAATTAGCCGTTAAAAAAAAAGTTCAATTCATTTTCTAAAAAGTTATTTTATTAAAAAGTAACATTTGATTGATGGATAAAACAAGTTTTACATTTAACATTTGTTTTATTATAAACATAACATATATAACTGATACAACATGGAAGGTGTGGGTTGGTGCATGTGGAGTAAGGAATCACTATTTTTGGCCATGGAGAACTACTTTTTGCTATGGACATGACCGTTTTGTTATGGAACATGATTTTGAAACAAAACCTATACTTTTAGCTAAAAATGGTTTCAGCTTATGAATATTTGAATATTTAGGTGACATACCAGACATCAGGGTCTAACTTTTAAATGTAAAAAAAACAACTTGCATGTATATATATATATATTATATATGTGTGTGCTTTGGTATAAAAACATCAAACGTAATGTTAAACATCAACGTCGTAAAGACAAAATTTCCCAAACGTAAAACGCTAGAGGACACACCTAATTTATATTTAGGTGTGAAAGTGATTCTACATAAATATGATTATCTTTAACTAAAAATGGATATTTTTAGGGAAGAAATATACTCAACCACTGAACCACAATTAAATGATGATGATAATAACCATGATGAGGATGTTCATATTCAAAGTCTTGTACACTCCATTGCCATTGTGATTTGTGTGGTAAGTGGGATGTCATCCACCATCATCTAGATTTACAGAAAGGCATTAAATAGAATGAGTTTTTTTCTTCAAATGAGAAATTTGGTTTAGATAAAAGGATAAGAAGGAACCATTAGATCTTGATCTAATAAAAAATGAAGGAGGAGTATTTTAGTCTTAACCATCTTTGTTGATTTTTTATCTACTTCCCCAAATTTTTTAAACATTTATAATTTTCACATACGACATTTTTTTAAAAAAAATACACCATAAAAAACGTGGTTTGGTCGGTGTGACCTACGTTCACGGGCTGCAACTAGGGTTTTCTCGAGAGCTTATGTGCACAAGCTTACAATTACATGACTAAGGTATATCTAACGGAAATTAGGGCAATAAACTAAGGGACTAAGGCAGGCCCCTACAAAAAATAACTGGCGCAAAGGTTTTCATACACAACAATCTCCACTTGAAGATCTTGCGATAAACTCCAACCCGCCATCCAAAAAAACACAAGCCAGTTATCCAGTAATCTTCAATGCACCTGAAAAGCTCATTGAAGCTCCTAACAACTCCAATACACTAATCACAGACCCAGTCATGGCAAAGCTCACCACTGACTCATCCTTAATCTCAAACGGATCTTACTTACTCGCTCAACCGGCTCGAGAGACTTTCAGAGAACAAAAAACACTATCCACAATAACAAGCACCCATGAAAGATTTTACCAATCGAAATTTTGGTTTTCCGAACCCAACGTTGACATGTAGTTCGAGTATATTTGTAATTATAAATTCTTCCATGTATCAAGTGACATCCAAATATTATAATATGGATAAAATTTATCTGCTAAGCACACTCATTGTTGTCTGATCCCCAAGAAGAGGATGAAGAAGCTAACTTGGTCTAGAAGTACCTTAGTTTAACGGGATTGATGCACTTATGTATCTTGCAAATAACATGAAACCTGATATTGCATTCTTGGTAAATGTGCTAGATAGATACAGTTTCAAACCCAACACATAGATAATGGAATGAAATAAAACACATATTTCAGTATATTTGCTACACACGAGACTTACAGCTTTTTGGGTATGTCTAGAGGATGTCTATAAGATTCTCATAAAACACGTTCTCAAACAAGTTATGTATTCACATATTAAGTCATGAAAATTTCCTAGAGGTCGACGAAGCAAACACTTACAGCAACATCATCAAATAATGTCGAGTCGATAGCATTATATGAAGCCGGACAAGAATGTGTGTGGTTGAGATCAATGACTAATCACATACAAGGAGCATGTGGTTTAGAAGAGATCAAGAAGAACCCAATGATTATCTATGAAGATTGAAGACAATGTTGCTTACATAGCTCATATCTGAGAAGGCTACCAAGGGTGACTGAACAAAACACATATCACCGATGTTTTTCTCAACATATGACTTGCAAAGGGAAGGAGAAATATTGTTGTTCGCCAAATCAAGCCAAGTAAAAATCTAGCTGACCTGTTTACAAAATGTCTACCTAGAAGCAGTTACGAGCAACCATCACAGTTAATCAGCCTTTGCGGACTGAAAGACGTTTGATAAATTAAAGGGGAACATTATATGTGTTGTACTCTTTTTTCCTTGACTAAGTTTTGTCCAAGTGGGTTTTGATAGCAAGGTCTTTAACGAGGCAACATGGTTGATCCTATAGTATCAATTGTTTTTATAATCCTGAAGTACCAAGTTAACATCATCCTCAATTATGTTGTTAATCTATATTATATATATTATAATACATATGAGGGAGAGAAACTTGTACTTTACTTGTAATTTTAAGAGTTTAAACGGGTATAATAGTTTTTTAAATAAGGAATTAAAACTATTATTTAATGAAAAAAGTAAACTTAATGACAATTAAATTTTAACAACTTATATGTTTTAAGTAAAAAGTAAATCAAATACAAAAAAATTTCTTTCAAGTACAGATACCACGTTGTAAATTGTCTTCACCATAGCCACGCGTTTGTATATTGATATATATTTAAGAGTGAGTGTTATAAATTCAGATGTAAATCTCTTATTATTCTCATGTTTATCTACTATTCAGTTAAATGTTTCTCTATTATCATGTTACATGTTTATATGTTATCTCCTTATAAATAGACATCCTTATCAATGAGAATTATGCAATTCTCCCCTCCATTTAGTTTTTTTTTAATAACTATCAATTTTCTATTCTTTAGGGTTAAATCTAATTTCATTCTTCTTTAAATATAATAAATTTATATTCCTTAATATATACCTTTTTTAAATTATATCATAATTTTTTTTTATTTAGTATAGTATTAATTGGTGCAAATTGAAAAGAGGTTTTTAAAAGTGCTACGTAATACATAATTACGGTGCATGATTTTGAATATGATACGTAACTATCTGTGTATATATGGTAGTATATAATACAATTGAGATGACTGAGATATGAATACTGGCTTACAAGTACTCAAAACAATAATTAAAAGTGAAAGAATAAGCTTTTGTAAGCTCGGTCTCTTACTCTCACATCAAGATGTGTGTTGCACTCTCATCTCCGTCTAGTTGCAAATGTGTTTAAACGCCCACGATCACCATTGTTGTCTTCTTGGTATGTTAAAACCACTACGCACAATACAGCATCAAACATTTAAACTCACGAACATAATATAAGTATACATTTTTTGGTCTTTTATTTTGCTTTGTCTTTGATCGATCTCATTCGATAAAAATAAGTGTTTATGTAGTTTTCATAATTCTTTCTTAACATCGGTTATTTAACAGTAATCGACTTGTTTTATTATTTATTAAAATTAACCAAAAAACTAACTGGGATTTAACTTTTAGCATAAGGACATGTAATTTGCAACGTTCTTTTTTTTTGTCAAGTGGTAGCATACGCTGACAAGCTGACGAGTATGTCTTTCATCATCATCATAGTTGTCAAGTGGTAGCACATATTCAAGATAATGGCATGTGATATTAACGAATATTTATTTATATGTATTAATATATTAATTTATTCAATACTTTTTAAAGTGAATTTTAATTTTCATTAAGTTTCATAGATCCAAACATTTGGGGGTCATCTCAACCACTTTGGTTGTAAAGTTGGAGTCCTATTTTTTTTTTTGTTGAGTAAACTTCGTTTTTAGTCCCCAACGTTTGCACATTTTAACAATTTTAGTCTTAACTTTTCGAAAATTTGAATTTAGTGTCTCACATTTCATTTTCTTTTCAATTTTGGTTACAACGTTTACAATCGTTTAAAAAGCCGTTAGACTGCCCTCACATGGTCCTACGTGAGGGGTATTTTTGTTATTTCCGTTTGTTTTAAAGTATGAGTTAAAACAAACGAAAATGACAAAAGTACACCTCATGTGAGGACCAAATGAGGGCAGTCTAACGACTCTTTAAACAACTGTTAAACGTTGAGACCAAAAATTAAAAAAAAATTAAATGTGAGACATTAAATTAGGATTTTTTAAAAATTAAGACTAAAATTGTTAAAATGTGCAAACGCTGTAGACTAAAAACGAAGTTTACTTTTTTTTTTTTTTTTTGTCAAAAGTGAGACTAGAATATAAGACCTCATTTTTAATAAAGTCTTTGGGCCCACTTTGGAAGGTCTTGTGGATCATTACGCTAAACAATTTTTTTAGCGGTGGAGACGTATGAGCTAGGGTGAGCCGTGAGGTCAGCGAAGATGGAGACACGTGGGAGGCGGGACAGGGCTGGCCCAACTTATATGAAAAAAGACATTGACCTGGGGTCTAAACATTTGGGGCCTCATCTCAAAAAATTATATGTAACCAAGTTGGAATTAAAAAAAACCTTTGTTCATTTTAAATTATGAAATATCCTGCTCTAGTGATACGATATTATTGGGGTCGATTCTCGGTGGTACCTTTTTTACAAAACTTTTATATATTTTTCCTATTTTTTGCATTCTATAGAAAAGTCTTTTTAGTGAAAAGTATTTGAACTAACTTTTGTCCGTACAATTTAAAAAAAAAAAAAAAAACCCTATCAAAAGCTCGTTAAAAGTGTCTTTCGATATGAGTTAATAATTTTTGTGTCAAACATAAATAAAAAATACAAACTCTACAAAACTTGAAAATAGTCCCAAATTTGTACTTCGTCTTGGACCCCTAAAATCACTGAACCTCCCATAGACGGGAACCCGATGCAAAGACAATGTATAATTTGAGATTTCAATACCGTCATAATTTAAAACCCCATTAAAGTCCTCTACATGAAGAAATTTGAATCCAATTCCAATTCCAATTCTATTTCGTTTCTCAACCAAACACTTTGAAAACGAAATTTAGATCCCAATTTCAACTAATTACACGAACCAAATACATTACAGTTAATAAAAAAAAAATCAGATTCTAATCCACTGATTTCTACAAACCGAACATGCCCTTGTACTTCATTTATCAATTTATCAATCACTGCGTGTAGCTAAATTATTTTCCACAACACGTTAGTCATCCATATACTGATTTTATCATGAATCACTGGTAATTCGTAAAATCTTGAGCCCACCAGTATATTATCATTTAACAGTAATTCTTTTTCATGTACTCGTTTATGCGAGATGTCACAGTTGCAGCATCAGTTACATAAGTATTCGTAAGACAGCCAGACCAACGGCAGAAATCGAGACAAGAGTACCTATACAATACTTGATCACATCATATTTTGCTGCCTCCAGCTCAGCCCTTAATGAATGAATTTCCTGATACCAAAACAGTATTTTAAAAGTTCATTTCAGACTTTTTGAGATTTGGACAAGTAGATAACAAAAGTGAATGCAAACTCACCCGATCAAGTTTGTTCGTGAGGTTCGCAGTTTCATGATTTTGATTTGATAGCTCGTCTCGGGTTCTCCTGCAATTATTTAGTAGGGGGCAATAACAAGTTAATAACAATGTCATATTGGCAGGAAACAACTATGTTTCTAATAGCTTAAAAAATACATTTTCCAATTACCCCCTTTCAAGATTCAAATCCAGTCGCTGTCCTGCGGTGACTTTGTCAAGTTCATACCTAGATCATGAATAAACGTCAACTTCATACGTTGGTGTAAAGGGGAGGAGGGAGGGGGGGGGGGGGGGGGGGGGTTGGGATTGGTAAAGTTTGACAATGTTGTCCACCACTTGGATGAAGTTATTCCATATTGCAAGCCACTTGAAAATTAGATATTTACATGAACATGGTGTCTGAGTCATAGAGGTGGCAAGACAAGTGGGCAGGGTAACAGGTCCAAACAGGTTATTGTTTAGCATGGTGGGGTTGACCCATAAAAGCATTCACAGCATCTCCTCCATGGCTCCATCCCCATCTAGCTAAAAACAAGTTTATTTCTAAAACTTATACTTTTTATAGAAACCCTCCACATCTCATTCTCCATCCCTATCTCTTTGTTCATATTTATCTTTAGCTTCTCTATTTATGCATATTTTCTTTAGATTCTCAAAAATTGATCTCTATTAAAGAGATGTTGACAGAGCATCAAATTAAAAGCATTCTCTTGTTTTTCTTTAAATTATAAGGATTGAGCATGTATGCATACTCTACCGTGAGTGCTCTAGCCACTTAATTGTCTATTCATACTTTTTTTATATATAAATAAGTAATGCACTAAAAAGATTGCAGAATCATATGCCAACGAAAGTATTTGAACCAGTCAATTAGCCATACCTTAACTCACTGCGCATCTTCTCTATATCACTT
>JBCNJP010000015.1:9451910-9492549 GCA_039602395.1 Deinandra increscens subsp. villosa | reverse complement strand
CTTATTATTCTCATGTTTATCTACTATTCAGTTAAATGTTTCTCTATTATCATGTTACATGTTTATATGTTATCTCCTTATAAATAGACATCCTTATCAATGAGAATTATGCAATTCTCCCCTCCATTTAGTTTTTTTTTAATAACTATCAATTTTCTATTCTTTAGGGTTAAATCTAATTTCATTCTTCTTTAAATATAATAAATTTATATTCCTTAATATATACCTTTTTTAAATTATATCATAATTTTTTTTTATTTAGTATAGTATTAATTGGTGCAAATTGAAAAGAGGTTTTTAAAAGTGCTACGTAATACATAATTACGGTGCATGATTTTGAATATGATACGTAACTATCTGTGTATATATGGTAGTATATAATACAATTGAGATGACTGAGATATGAATACTGGCTTACAAGTACTCAAAACAATAATTAAAAGTGAAAGAATAAGCTTTTGTAAGCTCGGTCTCTTACTCTCACATCAAGATGTGTGTTGCACTCTCATCTCCGTCTAGTTGCAAATGTGTTTAAACGCCCACGATCACCATTGTTGTCTTCTTGGTATGTTAAAACCACTACGCACAATACAGCATCAAACATTTAAACTCACGAACATAATATAAGTATACATTTTTTGGTCTTTTATTTTGCTTTGTCTTTGATCGATCTCATTCGATAAAAATAAGTGTTTATGTAGTTTTCATAATTCTTTCTTAACATCGGTTATTTAACAGTAATCGACTTGTTTTATTATTTATTAAAATTAACCAAAAAACTAACTGGGATTTAACTTTTAGCATAAGGACATGTAATTTGCAACGTTCTTTTTTTTTGTCAAGTGGTAGCATACGCTGACAAGCTGACGAGTATGTCTTTCATCATCATCATAGTTGTCAAGTGGTAGCACATATTCAAGATAATGGCATGTGATATTAACGAATATTTATTTATATGTATTAATATATTAATTTATTCAATACTTTTTAAAGTGAATTTTAATTTTCATTAAGTTTCATAGATCCAAACATTTGGGGGTCATCTCAACCACTTTGGTTGTAAAGTTGGAGTCCTATTTTTTTTTTTTGTTGAGTAAACTTCGTTTTTAGTCCCCAACGCTTGCACATTTTAACAATTTTAGTCTTAACTTTTCGAAAATTTGAATTTAGTGTCTCACATTTCATTTTCTTTTCAATTTTGGTTACAACGTTTACAATCGTTTAAAAAGCCGTTAGACTGCCCTCACATGGTCCTACGTGAGGGGTATTTTTGTTATTTCCGTTTGTTTTAAAGTATGAGTTAAAACAAACGAAAATGACAAAAGTACACCTCATGTGAGGACCAAATGAGGGCAGTCTAACGACTCTTTAAACAACTGTTAAACGTTGAGACCAAAAATTAAAAAAAAATTAAATGTGAGACATTAAATTAGGATTTTTTAAAAATTAAGACTAAAATTGTTAAAATGTGCAAACGCTGTAGACTAAAAACGAAGTTTACTTTTTTTTTTTTTTTTGTCAAAAGTGAGACTAGAATATAAGACCTCATTTTTAATAAAGTCTTTGGGCCCACTTTGGAAGGTCTTGTGGATCATTACGCTAAACAATTTTTTTAGCGGTGGAGACGTATGAGCTAGGGTGAGCCGTGAGGTCAGCGAAGATGGAGACACGTGGGAGGCGGGACAGGGCTGGCCCAACTTATATGAAAAAAGACATTGACCTGGGGTCTAAACATTTGGGGCCTCATCTCAAAAAATTATATGTAACCAAGTTGGAATTAAAAAAAACCTTTGTTCATTTTAAATTATGAAATATCCTGCTCTAGTGATACGATATTATTGGGGTCGATTCTCGGTGGTACCTTTTTTACAAAACTTTTATATATTTTTCCTATTTTTTGCATTCTATAGAAAAGTCTTTTTAGTGAAAAGTATTTGAACTAACTTTTGTCCGTACAATTTAAAAAAAAAAAAAAAAACCCTATCAAAAGCTCGTTAAAAGTGTCTTTCGATATGAGTTAATAATTTTTGTGTCAAACATAAATAAAAAATACAAACTCTACAAAACTTGAAAATAGTCCCAAATTTGTACTTCGTCTTGGACCCCTAAAATCACTGAACCTCCCATAGACGGGAACCCGATGCAAAGACAATGTATAATTTGAGATTTCAATACCGTCATAATTTAAAACCCCATTAAAGTCCTCTACATGAAGAAATTTGAATCCAATTCCAATTCCAATTCTATTTCGTTTCTCAACCAAACACTTTGAAAACGAAATTTAGATCCCAATTTCAACTAATTACACGAACCAAATACATTACAGTTAATAAAAAAAAAATCAGATTCTAATCCACTGATTTCTACAAACCGAACATGCCCTTGTACTTCATTTATCAATTTATCAATCACTGCGTGTAGCTAAATTATTTTCCACAACACGTTAGTCATCCATATACTGATTTTATCATGAATCACTGGTAATTCGTAAAATCTTGAGCCCACCAGTATATTATCATTTAACAGTAATTCTTTTTCATGTACTCGTTTATGCGAGATGTCACAGTTGCAGCATCAGTTACATAAGTATTCGTAAGACAGCCAGACCAACGGCAGAAATCGAGACAAGAGTACCTATACAATACTTGATCACATCATATTTTGCTGCCTCCAGCTCAGCCCTTAATGAATGAATTTCCTGATACCAAAACAGTATTTTAAAAGTTCATTTCAGACTTTTTGAGATTTGGACAAGTAGATAACAAAAGTGAATGCAAACTCACCCGATCAAGTTTGTTCGTGAGGTTCGCAGTTTCATGATTTTGATTTGATAGCTCGTCTCGGGTTCTCCTGCAATTATTTAGTAGGGGGCAATAACAAGTTAATAACAATGTCATATTGGCAGGAAACAACTATGTTTCTAATAGCTTAAAAAATACATTTTCCAATTACCCCCTTTCAAGATTCAAATCCAGTCGCTGTCCTGCGGTGACTTTGTCAAGTTCATACCTAGATCATGAATAAACGTCAACTTCATACGTTGGTGTAAAGGGGAGGAGGGAGGGGGGGGGGGGGGGGGGGGGTTGGGATTGGTAAAGTTTGACAATGTTGTCCACCACTTGGATGAAGTTATTCCATATTGCAAGCCACTTGAAAATTAGATATTTACATGAACATGGTGTCTGAGTCATAGAGGTGGCAAGACAAGTGGGCAGGGTAACAGGTCCAAACAGGTTATTGTTTAGCATGGTGGGGTTGACCCATAAAAGCATTCACAGCATCTCCTCCATGGCTCCATCCCCATCTAGCTAAAAACAAGTTTATTTCTAAAACTTATACTTTTTATAGAAACCCTCCACATCTCATTCTCCATCCCTATCTCTTTGTTCATATTTATCTTTAGCTTCTCTATTTATGCATATTTTCTTTAGATTCTCAAAAATTGATCTCTATTAAAGAGATGTTGACAGAGCATCAAATTAAAAGCATTCTCTTGTTTTTCTTTAAATTATAAGGATTGAGCATGTATGCATACTCTACCGTGAGTGCTCTAGCCACTTAATTGTCTATTCATACTTTTTTTATATATAAATAAGTAATGCACTAAAAAGATTGCAGAATCATATGCCAACGAAAGTATTTGAACCAGTCAATTAGCCATACCTTAACTCACTGCGCATCTTCTCTATATCACTTTTAAGTTTCTCCGTCTCACGTTGCAACAAAGAAAAATGGTTTTCCTGTAATGATTCCCAAACAGTTAAACTCGTCAATAGAACATAGTGCATACCATAATAATTGTCCAAGAAGAAGAAGATATGGAACTAGGCATGGGAATCTCAATATCGCTATGTTAGAATATCACCAGTAATGTGGCCTTGACTATTTAGCGTGTTTGTGGAATAACTAAAACAAACAAACAAACAAACAAACATACCTAGTAAAATCCCACTCATAGAGTAGGGTTTGGGGAGGGTGAGATGAGGGCAAACCTTACCTTTATCACATGTAATAAAGAGGCTGCACCCAAAGAGACACTAGCTCAAAAAACAAACAAAGAACGCATACAAACAGTAAACATCAAGTATCAAATACCCAAAGCACATAAAGGAACACATAGAGCATAAAGGTCCGAACCAGGGTAGCATGATACAACCAGACAACCCGAAGCAAGCCCAACTTTACAAGGCCAGCCCAATGCGATTCCACAAGTTAGGCCCAAGAGAAAAGGCCCTAAACCCAATCGGTTGGTAAATTGAAGAAGTCAGAATACTTATTCCCTAATTTTCATTACATGAAGTCCATTCCGCCACCTTCTGCATGAATCCCATGATTCCATTATTTTCCTTGCTTTTAGATCAGTCGCTTGTTTTCTAAAGTACTATTTAAGTTGGTATTCGGATTGAATAAAAGATAGAAGAGAAAACTGCAGCAAAGTTTATCTTTAGTTTATGTTCATTTTTATCGTATTTACTTTTTGTAATCGCCTTTAATTCTTGGGAGTTTGTAGGTTTTCTCCGTAAACCTATCATAGCATACATAACATAACAGTGTGGTGTATCGAGTATCTAAAGCAGTTTGTGGAATAACTATAGGTGATAATATTGCATTCACAACCAACTGCCTTAAGGGATGGTAAATGCCAAGAGTTACATAGTACCATGTCATCATCTTGTTTAAGAACATAAAGAAAAGTTAGATAACTTTACAGATTAATCGCAACTATTTTGATCAAATTAAGACATTAAGGTTATCTTTCGGTTTCCCAACAGATCGACTATTATGCCATCCATAAGTGCCTTCATCAAACCGAACCCGCCTAAAATGAACATTCAAATACATTGCATTAAATATTTGCGAGCAGGTCTATGTCGAAAAGATAGAATATTCATCATATAGTCATTTAAATATGAATTGGAAACAATTACATTCACATTAGGACCTCTAGGGAATGCACAACAGAAATCATACAGCCTCATTATAATCTAGGTTAGACTAATGGCATAAAATGTTTCAATTTGTAAATAGGAGCATCACAACAGTAAAGAAACTAATCACCTGAGAGCTTTGCACTCGAGACTTGAATTTCCCCAAATTACCATCTTGAATCATTTCAATCTACACCACAAAGGCAGACATTCAAAGTTGAGCCAAAAACATCAAATATTGAAAGATACCATTGGCATCATAAGATTAGAAACAATTAAACAAACCCTCTGCATTTCACCCTTGGAGACGAAAGACTCAGCCACGTTTTCCAAACTGTCATTCAAAACCTCGATAATGGCAGAGGTAATTGCCTCAGCTTGCTTTGAAGGCACACCTTCTCCTTCTAATCTCCTCACCTAATAATACCACGAAAACCTAAGCAGATTGAAGCAACTCGATAGCAGTTAATGATAATAAACATAAGGAAATAATTGAGAACGTCGGAAAATCGGCTTACTAGGGCTAGGGTATCGACGAGGAACAGGCGTTTCCCGTTAGGTTGAACAAACTGAGAAAGTTTCCGGTAGTTGAATAATCTGTTGCCATGATTTGGATGAATGTGAGGTGAGACTGAAAATGTATTTGTGGAGACGAAACCGTTATCGAGAAACGGTTTACTTATAGGCTGGACGGACCTCAATTTGGTTCCGGCCCGGACATTGACTGCTAAAGCTGCCATTAACATTGAATCTGAGATCGAAAACTCTAATTTCTTCCTATCAAATCAATCAGATGAATTTCCCTCGATGAGCTAGAAGTCTAGAACTGTTGATCAATCTGACCTAGGGCTTTGGTTACTATGTGACCCAAGTTCTAATCCAAGGGGAGGCAGTTTTACCCCATGTTGTTCCAGGAGGGGGTTTCTGCCAGGAGAAAGCTTCAGGAGGGGGTGTCTTGGTTCTCACGGAGGTCCGAGTAATCGACCTTGGACATAGCCCCGCAAGGGTAGGTTTACACGTGAGACCAAAGTCGCCTGATCGATGCCGTTCCAAAAAAAAAAATCTGACCTAGACGGTCACGTTGACGTTTATTTGACCTCGATCAGGATATATCTGCAAGTTAAGTCATACACTTATGTAGAATATTTTGTGATTATAAATTAGATCTGCACGTTTACAAATAAATAGAATGCAAACTGAGATCAAGTTAAGCTGCTAAAACTTTTTATGTAGCGCAAGCCGTTAAAACTTTTTATATAGCAAATGAAGCCGTTTTAAAACTACAATTTTCTAATTCAATGCACTTTATTTACACCGAGATATAAATTCTTAACTAAGAAACTTTTTATATAAAACTTATTATATAGCAGACTAAGCCGTTTAAAACTTTTTATATAGCAAATGAAGCCCTTTAAACACTACACGTTTCTAATTCAATGTACTTCATTTACACCAAGATATATTATCTTATCCGACTTCTTTTATTGCGTATCAGTTTGCGTCAAAAAAATCAGAATGTCGAGTCAATTGACAGCTTTTGGAGGAGAAAAAATGGTATTGAGAATCTGAATCAAGACTGATATATTCTCAGTCAATTAAATCATGGGTTGTTACAGCTTACAACTAAAGGTAGCAGTAGATACATGCTTTATACATATATATAGGGCTTATGCATAAATGGTCAACAATACAGATAACAACAGGTCTTCGAGTCGACCCTCATGGGTGCAAATAGTTGCAGGAAGCTCCCTTCTTACACCGCCCGGTTTCGTAAAATTTACAAATACGCTGCCCTTTTGGTGGTGTTCTGGAATAACCACCACCACCATTTCCACCGCTACCAAATGAAGACTGCCTAACCCATGGTTTACCGTTCCTACTATAACCCGAATCCTCAACCCTGTAACTTCTTTCTCTCGGATTGTTGATGTCGAATCTCTCCCCACCGTAATTTTGTTGGTGCGGGTCCCATCCTATAGTCACGCCCCGACTCATGTTTAAATGTGGAGCAACCTGTGTCATGATTTCTTGAGCTGGTCTTCCAAAATTATTCCCGCCACCTTGTGGGTGAACTTTGGCTAATCCAACGGCCAAAGGTTGTGGTAGGGATTGTGGTGGTTGGGGTGGTGGTGGAGGTTCTACAGTATCAACCATTGCAGGCTGCACCGTGCCATCACCTGGTTCCTTGTGGTCGGTTCTTACCAATTCTGGGCTAGAGTCCTTTAATTTTGTAGTTGTGGGTTCGGCACACTCATCACCTGCTTCTTTGTGGTCAGTTCTGGATTGAATTACCAATTCTGGGCTAGGGTCCTTGAGTTTTGTAGTTGTGGGTTCGTTGCACTCACCCTTGTTATGTTCGTTTGAACCACCTGCCCGATCATGGCTCGTTTCAGAAGAATTGGTTTCTCTTTCTGGCTCATCAGCTTTCGTGGAAGTATTTACATCACTCGTGTCTTTGGAAATAGTTTCTCGAGGCATTTCAGGCCACTTAAGCTCTAAATCAGTTGAACTCTTGACAAAATCAAATACATTATTATTGTTGCCTTGAGAAGTCCCGGCGATGGTGGTGGTGGTGGTCGTGGTGGCAGTAGTCGGTTGAAACGGAAAATGTATCTCGGCTCCATTGGAACTAAAGGTGTCACTTCTTGAACCCGAAGCCTGAATATTAGGGGTGGGACTGAAGTCCTCAAAAGACCCGCTAAACAAATCCTCTACAAAATTGTTCCTTCTTGATGTGGGTGAAGGGAAACCATTTTGAGACTCCATTGCATCCACCTCAGCCAACAAATCTGATACAGATTCTTCCGCCAAGGTGCTAAACTCGATTGTTTCACGAACACCTTGCCATGCTGGCAAAGAATTATATCCAGGCTGTGATGATGGTTGGGGTGATGAAGGAATTGCTTGCTCCACGTTGGCACTTGTAGTAGCAGCACGATCAGTAGGCGAATACCCAGCCCATTCTTCAGCTGTTTCAGGAAGGTGGGCCCCGCCAACATTCCCGGCTTCTTTATCTACAACATTTTGAACTTTTTCAACTACATGGGCTTCTTTATCTACAACAATTTGAACTTTTTCAACTACATGGGTAGCCGTCGTCTCTTTGGGTGTGGGACTTGGCAAATCCATGAGATCTGCATTTGCAATATCAAAAACCGAAGACACATTATTAGTACCCTTAGCATTTCCCGCGGGTGTAGGACTAGCCAGATCTGTCGTGTTTGACTCATTTGACTTCCCAAAAGAAAGCGTGTTAGTGGTACCATTGGCAATCCAGTTTTGTACAGCAGATAATCCCGTGGAACCATGAGTGCCAGGTAACTTCTCATGGTTGACCGCTTTTTGTGTAGATAGATTAGTAGTGCGAACTGTGAGACCCTCAATTCGTGAACCAACTTTATCAGTGGCAGTTTTAATGTTCAATTGTTGTTTCAAAACATCATTTAAGAGTAAAGAGTCATCCTCTCGATTCGTCCATATCCTCATGTCTTGTGGAAAGTATCCAGTTGTACTCCATTTCTGCAACTGTACCATACAAAACGGTCCTTGAATTTTTCCACTCGGGTCTCGATAATGCCAAATTTTGTCCAATTCATTATTGTTAGAAGTCGGAGTGTTCTTCATAGAGTACGATGAAGTACTTGTTTCTGATACAGAGTTATGATTGCGGTCGGTAACCGTTGACCTGTTATAATCAACCTGACTTTGTGGTCGACCCGAACTACTAGGCCCGTGAGCATCTTTTTTCATGTTTATTCTCCCTGCAGCCTTGGTAGAAGTAAGACCCTCTTCATTTTTCATTGACCTGCTATTAACATTTTTTGAAAAATCTTTTCCTTCTTTAGTAGAGCTTGTATTTTCCCGACTAATTCCAGAATACTTCGATTTCTTGTGGTCTCCTGTAGATTATACAAAATTACCATGGTTATTGTGATAATATATTTGTATAATGGAAGAGGTGTTTTTCAAAAAGGATAAAACCAACCATTTTCTTTATTAAAATACTCCTCTGTGTCATCACTTTCATAATCTGGATTCATTTTAGGATCAGAATGAACTTCGGGAATTTCCCGCAATCTGCGTTCACGCTCCTCAGGTGTCTTAAGAAGTTGGAGTTTCTCCACATATTCTCTAAGAGTGAAATCCGTCAAGGAACTCAAGGTCCCATCAGATGACTGACATTATTAATATTATTATTAAAAAAATACATAAACAAGTTATCTATCATCGTCATCAAAGGATATCTTTTCTTATGCCCTTTTTCACTAGCTCGATCACGAAGATTATTAAGCCGCAATGTCTCCGCTTCCATCAACTAAATAGAAAGAAATGGGAAATAATAAATTCTAAACCAATGAAAAAATTAATAATCATAATTCCAGACTACAATATATCCTACTATATTGAAGTAAATATGACTCACATCATTGAGCCTCACAGACTGGAGGGACACCGCCTTGTCCTGTATCTCACCCTAAATCAAGCACAAAATTGGAACAAAAGGAGAAAAAAAACAAAACAATAAAGGAGTGTAAACAGCACAAAAAACTTACAACAGTAAAGCGTTTTACAAGCCCGCACTTTATACTCTGTCTCAAACGTCTGCATTCATCCTAAAAACAGAAAGGACAAAAGCATAATTAATACTATTAATATTACGTTTTATGATTACTATTTAAACAAGGAAAAACAACCATCACCTCAGAAAGATCTTGATTTGAAATGGTAGCAATTGACACAGTCTCCTTCTTGTCCAAATTTAATACTTCAAGCACAACATCTGCAGATTTACTGCCAACTTTATATGGTGCATCTGCTTTACTTGTACCTGCAAACAGCAACCATACTTTCTAGTAACACAGTTGACATAAAAGTTACCAAAATGGTATGTTAAAATGCAGTACCTACAACTTGGACAAGTCTGTACATGTCATGTTTTTTATCAGTACCAGATATTCTTATTCGTACAATCGAGCCAACCACTTTTCTTTGAAAATTTTCACCATCCCCAATAAGATTTTCCATGAATTTCCGGCGCAGGTATACTAAGTTCATGTTATGGATATCAATGGCAGCATATTCATTTATTTCATTTTGTGGTGCTCGTTCTTCAGTTTTCTTGTGGTTTCTCTTTTTCTTTTCTTTACCCGCTGTCACCGTATTATCAATATTCCAATCAGGGTCGACCTGTTTTGCAATACTCTTGATTTTGTTCTTAGGGGGATCTTCATTTATGAAAAAATGAAATTCTAGAAGCTTTAACATTTCAAAATGACCAACACGTGGTTTACCAAACAGAATCTTTAGCCTCGAATCACACACGATCTGGCTTTTCTTTCGAGGGTCTCGAAGATTGTTTCTTTTTATGTACTCTAACATAAGTTCTTGAACATCAAACTGAGATAACACTGATGTATCACCATTTTTCATGTGTGCAACAAAATCTAAAAGCTCTTTAGTTGCCCAGTCCTTCAATGGAATCACAGATGACCTTTCCTCAGTACCTGTTTTTTTCTTAATCACAGTCTCCTTATGGGGTATTATACTAATCTGCTCATCTGTCTTCCTTCTTTTAGATTCAACATGCCCCCAGATTCTGAGACATATCTGACGAAATGTTTTTCAGATCATTGTCTCCATTATCTACGCCTATTGATGGAATAACTGAATCCGTTGCACTAGCTTCTTCCCCAGGATTTTTAGCTTGAGTAATTACAGTCTCCTTATGGGGTACAATACTAATCTGCTCATCTGTCTTCCTTCTTTTAGATTCAACATCCCCCAGATTCTGAGACATATCTGACGAAATGTTTTTCAAATCACTGTCTCCATTATCTACACGTATTGATGGAACAACTAAAGCGGTTGCACTAGCTTCTTTCCCAGAATTTTTAGCTTGAGTAAGTTCATCAAGTGTTAAAGATAATTTTCCTTTTAAATAGATCCAATACACCTTGAAAAGATATTCCCAACTAGTTTTGTCGTCAAAATCCACTTGTGCCTGGACAACTTATACACTATTAGGGCGAGCAAGTGATAGCAGAAAATTATTATTAAGTCTTACACATAACGGTTCATACATTAATTAAACTTCTAATTATGGTACCACAGTTTTGTAATATCAAACATGGATTACACAAGTAATATCAATATTACATTATTTAATAACGCTATAATGCAGCATACCTTCTCGTCTTTTTCTTGTCCACCATTTTCGATCAGCATGATTGTTTTCATGCACACCGTGCAGAAGCCTTTATCGCCTCTGACACAAAGGTAATCAGTCTTTTTTAAGCACCCTTTGCACAATGAATATGTACAAGTGTAGCACATATGATGAGCTGCCTTCTGGCATACACTACATATATGCCAACCTGAAATTCATCATAACACCATTATAATGAAATGTGCTTAGAACTTACTTAAATCAACAATGGCTGCTAAAAAGAGTAAGCATAGTATCAATTTGCAGCACTAAGGTTTCTTGATTTTCAGACACAGTTTCGAGAGAAGTAAAATACCGCAGTTCCACTTAGCTTTCGATCGGAAAAACGCCTCGTCCCTCTTCACACAAGCAGGATGATACGCCTTTGGACATCCTCTAAACGAAAAAGAAACCATGTTACTCCCCAATTAAAATCAAAACTTTCACATTATCATTAACTGAATAAAAGTAATGCTGGCATGCAGTTTGATTGAAACCCTAACAAATACACATCAAATTCAATCGACAATTGTGTTCTACGATTGATGAATACAGACCTGCGATCACAGAGGACGAGACTCCCACCATCGAAGCAAATAAAGCAAACATCCTCATCCTCTTCTTTAACCATCTTCGCACTCGTCTTAACAGGCGGCGATTTCGCCTGAGCCCTAGGCGGGCGGCCTCGCTTCTTTTTCACCATCTCACCTCCTCCGCCTCCATTCCGCAGCTCCACCTCCATTCCCTCCGCCGGATCTCCACCCGTCTTCGAGCCGGCCTCGCCCTGTACTTCCTGAATCGGTTGACTTTGGTCAGAGCTTTGACTCTCAGCTCCGGAATTCCGAACCGCTTCCATCGATTAAATGAATCAGTCAATCAATCGGAGTAAGTTTGAACTTTGAAGTGAGTTCATGGTGTCCAATTAATTAATTAATTACAGAAGGAGAAGGGAATTAGGAAACCCTAGATTTGGGAGATTGGGAGGGCGATGAATGGTACGAGGCATGTTTGGTTGGAGTCAGAAATGGAGGTGGTGGTGAGTACGTGTTGTTTGACTTCTACGTCGTCGTTTTGGGGGTGGATGATGAGGGTGAAGAAGTGCGTGTTTTGGGTGGAGTTTTTAGCTTTCGGGCAAGAGTTTCGTGTTTACGCGAAAGAGAAGTGCGTTTAGGGGGCGTAGATTCTCTCTTTCTCGGATGGATACTTGGCGACACGTGATTCGGTTTTTCTGTGTTGCCTTTTCACGTTTAAATTAAACTCGCATCATTTTCTTTACCAATGTCTTTTCTTTTCATAAAGCTACGGAAGTCATTTATTTATGATTTATCATTAAGTTATGGAAAATTGGAAATAGTCTTGGTGTTCAAATTTCACATAATCACATTTCGTATTTCGTTTTAGGTTTTATAAATTATGTCTATGATCCAAATGTTTATATTTTTATAATATCTTTAGCTTCTTATGCTAACTGTTGTTAAAATTTTCCGTTAAATTAGTGTAAAACGACAATAATACACCTACCATTTTACTTAAAAATAATCAGAGGCGGCAGGGATGCGGTGACGACGAAAGCGGTGGTGGTGGTGGCGATGACGGTGACAGAGTGGTGGTAGAGGTTTTTTTAGTTTTTTTTAAATAAAAGGGTAGGGGTATAATTGTCATTTTACGCTGACTTAAGGGAAAAAATCTAACGGCAGTTAACGTTAGGGACTAAAGGTGTTACAAAAATGAAAATCTTCGAACCATATCCGTAATTTTTAAAACCCAGATGCCAAAGGTGAAATTTAAAAAAACCATCGTAATTTATCCTTTATTTATATAAAGAGGTAAATTGCTAAATTAAAAGTCATCTTTAGATTTTTTTTTTTTTTGTTGCCAATGGCATGTTGTTGAGTGATTAAGGTGATCCAGGTTTTATTCTTGCTCCCAGCAATATTGTTCTGAGGCATGAGGGCTCTATGAATGAAGAACATGATCTTGTGTCTCTGGTTCGATCCCGAGAGCGACCGGATTTTACCACCAATGGGCCTTCAGGCAGGTGGGTTTTCCCCGGAGCTGGAGATAACTTAGATGTGCTTAAGGACTTCGTGCGGCTGGGCCAGCTAGCAGTGGTCTCTTACCATTAGATCGCCCGGTACAAAGTACCCGAATAATTCTATGTTTATTACCCATTTAAAAGAAATTATACTTTTAATGAAACGCATTATGTATTCACTTCCTTCTAGATCATGTAGCTCAGCAAACTCCAATGTCAGCCTATGATTCAACATTTTGACCATATAGTCAATCATTCATAGCACACTTATTTGGTAAATGTGATCGGAACCTCTCATTTGACCGTTTCATCATTCATAAGCATTTGATCATAAGTTACAAGGATAAAAAACAAATAAATAAATAAATAAATAAATAAAAAAGACAAAGAATTCAAGTAGCTTCAACAATACTACTATGGTCAGCGATAAAAATAAAACAATCACTCTTGAATCTATCTTTAAAAACAATCACATAAAATTTAAACTAAGTAAAAGAAGATGGTTTGATCATCATCTTATGGTCAACTATTGTAACGCATTGCTATCGCACCATCGTCATTGCACAACCACATATGTCTCATTTATATTAAAGTAAACGATATTTGGACAACTAAAAGGGTGGTTCGGTTAATGTTGAGGGGTGGATATGATGGAGGAGATCTCTTTTAAATAATTATGATTATTAGTAGATAATTATTAATTATAGTTATATATATTATTTTTAATGTTTGAGTTGGCTATCCATAAAAACTTGGTGGCAAAGTATTTGTTTACATCTTATCCTTGTTATGATTGCTTAATATGTCAAGGTGGAAGGTGGAACTAATAGTTGGCATTTTAAGTATGTTTGATTGTTATTGGGTTAACGGGTTGGGAGCTATGTGCGTATGATAATTTCTAAAGTAAGTTGTCTGTAAATGATTAATGTTATATGCTAATGAAATCTCGAGGAGATGTTACATTGTATATAAAAGTTGCAGGTAAGTCTGGGCCCAAGTTGAAAAACTAGTAAATTTGGCTAAGTATGGAAAATTCAAAAAATATAAGCTTGGCCGCTGGAAATCTAGTTTTAGGCGATATGCGTAAAACCAGGACCTCATTTATGCGATACGATAGGAACTTCCTGGTGATACACCTCTTTTTAGGCTATACGCCTAAAACCCTGTTTAAATTATTTTTCTTGTTTTACTTTATTTCAAGCATTCATGATTACATTTTGAGTGTAGGATTACGTTGGATGTTATGCGGGTCAAGATCAAGCCATCGTTTGAAGAGTCGAACACCACTTGGAGGTTGTGTTTTAATTATGTTTAAGCATGTGACAACCGGCAATTTCTCAAGTGAATCCCGTTAACAACTTGTGTTGTCTTTAGTAAACGTCCGTTACATCAGTTAACTAGAATAGTTACACGAGCATTGCACATGAGTCTAGACGTCGGTTAACTGACTTGAATGGATATATTTATAATTTGATATATAAATTATATTTTATGATCTCACGAAAACGTTTTGTCGTTTTATGTGGTAAATATATTTATTATTTTCACGTGGTATATATGTATATATATATATATACGCACGTCGTTTTATGATTTTATGTGACGATGTGTCGCGCAATAATACGAACCGTTTCTATAATTTTATAGAAATTTAAAAATAGATAGTTATGGGTTATAACTATGATTTTATGTGAATCATTTATATAATTATAAATTGGTATTTATGATTTTATGTGCATCAATTCGGGTTTATATTCTGTAAACGTTACACGTCAATTATATTGTGACAAACACACGTATACATTCGATTTAGGGTGTTCTCCGTTAACTCCGTTAGAGTTAGCTAACCCTCCGTTAAACTCAAGGGGCTTATCTTGCCATTTGTAAACTTATTTTAATTGATCAAACCTGTAAGGGCCTATCTTGTAATTACTAAAATTCAAGTTACGTTCTTGTAAATGGGAGAGGGACCTATATTGCCATTATGGAAAAGTTATAATTTGAAACATAAGAAACTGTCGAACGTAATTCACGACCGTAGACCGTCGCAATCAATTACTCGCCGGTTACGCCTTGAATCGATCATCACTGATTTGGATTCATAACCACATTCGCATTCAATCATTTGGTAAACCTCAAGCACATAACTCACCCTCAGTCGTCCGCTTCTCTCTCGTTTACCATTTTTTTTAAAGTCTCCAGTGAACTCGAATTTCCGGCCAAAACTTCACCGAATCACCACCATTCGCACAGCACTGTGATCGCCATCCTCTTCTAAGTATCCCTGTAGCAACGTATTTGGGAACGAAGCACCGTCGGGAAGTTCGAGTCGAGATTTTTCGGTTTCTTTTCGGGTTCTAAAACACGTCACAACTCATCTTCGATTTGAGGTAACCCTTTCCCTATGTTAATCGCACGCTCCTGAGTATCCCTTTCGAGTTTTATGATTTTCCGGTCGCCGGAAAATATCTCCGGCGACATTAGGGTTTGTATGGAGAAGATGACAACATGCTTTGATTGTTTATATATTTAACTTGCTGGATAAATGAACAAATCAGCGGCTGGCCGAATGGCCAAGGGTTGGGATGTGTACTTGCGAAGTCGCGGGTTCTAGCCACGGGCTGCCCGTTTCTTTTTTATGTTTTTCGCTAAAATCTGGTTGTGTATTACCCGGTGATGATAAAACCATTTCTGGTCGGAATATAATCCAAAAGAGGCGCTGGCCTGGTGGTTGATTCTCTGTCTTGTGATCCAGAGGTCGCAGGTTCGAACCTGCCGACCTCCGGTTACTTTTAAATCTTTTCTGTTTTATTTTTACACCTTGTTCCACATATTGTTTCACCCTAGAACCATCCCCGACCTGTTTCTCTACGTTATATTAGACCCGTGGGTTCTCGTAGGATTCTTTTATTTTACCGTACGAAAAACGTTATGATTTGAATTGATTAAAAACTTGATGATCTCGTTTATATTAATACAAATTAGTTATAAACCTAGAATTATATATGTCTAACTTATTTTCATGAACTTATATACGTGCGTATATTGCGTACATTTTTGGTGACCAAGTGAATAATATATACTTGAATTGTGGACAAGTAAAATTCTTTTAAAACCCTCGAAATTTTGACGCGACATCTAAATATATATATTGGACGTTTATTTTTTTTTCATACTCTTCACTACACCTCGACATTATATTCATGAACTTATATACTTACCCGATCACCTCCACATTTATTATTTGGAATAATATACGCGTATTGATTTTCATAAAATATTTGATTCTTTGATCTAAGTGTCATCTTTGACTGCTTTCGATTAAACGGTTTTTATCACGTGTTGAAAATTATCACATGCGTCTTATTTGGAATTATTTGATAACACACCGTCGTCTAGTCTATGTTACTCATGTGCGGACACACACTTATGTATGTAAATTCAATAGGTGCTTGGTAGTTACGCAAGACTCGGAGTCTTACTAAATTGTAGCAGCGCACCCTAAGGTGAGTTTCACAACCTTTACGTTATGTCCGCTTTTGGACGATAACACACGCAAACACGTTACACCCGGGTTAGGGTGATAACACGACAACGTTTATGTATGATTAAAGTAGAAAACCAACATATATCACATGTTCACGTAAAATGCTTATCTTTGAAAGTCCTTACTTATCGAACCGTTAATAGTTTATAGCGAGGGGATATTGGGTAGTACTACTGGGGTCTGACAAACCCCACTCAGCGGGCACGAGATGCACCACCCGACTGGCGGTCGGACTGAGGACAATGTCAGCCTAACTTAACTTACAACTAATTGGTCAGCTTCGGTTGCGAACGTTTTAGTGACATGAACTTAGGCTCGCTACCTACGATATGGATTGTACTGTTAATATACATGCTTACATACGAATAAAAACTGTTGTATTCGTACTGCATAACTATACTAGTTATACTTATGTGCTTATGTGAACTCACCAACATTAGTTGACACTTGTTCTTATGCATGCTTTGCAGGACGCTAGGAGAATCGGATTTTTGGGCACGTACGCTGGTTAAACCTTTCATTTTGGGAATCCGTTTTTAACATTTTCAAAACTTAGTCTTAAACTGGTTGTTTACTTAATGGGCGCTTGTTTTTGCGCGACATTACTTATTTATGCTTCCGCTGGATTTTAAACTATGGTTTCAATATTTTCCGTTTGGAAATATATATTTACAATTTGAACCCTAAACTTATGTTTGATGTAACTAATGACTCGGGTCCTGGTCTGGTTCACACCCCACACGGTAAAACTCCGTTAGTGGAAATTGTGGGTGTGACAAAGCAGCTTTAATAAAGTTGTGTACTCTGATAATAGTGAATGTTTAAATGGGTTGAAAGTTGTTTTAAGTGAGTTGTGTCATCACATATTTGAAAAAAGTTTTTAAATACGAAAATTTTAGGGACCGATTTTCCAAACGCGTTATTCCGTATTTTAAAGAGAAGGGTGTTACAATAATTGAATGCTTGAACGATCAACGGATTATCTGGGGGAACCTTTTTATTGAACGTGATTTTTTTGGTACAAGGAAATTAAGAACCTTCTAGAATGGTCAAGAAAAGGCTCTATAGCCGTTATCCAACGTTCAGTAGGCGGTTCGGGTACAAACTGGTTTCTGTAACCGGTTTCTATATTGAAGACTCTAACCGTTTTGCAACCGGCGGGGCGGGTTGTAACTGGTCCGGTTACACTACTAACCGGATACATCCCCAACCGATCACGTTTTTTTTTTCTAACCGGTTCTACAACCGGTTGGGTTGTGCACCTCTACTGCTATCTGAGAATCCCACGTTTCATGTCCGGACTAAACACATTGAAGTGATCCATTATCACTTTATTCGGGAAAAAGTGTTAAGTGAAGAAATTGATTTCAAATATGTGAATACTTTTATGCAGGTTGCTGATATATTCACAAATAGCCTACCCAAAGAGAAGTTGAACAAGTTTTTTTAAAATATGGACATGGCGGAAGCAAATATCGAGAGGTCGTATTGAAGTTAACGATATTTGAAGGACTAAAAGGGTGGTTCGGTTGATTTCAAGGGATGGATGGAGGAGATCTATTTTTAAATACATTATAATTATAGTAGATTATTATAGTTATATATTTTTTTAATGTTTGAGCGGTTGAGCCGACTATCCATAAAAACTTGGTGGCCAAGTATTTGTTTCTTGTAAATAGTCTAGAAGGTTTCTTAATTCTTTTGTACCCAAAAATTCATGTTTAACAAAAGTTCCTTGAGATCATTCGTTGAATCGTTGATCGTTCAAGCATTCAAGGGCGGCTTAATTATTTAAGGGACTCAAGGCGAACTTAAAGTTTGAGGCTCTTTTTTAGAAAAATAAATTAAGTTCGTAGTGTCGGTTTATATTTTTCAAAAAAAATCACCAAGAATAAAACACCTAGTCGATTTATAAACTAAGTTGCTTTCTTAACAAGTCAAGTTTGTTACTTTAAACAAAAATCATGCCTCAAGTTGGTTTCTTTAAACAAAAATCATACCTTAAGTTGATTTAGCGAATTTGATAGTGTGTTAAAAGGAAAAAAAAAACATTTAGACGATAAGAAGTTGTCAAATAAAAGAAAAATCAAAATAATAAGAAAACATGAAAAAATTATAAGAGGCAAGAAGTCAAAAGAAAATAAGTATGAAAAAAGATTAATTGCTTGGATTCGAACGTAGATTACTTGGAAGAGAAGATAAATTTATCACTCCACTATTCCAAAAAATAATTATAAATTTCTAACAACATCTTTATAACATACATCACTTACAACTTTTTTCTTATGAAAATGAGGCCAAAAATGTTAGGGCCCTAGAAAATTGCCTAAAATGTTAACCAAAGTGAGCCGGCGGTTCAAACATTCAATTGTTAAGTTGGTTTTCTAGAATAATCCCGTGGGTTATAAGTTAACAATTTGGTGTTCTTGAATTGTTGTTGCTATTATATGCATGGTAGCAACAACAAAACAAAAACACTAAATTGAAAAACTTGTTTAGAAAGATTGCAAGATAATAAAGTTCTTGTTAATTTTAACACAGAAAAACAAGAACACTAGATTGAAGAATTTATTTACTCTGCATGTGCTTGTTAATCTTAGGATGCATAACATGAGTTAAAAGTTTTGGGAAACTAAAGAATTTGTTTAGAAAGAATGCAAGATAATGAAGTTGTGATAAAGATCAGTACTTGTATCTTTTATTCTTTTATCTTTTAAATATGAAAAGTAGTTGTACAAATATCTGAGAGTAAATTCATGGATCATTATCATGGTTTGGATAAAAGATAATGGATTTGGTCTCTAACGTTTTATCATGGATATAGTTATTTAACTTTTCATTCATCTTTTATTCATGGTCTAAAAATTTAACGGTGTTAATTTGATAAGTTAACTCGGAGGCTATTTTTAACTTTCCGATCTTTGACTTTAACCCTTGTTTCTTTTTAAATTTTATGTTCTTCAAGTTTTTCATTTATTCATATATATATAACTCTGTTTTATGATACAGGGATCCAAAACAATAAAATTAGCAATTTATTTACGTTGATTTTCCAAATATGACGGGTTCATCATGGATCTATGTGGTCAAATCTTTAGTGGGTTTCAAAACCAAAATAGTTGGATCCATTGTTTTTTTTTAATAGAGATAGACGGCGATGTTACCCACATCGTCCAGGCGGGATGGTGTAAGTGGAGGGCAGCATCTAGTATTTTGTGCGACAAAAGGTTCCTGGTGAAACTGAAAGGAAAATTTTATAGGGTGGCGATTCGACCGGCTTTGTTGTATGGTAATGAATGTTGGGCAATCAAGAAGACTCAAGCGAGAAAGTTGGAGACGGCAGAGATGCGGATGCTGAGGTGGATGTGTGGTCACACGCGGTTGGACAGGATAAGGAACGAGGTGTTTAGAGGTAAACTAGGGGTTGCACGTATCTCTGATAAAATTAGGGAGGGAGGTTGAGATGGTTCGGACATGTGAGGAGGAGATCGTTGATGGCACCGATGAGGAGCGTAGAAAGACTAAATGTGGAAGGGAAAAGGAATAGAGGTAGGCATAAGCTAACGTGAGATAAGCATATTAGACATGATTTATTAAACTTGCACCTTTCTAATAAAAATGGGAACACTAATTTTCTTCCTTTATTCTCTGCTGGTCTCATTCTCCTTAGTTATACTCCTTCCCAAATTAATTCTTGACTTGTGGCCTACGATCACTCCTTGTTTCTCATATAATAGCAACAGTTGTATTTTTCCTTTGCATCTTGTATTTTGAATTTGAATACCATAATGCAATTATTATGGTATCAAAGCATGATCAATGATAGGGTTGTTTGAAGACGTAGAATAAGAGTTAGTGACTTTTAGGTTTGTCTTTTTTTAGGGCATCCTTTTTTTCCTATCCTGCTGAATATCATGGGTGTGTGTGTGTATTTGTGTGTGTGTGTGTTTCTGTGTTTGGTTCACCTCAACCATAGTTTTTTAATCCACTGGTTGGCTTTCCGATCAACATTTGGTCTTTCCTTTTAATAGAACTTGAAACTATATTTGTGGTGTTTATCGTTTTTTTGGTTTGTCTTTCTTGTTTGGTTGTTTTACGAGTCAGAGGTCTCTTTGGATGCAACTTTTTTATCCCTCGGATTAAAGGTAAAGTTTGTTCTCTTCCCACCCTCTCCGGACCCTACCTTTTGGGTGAGATTTCCTTGGATATTTGTTGTTGTTGTTGTTATGAGCATCCTATAGTGGTTTCTTGATTTTTGAAACATGTGTTTTTAGGAGGTTTTGTATAAGGTAGCGGACTTATCATACGTAGTCACTTTCAATCGTTGTGAATGATATGGTGGTATTTTTGTCAAGAAAAAAGTTTAAAAACTCAAAGTACACTATCTAAGATCGTGTTCCTCAATAAAATGTTCAAGAAACTAAGATACAAATATTTTTTTTAGAATGAATAACTAATTCTACTCCTAAATTACTTCAAACTATACCATATCTTGTGTCAATCGTGGTTGGCAGGGCACGTCGTCACGACGTGCTTTAGCACCTGCGCATTCCTAGCACCAGCCTACGGACTCACATTTTGTAACAATTCCAGTCCCCAACACTAACTATGTTAAAATTTTCACTCAAGTAAAATACATTTAACTCATTTTACTCCTAAGGTAGCATACAGAGGAAGTCACACTCATAGTGGCTGAGAAATCCCCAAGATACAACTTACTTAATGTGGTTACAAGGACCCACGTTTTTCTCTAATTACTTTTAAAGTATAACGTTTAATAAAAATTTGAATATACCGTTACTCAATACTTATTTTTATATACATGCCAACATGAAATGCATTCTAAGAAGCATGTGTGAGCGGCCATTAGACTTTATGACTGAGCTATGGTGTTCCAGCGATGGTGTCTGTCGGCTTCGGGTGGCTTAAGATCATGCAACTTGTGGATAATTGCTTTTGATCTAAGGAAAATTATCACGGATAATGGCGGTTCAACTATCAATTGGGCTAGTCACATCGGTAGATACCAAAACCTAATGCTAAAAAATGCGTTCACGTAAATGATGTGTGCACGTAGTGCATTCCTAAAGAAAAATAGATCATCATGGGTACGTTAGACAATTCTACCACCTCAATAAAAATATATAGTATTTGGATTAGTTATTTACATCACAGATCTTATTCCTCAATAAAAAATTAGAAAAAAATTAATCATAACAATAACAACAATCCAATATACAAATTCAACCTTTCACGTTTCACACGAAAAAAGCCCACACAAGCCCACCAGCGTGGCTATAAGCCCATCAGCAACTTTGTAATCCTTCCTAAGCCCATCAGCTCCTTTCTTGTTGAGCCCAACAAACTCACGTGATATTTCATGTGAAAAAAAAACACACAAACAATAGAAAATGATTTTGTAAATTGAAGAAAAATATTGGAAGTAACAATATTATTAAAACGGATAGGTGGGCTTGTTATTATATATATCATTTTAATTTTAATAATATATAAATAACTAAAACACCCATAACTTTAACCAAGGAATTTAACATCGTTAAACCTTAGCACCACATGCTAAAGAAAAATAGTATAATTGATAAATAAATCCATGAAGTTTAAACTTTGGGTGCAAAACTCATGATTTTACTCAAACTGAAGGGACTATCCGTGTAATTTACCCTATCACACATCTTGGGCTTCTAATCTTCTTTTCTTTCTTATTTAATTTTTCTAACGACAAATGTATACCCTCTAAAATCTACTCATAAAGTCATTTAAAATTCACTTTTAGAGATTCAAACCCGCACTCTTTTAAGTTTTAACACCGAACTTGTAACTTTTTTTCGATTATTAAAGATAAATGGACCAAAGATGACCCGTGCTTTAATTTTAAGTAGGTGAGTGGCTCAAGTTGGGCTTAGCCCAATTTCTATTTGGGTTCTATTTTGTTTTATCGGCCATTTTCTTGACTACAGTGATAATAAATCGTATTATTATGTGAATTATGAAACAAAACATGCGTCAATAAAGCATTATTAAAACATTTCGTCCTTATAGGCTTAACTTTCGGCGTCGGAAAATAATACATGCATAATTCAAATGAAATATCCAAATTATTTTGAAATAAACTTTTATAATATAATATTTAGTATTTATAAACGAGAATACATCAAAGTCAAAGTATAATGCAAATTAAAATGTCAACACATGATGTTCATACATATATACTTCCCCACTTATTTGCAATGCATTTATAATTCACTACTTAAAGTGATGTCCCAAACTATATTAAGGTTATCCGTAGTGGATGGAGTTCCTTGTGGGCGTTATGCATCATGTGGCGTCCATGTTAGCAAAAGGGGCTCCATGGAAAAAATTATGTAGTGGTAATATTTTTATAACCCACATATCCCCCCTCTAATTATTACCCAATTATTATTTTTAAAAACCCCACTCAATTATATCTATCCAATAAAAAAAGAAATATAACCAACCAATCAAGAAAGGAAGGGGGGGGTGTTATTAACATAACGCCGGTGATTCCGTCACTTAAGATGGCGCCCTAGGGGGGTGGGGAAGGGGGGTTATATGGGCGTTATATTAGCAAAAGTAGTGGAGATGACGTCCCACTACGGATAGCCTAATAATTAAGAAAATATAACTAAAACTTATTACAAAGTGTGTAATCTAATCTCATTTCAAACAAATCAATAAAATAAAAGATTGGAAAATTGGTTTAATAATCTCAACTTTTGACTGTTGGCAGCAATAATCTCACTTTTAAATGTCCTTGTCACCAGTCCCAACTTTCAATCTTATTTTTTTTTGGACCCGCCGTTATTTTTTTTTACTGTTTTACACATTTAATAAGGGATATCAATTGTCGGATGAGGTGTTATAAAATGTATTACATGTCATCTGTCACGTCATAAGATTTTAATGGAGTTAAAAATTTAACGGAGGGTCCAACAGAAAAAACAAGGTTGAAAGTTGAGACTAGTGGCAAGAATATTTAAAGGTGGATTATTACTGCCCAATAATCAAAAGTTAGGATTATTAAAATCCAATTATCCTAAAAGATTTAGCTCTTAAAAAAAACTTGTATGAGTGACTTTCATTACCTGTGACAAAAAATAAATAAATGAGGGTCGAGGTTGAGCCAGGGTGTTTTCTCTCCTATAGTAAGTTTTCTCTTATTGAAGTTTTTTATAACCTGAAGAGTAAATTGCACCGGAGGTCCCTGAACTTTGCAAAAATCTCATATTGAGTCCCTGAACTTTTGAAAGTGCAGGGGAAGTCCTCAAGGTTTCACTTTTATCTCACCTGGGGTCCCTAGGTCTAACACCAAAGGTTTACTTTTATCTCACCTGGGGTCCCTAGGTCTAACACCAAGGGACCCCAGGTGAGATAAAAGTGAAACATTGAGGACTTCCCCTGCACTTTCGAAAGTTCAGGGACTCAATATGAGATTTTTGCAAAGTTCAGGTACCTCCGGTGCAATTTACACTCTAACCTGAATATGAATTTAGGATTAACCAAACCCGTTACAAAACCGGCCTATCAACAAAGTCATAACAGACATTTTTTCTCTTAGAAATAACTACCTGACTGTGACTTTTGGACTTTGCTTCCATAGATGTCACCTTTCTGAATTTGATTCTGAGATTCAAGGGCGAACCATTAAATCCGTTTGGCCCCAAATTTGCCCCTTACCATGAAGATAATCGGGTGGGTGTGTAATATCACCGTCATTAATTCAAATTTATCGTTCAAAATAAAAAAATAAAATTTCTATGAGTTTGAGTGCGACATCTAATCTGATTGGCCCCCACAAGTTTGAATATACTGTATGCATGTGATTTTAAGTTTCCGCAAATAAATATATTCTTGGACTGCATAAATTATTTTCTACAACTGTCTTGTGTTTGATTTAATATAACCCACCATTTTTTATATTGTTTATTTAATTCAGTGATATAAATCCTTATTTTTTATACAATAGACTTCAACCAACACAAACATACAACACTTTCTTGCTTTCCAAGTTCAACATATATATTTGAAAACTTTACGTCGGCGTCTCTAAATCATTTAAACTTATATATAGAATCAGTTAAACTTAAGCAAATTGTCGGTTAAGTTAGTTTGAGATTTATACTCTTGGGTTTAAACTTTGAAAATTATGTGTAACTGTTCATTTCATGATGTGGAACTTAAACTTGTTGTTTGTCTTTATTATTATTATTTCTTTTCCATTTATGAAAGATTTTAATCATCTATAAGAAATTAAGAACATATATGAATATGTTATTTTAAATTGAATAACCACTTTTACCAAGTCCTTGTTCGTTAGCTGTGCGTAGTAAGTGCGAAGAAGAATCCCTCCCCCCCCCCCCCCCCACCCCCTCACCGCCCTCCAAGATGCTATGAGGTAAAAATTTACTTCACCCAGTATTATCAATGGCGCCTCTCCCCTTCTTTTTGATTGGCTGATTTCTTTTATTTTTTTATTGGCTATATTATTTTTAATTGTTTTTTATAATACAATTATGTAATAATTAGAGAGATGCTATGAGGCTTTATGACCACACCACTTTTAGTTATGGGGTCTTTGCTGACTAGGACAACAAGTGTCAAAAAAAACACCTAAGGAAAGGCATGACTACATATAACTTATGAATATGTTTTAATTTATACGATAAACTTGCAGGTTCAACACATTATGACTTTATGAGCAAGTTTTTAAATAAGGTAAAACTTAGAATAGAATCACAAATGTCCTCTTTAGAGTTATATCTAATTATCTATGGCGCCTATCCCCATTCCTTTTTTTTTATTGATTAGGGTTAGTTGATGATTTTTTAAAAAATGATGACCAGAGGGGCGTTAAAACTATATCCTTTTTAGTAATAGAGCCCTTAGTGACTGGGTTGACACGTGTCACAAAACGCCCAAGAAAGGAGCTAAATAACTACTCATAGCCTAATAAGTAAGGGTGGATGTATGGTTGATTTTGAAGTCTTAGGCTTCAAAATCTTCAGCAATAACATCTTGTCACATGAGAGAGAAGTGTGAGATAGAATTTGAAGCCTTTTAGGCTTCAAAATGGATGGTATAGTGGGCTTTTTAAGCCTGAGGCTTGAGTGTTTAAAAAAAGAGAAAAATTGATCAACACTTCACATTCACCCTCGGCTTGTCTTGACTTTGCTTTCAGAATTCGTAGGCTTAAAAAAGGAAGCCGCATAAATAGTAGCCGTAAGAGAAGGTATACAAACTAAGGAAGCCGTGCAAAGCCAATTTAAGTTATAGGGGAAGCCGAAGGCATACCTAATAAGATAGTGGTCGTCTTGTCATTAATATTGTTAAACTAGTAGTCACAATTATAAACATATTACTAATCCATTACATAATTTATAATTTAGAATAAAACTAATTAGAACTTAAAAAACCAAAACATTTGATAGTTAAAAAAATCCGAATATTACTACAAAACCTTACTAACAATCATATTTTTTGGCGATTTTACTTTTTAACGTCTTGGTTGCTAGTCGTTGAGCTTCCTGGAGGTTGTCAGTATTAATCGTCAAGATTTTAAAATCTTCCACATCCGACATGATCGAAATCATTTTTTATCTCAAATTAAATTTTTAGTCATTCGTCATGGGAGGCATAAAGTTATCTAATTTAGTGAGAAAAGAATAAAAAAATTCGATCGTTAATGAAGTTGTTGCACTTCCTTTTGCTTTGTCCTCCCGACGAAACAAGTCGGTTCGATTGGATCGGGACTAAATCATCCACTTCAACATTGAGGTCAATATTAGAAAATTAGAGAGTTTTTGTGTGAAAGGATTAAAATAGAATAACTTTTTTTTTTGTTTCTAGCCATTACACAAGATTTTACAAATTATATATAGTTTTTATTTAATGCAAAAGACGTGTGGAGAATGATGGGGCACACACATCAGTACATCACACACACCCTTCATGCAAACGTGGAGGCGTGCAATGTGTCATATATGACTACACGGCCATGTCAACCTTCACGCATAAAAGAACATATCATATATTTTTATCGTTGTTCCTTAGTTGAAATCTAGATTATTTTTTTTAAACTAAAATAAAGTGAATTCAAATTTTGATTTTTCATCTCGCTTGAAAGTTGAAACTAATTCAAAACAAATTAAAAAAAAAAGAGGGAAATACTCATTAGTACTTCTTAATTTTGAAACACATATAACTCAAATTCAACCCCATTTTGAATTTTTGTCCTCAACTTTCTTCCCTCTTGAGCCACCCAATCATCACCAGTAATCTTGTTTCTTTCGGGCCGCAAATAAGGGAGGATGCATCCAAAATGGTAAAAGGCTAAAAGGGTCCCTCCCTCTCATACATGATTTTGTTTTTAAGACATTATATTTTTTAAAAGACTTCTTTAAAAAGTTCCACATATTTGCTGTACAATATATTGTTCAAAATTATATTATTAAATTGTATGTGTTACAAATAATTATTTACTAATGATTAAATTGTGATGAATGGGAGATGAAATGGAGAATTTATAATATTAATTCATTAAGAGTTACATGTATTAACTTTAATGAATTAATTTGCTAGAGTTATTAGAGACCTTTAATGGACACAAAATTGTAGTATACAAAAAAAAAAAAAAAACACTTTGAAATAAATGATTTTAAAGTTTAACAAAAACTATCAATTTTATAAAGATGAGTAATTTTTAATGGTTTCATCTTCTTTCCAAATTCATCTTTCTTTTTCCACAATTGAGAAGTATACACATAATCGATGAAACCTTGGATGTGTGGTCTTCTCCGGTAATACATACTGCTTCGGTTGTTGTATCCTAGAAGAGAAACATGTTCTCGTGTGGAGATCCGAAATATGTTTTAAGAGACCTGTGTCGAACATGAATCCTCAGCCCAACCGTCAACATCGTTTGTTCATGTTTGTAGTAGTGGAGAATCAAGCAGACTTTATTAAAGAACTACTTATAAGACCCATTATATTCAAGGAATATATCAAAGTCTCAGGTTGTCAAAGCTATAACTTTTAAGAATTAATGACCAAAGACTCGTTGGTTTGAATCTATTATCTTCATGAAATGTTAATTTCCATTACTTTCTTGTTAGTAATTCGTTTTGTATTACGGTATTTGTTACTATATATATATCCCTTCTAGTAACGAGAGTGTCATTACTATAATTATTTTATTATAATGTTTATAGAATAAGTAACCCTAATCACTACATATATAAGATATTTCTAATTTATTGTAGGTATTATAGTCTCTAAAATAATATAACAAGTAGTATGTTCAAATAGACCATTAACAAATGTTGGGGATTTCTGATTTCATTGAGCGATTTCCGGATAGAATCTGAAGTCGTGTTGAATCACTTTCAGATCAAACAATTGGAGTGGATACCAAAGATTTGATCGGATAAAATCAGATCGATTTCTAGATTTCGGTATGGATTTTGATTGTTGTGTATTTGCCAGAGAATCATGGAATTGGAAGAATACGTATTCTTCTGAATACAAAATCTGAGATCCCTCGATCTCTTAATAACTATAGGTTATTTAATTATTTATTTAAAACCAATTTACACATTAAGTCCTTCAAGTTTCATTAAATGCAGTTTTGTCCGAAATAAAATTCTAGTGCATTTTCTTTGAAACAATTGGTTCAAAATAAATAATTTCCAAGCTCTATCCCATCAAGGGGACCGCCCCTTGGACCTCACTTCTTCCCCGTTAGTCCCGATGACATTCAAGCAAGCGTGCACTCTTGCTTGAATGACATACGCAATCGTAAATTACACTAAAATATCCAACAAACCTCCCCCATTTTAGTGTAATCATAGATTAACTAACTTGTTCACAACAATCAAACAAACTAATGCATAAATGAAATGTCGCGACGATTGAATTTCACATTAGTATATTACACATTCCAAATATTCGAATATTAGGGTGTCACTTAGGATTGAACCCATAATATCCATTTTGAATACATGAAGATAATATACACATTAGTTTACATACATAAATCTAACATGACACTATATTTTACTAGCCTGTGTCCCTATCCTTCATAAGCATATCAAAGCCAAGTCCCAGCTTCTTGAAGCAGCTAAACTTCATGCTTATATAGGTAGTTCTTTTATTCTTGCATCTGCATATGCAATTTTTCAAAAGAACTATTAAGAAGATGTAGTTCAACCTTCCTCAACTTGCAGATCTGAACACATACCCTTGGGATGATACTACTAATGTGTTCCAATCTCTAGATGTTAAGCTTTCCACATTGAATTCAGCACCTAATGTCATATTAGGTGGGAATTGGGTATTTTAACATGAGAGATTTTAGGTGGACTTTAAACCCATCCCTTTAGCTGATTTGTTCACGAGATCTCTTCCTAACCTTTTGGTTACATGATCAGCTACATTTAGCTCAAATTTTACAATCTCAATAGATATCACACAATTCGTGATTAGTTTTCTTAATCATATTATGTCTAACACCTAAGTGTCTAGACTTCTCATAGTTCATTTGACTATGAGCCTTGGCCAAGGTAAATGCACTATCACATCTGATAGAAATAAGTGATATCGCTATTGACCACAATGGAATCTCACATATTATATTTTTGAGCCTTTCAGTTTCTTTACTGACTATTTTTGAATCTATAAATTCAAATTCCATTGTTAAACTCATGATGCAAGTCTACTTCTTAGAAGCCCAAGAGATAGCTCCTTCACCAAGAAGGTATCCAACTCACATCAAAACTCCTTTCTAAAATTGAAAGAAAACCTGAGTAACACAAACCATAACCCATGGTTCCTCTCTTTCCAGTGTTAAGCACTAGGATTACTAGTTAACAAGCTCAACTTACTCACATCATAAGTTATATTAAGCCTTATGCTAATCATAGCATACCTTAAGAATCCAATAACTTTGAAATACTCCAATTATGAAACTGGATCACCCGAATTAAGCATAAAGCTAATACTATGATCTATGGGAAGACTAACAAAAGAACAATTAAAGTGTTGAATTTCTTCAACACATTGTCCATGTAACAAGACTAAGTCGTGGTCTTACCACCATCATTCCTTTTAATCCTTATTCCAAGGATAAATTCTACCTCCCCCATAACCTTCATACCAAAGTTAGACAACCAAGATTTACGTGTCATATCAACCTGATCTTGGTTAGTACCAAAATTAGATTCTCTATACATCTTAGGATTATCCTCAATATTAAAGCATTATTAATATTATATTCAACATCTTACTTGGTTCCTTCCATTAAAATAAACATGAAAGTCAGAAGATAAATACTTAGTTTTTCTAGCTCTAGTATTCTCCTTAGGTCCAGTAGGAACAACAACACTATCAATTTTACCATATGCTTCATCCGTATCAACAGATGCATTCTCAATAGGATTAAGAATCCTACCATGGGAATACCAATTGACATCTCTAGATCTAGGCATACAAGTTATCCTAGCTTAATCAAAATTAGCATCCTTAGATTTTATGTCTTGGTACAATCAGAGATCTAACAAGCATACTATGACAGTGTTTATAGAAACATAATCATTAGGTTCTAGAACATAAAATAAATTCTTGCTCTTAGTCTCATCAAGATGTACACCATTCCTACAACCCTATACTTTCAAATAGTTCACAATTGGAGGCTTCTTTTCCAAAATCATAGAAAATTACCTTCTCCTAGAAACCATCACTCAAACCCGAAAAAATGTGACAACATATTTTTGTTGCCTATAGAAGTCATGCTAAGAAAGTCACATAATTTAGAATGAATATTTCTAATATCTTAGAAATTATTTTAACATTTTAAATGATTTCCTTGTAATCTTAGTTAATTCACAAGTGTGACGATTAACATGTTTCATGTCAAAACCGGTATTAAACTCATTTTAGACACATCGTTCTTTCATTTTATGAAATCTAGCATGTCATAACTTGGAAACAAGTTCTACTTTGCAATGAGAAAATAATGCAAGATATACAGATTCAATAGCAAACGGGACGATAAAATTATTAAGCTTTAAGCATGTCATTACAAAATTATTCAAATCGAACAAAGGTTCCATATCGAGATAAGATAAATTTATCCGACTTAATGACATGTTTAAAACACAATTGTTTAACACAATCTCAAACAATCGAATCCTAGAAACATACAACACATTATCTAATGATAAGTGTTTTCCAAAATAAATACAAGTCTAATATTTGTACACCCTTGATAGGCTTGGTTGCTACTTTCCCCATCCTTAGTACAGATCCATCTTTAAGTGGTTCAAAATTTTAAACCATTTCAGATCCTTGCATACATGACTCGTAGTACTCGAGTCTAACCACCATGCAAGCATGCCATCCTGTACATAGAGGACTCATAAATAAATGATACATAATTCTCACCCGAATTAACTTTAGGAAACATTGAACTTTTTGAGTCCTAAAAACCCAAATCCGAAGACCGGATTTCTTTTATTTCACAACCCAATGGATTTTCTTTGACTTGTAAACTTCTCGATGATTTTATATAGTATGGGACAAAATCTAACGGCCCAGTTCGAGACCCTAATGGACCAAAGCTAACCAACCCATGATGAAACCCATTTGGGCCAAAATCCAACAACTTGTCATTTTGATTATTAGAAAACAAATTGTTAATATTATTGGGAAAACCGATAATATGTACTTGGTTTCAATATCAGATTTAGAAACAATAACATATAACTTAAGGCAATGATATGAGGTTCTTTGTTTAGTTAAATTAAAATAAGATTTTTATATAAATTATCACGTCCCGAAATACTAATTGAATCAACTACAAAACTCATATGTTTTGTCAAATCTAAAGTCGATTTAGTAAGCGTACCTTTTGGAGCATTCGAGTCTTTCGACCTACTTGGACCTGCCACATTAGTTGTGCTTCCACCTACAAACTTTACTTGACAATCTTTCTTGAGATGACACATTTTACCACATCTCCAACATGACACTCATTTGTCAAGCCAAAAGACGAAACATATATATCACATATGTCTGCTTTTTATTTCCATTTACTTAGTGAAACCTCAGATATTTTTAACACATTTTTAATCTATAAGATAGTGACTCAAGCAATAATCAAATGGAATTGTAGATGTATTCAAATAATTCCATTTACCTACTGTGGAAATTCAATTGATGACCCAACAGGATTATACCCACATAGAAATTTTACCATTTGTTAAAATTGAAATACATCTACAAATCCATGTAGATTAAAAGTTGCTTCAATTAATTCAACCGATTAAAAACTTTAGGATCGTTTGATCTTCGTAACTTATCAAGCTAATCAAATTAATTAAATCGACCAAATAAAAATCCGTATTAGTCATACACTCATGCATCAATTCATTCTCGATCAAATCTATGATATATATAATGTATATATGATCATTACCAATTTACCATATACAATACAAAATATATTAATATATGTAATTAAAAAACAATATTTCTGTGTGTGGTTGGTTCCTCCAACCTATTTATCCACAGTATAATATCAAAATCCATGACCAATTAATTCAATCGGTGATATATTAATTCAACCATATTTATCCACAGAAATCGCTATCACCAATTTTATAAATTTCGATCCATTCTATAATTTGTACGTTACTAAATTTCTATGCATCATAATTTCTGAAAATATTCAATCATAACTTGTGGATCCAAATTAACAGAATATTCGAAACTTTATGTGGGGAATCCAAAATTCAACATGCTATGAATTTGATGAATTAACTTGATCCATAACTGTTTTTCAGAAATAAACACCGACTAATACTAAAATCAGTTTAATTTTGTTATACGATAAGATTTTCAGAATCAATTTGATTAACAAATCTAGCCATAAGATAAAATTCACAACACAATCAAACCCTACAATTAGGTTTTCCAGTGTTGTGTTTATGTGATATTTAATAAGAAAATCAAATCAATTGCAAACCTGGATGTTAGAATTGAAGACCGAAAGTCATATCCCTTACAGATTCTTCATCGCTCATCATCTTTACAAAAATTGTTTGATCTTTGTTGGGGATTTCTGATTTCATTGAGCGATTTCCGGATAGAATCTGAAGTCGTGTTGAATCACTTTCAGATCAAACAATTGGAGTGGATACCAAAGATTTGATCGGATAAAATCAGATCGATTTCTAGATTTCGGTATGGATTTTGATTGTTGTGTTTTCGCCAGAGAATCATGGAATTGGAAGAATACGTATTCTTCTGAATACAAAATCTGAGATCCCTCGATCTCTTAATAACTGTAGGTTATTTAATTATTTATTTAAAACCAATTTACACATTAAGTCCTTCAAGTTTCATTAAATGCAGTTTTGTCCGAAATAAAATTTTAGTGCATTTTCTTTGAAACAATTGGTTCAAAATAAATAATTTCCAAGCTCTATCCCATCAAGGGGACCGCCCCTTGGACCTCACTTCTTCCCCGTTAGTCCCGATGACATTCAAGCAAGCGTGCACTCTTGCTTGAATGACATACGCAATCGTAAATTACACTAAAATATCCAACAACAAATTGGAGACCAATCTTCATCACATGTTATAAAATAACTTTTCATAGTTAGGGACAGTGTAAAAGTCGGTTGTGAGGATGGGTCTTAAAGTTTGTTTAATCTCTTATGTTAAGATATCAAATTATCATCTAATACACCATTAGATGATGAATTTAATATGGAAATCTTGACATCGAAGTGGTTGGAACACAATAGATATTTATAATACGGTATATAACCTAGTCTAATAGATTTGCTCTTATGTTGCCTTCTTTGTGTGTTCTTCTTCCCTTAAAAGGAAGCCCGTGGTTATGGTTCTGGACACACAGAGTAAATAAACACATTCACATTCTACATTTTAGTTCATATTCTTCACTTGTAATCGGTGATCGTTTTGCATCGAATTTCTTGTTCTTATCTTGTGATCCTTCGTGGCTCAAATGAAAAATACCAATTTTGACATAACTATATATGTATCAAAAGAGTTATTTTAAATGTGTATTCTCTGTATTTTTTTATTGAAGTCAATGTAATAGACTAAATTTCAACATCGATAATAAACCAATGTTATCTAATCGTTGATATGACGTAGTCACATCTTCAAGGTAAAATTTGTAAAAGTAATACACAACCAAAAAAATACAACTTACATTTCATATTTTTGTTTAAAATTTTTGTGCCTGAATAGAGCCCCTCAGGAATTGCCAAACCATTTAACTCTTCAACGATTTCAATATAAAGGATTAGTCAATCAAATAATAGATAGTAAACGGGTCGGCGTGAAAATCAATGAATTGCTAGTTATAGAATATTATTCTCAATAGACTTAAAAACATTTACGATAATTTCTTTTATTTATCCTTATAATCTAACAAAAGAATAATTATTTAGCCCTAAAATATAATCATTTTATAAATGTCTCTCCACATCTCATTCCTTTATAAATGTCTCCACATCTTATTATTCCTTATATATCTGTGTTTATTAAATTAAATAATAATTGTTAATTGCTTTTTAATTTTTTCTTCTTTTTCTACCATTCAGGTTACTCACAACTATAATAGATACAAGCATGGATAGTAATAATCAATTATAAGAACCACTTTAGTTTAAACCAAATTATAGGGATGGGATATATGCATAAAACTCTTGATGTGAAGTGAAAAATAGTGAAATTTTTGCATCTTTTCTATAATTTAAGGTTACTTATAGATATAGAAAAGCTATTGTTAATGCTTAAGTCAAAATATATCTAAAAAAAGTAAATAAAAATATGAACTTTAAATGTTGCAATGAAAACGTTCATCGTAAAATTTTAAAAATATAAGTGTGAATGCTAAAATATCCCTCAGAAAACGTTACATATTGAGTCCAAATTCCAATTGAAAATATGACCATATAAATACAAAATTAACCCATTTTTTGTTGTAATTTTGGAAAAATAATAATTTACAAAAAAGAGGAGGCACGAGTGACGATGGTCCTTTTTGAACCATGCCAGGCCAAAGCAACGATATGAGTCTAAAAAGTGCTCTCCATGAGGTTCTTTTCCACGTGGCTTTTATAAAAAAGTCTTAACTTCTTTTTTATACAAAAAGTTAAATTTTAGAGTGGATGGCCCGGTTGATGTGACAAGCCGATATTACATGTGTTGAAATTAAGCAACACCAAAGAGCTAAGACTAAAAGAATTTACTCCCAAATGATGATTTCCTATTATTGAGAGAAAAGAGATCGGGTAATACGATTACAACTAAGTATTTAAGCTAATTAATTGACATATTGAGGCTAACTACTCATTAAAGTTTAAACTAATCTCGGTGGACTTAAACAAACATTAAGTTTTTTTTTAACAGCAATGCAAATTCTCCATAAATCAACGGGTGGCAGGATAACTAGCACAATACATATAAGAGAAAAATTAACAGTTAAGAAACAAAAAATTCATAGTTGCACCATTGGATCCATTCAATTTGAAAAGCTTTTGCTAGATGTATTATCATGGGTAGTTGTAGTTTTGATTTTTAGAATGAGAAGAGCCGGATATGTGTTATTGTTCTCGAATTCCTTCTTGTTTCTGGCTTTCCATAACCACCAAAGTGTAGAGGATACGATTGCTATGATGAATTTTTGGTTGACATGCCCGAGTTACAATGTATTAATGCACTGGAGTAGGTTTTCTAGCTTTTCATAACCAACAAATATAAAGGAAACTTGTGACTTTTAGTCTCTAATCAACAAGCCATTAACACTTATTACCCAAAACTTTCAATTAACTCTTATTCACTTGCCAGTTTATATCATCAATCTCCATCTTAAACTAAAATTAACCAAAGTTTTTAGAGGTAGAGATGAAGATAGAATTTATAATTAAAATAATTAAAATAAAAAAAATAAAAAATCTCCAAGTTTTATAAACATATATAGATGAATGAAATGTAAGGCTCTTGGTATAATTCTATAAATAGTAATTGTAAGGTTTAGTAACGAGTGGAAAATAAGAAATATGATTTGGACTTGGTCAACCTTTTGAGCGAAATATGTTAAAGCTGAAACAGAACAAGTGAAATATGAGTGAAATGTTGAAAATGTAGTCACACATTAATTGACTTAAAAAGCAACATAATCAATAAATCAAATGTCGCATTTAAAGACGGATCATATGCTAAAGAAATGCATACTTTGAAACGTAAAAGAAAAAAGAAAATTCAAATTTGAAGAGAACCTGATTTTTTAGTCAAAAGTTATATGTTTAGTAAATAATATTCGATAGATTTACTCTATCTAACACAAAACGCCTAGTAGAAATAATATTTTAAATATCTGAAAGAGCGTGAGAGAGAGAGAAAATGAAGAGACTGGAGTGTCTTTATATATCTCTCTCTCTGTTTTCCGGGTTTTGTAAAGCAGTGAGTGAGAACTGAGAAGGGGGCAATGCGCACAGTGGCGCAAAATACGCTCAACGTACTATAGTGCTCTCTTTCCCAACGTTAACCTGCGCTTTTATGACCCCTTTCCGTTACACTTCGTTAAAACCAATCTCACAATGCTTCAACGCTCACCGCCGTTCATGGCGGCTGCAGCACCTTTTCTACTCTTTCTCCTCCTTCTCTCCTCCGCCACTTTGCTAACGTACGCCGACACTTCTCCAGAAACCCTAGCAGAGATCGACGCACTCCTGGATTTCAAACTTAATCTCCATGATCCGCTGGGGGCGCTCACCAGCTGGAACGGCTCCACGCCGTCGGCTCCATGCGACTGGCGCGGCGTCGGATGCTCCGGCGGCCACGTCAGCGACCTCCGTCTGCCTCGTCTCCAGCTCCAAGGCGTACTATCTGCCAAAATCGGTAACCTGCGCATGCTGCGTAGGCTTAGCCTCCGTTCGAACGGATTCAATGGGAGTATTCCTCTCTCTCTCTCGAAATGCGATCTTTTGCAATCTGTTTTTCTTCAGTACAACTCGTTCTCCGGCGAGATTCCGCCGGAGATCTCGAGTCTTAAGGAGCTTCTGATATTTAACGTCGCCGGAAACAATATATCCGGCGGAGTTCCGACCGATCTCCCTTCAAGCATGCGATACCTCGATCTCTCCTCAAACTCACTCTCCGGCGAGTTACCTACTAACCTCTCCGACTTGCCTGATCTGCAACTCATAAACCTGTCATACAATCGCTTCTCCGGCGCCATTCCGGAGAGATACGGAGCGTTACAGAAGCTTCAGTACCTCTGGCTTGATCACAATCTGTTGCAAGGTACGTTACCTTCTGCGCTAGCGAACTGCATTTCACTGGTTCATTTTAGCGCCGACGGAAATGCAATCGGAGGAGTTATTCCGGCGGGAATAGCTTCGCTGCCTAAGCTTCAGGAAATCTCCCTCTCTAACAACAATCTCACCGGTTTAATTCCTCCGTCTATGTTTTGTAATGCATCGATAAGGAATGTTCAGTTAGGGTTTAATGCATTCACGGATATTGTTCCTCCTCCATCTGGAACCTGTTTTAGTGTTCTGCAAGTTTTGGATCTTCAGCAGAATCAGATTCACGGGAATTTCCCTTTGTGGCTGACTGATTTACCTACATTAACGGCTTTAGATGTTTCTGGTAACCATCTGGTTGGTAAAATCCCCGGTGAGATTGGGAAATTGAAACGATTAGAGGAGCTGAAATTGGCTAATAATAGTTTAGCAGGTTTGTTTCCAAGTGAAATCAAGCAACTCAGTAACCTAAGGGTTTTGAATCTTGAAGGAAATTTGTTTACTGGTGAAATCCCTAAGTTTTTAACCGAGTTAGAAGGGCTTAAGATGTTATATTTGGGTGGAAACCAGTTCAATGGTAGCATTCCTCCAACTTTTAGCAATCTAAAGCAGCTTGAAACACTGAGCTTGAGAGATAATAGTCTCACCGGAAGCTTGCCGGAGGATTTGATGTCAATGAGCAATCTTACAACATTGGACCTCGAAGGGAACCGTTTTTCCGGTGAGATTCCGGTTAGTATTGGGAACTTGAAAGCTATATCAGTTCTAAACTTGAGTGGGAATGGGTTTTCTGGTAAGATTCCGGGAAGCATTGGGAGTCTCTATAAGTTAACTGCTCTTGATTTGAGCAAACAGAATCTCACCGGAGAGTTGCCCTTGGATCTCTTTGGTTTGCCCAATCTGCAACTGGTTGCTTTGCAAGAAAACTCGTTTTCAGGTGATGTTCCTGAAGGTTTCAGCAGCTTGTTAGGTTTGAATTACTTGAATCTCTCTTCGAATTTGTTTTCCGGTCACATTCCTTCAACATTTAGCTTTCTAAAGTCATTGGTTGTTCTATCTTTATCAAATAACAATGTCTCCGGCAACATTCCACTGGAGCTTGGCAATTGCTCTGATCTTCAGATTCTTGAATTGGGTTCAAACTCTTTGAGTGGGAAAATCCCTGCTGATATTTCACATCTTGCCCATTTGACCCAACTTGATTTGAGTGACAACAATCTTTCCGGTGAAATCCCACCAGAATTTTCCGGCATCCCATCCCTGACCTCCATTACTCTGAACTCTAACCATCTTTCCGGCAAAATTCCCGAGTCTTTTTCCCATCTGTCTAACCTCATTTCACTAGATCTCAGTTCAAATAACTTGAGTGGTGAGATTCCAGCAAATCTCACTGCAATTTCAAGCTTGATGTATCTTAATGTGTCAAACAATGATCTTGAAGGGCGAATTCCAGAGCCATTGGGTTCTAGATTCAAAAGTGAATCTGTTTATGAGGGTAATAGTGGTTTATGTGGGAAACCACTGAATCGAAAATGCAAAGGGATATCTAGGGGGAGTAGAAATAGGATGATTTTGCTGATTGTTGTGGCTGCTGCTGGAGCTATTTTCATGTGTATATGCTGTTGCTTCTATGCATACGGTCTATTCAGATGGCGGAAACGGATTATAGAAAAGTCGAAAGCAGGGGAGAAGAAAAAAACGAGCCCACAACGAAGCTCGGGGACTCGAAGTAGCGGCGAAAATGGAGGCCCAAAGCTTGTTATGTTTAATAACAAGATAACCCTGGCTGAAACCCTAGAAGCAACCCGGCAATTTGATGAGGAGAATGTTTTGAGCAGAACCCGATTCGGGGTGATCTTTAAAGCTTGTTACAATGATGGAATGGTGTTATCGATTCGTAGACTGCAAAACGGGTTACCTGAAGAGAGTATGTTCAAGAAGGAAGCTGAATTGCTCGGGAAGGTCAGACACCGTAATTTGACCGTTCTTCGTGGATATTACGCGGGCCCACCCGATCTAAGGCTACTTGTGTATGACTACATGCCAAATGGAAACCTTGCCACATTGCTCCAGGAAGCATCTCACCAAGATGGGCATGTTTTGAACTGGCCCATGAGGCACTTAATCGCCCTCGGTATAGCCCGTGGTCTAGCCTTCCTCCATTCGACTACCACGGTCCATGGTGACGTCAAGCCGCAAAATGTCCTATTTGACGCCGATTTCGAAGCCCATGTGTCTGAATTCGGGCTATCCCCACTTGCCACCACCAGATCACCAGAAGCCACCGCCGCCTCCAGCTCCGCTTCAGTCGGGACCTTGGGCTACGTCTCACCCGAAGCAATATTAACCGGTGAAGTCACAAAGGAATCAGACGTCTACAGTTTCGGTATCGTTTTGCTGGAGTTGTTAACAGGTAAGAAGCCAGTGATGTTCACACAAGATGAAGATATTGTGAAATGGGTCAAAAGACAGTTGCAAAGAGGCCAAGTTTCCGAGCTTTTGGAACCCGGGCTGCTCGAGTTAGACCCTGAGTCATCCGAATGGGAAGAGTTCTTGCTCGGTGTCAAGGTCGGGCTACTTTGCACAGCGCCCGACCCGCAGGACCGACCCATGATGGCCGACATTGTGTTCATGCTCGAAGGTTGTCGGGTTGGCCCGGACATCCCGTCATCGGCCGAGCCCACTTCCCAACCCTCCCCAGTGTAGACCGAACCCTTAGCCACCCGAAAATAACCCGAGTTTGTTTTATTTTGTTTTGTTTCATTTCGTTTCGTTTAACATTAATTTTCTATTGATGTTGCCCAATGAGTTGATTGTTGTAATTGTAGTTTAGGAGTTTGGTATTTGAAAACTGTCAATTCTAGGATTTTAAGTTTTGTGGGTATGCCTTCAGTTTGTACTTTACATTTGTCGTGCCGGTGACGGCGATCGGCGACGGCGTGTAAATGTGTAAGGAAGACGGTACAGGAGAATATTAGTCACGTGGTGGTGAGTGGGGGGATCTGACAATATAGCCGTTAATGCATCACTGGGTCGCAGTTCATTTTGATAATAATTAGTTTGTTCGATCAACCCCACACAATATGTTTAAGTTTTGATTATGTAATTTAATATTGGGGGTAGCATAGATTTGAATCTGTGATGTATAAAATACTGTTGGGCTCTGATTTGCGGTCGTAACAGTCGTTTTCGTATAACAGACTGTCATTGTGAGGTTTGACTTTATGTGAAGAACATAGTTTGTAACGATTGGCATCATGACCTTAATCATCAAACGAAATTCAGATCAATCACTGCCAATTTTGAGTATTAATTGATTAGACAGTCTCTTTAGATGATAAATGCTCTTACCTCTTAGTTATATTAGGATAGATTTGCTGAAAAACAAACATGATATTTAATCAACGCAATACCTTAACCTTAGGTCTTCTGTAATGGAGGCGTGATTGGGGTGTTATGTCCATCATGGGAACACGTACACTGCCTCTAGGGAAAGATCGAGCTGCATTTTATCCATTGACAGAAGGCAAGGTAATTCTTTTTTCT
>JBCNJP010000015.1:9418189-9451410 GCA_039602395.1 Deinandra increscens subsp. villosa | reverse complement strand
TATGAGTGAAATGTTGAAAATGTAGTCACACATTAATTGACTTAAAAAGCAACATAATCAATAAATCAAATGTCGCATTTAAAGACGGATCATATGCTAAAGAAATGCATACTTTGAAACGTAAAAGAAAAAAGAAAATTCAAATTTGAAGAGAACCTGATTTTTTAGTCAAAAGTTATATGTTTAGTAAATAATATTCGATAGATTTACTCTATCTAACACAAAACGCCTAGTAGAAATAATATTTTAAATATCTGAAAGAGCGTGAGAGAGAGAGAAAATGAAGAGACTGGAGTGTCTTTATATATCTCTCACTCTGTTTTCCGGGTTTTGTAAAGCAGTGAGTGAGAACTGAGAAGGGGGCAATGCGCACAGTGGCGCAAAATACGCTCAACGTACTATAGTGCTCTCTTTCCCAACGTTAACCTGCGCTTTTATGACCCCTTTCCGTTACACTTCGTTAAAACCAATCTCACAATGCTTCAACGCTCACCGCCGTTCATGGCGGCTGCAGCACCTTTTCTACTCTTTCTCCTCCTTCTCTCCTCCGCCACTTTGCTAACGTACGCCGACACTTCTCCAGAAACCCTAGCAGAGATCGACGCACTCCTGGATTTCAAACTTAATCTCCATGATCCGCTGGGGGCGCTCACCAGCTGGAACGGCTCCACGCCGTCGGCTCCATGCGACTGGCGCGGCGTCGGATGCTCCGGCGGCCACGTCAGCGACCTCCGTCTGCCTCGTCTCCAGCTCCAAGGCGTACTATCTGCCAAAATCGGTAACCTGCGCATGCTGCGTAGGCTTAGCCTCCGTTCGAACGGATTCAATGGGAGTATTCCTCTCTCTCTCTCGAAATGCGATCTTTTGCAATCTGTTTTTCTTCAGTACAACTCGTTCTCCGGCGAGATTCCGCCGGAGATCTCGAGTCTTAAGGAGCTTCTGATATTTAACGTCGCCGGAAACAATATATCCGGCGGAGTTCCGACCGATCTCCCTTCAAGCCTGCGATACCTCGATCTCTCCTCAAACTCACTCTCCGGCGAGTTACCTACTAACCTCTCCGACTTGCCTGATCTGCAACTCATAAACCTGTCATACAATCGCTTCTCCGGCGCCATTCCGGAGAGATACGGAGCGTTACAGAAGCTTCAGTACCTCTGGCTTGATCACAATCTGTTGCAAGGTACGTTACCTTCTGCGCTAGCGAACTGCATTTCACTGGTTCATTTTAGCGCCGACGGAAATGCAATCGGAGGAGTTATTCCGGCGGGAATAGCTTCGCTGCCTAAGCTTCAGGAAATATCCCTCTCTAACAACAATCTCACCGGTTTAATTCCTCGCATCTATGTTTTGTAATGCATCGGTTAATCAACCATCGATAAGGAATGTTCAGTTAGGGTTTAATGCATTCACGGATATTGTTCCTCCTCCATCTGGAACCTGTTTTAGTGTTCTGCAAGTTTTGGATCTTCAGCAGAATCAGATTCACGGGAATTTCCCTTTGTGGCTGACTGATTTACCTACATTAACGGCTTTAGATGTTTCTGGTAACCATCTGGTTGGTAAAATCCCCGGTGAGATTGGGAAATTGAAACGATTAGAGGAGCTGAAATTGGCGAATAATAGTTTAGCAGGTTTGTTTCCAAGTGAAATCAAGCAACTCAGTAACCTAAGGGTTTTGAATCTTGAAGGAAATTTGTTTACTGGTGAAATCCCTAAGTTTTTAACCGAGTTAGAAGGGCTTAAGATGTTATATTTGGGTGGAAACCAGTTCAATGGTAGCATTCCTCCAACTTTTAGCAATCTTAAAGCAGCTTGAAACACTGAGCTTGAGAGATAATAGTCTCACCGGAAGCTTGCCGGAGGATTTGATGTCAATGAGCAATCTTACAACATTGGACCTCGAAGGGAACCGTTTTTCCGGTGAGATTCCGGTTAGTATTGGGAACTTGAAAGCTATATCAGTTCTAAACTTGAGTGGGAATGGGTTTTCTGGTAAGATTCCGGGAAGCATTGGGAGTCTCTATAAGTTAACTGCTCTTGATTTGAGCAAACAGAATCTCACCGGAGAGTTGCCGTTGGATCTCTTTGGTTTGCCCAATCTGCAACTGGTTGCTTTGCAAGAAAACTCGTTTTCAGGTGATGTTCCTGAAGGTTTCAGCAGCTTGTTAGGTTTGAATTACTTGAATCTCTCTTCGAATTTGTTTTCCGGTCACATTCCTTCAACATTTAGCTTTCTAAAGTCATTGGTTGTTCTATCTTTATCAAATAACAATGTCTCCGGCAACATTCCACTGGAGCTTGGCAATTGCTCTGATCTTCAGATTCTTGAATTGGGTTCAAACTCTTTGAGTGGGAAAATCCCTGCTGATATTTCACATCTTGCCCATTTGACCCAACTTGATTTGAGTGACAACAATCTTTCCGGTGAAATCCCACCAGAATTTTCCGGCATCCCATCCCTGACCTCCATTACTCTGAACTCTAACCATCTTTCCGGCAAAATTCCCGAGTCTTTTTCCCATCTGTCTAACCTCATTTCACTAGATCTCAGTTCAAATAACTTGAGTGGTGAGATTCCAGCAAATCTCACTGCAATTTCAAGCTTGATGTATCTTAATGTGTCAAACAATGATCTTGAAGGGCGAATTCCAGAGCCATTGGGTTCTAGATTCAAAAGTGAATCTGTTTATGAGGGTAATAGTGGTTTATGTGGGAAACCACTGAATCGAAAATGCAAAGGGATATCTAGGGGGAGTAGAAATAGGATGATTTTGCTGATTGTTGTGGCTGCTGCTGGAGCTATTTTCATGTGTATATGCTGTTGCTTCTATGCATACGGTCTATTCAGATGGCGGAAACGGATTATAGAAAAGTCGAAAGCAGGGGAGAAGAAAAAAACGAGCCCACAACGAAGCTCGGGGACTCGAAGTAGCGGCGAAAATGGAGGCCCAAAGCTTGTTATGTTTAATAACAAGATAACCCTGGCTGAAACCCTAGAAGCAACCCGGCAATTTGATGAGGAGAATGTTTTGAGCAGAACCCGATTCGGGGTGATCTTTAAAGCTTGTTACAATGATGGAATGGTGTTATCGATTCGTAGACTGCAAAACGGGTTACCTGAAGAGAGTATGTTCAAGAAGGAAGCTGAATTGCTCGGGAAGGTCAGACACCGTAATTTGACCGTTCTTCGTGGATATTACGCGGGCCCACCCGATCTAAGGCTACTTGTGTATGACTACATGCCAAATGGAAACCTTGCCACATTGCTCCAGGAAGCATCTCACCAAGATGGGCATGTTTTGAACTGGCCCATGAGGCACTTAATCGCCCTCGGTATAGCCCGTGGTCTAGCCTTCCTCCATTCGACTACCACGGTCCATGGTGACGTCAAGCCGCAAAATGTCCTATTTGACGCCGATTTCGAAGCCCATGTGTCTGAATTCGGGCTATCCCCACTTGCCACCACCAGATCACCAGAAGCCACCGCCGCCTCCAGCTCCGCTTCAGTCGGGACCTTGGGCTACGTCTCACCCGAAGCAATATTAACCGGTGAAGTCACAAAGGAATCAGACGTCTACAGTTTCGGTATCGTTTTGCTGGAGTTGTTAACAGGTAAGAAGCCAGTGATGTTCACACAAGATGAAGATATTGTGAAATGGGTCAAAAGACAGTTGCAAAGAGGCCAAGTTTCCGAGCTTTTGGAACCCGGGCTGCTCGAGTTAGACCCTGAGTCATCCGAATGGGAAGAGTTCTTGCTCGGTGTCAAGGTCGGGCTACTTTGCACAGCGCCCGACCCGCAGGACCGACCCATGATGGCCGACATTGTGTTCATGCTCGAAGGTTGTCGGGTTGGCCCGGACATCCCGTCATCGGCCGAGCCCACTTCCCAACCCTCCCCAGTGTAGACCGAACCCTTAGCCACCCGAAAATAACCCGAGTTTGTTTTATTTTGTTTTGTTTCATTTCGTTTCGTTTAACATTAATTTTCTATTGATGTTGCCCAATGAGTTGATTGTTGTAATTGTAGTTTAGGAGTTTGGTATTTGAAAACTGTCAATTCTAGGATTTTAAGTTTTGTGGGTATGCTTTCAGTTTGTACTTTACATTTGTCGTGCCGGTGACGGCGATCGGCGACGGCGTGTAAATGTGTAAGGAAGACGGTACAGGAGAATATTAGTCACGTGGTGGTGAGTGGGGGGATCTGACAATATAGCCGTTAATGCATCACTGGGTCGCAGTTCATTTTGATAATAATTAGTTTGTTCGATCAACCCCACACAATATATTTAAGTTTTGATTATGTAATTTAATATTGGGGGTAGCATAGGTTTGAATCTGTGATGTATAAAATAGTGTTTGGCTTTGATTTGCGGTCGTAACAGTCGTTTTCATATAACAGACTGTCATTGTGATGTTTGACTTTATGTGAAGAACATAGTTTGTAACGATTGGCATCATGACCTTAATCATCAAACGAAATTCAGATCAATCACTGCCAATTTTGAGTATTAATTGATTAGACAGTCTCTTTAGATGATAAATGCTCTTACCTCTTAGTTATATTAGGATAGATTTGCTGAAAAACAAACATGATATTTAATCAACGCAATACCTTAACCTTAGGTCTTCTGTAATGGAGGCGTGATTGGGGTGTTATGTCCATCATGGGAACACGTACACTGCCTCTAGGGAAAGATCGAGCTGCATTTTATCCATTGACAGAAGGCAAGGTAATTCTTTTTTCTTTCCACCAATCACACACATTTATGTTTGATCATTTAAGCACTCGCATTGCTGCCTATTACGGACAACCTTAGAGTAAGGAACCGTATGTCTAATGTGACCAAAAGCAGATTAAAATTTCAAGCCCTATAGGTCATTCCCTTAAATTTGCTTCCCGTTACAAACCCTATCACTTAAACTTTCTAATAGATGAGTGATGTATAGTGTACGTAATACATCCAGTAATGCTAAGATTATACATCACCTAATAAAATATCACAAACAAATATTAAAGTAATTCTATCCGTTGAGAGATATCTTAAGGTTTGAATCTTTTTCTTTCACCGATTTCCTATCATAACCTTTTTTAAAGACCATCTGTTCGGTACATGTTGCGATTTATCTATTGTAGCTCACAAGTCATAATATGAACAGTTATTTATTAGTTAATAGTTATTATAAAAAGACGTAGCGAATTTTAGAATGGGGTTGTTTCAAATTGTTTGATAAAACAATATTACAAAAACATCAAATGAGATGATTTTTTAGTTTGATAATAAAGAAACTAACAGTGAATATAATTTAAGTACTAGAGAAACTATAACAAGGAACAAAAATGTATTATTATATTATTGCAGCAGAGCAACGGTTACGCTACAAATGTATAAAAACAGTGATAATTTTGTCGTTGGTGATAATGGATGTCACAAAATAATATTATATATAGCATATTGGAAACACAACCAAGTTGGTCAATGTCTTCTTTCAATATTAATACACATAAGTTGTATTTAATATTCATTAATTGCCAAAGAGTTAAAAGGACATTAAAGTGAATTTACATGGGTAGGACCCATCAGGTTAAGATTGTGAAAAAGTTATTCATGGTGACCATTATTAAGATCTTCAACCACCACTTTTGCAAGTAGTTATATTACGATGCCCATCATACCTCAACATTGAGATGTAATAGTACCGTTATAAATACAGTGACATCATGTATCTATAAACTTCAAATGTATAATAAAGTTCTCTTACATATACTGATTATTATTTTGATAAAGGACACATAATGATCAAAAGATTTCCATTTTGATGGCTCATTGTTTTCTTCATTGGCTCACTCTGAGTTTTCGGGGTGGACGACTATCAATTCCCTTCGATGATCTCCGCCTGCCTTCGATGATCCCATTCTAAATGGGCCATTCATATAACCACGACAACCCGTTCCAGTGACGGATCCAGGAATTTTTTTTCCATTGTAGTTACTATTTTTAAATGCTTCAATTTCATAAAAACATACAGAAAAAATTGGTTTCGGGTCAATCACATAATACTAATACGACAATAATAAAACAACCAAACCCAGTAAAATCCCATAAATAGTATAACGGTTAGTAGAGTCTGGGGACGGTGGGACGTATGCAAGTCTTACCTCTACCCTGAAGGAGGACCCTCAGCTCCTAACCACAAGGGAAAAAGTGCAAGCAGAGCCCGGTCACAAACCTAAATCCGCCCCTGACCCGTCCAATTGTTGATGTTCTCCCATTGGTCATTCACAGGGTATAAACACCTCAAGTTTTAACGGGTAAAAACCAACGTTCACAGGTGAAAGCTAGATTGACGTATTGTGAGACAGCGTATACAACCCTAAATCAAACAATGGGCATGTAGGTATCCCACCGACGAAGGGAGTAGCTCTAGTGAGGGTGAAGGATGACGTTTTGATTTAGAATTTAGAAAAGTTTCACGTCAAACTAAAAATGTCAAACTGCTGACAAGTATGATCAGTCACTAGAACAATAATATGATAATACTAGTGTGTCGGGGGAGTCGAACGATGAACTATACTTGTGTCATATGTTCGTTTAAACTCCAGTGGGCCCAACTAGACCCTTGTACTATATATAGTCTACCAATTGGTGAGGTGATAGTCTACCAAAAGATAAGACAACGATCTTCCACATCTACCATCAGGATAACAAAACAGTTGAGGATTACATTACAAGATACAAGAGAGTTGGTAGATCTATGAAGCAGGGGAGGATCTAATGATAGCTGGATTCATGTAAGGAGCGATAAGCTCATACGCCAGTTTCATGTTGTCTTTACACTATAGGCTACAAAAACACCCCACTAATGACTTTCCATAACCATATATATTAAGACAATGATGCAATGCTTACTCTCCCATTTTCCCTACATGGTTGTGCATGAGACTTTGATGGAATCCTGATCTGGATTGATAGTATCATTTCAGAAATCATATTCTTTGGGTAGGATCCGTTTCAAATGAGTTTTTTTTGTTCTTCAGCTGCAGTGGTCATTGTGTACAATTGGTACACGATGATCTATTAATAGTAAAAAGTGAATCCATCATCTCCCTCGTTAATAATTCACACACAAGTTATCACATGCACATAACAATCTCTTCAGTATCTCATTCTTCTTTTCTTATCTCATGGTGAACCATTTTGAAACTAAAATATATATCATCAAGAATAACCATTGAAAGCCTACATCCCTAGTTTCATCATAACAAAGACCATGGGAACAGGCACATATTGATTCCTAACTGGCTTTTCGATTCGCTTTCATGGTTTATAACAATTGAATATTTTCCAAGCCGTGATTTGTTTCCAATGTGTTTTCAATTGTTCCTTCTCTTGGTGATTTTAGTTGATACGAATTACAAAAATCAGAATTAGAATTATATATTTATGTTGGTACAATATAAAGCATAAACACGTTACAAGTTAGGTTGTGTGTGATTATTTTTACAAGAGTATGCTCATTTCTAACACCTAAATCCTGATGCTTCATAAGGCAAAGCCTTATAGAACAAGGGGTTCTAAAGGACAACACAAATAAGTATTATTTTGACATATTGGTTATACATTAAACATTGCTTCATATTTGTTTGATGGATGGAAAACAGCGTTACAGAAATCGGCCTCAGCAATGCCGCGAGGCCTAGGCGCTAATCGGAAGTTCACCACCTAATTACCTAGGCAGTTCGGATCTAGGCTATGGGTCTAGGCGGACAAAAATCAGTCAAAGCCGAATCTTTAAAGTATTGTACTACTTTTTTCGATTTTTAAGTACTTGGTTTGTTATATTGAAGTTTGAATTATATGAAATTTGAAGTTTTAATGTGAATTTCAAAGTGTTATTTTTCATATAAACGTGTGTTAGTGTGTGTGCGTGTGTGTGTATGGATTAAAAAAATACATATACATATTACAAAACGGTTAACCCGATTAATCCCTAGGAAATAACCGACCGACCAACTAGCGCCTACGATTTTTTACAACATTGATGGAAAATCACTTGAAAAAGATGTCTGGTAATCAGTGAAACTGAAATCGGTGGCAACTTAGCTTCAATAGTGAGAATATCAACAACTAGCATCAGTAGCAAATGCTCAGCAGTAGTAAATGATAAGGTATAACAATTGGATCATCGGAATCACGAATATTTAGTAGGAACTGATCAACAACTAAATTGGTGTTAAAAGGCAGGTCTTTACCACTGACGAAGTTCCAACTCACATTTCTACCGATATAACTACATAACTCTCAATAGTTATAACCATTTACTTTCATGCCCTATCATGAAATTTTGCAACGTTACATCAAATAAGTGTGTTGTTCACCGTTGGTCTTTTTTAGTGTGCTGTTTCATAACAGATTTGCATATTTGTTCTTGTAGTTTCTCTGTAAACTATCCAATTAAACGTTGGATTTATACCATCTAAATACTTCAATCTGACAATAAAATTTATATGGTTCACTAGAGATATCTATTCAGGCCTATTCGAATTCTAGAACCTACATAAAACCTGCATACTAAAGCAGTCAAATTCCTCTTTACCATGTCAAATTTGTAACACTTAACCTAGTTTGAAACTCATTCAAAATCGAACACACTTTTTTTTTTAAAAGTAACACCTATATTTTCTAGAATAAAATAGCCACAACTTGCATCATACAAAACTTAAACCCAAGATCTTTTGGAAAAATACAATACTTAACACAAGGATGTCACCGGTTTCAAAGAGAAATTACGAAATTTTCAGCCAACATGTTTCATATAGTTACTGAATGTTTATTTCATCATTAATTACTCAAAAACCCACTGTTAGTATAGAAAATTAATTATGTTAGGACCACTAAATACTTAACATAAAACTAACCAAGAGTTGAACTTAGAAACAGATTCTAAAAAATGACTGTTAGTACATACTAACTAACCAACTTCAATCTTTGGGCATCCAAGATCCCTTTTAGTCTTCACCTAGCAGGGTGGTATCAATGTGGTCACTTGGTAACCTACCAACTAGGGTCAACAGCATGTGTGTCACGATACTTTTGACATTACACAGATATCATCGGAGTACAAACTGTAAATCAAATGCTAGAAATTGATGTAAATTCTAGCTGTTGGAACACAATCTCAAATCAAACCAAAACACAGAACTAAAGAAATTTTTTATTTAGAGTAACATGAGTAATCTTGGTGGCAACATTGTAATTTTAGTTTAGTTTGATTTAGCATATAAAAAAATTGTACACGCCTATATAAGGCATGGAGAAGATAAAAACAATATGTAAAGGAAGTGTCATATATAAACAGATACTTGATGCTGCTTGGTTGCAAAACAAAACCTGAAAAAGAAAAACTTACAGAACCAACTATAATGATGGCAGATGAAAGCAGAAGCCTAGAGTTTTAGGACTATGAAGTCATGAGACATGCATGAAACAACTGAGAACTTAAAATGTGCATAAAAATCTTTCTCTACAATTCCAATTATACCCTCCTCAAGTCCTCATGCTCTTAAATGAACACAAATAGTAAATGAAAAAGAAGCTATAAACCTACAGAAAAATAGCATTGATAAACTAATCACTACCCATCCATCAGCTACACTTCATTTTGCCACAAATACTGTTTATATCTTTAGTGACCCCTTTCCTACCAATATATATATATAGAGACACACAAAGGAACACCATATTTAAACTAAATAAATAAATCAAAATCTTATACCCATCAACAATACCCTAAAACTTTTAGTTACATGCGCTAGAATCAATTACCATTAGGAGGATGAGCCTACACACGAGTGACACTTATTTAGATGCTTTCCAGCCTTAACTAGGGTATTTATTTCTCATCTATCAATTACATAATTGAAGACATACGTACATATTTTCCTTTTGGCTGTATCAACTCACTGGTACTTTTAATCAAATCCTAAGCCAGTAATAAACCGATAAGGCAGTCTGCCAATATGTCACATAAAAATACAAACCCTCGACTTGAACATTTTAAACCTTTTTATATCAACCTGGCATTGAGGTTAAAAATTCAACTCAAATTGAATCCATAAATGGGATATCAAGATGGACAAAGGCCTCAGGAACACTAGATATGGGTAATTTATCCCAAGTCAGATGACTTTCATGTCCATAATCCAACATCCACATACTTATATCCTCAAAATTACTTCCAGAATATTATATTTATATCAACAATCCGAGCAGAGTTTTAGAAACATATCTTAGTATATTTTGCTTCAAGTTGATCAAACCTCCACATGGCATTCAGGCATATGTATAATCCACAACATAACTCCACAAGAATCATCAAACGAACATCTATAGGGCTTATATTCTACATTGGTTTGATTCTCTTAGATCACAATGTCAAAACTCTTGATTTCAAATCTTTTAACTTAAAAGTGGCGTTTATCTAATCTATTTCCTTAAAATTCAAAATATAGTCGATAAAAAAAATATGTGGAATCCAAGACGATGTTCATAAAAAAGAGATGCCTTACATCTTTAGATATCCTCCACTCCCAAATTTAGCCCTTATGTGGTCTCTACCATCTTAGACTAAACTCCTTCCATAAGAATTACTAACAAATCAAAGTCCTAGTGGAAGGGATGATCTAAAGATTAGCCCAAAATGACATTTGTTCAACCAAAACAAACTGACAAAGAACTAAGAAGAAAGCCAAAGAGAAAAAGAGAACAAAAAACCTCAAGACGAAAGGGCAGTCAAAGAAATAAAATTAGTAAGATTTAGGACTTTCCTGCAGAGCAGCTGCAACATCTGCAAACACTCCAAAACAGCACATCGTGTCCTGCCTCCAAGTGTCTGCCTGAACACATTTATTACAGAAAGTTTTAAAAACTTGGCATCAAACACAAATATCAAAGTGAGATTATCATATATCCCCTTCAACCCCTCTAAATTTGCGCCAATATCAAATTCTAGATATTATAGACAGAAGAAAAGAGGAAAAGCACTGCATTTACCAGTAGTTATCTAGTCTAAATGACTAATAGTGATATCGACCACCATAAGGTCGGCCACCGCCATAAGGCCCACTGCCGTAAGGCCGGTCACCTCCATAAAGCCGGTCATCTCCATAAAACCGATCGCCACCATAAGGGCGGTCACCTCCATAGTAAGATGAATACTGCAAATAATAAACTGGATGTCAAAATGGATAACTACAGAACACTTAACACGTGTATAAACATGGAAGGAAAAAAATTCTCACGTCATAGTTGTAATAGTCACGTGAAGGACCACCACTGCCACCTCCTATAATCAGAAAGATATGAAGAGATAGTAAATTAACATATAACATAATGGGCAACATCAGTCTTCAAATAAGCAAATATAAACTAAAACCTAAACCTCGATAACGAGCTCCTGGAGCAGAAGTTGCTGGATCAGAGTAATCCAAACGAGGCCTACCCCTGCTTGGCTCCATATAGTCAGAATCCTGTTCCTAGAGGCCAAAAGAGGAAATTACTGAATTCAGACAAGAAAACGAATCAAACAGTAAAGGAAGGTAATAAGTAATGAGGACTTTACAGCAAAATATGGACGTTTCATTCCACGTGAAGTATCTCCATACGTGTATGGGTCTTCATAGGGCCTCCCACCATATGGTCTGCTAAACTGTTCTTCAGGTAAATAAGGTTGTCCTCTCATTGGCATAGAATGATCACGTGGCATATTAGCACCATGCCTGGGCCTATCCACATCATATCTGGGTGGCATATGACCTTGACCAGATGACTGATGTGGACCTCCGAAATCATCCCACCTCCCTCCTACAATAGTGAAAACACACTCATCTATTATCAATGCAGTTCAACACAACAAATAAATAAATAATCAACAAATTTTCAAAATGATTACCAAAACTATGTCTCCCTCTAAAAGGAGGATAGGGACCAACAGGTGGGTAATCCTCTGCGAAACCCATTCCTCTGGTTTGACCAGGTCTATGTTGATAGAAACCCCTGCCCCGTTGAAAGTTCACTCGGTTGGAAGGAAGTGCACCTCCTGTAATACGAACGTATAAATTATTGTATAACAAAAATGTGACTATTGTTATATATATCAATATATGTATTACATATATACACACACGCACCAGCTCTTGGGAAGGTAGCAGCATTACCATGACCTATTAGAAATCCACCGGCTATTTCACCTTTCACAGCCTGAGTTTTAGGCAAAGGATTTGAAAGCCTTGCTCTCATTATCATCTACAAACAGTATAATTCAATAGTTAATTATAAATAGGAAAATTGGATTTTAATAATCCAAGTTATTACCAGTTGGCCAATATTAATCCCAATTTCAAAATTGGCCTACATTAATCCCAACTATTAAGGTGTTGGATTTCATTGGGCCCCCGTTAAGTTTTCCTTCCGTTAGTTTTTTGCTGACATGGCAGCCACGTGGCATTTATTAATCAGTGTCACGTCAGCAAAAAACTAACGGAGTTAAGGAAAACTTAACGGGGTCCAATGAAATCCAACACCTTAATAATTGGGATTAATGTAGGCCAATTTTGAAATTGGGATTAATATTGGCCAATTGATAATAACTTGGCTTATTAAAATCCAATTTTCCTTATAAATATAGGCATATATATGTAATGTTATATATTTACATAACATGTTACATGCTACACAAAGAATCTGGCCTTGCCTTGTCATCACCGAGTTCTCTTTTATTTATCCCATCAATGCAAGCAAGAGCATCTTCATGAGTAGTGAAATCAACAAATCCAAAATCCTTCCTCTTGGCAGTTGACATGTTCCGTGCCAGCATGACACGCTCGATTGTACCATAGCTTTTAAAATTGTCCCTAACAATGTCTTCATCCCAATGAGGTGGCAGCCCATCAACAAACACTGACTTAACCTGAGCCAAAACCTCTGGGTCTGGCTCACGCAATGGTTCAGCAAAAGCAACTTTGGCTGATCGATCAGGATGGCCAAATATAGCATCAGGCTTTTGAAGCCTTTTAAAGGCAAGCATTGCATCAGGGCGACCTGAAAACTCAAGGAATGCAAAACCACGACTCAACCCTTCATGTTGTGGATCGGAAACAAGTGTGATCCTCTCAACACCTTCAATGCCATAATCCTTTAGTTGGTTTCTTATCTGCCACCATATTAACTGTTATAAGTGTGCTACACGAAGGGAAAAAAACAAACAGAAATTGAAGAATGTCTTACAGCTTCTACTGTCCATGTATTGCAGATATTCCCCAAAAACAAGGTATCATTATCTTCACTTGGTGCAGTCCCACATCTCTTTCCATGTATCTGCCAACAAATTTTTATTAGCATTCACCAATAACTAGTAAGATGTACTCCAAATAAAGAAGTAATAAATTAAAAATGGAACTTCAAACATACAACGGGATTTTTCATTTCTGCTAAAGCACGGGTTACTTGTTCCTTAGTAGCAAATCTCACAAAAGCATATCCTCTGTTTCTATTAGTTGGGGGTTCTTTGTGCATTCGGACTTCAACAACCTCACCAGCATTTCGAAAAACTCTCTTTACTTCATCTTCTGTAGCATCTCGATCCAACCCACCAACAAAGACCTCAAATTCTTTCCTTCTCTTTCGCTCCTCTGCAGCTTCTGTAAATTCTTCATGTTCTCGAAACCGTAATTCATCATGTCCTTCCACCTTCGCATCCGCCTGCTCATCATTATCATCTTCTTCATGACCATCATTGCTAATGTCCTTATCCTTTTCCTCCTCACTCAGACATAAACGCTCTTGCGGATCTTCTTCTCCCTTAAATTCCTCACTTGTACATTTCCCCGTATCAACAGGCTCATCGTTCTCCACTTTATCCTCATTAACATCAGGCGGCACCTGTTCAATTTCAGCATTTATTTCTTTATCTAAAGTGATTTCCTGATTCTCAACGAGTTTGTCCACATCAGGTTCCTCCTGTTCAACTTCTGTGCCATGTTCCTCAATCTCAAAGGCTTCTTCATCGTGTGTTTCCATCTTTTCTTTGTCAACCACTTCCTCCTCTTCCAAAATCGGTTCCTGAACTTCCTGAACTTCTAAAACTTTCTTTTCTGTTTCCATATTTTCTTTCTCAACCACCTCTGGTTCATGATGCTCAACTGATTCGGCAGCATCTATGACATCAGAACTTTCTGGTCTTACACCACCCTCGGCATTTTCAACAGAAGGTTGAACATGAGTATCATCCTCGACACCCTGCATAATATCTTCAGCTTTCACAACATTCTTATCAACTTCAAGGGGCATACCCACATCATTAACATCATTTTCACTCAATTCTTCCTGCTTAACATGTACATCACTATCATCTTGTTCAGTGCTAACCGTAACCGAAGCCGGTGGTGTCTTCGCATCACCCAAACCCTGTTTAGTTTTTTTTCTAACCACAGTCCTTTTAACCACTTTCTTAACCGTTTTTTTACTTCCAGATTTTGTTCCAGGAGTTACCTCAACCGTGTCATCCTCCCCCTTTACTGTTTCAACTGCATGAATCACATCTCAATAACTTATGTCCCCAAACTATAATACAATAAACCAAATAATCACAGAGCCTATTAACTGAATAACATCATGAGTTCATAATTGAATTGTATCGTATTCAGGATACGAATAAACGAGACTACAATAACAACGATCGAAGTGAATCTCTTTTCAATTTATTCACAAACTAAAATTTTATTCAATATATGAATTTTACCTGGTAATTCTGGAGTTGTTGTGGTGGCATCGTTCGTTGCCACAGCTTTCCCTCTGGTGGAAGGGGCACGTTTAGGCGTAACCATGGAGTCAGATGGTGATTGTTGAAAAGCATCTGGTTGTGTTGGAGGGGTTTTAGTTGCCGATTTTCTGGCCGGAGGGGTTTTTTTCGCCGGAGGGGGCGATTTCGGATTGCCGGCGTTTCTAGTTCTCATAATCTCTCTAGTTCTCATAATCTCTAATCAAATCAAATCAAAGCAATCGTTGAAGCTTATGCAGATAGAAGTCCGGATTGGAATAGGATTATGATGATGATGATGATTTTTAGTGGGGAAACTATAAAATTAAACCCTAGATATTGCCGTACGAGAGAATATGGTTTTTCTGGGTTGCTGATGAGCGGTTGAAGTCCGTCTCGCGCTCCGGGTTACTTTAGGGTTCGGTGTTTTCGTTTTCGGGTCGGATCTAACTTTATTCATATTTTTTCAACTATACGGTACATCTCTATATTCATTTTTATAAATAAAAAAAATCGTATTTCTCTTCTATTAAATAATATTAATTTTTTTCCTATTAAATATTAATAATTTTAAATAACTAAATTATATAATAAAATATCTAAAAATATATATTTTTTTTAAACTTATAAATTATAATAAGATATCAGTTATATCTTATTTTAAAATATAAGTTTATAATTCTTTAAGCTTCATTATTTGTTATTTATAATTTTAAATATTTATTATTTTATATTTTACGTGTGTATACTTAAAAAATTATTTATTATATTTTAGACGTTTACGTTTGAATTTATGCTTAAAAATATAATACAACAATAATAGTATACAAAGTTATTAATTATATGATTTTTAAGACATTATATATAATACCAGTTTGAGATAACTAGTATTCTTATATTTTGTAATATTTGATTTTGACAACTAGGTGAATAGTGCTTTTGTACAAATCACACGGCACAAGATATAAATCTTTGATGTATAGTACCTTTCTAGAAGTTCCATATGCAATGGCATAATTTCTTGATACATCTTTTTATAGTAGACTAATTTTCATAATAAATGAACTAATTAATGGTATGTGCAAGATAGAACGCAACAAGAAGGTATAAGAAAATGAGAAGGAGTCATGAGAGAAGTTTTTTGGAATTTAATTAATGAAATCCTAGGGTGGGGATTGAGTTTAATTAGTAAACACAGGTGTTGCTTCTCTTAAAATTAAGGGTTTGAGTCCCATTAAAGACGGATTGATGTAAAATTTAGCCTTTAAAAAATGAAATCATACCACTCTTAATTAGCCTGATATTGAGTCTTTTGGACGGTACTTCTCCGGCTTTTGCACTTGCTCGGCGAATGGAGCTCGAACCTGGTTCCAAAATACGGCTTGTCTTGATGGTTTGCTAAATACCAAAAAAAAAGTAAACTTTATATAAATATATAAAAAATAAAGTAGTAAAAAAAAATTTAGAAAAATAAAAAATGTACCTTAACCCAGTCCTCCGAAACGTCTAGCCAACACCGAGCAAACGTGTACTCCTCCTCCAGTATCCAATGTTGAACCGTTTTTTGCTTATTGTTTTTTTTCTTATATGATCGTTGACGGGGTTGCGACAGCCCTGGTTGCGTTTCGGGAACAACCTTAGGTTGGCTTGGTTGAACTACCCCATTTAAAACTGAGAATTTTAACCTTATTTGTTGTTGAAAAGCGTACGGTTGTTATAATATAAAGAGTATATGATGAGAGTTGTTTGTTAAAGTGATGAAATAGTTTATTTTAAAGGGTACTCCTGCTATTTGGAGACCCCTTTCATTTTTAGACATCGAATACGCTGCGTATAGCCGAATCGTAGTGTATTTCCTTTTTTGGACGTCGCGAACATAAAATTCAGGAGGGGGGGGGGGGCTGTACGATTTGATCGGTATAGACGCATCGTATAGGCCCTATACGCTGCGTATAAGTATTTTTCAAAGCTCAATCATTACTTTTCAGAGCCCAATACGCTGCGTATAGGTCTATACGCAGCGTATTGGGTTATCCGAATAGCAGATTTTGTCTTTTAGTAAGCTGTCCAAATATAAAGGAGGGAAGAGATTATGCCCATCATGCCGAGGAAGTGTTCAAGGCCATAACGTCACGAGGTGGTGTGCCCAGACACTATACGGTTTTTGAGTGATATATGAGGCCATTACGCGTAGCGTGATATATATGTATGAAATACATTCGGGAAGTCAATGTATTTTTTTGAAGTTTTCTAAGTCAATGGTTGTTTTCTCTATGATGCCTGGTCACATAGTATGCGTGTACGACACGTAGTGGACCGGTTGACTCCAGAAATATATAATAATGGGTGAGCGAGCGAGGAGGCAAAAACTTAGCTATTCATTCAGCTTATGGCGGAGCGAAAAAGAAGCGGGGATGAGATTATCCTAAAGGGTGAAACTATTGGCAGAAGTGTTGAAGATCCGCCAGATAAGAGTGGCGGTGACGTAATCACGGCCGAACAAAGAGGCTCAAAAGCTGTTGGAGATGAGAAAGACTTGAAGTCAGCCTCAGATGTTCCGAAATTCGGTGGTTGGAGTTCCAGTGGTTCTAAATCGGGTGATTCATATACTCACATTTCTACTGGAGTTCGGGAAGAAAGGATAAGCCCAGAGTTTGGGCGAGACATAAACAAACTCTCTTACTTCAGCTTCACCGCTTTTAATCTCCACGGAGACGATGATCTCAACGGAATTACTAGTTACGGCGGTGGCGGCGGTGGAAGTCGGCGAAGGGGTGAGGCGGCGGGGCCTAATTCGGAGCAGGGCGGTTGTGGTACTAGGTTTCCAGAAATCCCGGTGGGGGAAGTTGTTAATAACGGTAATCGTGGTGGTGAAGTGGTAGTGGAGATTCTGAAGAAGCAGGGGATCAATAATAACGATGGTGGCGGAAGAAACGTGATGGGTGGTGAAGGAAGAAGAGGTATAGCCGTAGGATGGTGGGAGAAGTGGTGCTCCTGTTGGCATTGTGGAAAACTAGTTTGAAATATATAACTTTGTGTGTCTCTCATCGGTTAAAAGATTTTAATTTAGGATTTTACTTTTAGAAATTGAGTGGTTTTATAATGACAAATTGAATTTGTATTTTGAGTTGAAAGTGAGTTTATAAGTAACTAATTATATTAGTTATTAAACAAATTTGAATTTATAATGATTATCACACAGTTTTACCTTCTATCATCTTAGCAGTTAGCACTACATCAACACTATTATTTTTTCAATTTTTCTTTGTACAATGGTCAATCCACAACTTTTCATTAGCAAGGGGCTAAAAATAAAAAGTTCAAGTTGGGTTGTTAGAATAAAACTTTCTGGCAAGTGAAACACACAAGTGTGTTGTTAGAATAACAAGCACACAACAACAATGATACGTTGTCCTAAGAAGATAAAAACACAATTAAACAGATTCCCCACTATTACCTCTATGATGCACGACTTAATTTGAAGGATGATCCTTCTGTGAAGAACAACCTGCTAATTAAAGAGTAAAGACCAGACAACCAACGATTTAAAGCGAGTAGAGATCTCTGGTGTTAGGCCTGCAATGTCAACCAAACAAAATTTGTTATGTTTAACAATATGAAGTTGCGATGGATTGATTCCGAGTGTTGCGATTTCAAAGGAACAAGAAAGCCATTTCAAAACCTGTATGATCTCAACCTAAAAAGGTAGTCAAACACCACCCTCACACCCTAGTCCCTATGATTTCGGGCTGGAAAACAACTGGATTGAGTTTCTTAGGAATGGTAAGAAGCCTTTTGAAGAAAAATTTGAGGGCCCTTAGAATATTTCTATGGAAGCTAACACTAGTGGGCTAAAACTGAGTGGGGGCTTCCCGCTCCCTGAACCCTTTATTTTTTAATATTATTTAATTCACATTAACTTAATTTAAAACTAATATTTAGTAAATCAAACCAATTAAAATACATTAATATAAAAGGTTACATTAAAAAAAACAAAAAATAAAATTTAATAAAAAAGTTACTCAAATAAATTATACTCCTTGTCTTCGTTTTCATCTTCTTCCTCATAGCTTGGAATTTAGTTCTAAACCAAGTGGATGTGTTCCACCAATTCCGCTCTGAGGTAGTCGTGTTTATCGTGACTGAGAATTGTTAAAATATTTGCGTCGATCCTCTTTTGGTGAATTTGAACATAAGGAGGTTCAACATCGCCGGATCGTATTGACAAATTGCATATTCCTCGTCTTCCATAATTATGTTATGTAAAATCATACAAACATATATGATGGCAGTAATTCTTTGAGGTTTCCACACCCGTGTTGGATTTTTAATGATGTGGATTTTTTTCTTGAGCACCCTAAATGCTCATTATATATCCTTCATTGCCCCCTCTTTTGCTTTTGTGGACTCTTTCCATGTAGGAATTGTAGTGCCGTTAAAATTTTTACAAACACAGATTAATCGGGATATATGTCATCGACAAGATAATAATATGTTTCTACTCTAACCCTTTTACTTCAAGCGGCGACTATGGTGCATTTTCCTTAATTAGATCATTCAACAAATCTGATTGGTTAAGCACGTTCATGTCGTTGTTCGAACCAACCACTCCAAAAAACACATGCCAAAACCATAAATTAGTTGACGCTACTGCTTATAGCATAATCGTTAGGTGTGAATGATCGCCTTGTGTAACAACGCCAATTTATTTTACTATTTCGTTAACGGATATTCAACTTGAAAAGTGGTCCCAGAAAATTTCGTGGTAAATTGTTCATTTATACGATAACATCTAGCGTTTTTATCCGCATACGTAATAGATAGGGTGTCAAATACAAGTGTGTCATTAGGTTCATCTAAACATTAGCAACCAAGTGTGTGCTAAATACAAGTTAATACTAGTTCAATTATTTTCAAAAGATGGCTACGACAAGCCATGATCATCGAAAGAGTTGGTAAGTCGAGTGTTCGGTTCGTCTTGAGCTCGAGAAGATCCGCGTCTACAAGGTAGCTTTACCTGCGTGCAATTACACCACATTAGTATGAACGTTAATGCAAGTTGGAACGACGTTTAGGCATTAAAAACGGAGGCGAAGTTTAAAAATCTAGGCAGCTCCACCGTAAGCTACGCTGGCCACCGTAGCTTACGGTGGCTTCAGCTAGCCTACGGTGGCTTGATGCTGGCCTACGGTGGGTACCAAAACTGCAGGCCACCGTAGCTTACGATGGCCACCGTAAGCTACGGTGGTACCTGTGGTTTTGGTACCCCGCTTGGTTCCTTTTTCCACTTAATCGTCCGGATTCAATTCCCACCATTTCATAAGTTGCCAACACCTAGTTTAAGCTCCAAAAACTTGTTAGACTCTAAAATTTAGACATGGACCAATTACCCGTCGTTGCCTTGCCTTTACTTTACCCGGTTGACCCGTTAAGGGCCAACCCATGCCACAACTCGTCCGAGATTACAGACGACCCCAACCTTATACATTCACTAGTGACATGATCACCATATATCAGATTGCATCATGACTCCTACCTTTAATAACATATGAATCTCGATGATCCCTAAGGAGCATTCCAAATATAACGTATCCATGTCACCTATGTAGGACTTCTAGAATACTAATTAGAATTGGACATCTTACATATGTGTATAACCATCCTTGCCATACACCAAGGACCCAATTAGCCCTCGAGGTATCTTTGGATCAATTATCCGAGAGCTAAAGCATGCGGAGTGTAGACAAATCAACCCAATTTGGTTGACTAAGCCACTTCCTCTTCCCCCCTATGAGAGAATCCATTTATTCCCTCATGAGGTGAAGACTTATTCTTTTCTACCCACTATGGTCCATAACCAAATGTAAGGTGTTTATAATTATTACTTACTAGTGTAACGAACAAGATGTACGTTACCTCGATTGCTTGACGATCCACCACCACTAGCGTGTGCTTGGTTGCCTCCTTCAAAGCCTTGATTGCCTATATGGTCATTAACTAGTCAAGACCCATATTCATAACGTATAATTTCTCAATTATGGCATCAACTATACATTAGCACCCAATCGTGGTGACATCAACAAGTTTCACGAATCTAACAATCATGCTAGACCTCAATTCACACAAAGTTTACCATTCGAGCCTTTTTACTTAAATTTCATGCTTTTACCATTATATACTCAATTTCATCATGAGATTACTTCTATATGATCTCTATGGTTTCCTAACCATCATACATGGAGATTTCTTCAATTATGGTCAAGAATTTTCACACAAGCATTTCATCAAACACATTGTATGCGTAATGTTATGTTGTTAGCCTTAGCTTGTTTCTCATGCTTACTAGTTACCATCTCACTTCCACTAAGTGAGATTCAAGTTCCATACTCATTATAACACACAATTTTCACAGGAAAATCAACACATGCACACAATTTAGACAATTGGCTAAGAATCCCACATTTGGGTCTTTCGCAAATTATGGGCTAGTCACCAAGTTTGGTGGCCAACCCACCCAATTCGTTGTCTACATAGAATCTAGGGTACAAGAAACATCTCAATTGCAACATATAACAAGCATTACCCTTCAATTTCTCGATTCACACAAAGATTCACAAGTTCCTACACATGCATCTAAGTAGGAGTTTCACTTACTTGATCAAATAGATGGTAGGATTCAAGGATTGCTCTTCCTAATCCACACACATGCATAGAAATCGCAGGTTGCAAGAGGAGGAGGGCCAGATTTCGATTTTAAGGGAGTGGGGAGCGCTGGGTTCGACCAACAAGAGGAGAATGTCGATCTCCTCTTGTTTCCAGCTTTTCTCTAGACTCAATTTTTCCCAATTTGCAACTTTAGTCCCTCATCTTCTCATTCTTTTCAATTATTAACATAAAATGACTAATTTCACATGTAACCCTCACATTATAACTTATTTATGCAAGGTTCTAACAAATATAAGTTTCTATTAAACCCCAAGTTAAGTTTACACAAAATTTAATGAAAATTTCAAAATTACGGAATTCGGGTTGTTACACCTTGCATGAATTGCCCTCGTCAAACAATTGATCAACTATACCACTCCCAATGAATACAATCAACACTACCGAACATCCTGAGAAATCCATGTTTATTTTCATGTGCCTCTTTCTCATTCTTTTAGAACACTGGAATATACCCCAAAATTGATAAACAAAAAAAAATTAAAAAAATGTGTGTTTCAAGTGTGTAAAAGAATGGATATCTCCAAAGAAAACATGATGGAAATTCGTATTATGATTCATATTCATCTATTACAACGCCCCGAATATTCAACCAAAAGACAAATTACAGAGTTCGAAAAGTTTGTCGTTTCAAGTCTGAATTTAACAGAGATTTGTTTTTTCAAAAACAAAAAATTAAGATATGTTTAGAACCTGGATAAGTGAGACTGGATGATAACAATTGGGAATTACAACTTTGACAATCTTCAAAATCTTCAATAAGTCAATGAATCCAGTTATCCAGAAAACTTCACCAATCTTATGCATCGTGCTGATAATGTTTTAAATAATTAATGATGAGAAAGAACTAATACAGAGAACACAAAACGTCTTCTATTTCCATTCATGAAAAAAGAGTTATATGCATCAATATAATAACTGTTAACTAACCATAAATAAACTGCTATAGGGAAACAAGTATGTCACGTATATCTAGTTTTTAACAATCGGGAGGTTTTAAAATTTGAGTTCTGTTAATATTAAATGAAGGATGTTTATACGGACCAGAATAGACCGGTCCAGGTGAACAATAGCCAGACTAAAGGCACACTCGTGTGTGCCGGGCACGTGCCTCTTCAAGTATGTTATGAGGTGAAATCACGGGAGGACCACAAAATCTTTCCTTCTCCCATTAAAAGGCTGAGGCGTCTTCTATGAGAAATGCATGACGAAGGCACCCAAACAGGAGCAATGAGTCACCATCAAAGTGGTTATATGATATTACCGTGACGTAACTTACATAGATGTATACATACCTTATTGTAAATCCTAAACGGGCAAGTTCTCATTCTTACACAAATTGCACTACCGAAGATCGAGTAATAGTCATACTTTTACTTATCTTCATACAATAAAAACAATAAAAAAACATTTTAAATAATAGCGAATCGGTCAAATTAATAACCTTGGATGTTTAATTGTCTCACGAACTACTACATTCGTTAGACCTGCTTAACGAATCCTATAATATATATCGTCAACGATTTCTATTTGTATTCGATCAATTATCCACAAGCTAGTGTCGACCTAGCTTGTTTTTGTTTGACAATTGGGTTCCTTGACGTTTGAGTGAAGGCGAATTTGTTCATGATTTTTGATTAAGATAGCGATAATCTATTAATGTTACTTTTATATTACGGATAAAAATTTATTGTTTTGGTATAACCTATTTGGCCTTTGAGCAAATTATGATTTATGTTATGATTGATTCTTTGTTCTCTTTCTTTATTTATGAAAAATATATGGAATGATAAGTTTCTGAACCCTAAGCCTTAAGGTTATGACCAATTTTGATTTTAGTATTACGATATACGTATTGGGGAGTTTAGATTGTTTGATCGTTTTCTATGTTTTCTTTTTCGTTTTTCTTCTAAGGATTAACAATGATCTGTGTTGAAGGGTATATATCGATCCTAGAAAGAGACAGATCGTCTCAATCTGTCAGTGTATATTGTTTAGGGGGCATTTTAAGGAAATTATTGTCTCAATATGTATATGTTTATGAATAAAAGTATGTTGAGGGATGTATGGATCAATCCTAAGAGAAGAAATATTATCATGATCATGTAGTCACGTACTATACACCCTGACATTAACACCGCAATAAGCAATAACGACCACTGGTTATAATTTTTCAAAATAACCACCACAAATTAATTATGCACACATCCCCCACGACAATTGACTCCCCCTCTCTATAAACCTATCAAATGTCTGTGGATTTTTTAACAGCTGATAAAGACTCATGAGCTCACAACTCCAAATATCAAATCAAAATCTAAGGTGAATAACAAACAAAAAATTCAAAAAAACACTAACAACTAAATATAAATTTTTTACCAGATCAATATCAGAATCTTCATCAAGGCTGTTGTTGAGGATCCATGTATCCAGCATCAACAAGAACTTTCTCCCTCTTAGCCAACTCAACATCTTCATCAACCATCATCTTCACCAACTGCTCAAACCCTACCTTAGGTTTCCACCCAAGAACTTTTCTCGCCTTGCTCGAATCGCCTTTCAAATTATCCACTTCTGCAGGCCTGAAATACCTCTTATCAATCTCCACATGATCTTTCCACTTCAAACCCACATGCCCAAAGGCCTTTTCAAGAAGCTCCTCCACTGTGTGTGATTCCTCGGTTGCCACCACATAGTCGTCTGGATTTTCTTGTTGTAGCATTAACCACATTGCCTCCACATAGTCTCCCGCGAACCCCCAGTCTCTTGAAGCCTGCAAATTTCCTAAAAACAACTTGTTCTGCAGCCCGACCTTGATTCGCCCCACTGCCCTTGTGATTTTCCGGGTCACAAAGTTTTCGCCTCTTCGAGGTGATTCGTGATTGAAGAGAATGCCATTGCAGGCAAAGATCCCATATGCTTCCCTGTAATTGACTGTGTACCTGCATGAGATAAAACAATATTTGATAAGCCTCCAATCTAGATAGCATAAACCAAATTTGACTATGCGAAATATTAATATATTTATATAATAAACATGAGTTTTTAAAGTTCATGTGGCACAATTTTAGGTGTGCCACATTGGATTTGACTTACTTGTCAATTTCTCATAATTATAGAATTAAAAAATTACACTTTAAATTAAATTCTTTCCATTAAAAAAATTATCCATATTTTTGTTTACAATACCACAACTGTTATTCATCATATCTTCTTTATTTCTCAACAAAAAACTGATCCGTAAATCGCTTTGGATTCGTGACACAAAACCTAACAAAACTAGATCCATATTGCTTAGGTTTTGATCAAGGAAGCGGAAGTTTATTCCAAAACTTTCATTTATTCCAACAGATAAGCGGATTGCTTTCGAATTTTAAAAAAGACAATTTTTAATTTCGGTTTTTTTTTGCAATGACCATTAAAAAAACTAAGGTTAATCGTTGTCTAGAGTTTGACTATTTTTAAAGAACCCGGTATGCTTCTATGGCCAGCTGTACGTTGCTCTATTAAGAATGAAACGCAAAAAGGGTCTTAGAATCTTAATTTTAGATAAAGATGGCCGCCAGACGAATGTAACAAAAAACATTGTATTCAAATCTTTTTTTTAAACTTGTAAATTTAATATTATTGAGTATTTATCGGCTATTTAGCTTTACGGATTATTCAGTTCAAATTTTTTTTTAATTTAGGTTCATCTTTTATTTCGCATAATTCTTTTTATGTCATAGTCTCGGATATTTACCCGGGTTACTGACTAGTAAACCACTATAATTTTGAGATCTAACTTTTATGATCATGTTTTTTTTTTTCATTTGTTATCGACTTGTATTTTTATTAATGAATTAATTAGGTAGGAAATAATGGGAAAAAAAACAAAAACATAGTAATCAGCCCAAACCCTAACCATTTAGACCACCAATCTGTCGGTCGGTTCGATTTACGTTTATATAAATTCATAAACCGTCGCCCGTCGGCTAGCCGAGGAATCCTGTTAAAACCTACTAAACCAGGCTAAAACCGAACTTAAAACACCCCTAATTCTAATCAATGAAACCAATGAGTCAATGTCTAGATGCTTGGGATATATTTGAAGTGAAAACCAACATTACCATTAAACAAGCTTGTTTGACCTACAAAATCTAAAGTCTTTGTTGTAAGTAATCGACAGAGCGGATCTATCAAAGATTTAGTGGGATCTTAGGCACCTACTCAAATTGGAAAATATAGGTAATTACTTGAACGAATGATTAAGGCATCCAATGTTTTTTTTTCGAGGCACCCAAAACACCTAAAATTTGTGAAAAGAGTTCTTTTTAGTTGTTTTTGACACTCAAAGTTTGTGAAAATAACTTCTTTGTAGCTGTTTTTGACACAAAGATATACAAAGTTATTAAATTCTTGATATAATAATAACTTATTTTAATACTATTTTTTTTTAATTTATTTTATATTTAACTTATTCTTTTAACACCTAGTGAATAAATTTTCTGAATTCACTATTATGATTAGACTAATACAATGCAGATTAAAAATTGAAAAAACGACACTATTTCAACTCACTCCAGCTCAATTTATTGACGCCGCGAATCAAATCAAAAGCAAGTACTATAAGCATTTTAAGGAACTCTATCGATAGATAATCAAGCAAATCAAATCAAATCAAATGTTACCAGTGAGCAGCCACTTTAGAAGCAGCATAAGGCGATCTCGGATGAAACGGAGTATCCTCCGATTGCGGCGGCGGAGTCGACCCGAACATCTCCGACGACCCGGCCTGATAATACTTGACATGAACCCGACCCGTAGCACGTAATATGCGACCTCAGCGCTTCTAAAAGGCGCAACGATCCCGTACCAACAACATCCGCCGTGTAATCCGGGATCTCAAACGAGACCGAGACGTGAGACTGCGCGGCGAGATTGTAGATCTCGTCGGGAGAAATGACGTCCATCCAACGGCGGAGGGAGGAGGCGTCGGTGAGATCCGCGTAGTGGAGCTTCATGCGAGCCTTGTGAGAATTGTGCGGGTCGAAGTACATGTGGTTGATCCGTTGGGTGTTGATGTTTGATGAACGGCGGATCAGGCCGTTGACTTCGTAGCCTTTGGTGAGGAGGAGCTCGGTGAGGTAGGAGCCGTCTTGGCCGGTGATTCCGGTGATCAGAGCTACCTTGCGGTTGGTCGCCGGGAGGAGTTCGCCGCCGTTGACGGTGGATGGAGGAGATCTGGTGGTTAGAGATGTCATTATGGTTTTGACTTTTGAGTAGCAAAGTAGCAATGTGTGTGTATATGAGAGGGTTTTGGTGAGGAAATTTGAACTGGTTATTTATATAGGAGGATGCGAGTAGAGATGACGCGCTTTTTTTTTTTTTGTTTTTGTTTTGCATGCATGTCATCCCACAAAGTGGTTATATGTTGGCTCTATTTGTGTTCATACATATGTATAATTAATTACTTATTAAACTATTTTTAATCACCAAACTTATCTTACTAGTAAACACATGTCACCATCTATTAATTTATATTTATTAAGATGTGATGATTTGTTTGTGTGTTGTGACGAGCCACCAATTAAATTTAAAATTTTAAGTGATAACTATAGGTTTTCGTTATAGACTTGCTACTTGAACATTGAATCTTTATAAAAGATGACTGTATCAGTTTTGATTGACAATTTTGATTGATGACCTAAGTGTGTTAGAGCGTGTAGCATAAAATCCAACTAAAATGTCCATGTGTTGCGATAGATAAAATATGACTACGCGTTGTGGATTTTATGTTACACTCGGAAAAATTAGAACTCTCACCACAAGTCTACAATGCTTAGTCATATTTTATCTATCGACCATGTATTTTATCGACCATAAAAGTTAATAACATCTTTTAAAAATGTGTATTACAATATTTTTTTAAATATAAATACGTTTACGTTCCGTAAAGTGTTGTAATACAGTTCTAATTTTATGGTCGATAAAATACATTGTCGATAGATAAAATTTTATGGTCGATAAAATATGATTACGCATTGTGGATTTTATGCTATCGCCGGAAAAACTAGAACTGTATTACAACACTTTATCGACCATAAACGTATCTACATTTTTTAAAAAAAATATTAGCTTTGGAACACTTTTTCGACACGGTTCTATCTTATTTTTTTATATTTGCCACACAAATTCTAACAGAACATGTATTTCAAACTTTTTATACCTAGTATGCGACACTTTTCGGACAGCTATTTTTTAATTAAATTAATTTTTATGTTGCGACGACCTTCTGTGAGATTTTTTTTATATATATTTATTTTTAATATGCGACACTTTTCATGATTATAACTTATTTTATTAGCTTCATTATCTTATTGTCATAAATCAAATTTATTAGCCTACACAAGACTTAATTAAAAGACAAACTTAGAAGACTTGTATTTGCTCGTCTAATTTCATACTTTAACTTTAATAAAACAAACGTCTGTTCAAAAAAAAAAAATAAATAAATAAAACAAACGTGAATCGTGCAGAAGAACTAACGTGTCAATAGCTAGATTTGGTAAAATGACAATAAATAAGTAATTTAAAATTTGCAATAATCCTGATTGGTCGGCATTTTCTTTTGAGTGTAAAAAGGATAAAATTAAGAAATTAATGTGAACATATCAATACCAAATAGTTCCTAGAATATATAATATCAAAGTGGCGCACGTATGATCTGCTCAAATATATTCTATATTAAAAAAGTGTGTTTAGGAACCCAAACTTCAATAGATGGCACGGGGTAAGAATAAAATATGTATATTTTAATTTTTTATTTCAAAAAAGAACAAATTTAACCCATGATTTGAAGGTCTTATATGTAGTCGCTTGACTTTAGCAAAATATGTTGGTGTTGAATGGATCTAATAAAGACTTTTTTTATTTTCAATCTCAATGATTTTAACATAGGAGTTTGTCGTATAATATGCATAATCGTGTAAAATAAATTTTAGGTCGTAGACTTTATACGTTAAGCGTTTTGATCTTTACATATTTTTTTATTCCATTCTAATTACGTTGTGTTATAGCAGTGCAACTATACTTTGTCTGCCCATGTTATCCTCACGTAAACATGCAGGCTTGCGATAGCTAGTTACATATGATATTACTTACCCTATATACAAACTACAAGGAGGTGTCTTTACTTGGTTGGGTGTCACCTTAACATGGTTGTGAGGGGGGGGGGGGGGGCGTTATTCGTAATGGACTAATGTGGTGTCGTCATGTGGTTCTTTGGTAGGGTGTCATCTGATAGACCATTTTTTAGGTTTTTTTCTTTGTAGTCTTGCACAACAGTGTTTACGTATCATTTTATTTAGCTTTTGCTATTATTTTAGTTTAATGTCATTGCGTGGTGTTTTTTGTCAATGGTACTTTTTTTGGCCATTGTTTTGGTAGTCAATATTAATTAAGGGAGAAAAACAAGATACATGGACTATGGGTGTTTGCTTCTGTTTGCTTCTGTTAGTTTAATTAAAGTAAATTTTAAACTGAACCGTTAACTATAATTTCAAAGAATAATAAATCGTGTTGAGTATTTCAGTCAGACCTGATAGTTTGCGGTTTTGATTGTGTGTTGTACGAATTAACATTTAACTGATAGTTTGACGGTTTTGATTGTGTGTTGTACGAATGAACATTTAACCAAGAATCGCCATCAAGTCAAGGTGTCTAGAAACTGAACATCAATGATCATCTAGAATAATACCTTCACGATTATTATTTATTTATATATATTCTTCAACGACAATGCATCTAGAATAATACCTTTACAAAGAGGATGAATGGCCCATTGAATGAGCACATGGATGACTACCTACAAATATGCCAGATTATATGACAATCATCGAATCTCATTTTATTCATTATCCAACCCGAGGGTGGAACAAAATAAGACGAAGTTAGGTCATGAAGAAGAGTTATCATTCAAGGAAATCAAGGTGCCTCCTAGCTATGTAAAATATGAATTGAAGGGTTAAGTCGAAGAAAAGTAAACTAGATGAGCCTAGCATGACGTAGCCAAAATTACATTTACTAAACTATGGTACTTGATGAGGTATCCATCATATAAGGAACCAAAAGCCCAAGTGCCCAACATGCACTTATCTCAACCAAAGTTGGCCCAAGTTGAGAATCTACAATTCAAGCTGGCCTACTAGTGTTAAGCCTATGAAAGTTCTATAAATAGACAGTGTTGTGTCGGTATCATATTAACTTGAGCTTGGGTGTGCCCTTGGGGCAACCGGCAACCCTCGGGTTGTCTAACGAGATTTACTTGTGGTTGCAGCTCGCTTAGTACCCGGACGAAGGTGAAGAACACTTTCGTTAAAAGAAGACATATTTGAGCTAGAGAACTCAGACTCCCTATAATGCAATATATCCTAGTGCTTTCATATAGCGGTTGGATTAAATAAAGACGATGATTGTTGGATATTTTATTATAGTTTGAGATTGCGTGTGACATTCAAACAAGAGTGCATGTTTGTTTGAATGTTATTGGGACTAATGGGGGATCCAAGGGGGCAGCTCCTCCGGGAGAAGCAGGGTCCAAGGGACAGAGCAGTTATATATACGCTCCTCCTGATTTCAAATTATCCCTGATATACGTATTCTTCTTGGGCTTACAAAAATCATACTGAAAATCCAGAAATCAATCTAATTTTATTCGATCAAAACGTTTGGTATACTCTAAATTATTTTGCTCTGAAAGCGTTTGCGACATCAAATTCTATCAGGATCAATTGTGTAATTCACGAATTCCCCAACAAGAATGAACATGATACGACATGAAAATCCTAGACTAGGTTCTCAATTGCATCATCACCACCACGGTTAAATAAAGAACGAATAACGCTGTAGAGTGTTGGTATATGATTTTATGGGAATGAGGTTAGGTTTATTTTTTTTAAAACGACACAAACAAAGTCATGATTTCCGTAAAAAGCCTACTTAACAAATGATTGATGGATAAAGATAGATAGAGAGACCACACATTGGATAAACTCATTGTTAAAAAAAGCTTAATATCAACAATGTTGATAATTGTTGGTGAAGCCAAAGCTTCTTTTGAGATAAGGATTCGAACCCCATTACGAATTAAAACAATTTAACCGATTAGAAAGAGAAAAAAAAGTATTGAAAACGGCAGAAGGCCAATGCGAGTGACAAAAAGCGTGGTATTAGATAGGCCACATCGGCCCCCCATATATTAGATAATTTTAGACGATCACGTCCCACAGTGAACAACCACCAGTCAAATCTTCAAGTTTAGGTCCGCCATGGCGACCGACCATCGTCGTGCTCAGAAGAAGAACGCAACAGGTGCTCTCTTCTTCTTCACGGCTACCCTGATTATGTGGGCCGTCTCTGTTTTCTTCGAAATTCTCTTTAACAACCGTACGGAGCTTCTTCCACTCGTTTTCGGCTTCTTTCTTTACCAATTCTCCAACTGGGTTTGCCGCAATTTCATCTCCAGAGACCCGCTTCTGGTCAACACTTGTGTTTCTCTTCTTCACTCTTCCCTAACCTCTGCTTCAGGTATTATCTACTCACAATCTGATGAATCTATTCCTCATATTTTGAATTTTTGATGCGTCTGGTTGAATTTGTTGTGCTGGTTTGATGGTAAACTGATCTCAGTTACTAAATTCAAGAAGATTTAGATCTATAAAGCTATTTATCATCTTCAATTGAAGTTTTTCAAAAGTCAAATGAGTTGTTGTTTAGCTTCAAAATTCATAGGGAATATCGTCTTAATCTTGAAATTCGCTAATCTAATATTTACATTATCAAGAAAACTAAAATGGGTAACTTTTATATGCTATAATCCATCAATAAATCTATGCTAATTTTGAATTCTGCAAGTTTTAAGTTTGACCTAAACAGTCAATACAGGGGAGGGGTGTTAAACTTGATTGATTTCTATTTCATTTTCTTATTGTTACCAACTTACCATATCACAATGGCTGCAAATGATCTATATGTAATTTTGTCTAAAAAGGTTGAATTTTGATAGCAATATTTGCACATTAGGCATATATGATTGATTTTGATTTTTGATTGTAAAGTTAGTAAACATGGGGTGAATTTATTTCTTGACAGTGGTATTCATTTTGGTGAAGCAGTTGGCATCTAATGGTGTGAGTGAGTTACTCGAGCATTCACAGCTCGTTAACGCTACCTGGCCATGGGCGTATTCAGCATTATGCGTGTCATGTGGCTATTTTGCGTACGATCAATTGGATATGCTGCTCTATGGTTTATATAGCGGATGGATACCCTCCATTCTATTGCATCATTTTATACTCCTTGGATGCTTTACTCTAGCTCTATACCGAAATGTCACAATCAACTACCTTATTCTAACTCTTATATGCGAGGTACATGTTGACTTTGACTTTGACTTCTGAGATCACAACATAAGTACTCATTGTGGCTATGAATCTCAAGTTTCTCAACTCAACCTTCTTTTGTTGTGATTGCTAGTTGCATTCTATCTTTCTTCATGTGAGAAAAGTGAGACGGATGGCTGGCATACGCGATGGAAAGAGCAAGCTAGTGAAATTCGAATGGTGCTTAAATATAGGCACCTTCTTATTGGCGCGTCTCTTATCTCATGTGCTAATTACAGTCAAGCTAGTTAAAGATGCTTCTAAGTTTGAGAAAGGAGTCGAGCTCCCACTCGCACTATTTGGTATGGCGGGCATGAATTTGCTCAATGTTTTCCTTGGCATAGATCTCTTCAATGCCTTTAAGAAGGAGATAAACCGACATAACAATCATGAATCATAGAATTCATTTGGGCTTGGATAGAAGATATTGATGGTAAAATGCATGTTTGTATGGAACTCATCCCTATTTCTAAATTGGGAGATAAAAAAGTGTAGATTTTTGGTTGTGTTATTTGGCCATTGAAGAGTTATTAGGAAATTGTGTTTTGGGTTTTGGGAAGTTATGGTTGCTCACTCTCTTTATAAGCATTAGCATTACATTTACTGTGAGCAACTAAAGGGGCGGTTCGGATATCCGAAAAAGACCTATCAGGTAAAAACTTGTCAAAAAGTGATTATGGTCTATATGTTATGTTATGTTCAAAACTTATTTGATCTACATGTATACAAACCAAAGGGTCATCTTAGCTCCACTCAAATAGCCAGTCAAGTTAATAGCTTATAAGCAAAATGATATTGGTTACTAGTTTCGTCCATCATAGACCACTAGGAAGCACCACTCCCGACCGGTCGAACGTGAAATAGACCGGTCGAACGTGAAATAGCAAGTCATACACTTTGTGGGTCGTCTTAGAAGGGTGTGTAATGTGTATGGTGGGCGACCGTATATGACCAATATTTTAGAGGGCCCAAGAATAATTTACCTTAGGCACCATAGGACTTAATTCTCATATAAAATAAAATAATTTTTACATTTAAGACCGCATTTAAATAAAAATGAACTCATGTAATTAAGTGAAGGCCAATTAAACATTAAAGTTGTGTAAAAGAATAAAAGGAAAACAACATTAAAAGAGCCTTCTTTTTTAATGGCTAAATCTATTAAAACACTTTCAAAGAATATGCCAAGCACTCGAGTAAACCAAAGGATTCCACATAAATTAAGCAGATGTAACCTTCAAGCATTTTGGTTTATTTTGT
>JBCNJP010000015.1:9388753-9415816 GCA_039602395.1 Deinandra increscens subsp. villosa | reverse complement strand
ACGATATACGTATTGGGAAGTTTAGATTGTTTTGATCGTTTTATATGTTTTCTTTTTTGTTTTTCTTCTAAGGATTAACAATGATCTGTGTTGAAGGGTATATATCGATCCTAGAAAGAGACATATCGTCTCAATCTGTCAATGTATATTGTTTAGGGGGCCATTCTAAGGAAATGATTGTCTCAATATGTATATGTTTATGAATAAAAGTATGTTGAGGGATGTATGGATCAATCATAAGAGAAGAAATATTATCATGATCATGTAGTCACGTACTATACACCCTGACATTAACACCGCAATAAGCAATAACGACCACTGGTTATAATTTTTCAAAATAACCACCACAAATTAATTCTGCACACATCCCCCACAGACAATTGACTCCCCCTCTCTATAAACCTAATCAAATGTTTGTGGATTTTTTAACAGCTAGATAAAGACTCATGAGCTCACAACTCCAAACATCAGATCAAAATCTAAGGTGAATAACAAACAAAAAATTCAAAAAAACACTAACAACTAGATATAAACTTTTTACCAGATCAATATCAGAATCTTCATCAAGGCTGTTGTTGAGGATCCATGTATCCAGCATCAACAAGAACTTTCTCCCTCTTAGCCAACTCAATATCTTCATCAACCATCATCTTCACCAACTGCTCAAACCCTACCTTAGGTTTCCACCCAAGAACTTTTCTCGCCTTGCTCGAATCGCCTTTCAAATTATCCACTTCTGCAGGCCTGAAATACCTCTTATCAATCTCCACATGATCTTTCCACTTCAAACCCACATGCCCAAAGGCCTTTTCAAGAAGCTCCTCCACTGTGTGTGATTCCTCGGTTGCCACCACATAGTCGTCTGGCTTCTCTTGTTGTAGCATCAACCACATTGCCTCCACATAGTCCCCCGCGAACCCCCAGTCTCTTGAAGCCTGCAAATTTCCTAAAAACAACTTGTTCTGCAGCCCGACCTTGATTCGTCCCACTGCCCTTGTGATTTTCCGGGTCACAAAGTTTTCACCTCTTCGAGGTGATTCATGATTGAAGAGAATGCCATTGCAGGCAAAGATCCCATATGCTTCCCTGTAATTGACTGTGTACCTGCATGAGATAAAATAATATTTGATAAGCCTCCAATCTAGATAGCATAAACCAAATTTGACTATGCGAAATATTAATATATTTATATAATAAACATGAGTTTTTAAAGTTCATGTGGCACAATTTTAGGTGTGCCACATTGGATTTGGCTTACTTGTCAATTTCTCATAATATTAGAATTAAAAAATTACACTTTAAATTAAATTCTTTCCATTAAAAAAATTATCCATATTTTTGTTTACAATACCACAACTGTTATTCATCATATCTTCTTTATTTCTCAACAAAAAACTGATCCGTAAATCGCTTTGGATCCGTGACACAAAACCTAACAAAACTAGATCCATATTGCTTATGTTTTGATCAAGGAAGCGGAAGTTTATTCCAAAACTTTCATTTATTCCAACAGATAAGCGGATTGCTTTCGAATTTTAAAAAAGACAATTTTTAATTTCGGTTTTTTTTTGCAATGACCATTAAAAAAACTAAGGTTAATCGTTGTCTAGAGTTTGACTATTTTTAAAGAACCCGGTATGCTTCTATGGCCAGCTGTACGTTGCTCTATTAAGAATGAAACGCAAAAAGGGTCTTAGAATCTTAATTTTAGATAAAGATGGCCGACAGACGAATGTAACAAAAAACATTGTATTCAAATCTTTTTTTTAAACTTGTAAATTTAATATTATTGAGTATTTATCGGCTATTTAGCTTTACGGATTATTCAGTTCAAATTTTTTTTTAATTTAGGTTCATCTTTTATTTCGCATAATTCTTTTTATGTCATAGTCTCGGATATTTACCCGGGTTACTGACTAGTAAACCACTATAATTTTGAGATCTAACTTTTATGATCATGTTTTTTTTTTCATTTGTTATCGACTTGTATTTTTATTAATGAATTAATTAGGTAGGAAATAATGGAAAAAAAACAAAAACATAGTAATCAGCCCAAACCCTAACCATTTAGACCACCAATCTGTCGGTCGGTTCGATTTACGTTTATATAAATTCATAAACCGTCGCCCGTCGGCTAGCCGAGGAATCCTGTTAAAACCTACTAAACCAGGCTAAAACCGAACTTAAAACACCCCTAATTCTAATCAATGAAACCAATGAGTCAATGTCTAGATGCTTGGGATATATTTGAAGTGAAAACCAACATTACCATTAAACAAGCTTGTTTGACCTACAAAATCTAAAGTCTTTGTTGTAAGTAATCGACAGAGCGGATCTATCAAAGATTTAGTGGGATCTTAGGCACCTACTCAAATTGGAAAATATAGGTAATTACTTGAACGAATGATTAAGGCATCCAATGTTTTTTTTCCGAGGCACCCAAAACACCTAAAATTTGTGAAAAGAGTTCTTTTTAGTTGTTTTTGACACTCAAAGTTTGTGAAAATAACTTCTTTGTAGCTGTTTTTGACACAAAGATGTACAAAGTTATTAAATTCTCGAATAATAATAACTTATTTTAATACTATTTTTTTTTAATTTATTTTATATTTAACTTATTCTTTTAACACCTAGTGAATAAATTTTCTGAATTCACTATTGTGATTAGACTAATACAATGCAGATTAAAAATTGAAAAAACGACACTATTTCAACTCACTCCAGCTCAATTTATTGACGCCGCGAATCAAATCAAAAGCAAGTACTATAAGCATTTTAAGGAACTCTATCGATAGATAATCAAGCAAATCAAATCAAATCAAATGTTACCAGTGAGCAGCCACTTTAGAAGCAGCATAAGGCGATCTCGGATGAAACGGAGTATCCTCCGATTGCGGCGGCGGAGTCGACCCGAACATCTCCGACGACCCGGCCTGATAATACTTGACATGAACCCGACCCGTAGCACGTAATATGCGACCTCAGCGCTTCTAAAAGGCGCAACGATCCCGTACCAACAACATCCGCCGTGTAATCCGGGATCTCAAACGAGACCGAGACGTGAGACTGCGCGGCGAGATTGTAGATCTCGTCGGGAGAAATGACGTCCATCCAACGGCGGAGGGAGGAGGCGTCGGTGAGATCCGCGTAGTGGAGCTTCATGCGAGCCTTGTGAGAATTGTGCGGGTCGAAGTACATGTGGTTGATCCGTTGGGTGTTGATGTTTGATGAACGGCGGATCAGGCCGTTGACTTCGTAGCCTTTGGTGAGGAGGAGCTCGGTGAGGTAGGAGCCGTCTTGGCCGGTGATTCCGGTGATCAGAGCTACCTTGCGGTTGGTCGCCGGGAGGAGTTCGCCGCCGTTGACGGTGGATGGAGGAGATCTGGTGGTTAGAGATGTCATTATGGTTTTGACTTTTGAGTAGCAAAGTAGCAATGTGTGTGTATATGAGAGGGTTTTGGTGAGGAAATTTGAACTGGTTATTTATATAGGAGGATGCGAGTAGAGATGACGCGCTTTTTTTTTTTTTGTTTTTGTTTTGCATGCATGTCATCCCACAAAGTGGTTATATGTTGGCTCTATTTGTGTTCATACATATGTATAATTAATTACTTATTAAACTATTTTTAATCACCAAACTTATCTTACTAGTAAACACATGTCACCATCTATTAATTTATATTTATTAAGATGTGATGATTTGTTTGTGTGTTGTGACGAGCCACCAATTAAATTTAAAATTTTAAGTGATAACTATAGGTTTTCGTTATAGACTTGCTACTTGAACATTGAATCTTTATAAAAGATGACTGTATCAGTTTTGATTGACAATTTTGATTGATGACCTAAGTGTGTTAGAGCGTGTAGCATAAAATCCAACTAAAATGTCCATGTGTTGCGATAGATAAAATATGACTACGCGTTGTGGATTTTATGTTACACTCGGAAAAATTAGAACTCTCACCACAAGTCTACAATGCTTAGTCATATTTTATCTATCGACCATGTATTTTATCGACCATAAAAGTTAATAACATCTTTTAAAAATGTGTATTACAATATTTTTTTAAATATAAATACGTTTACGTTCCGTAAAGTGTTGTAATACAGTTCTAATTTTATGGTCGATAAAATACATTGTCGATAGATAAAATTTTATGGTCGATAAAATATGATTACGCATTGTGGATTTTATGCTATCGCCGGAAAAACTAGAACTGTATTACAACACTTTATCGACCATAAACGTATCTACATTTTTTAAAAAAAATATTAGCTTTGGAACACTTTTTCGACACGGTTCTATCTTATTTTTTTATATTTGCCACACAAATTCTAACAGAACATGTATTTCAAACTTTTTATACCTAGTATGCGACACTTTTCGGACAGCTATTTTTTAATTAAATTAATTTTTATGTTGCGACGACCTTCTGTGAGATTTTTTTTATATATATTTATTTTTAATATGCGACACTTTTCATGATTATAACTTATTTTATTAGCTTCATTATCTTATTGTCATAAATCAAATTTATTAGCCTACACAAGACTTAATTAAAAGACAAACTTAGAAGACTTGTATTTGCTCGTCTAATTTCATACTTTAACTTTAATAAAACAAACGTCTGTTCAAAAAAAAAAATAAATAAATAAAACAAACGTGAATCGTGCAGAAGAACTAACGTGTCAATAGCTAGATTTGGTAAAATGACAATAAATAAGTAATTTAAAATTTGCAATAATCCTGATTGGTCGGCATTTTCTTTTGAGTGTAAAAAGGATAAAATTAAGAAATTAATGTGAACATATCAATACCAAATAGTTCCTAGAATATATAATATCAAAGTGGCGCACGTATGATCTGCTCAAATATATTCTATATTAAAAAAGTGTGTTTAGGAACCCAAACTTCAATAGATGGCACGGGGTAAGAATAAAATATGTATATTTTAATTTTTTATTTCAAAAAAGAACAAATTTAACCCATGATTTGAAGGTCTTATATGTAGTCGCTTGACTTTAGCAAAATATGTTGGTGTTGAATGGATCTAATAAAGACTTTTTTTATTTTCAATCTCAATGATTTTAACATAGGAGTTTGTCGTATAATATGCATAATCGTGTAAAATAAATTTTAGGTCGTAGACTTTATACGTTAAGCGTTTTGATCTTTACATATTTTTTTATTCCATTCTAATTACGTTGTGTTATAGCAGTGCAACTATACTTTGTCTGCCCATGTTATCCTCACGTAAACATGCAGGCTTGCGATAGCTAGTTACATATGATATTACTTACCCTATATACAAACTACAAGGAGGTGTCTTTACTTGGTTGGGTGTCACCTTAACATGGTTGTGAGGGGGGGGGGGGGGGCGTTATTCGTAATGGACTAATGTGGTGTCGTCATGTGGTTCTTTGGTAGGGTGTCATCTGATAGACCATTTTTTAGGTTTTTTTCTTTGTAGTCTTGCACAACAGTGTTTACGTATCATTTTATTTAGCTTTTGCTATTATTTTAGTTTAATGTCATTGCGTGGTGTTTTTTGTCAATGGTACTTTTTTTGGCCATTGTTTTGGTAGTCAATATTAATTAAGGGAGAAAAACAAGATACATGGACTATGGGTGTTTGCTTCTGTTTGCTTCTGTTAGTTTAATTAAAGTAAATTTTAAACTGAACCGTTAACTATAATTTCAAAGAATAATAAATCGTGTTGAGTATTTCAGTCAGACCTGATAGTTTGCGGTTTTGATTGTGTGTTGTACGAATTAACATTTAACTGATAGTTTGACGGTTTTGATTGTGTGTTGTACGAATGAACATTTAACCAAGAATCGCCATCAAGTCAAGGTGTCTAGAAACTGAACATCAATGATCATCTAGAATAATACCTTCACGATTATTATTTATTTATATATATTCTTCAACGACAATGCATCTAGAATAATACCTTTACAAAGAGGATGAATGGCCCATTGAATGAGCACATGGATGACTACCTACAAATATGCCAGATTATATGACAATCATCGAATCTCATTTTATTCATTATCCAACCCGAGGGTGGAACAAAATAAGACGAAGTTAGGTCATGAAGAAGAGTTATCATTCAAGGAAATCAAGGTGCCTCCTAGCTATGTAAAATATGAATTGAAGGGTTAAGTCGAAGAAAAGTAAACTAGATGAGCCTAGCATGACGTAGCCAAAATTACATTTACTAAACTATGGTACTTGATGAGGTATCCATCATATAAGGAACCAAAAGCCCAAGTGCCCAACATGCACTTATCTCAACCAAAGTTGGCCCAAGTTGAGAATCTACAATTCAAGCTGGCCTACTAGTGTTAAGCCTATGAAAGTTCTATAAATAGACAGTGTTGTGTCGGTATCATATTAACTTGAGCTTGGGTGTGCCCTTGGGGCAACCGGCAACCCTCGGGTTGTCTAACGAGATTTACTTGTGGTTGCAGCTCGCTTAGTACCCGGACGAAGGTGAAGAACACTTTCGTTAAAAGAAGACATATTTGAGCTAGAGAACTCAGACTCCCTATAATGCAATATATCCTAGTGCTTTCATATAGCGGTTGGATTAAATAAAGACGATGATTGTTGGATATTTTATTATAGTTTGAGATTGCGTGTGACATTCAAACAAGAGTGCATGTTTGTTTGAATGTTATTGGGACTAATGGGGGATCCAAGGGAGCAGCTCCCCCGGGAGAAGCAGGGTCCAAGGGACAGAGCAGTTAACTATACGCTCCTCCTGATTTCAAATTATCCCTGATAAATGTATTCTTATCGGGCTTACAAAAATCATACTGAAAATCCAGAAATAAATCTAATTTTATTCGATCAAAATGTTTGGTATACTCTAAATTATTTTGCTCTGAAAGCATTTGCGACATCAAATTCTATCAGGATCAATTGTGTAATTCACGAATTCCCTAACAAGAATGAACATGATACGACATGAAAATCCTAGACTAGGTTCTCAATTGCATCATCACCACCACGGTTAAAAAAAGAACAAATAACGATGTAGAGTGTTGGTATATGATTTTATAGGAATGGGTTAGGTTTATTTTTTTTAAAACGACACAAATAAAGTCCTGATTTCTGTAAAGAGCCTACTTAACAAATGGTTGACGGATAAAGATAGATAGAGAGGCCACACATTGGATAAACTCATTGTTAAAAAAAGCTTAATATCAACAATGTTGATAATTGTTGGTGAAGCCAAAGCTTCTTTTGAGATAAGGATTCGAACCCCATTACGAATTAAAACAATTTAACCGATTAGAAAGAGAAAAAAAAGTATTGAAAACGGCAGAAGGCCAATGCGAGTGACAAAAAGCGTGGTATTAGATAGGCCACATCGGCCCCCCATATATTAGATAATTTTAGACGATCACGTCCCACAGTGAACAACAACCAGTCAAATCTTCAAGTTTAGGTCCGCCATGGCGACCGACCATCGTCGTTCTCAGAAGAAGAACGCAAAAGGCGCTTTCTTCTTCTTCACCGCTACCCTGATTATGTGGGCCGTCTCTGTTTTCTTCGAAATTCTATTCAACAACCGTACGGAGCTTCTTCCACTCGTTTTCGGCTTCTTTCTTTACCAATTCTCCAACTGGGTTTGCCGCAATTTCATCTCCAGAGATCCTCTTCTGGTTAACACTTGCGTCTCTCTTCTTCACTCTTCCCTAACCTCTGCTTCAGGTATTATCTACTCATAATCTGATGAATCTGTTCCTCATATTTTGAATTTTCGATGCGTCTGGTTGAATTTGTTGTGCTGGTTTGATGGTAAATTGATCCCAATTACTCAATTCAAGAAGATTCAGATCTATCATCTTCAATTGAAGTTTTTCAAAAGTCAAATGAGTTGTTGTTTAGCTTCAAAATTCATAGGGAATATCGTCTTAATCTTGAAATTCGCTAATCTAATCTTTACATTATCAAGAAAACTAAAATGGGTAACTTTTATATGCTATAGTTCATTAATAAATCTATACTAATTTTGAATCCTGCAAGTATTATGTTTGACCTAAACAGTCAATACAGGGGAGGAGTGTTAAACTTGATTGATTTGTATTTCATTTTCCTTATTGTTGCTATATTAGACTATCCGTAGTGGGCGTTTTATCCGTCTCATAGCGTCCCGTACACCGTCTCGTCTCGGGGCGCTATAGGCCGAAAATGGCCAAGGACGTTACGAAAATGGCGCCTTCCCCTCTTTCTCATTGGTTTTTTTTTGATTGGTGAGATTTAGTTGAGTGTTTTTTTTTTAAATAATATATATAATATAACTGGGTAATAATTAGAGGCGCGTTAAGGGTGTTAAGACTATATACAATTTCAGTGATAAAACCCCTTGATGATGTGGACGACATGTGTCAGATAAAGCCCCTACAGGGAGTTATGACTACACATAGCCTTACAATGGCTATGATCTATATGTTATTCTGTCTTAAAAGATTGAATTTTGACAGCAATATTTGCACATTAAGCATGTATGATTGATTGTAAATTTCTTGACAGTGGTATTCATTTTGGTGAAGCAGTTGGCATCCAATGGTGTGAGTGAATTACTCGAGCATTCACAGCTCGTTAACGCTACCTGGCCATGGGCGTATTCAGCATTATGCGTGTCATGTGGCTATTTTGCGTACGATCAATTGGATATGCTGCTCTATGGTTTATATAGCGGATGGATACCCTCCATTCTATTGCATCATTTTATACTCCTTGGATGCTTTACTCTAGCTCTATACCGAAATGTCACAATCAACTACCTTATTCTAACTCTTATATGCGAGGTACATGTTGACTTTGACTTTGACTTCTAAGATCACAACATAAGTACTCATTGTGGCTATGAATCTCAAGTTTCTCAACTCAACCTTCTTTTGTTGTGATTGTCAGTTGCATTCTATTTTTCTTCATGTGAGAAAAGTGAGACGGATGGCTGGCATACGGGATGGAAAGAACAAGCTAGTGAAAATCGAATGGTGCTTAAATATAGGCACCTTCTTATTGGCGCGTCTCTTATCTCATGTGCTAATTACAGTCAAGCTAGTTAAAGATGCTTCTAAGTTTGAGAAAGGAGTCGAGCTCCCACTCGCACTATTTGGTATGGCGGGCATGAATTTGCTCAATGTTTTCCTTGGCATAGATCTCTTGAATGCCTTTAAGAAGGAGATAAACCGACATAATAGTCATGAATCATAGAATTCATTTGGGCTTGGATAGAAGATATTGATGGTAAAATGCATGTTTGTATGGAACTCATCCCTATTTCTACATTGGGAGATAAAAAAGTGTAGATTTTTGGTTGTGTTACTTGGCCATTGAAGAGTTATTAGCAAATTGTGTTTTGGGTTTTGGGAAGTTATGGTTGCTCACTCTCTTTATAAGCATTAGCATTACCTTTACTGTGAGCAACTAAACGGGCGGTTCGGATATCCGAAAAAGACATATCAGGTTGAAACTTGTCAAAAAGTGATTATGGTCTATATCTTATGTTATGTTCAAAACTTTATTTGATCTACATGTATACAAACCAAAGGGTTATCTTAGCTCCACTCAAATAGCCAGTCAAGTTAATAGCTAGTAAGCAAAATGATATCTGGTACTAGTTTCGTCCCTCATAGACCATTAGGAAGCACCACTCCCGACCAGTGGAACGTGAAAGTGCAAGTCATACACTTCCTGAGCCGTCTTAGAAGGGTGTGTAATGTGTACGGTGGGCGACCGCATATGACCAATATTTTAGAGGGCCCAAGAATAATTTACCTTAGGCACCATAGGACTTAATTCTCATATAAAATGAAATAATTTTTACATTTAAGACTGCATTTAAATAAAAATGAACTCATGTAATAAAGTGAAGGCCAATTAAACATTAAAGTTGTGTAAAAGACAAAGAAAAACAACATTAAAAGAGCCTTCTTTTTTAATGGCTAAATCTATTAAAACACTTTCAAAGAATATGCCAAGCACTCAGTAAACCAAAGGATTCCACATAAATTAAGCAGATGTAACCTTCAAGCATTTTGGTTTATTTTGTTTTATTGATTGATTTATCTTGTTTCATTTGCATATTCTACCCTTTTAACTTCTCACTAGTCAGTTTTCATTATTGATTTTTTTAAATAGATGTTAAGTTTGTGTGTAAGTTTTGCAATCGGTACTTATCAAACCAAAAAAGAGACGTCGTAATTACTTATCATTTTAAACATTTGCATCATTATTTATTGTGTATAGATTTCGATACGTACTCTTTGGCAAACTCTAAACCGTTTGATACTTTTTATTAACCACTGTTTAAAAAATCTAGCATGTTAACGTTAGATATTGCACTTCAATTTCCCCGGGCGGGATGTAGGTTAGCTTTACACATTTCATACTTCAAATATATCGTTTATTAAACACAATACAAGTAACATTAATTAATAAACATGTCAATATAGATATCCATGGGTCACTTTATTTCCTATATTTTTCATTGAAACACTTAGCTATGTTTTATGGAACTATCATTGGTAACATTAATTAATTAACATGTCAATATAGATATCCATGGGTCACTTTATTTCCTATATTTTTCATTGAAACATTTAGCTATGTTTTATGGGACTATCATTGGTAACAATGTAACTACATATATTAAAATATGTACTTACATTTTGAGCACTTTCATCTCATAGTGACTTCTTTTCCCCATTTCCCCTCTCTTCTTTTTCCTTCACTTAATTTTTTTTATTTAAATTTCAAACAAAAAGCGAATTGTGATGTGGATGAGTATTAAATGGATAAAATATGAAAGTGAAATAAGATGATGTATTTGATGAGGTGACACGAAAAAAGTGTGTGATTGAAATAGCACAGGTAACCACTACAAATAGTCTTAGAAAAAAAACAATTTGACATTGATGTGAACAAAATGAACATCCCATCTTAACTTCAGGAAAAAGAAAAAAAAAACACCAACACCAGAGTTAACCTACAACGGCTTATAAATTATTACATAAAATGGCTATAATTATTATCTTATGTTGACTTAACAAACTTTTTTTAACGTATTAGTTGAAACTTAAACAAGTCATAATGTTTGATTTTGATTTATCTTCAAGATATATCAAAATCATATACACATGTAGTAAAGTGGAGGTCAAATAAACATTGAACTTGTGTAAAAGATAAAGTGTAACAACATTGAACGGGTCTTATTTTAGTATATATTTAAAATTTTGAAGACGACCCTGACTTTTCCATAAGGCTAAGTGTAGTGGTCACTACACTTAAAGCCCCTCCAAAACATGGTATAGTGGATAAAGTCCCATAAAGCCCCTCAATCTTTATAAAAATCCTCTCCTTTCCGCCTTTTTCCTTCCCTTCACGGCGTGATGTGGGCAACGCCCCTTGACAGAAATAAGGTCCATAGCGCCCCGGGGGTGGTCATCTGGGCGCTATAAAGCCTTAAATATTATAGTTAACACCCACTACAAACAGTCTAAACATTTAAACACTTCCAAAAAATATGCTAAGCACAACACACACTAAACCCAAAGGATTCCATATAAATTAAGATAATCTTAACGTAACATTATTTTAGTATTTTAATTTACACGTCTTTATTGATTTTATGAGACTAGTGTCCGGCTACAAGTGGAAAAACATAAATAGAGAAACAAACATAAAAGTAGATATCTCCTACTACAGTCCTACGCCAATCGTCCACACATTTAGACTTTGCAGAGAATCAAATTTCAATATTTCAGGCTGCGGATCTTTTTATTAAATAAATATACTATATGTTCGTTATACCTAAAAATGACCATGCACATAAAGCATAGTCACGAAAATTTACTAGAACAGATCGACTACTCCTTTATTGTTTTAAAACAATCACTTAATCACTTAAATTATATATTTAAGAGTAATTACATAAAAGATCATTTATGTTTTACCCGGATATCATATTATGTCTTTTTACTAAAGTAGTTAGGGTATTAGTAATACCTCTCCCGGGCTAGCTCGGGAGAGTGTTTGGGATCGCGGGATGCTCGGGAACACCATGACGTGGTGCTCGGGGAGGTTGCTCGGGAGTGGGTCACGGGAGTGGGGCACCGAGAGAAGAGAGCTCGGGAGAGGGGTGTGGGAGTGTGGGTCCCCCTACTTTTTGAAGAGTTTGGGGTCTCGGGATGCTCGGGAACACCATGACGGGTAAAAAGTGTGGCTCGGGGAGGTTGCTCGGGATGCTTGGGGTCGCGGGGTGGGTATTACCATTACCCTTATAACCACTAGCTTAGCCTAGTGGCAAAGGTGTATGACCCCTTGTCAATAGCTCTTGGGTAACAAAAGAATACAAAATATTGGGGGTTACAAGTTGGGCCAGGTTTTTTTTTCTCACCAGTGGTGAGTTTCCTCCTGATGGGGATTGAAGATGATCGGGCAGGTGGTGTAATGTCCTTGTCAGTGATTCAAATTTGCCGTTAAAAAAAAGTTACACTAAACATCCTTACGTTTTATATTTGTTTCAGAGAAAGTCATTTATCACTAACGTATAGTGTTAAAATTATATGCTAGGTCAGGGGGTACTTCTGTCATTTTGCAACATCTTTTAATATAACCCTATAAATAAAAAACAAGTCTTTAAAAGAAATCAAAGCTTCGTTAATATATCGAAACAAAATCTTGCAAAATATCAAAAATACCCTGACGTAACTGACAAATTTAACCCCGTTATTAACAAATGACATTCTTTGAGACAAGTATAAAATGTAAATGATGTCTAATGTAACTACTTTAATAAAAGAACCAAATTCAAAATTTAAATAAAACATAAAAGACGTTTTGTATAATTTACTCTACATTTAATTTTAAATAAACATGTAAATTATTTTATTAACAACATCCTGATACATATGTTATTGTAAGAGTTGTATTAGATAGCCTAGTCACAATTGTAAATATCCTTATATATAGGGATATGAGTTGTAACTATATGGTGTATATATAGCCCTTTGTGATGGATGAAAAGGCAGGCAATTCAATCCTTTTATGGTATTAGAGCAATCACGATCTTTTCCCTCCTAACTTTTCTCTCAATTTCGTCTCCCTCCTCTGTCAACCCTAGCAGCCGTCGGCTGCACCTTCTCCCCCATTCTCCATCATCTGCTTCATTCTCCTACCAATGACCACCGTTCACCCAGCCCTCACCGTCACAAACATAAAGAATTTCATCCCCGTTCCTCTTGAAACCAAATCGAGCAAGTTCCTTACGTGGAAACAACTATTTAAGATCCACTGCAAAGCATTTGATTGCTATGAACACCTCGAACATGAAACCCCTCCGACACCACAGGCCACCGAAAAGGATAAAGCCCCACCACCGATCGATCTCAACCTCTGGACGCGTGTAGACGCGCTAGTACTGCAGTGGATATATAGCACGATCTCTCTCGATCTCGTGCAACAAATCATGAAAGAAGACACCACTGCTTGCAAAGCTTGGAAGATGCTTCAGCAAATGTTCAATGACAACGAGGCCTCCCGCGCATTAACTCTGGAAAATCAGTTCATCTCTACTAAACTTGATTCTTTTGCAGATGTGTCTTCATACTGTCAGGAACTGAAGGAACTCGCTGATCAACTCGCCAATGTTAACAACCCGGTCTCGAATCAACGCATGGTGCTCCAACTTGTTGCAGGTTTAAATGAGAGTTACGATGGGGTTGCGATGTTGATCCAACAATCAAATCCATTACCGGATTTCTCTGTGGCTCGATCCAAACTTCTCTTGGAAGAGAGCAGGAAGGCTAGACAAGTTGCTTCAAGCGCTGCCCTTCACGCCACTGTACCATCTCAAGACTCCACCCCACCGCCGGCCGCCGCCTTCGCGCCGGCACAGCAGCCTCACGGCAGCGGCTATGGCCGTGGCCGGTCCGATTCTGGGCAGCGCACCTCTCGTGGTCGCCGCAATCAAGGACGCAACAACTATCAGGGACGAGGCCGCGGGTTCGTTACGGGTCCGCAACGTGGGTTTGCGCCATCTCCTTGGCAGCCTCAACATCCTCCCTCATGGCAGTGGGCCTCTCCTGCCCCATGCCCATACCCCACTGCCCCTATATATCGCCCCGTTATGGCACGTCCTGGAGCCGCACCATCCAATTCGCCGGGCATACTTGGACCCGGGCCTCAGGCATATGTGGCCACTGACTCCTACTACGTGCCTACAAACATTGATCAAGCCTATGTTGGAGCCAACAACAATTTTACACCTGATCCTACTTGGTATTTGGACACCGGAGCAACAAACCATATGTCTCATTCGGCAGGTAAACTCTCCTCTTATGTCCTTAATAGCAGGTTGAATTCTATAGTCGTTGGCAATGGGTCCCAAATACCCATACACGGCACCGGACACACAACCATAAACACCTCATTTCCTTTACACTTAAAAGATATTCTTGTTTCTCCCTCACTAATTAAAAATTTGTGTTCGGTACGCCGTTTGACCACTGACAACAATATCTCCATTGAATTTGATCGTTTTGGTTTTCTTGTGAAGGACTACCGAACGCAGAGACCTATCCTCCGTTCTAACAGCTCCGGGCCGCTATATCCGTTTCCGTCTCAACTTCAACTTGCCACTCCTCCTTCTACATTTGCTGCAGTGTCTCATGATCTTTGGCATTCTCGTTTGGGACACCCGGGATCCTCTATTATTCGTATTTTAAATAGTCGCAATAATATTTGTGTGAACAATATTTCTGATTCTTCATTTTGTCAATCGTGTGTGATGGGTAAACAAATAAAGTTACCATTTTATGATTCTATTTCGCATACCTCATCTCCCTTTGACATTGTGCATAGCGACTTATGGACCTCCCCGATTCTAAGCTCGGGTGGTCATAAATATTATGTGTTATTCTTGGACAATTTCACTAACTATCTATGGACATATCCTCTAGCCAAAAAGTCTTCTGTCTTCACCGTTTTCCTAAATTTTCACAACATTATCAAAACCCAATTCTCTTGACAAATTAAAACATTTCAATGCGACAATGGGACGGAGTATAACAATCAATCGTTCCATGATTTTTGCAACAAATATGGGATGCAATTCCGCTTCTCTTGTCCCCACACATCATCCCAAAATGGCAAGTCCGAGCGCAAAATAAGAACAATAAATAACATCATTCGGACACTCCTTAGCCACTCCTCCACCCCCACCTATTTTTGGCATCATGCTCTTCAAATGGCCACATATCTTTTGAATATTTTACCCTCCAAAACAAGAAATAATCTTTCTCCCACTTTCCTTCTCTATCATCGTGAACTGATCTTTGACAACCTCCGCACCTTCGGTTGCTTGTGCTATCCTCTCCACCCAGCCACCACCATACATAAACTCCAAAACCGCTCTACCCCGTGTGTTTTTCTCGGGTATCCCGCCAATCACCGCGGGTATAAATGCTTTGATCTTGAATCCCGCAAAATTATCATCTCACGACATGTGCTCTTCAATGAGCACACATTTCCTTTTTCCACTCTAAACTCTCTTCCCCCTTCCTACAATTTTCTCGACACAGACCCCCACCCCTCTATTTGGTCCACCGTGACTCAACCTACGACCCCCCTTCCAACCGATCAGCCTACCTCTCCAACACCCCAACCGGCTACCACCCACTCACCTCACCACCCGCCACCTTCTCCTCCTGCCGCCCCTCATAGCCCCACGGCCCAACACCCTTCCCACTCTTCTACCTCTCCTCCACCCCTCACCATCGTCCCACTCATCTCCCCCCACCACCTCTCAATCTCCTGTTTCCTCTCCTACCCCTCCGCCCCCTCCTCAACGGACCATGCACACCCGTAGCATGTCCGGCATCTCCCGCCCTACACACCGCCTTAACCTTCACGCAAACACCACCATTGAGCCACTGCCCAAATCACCAAACGAAGCCTTAGCCAACCCCATTTGGTCCCGCGCCATGACTGAGGAATTTACTGCTCTTATAGATAATAAGACGTGGGAGTTGGTCCCTCGCCAACATAATATGAACATTGTCCGGTGCATTTGGTTATTCAAGCATAAATTAAAGTCTGATGGTACTCTTGAGCGCTACAAGGCGCGTTTGGTTTGTGATGGCAGGTCTCAACAGGTGGGTGTTGATTGCCAGGAGACTTTCAGTCCTGTGGTCAAACCGGCCACAATTCGGACTGTTCTTAGCATCGCTTTAGCTCATCAGTGGGATATTAGCCAACTTGACGTCAAAAATGCTTTTCTTCATGGTAACCTTGCAGAGACAGTATACATGCATCAACCAATGGGGTTTAGACATCCTTCTTTTCCTAATCATGTATGCAGGTTAAAGAAGTCCTTATATGGGCTCAAACAGGCCCCTCGTGCATGGTACCAGCGTTTCACAGACTTCGTCGCCACTATTGGATTCCGCCATAGTCTCTGCGATCATTCACTCTTTATATATCGTCATGGCACTGACACGGCCTTTATTCTTCTATATGTGGATGACATTATACTTACTACTTCATCTGCCACATTGAAACAGCACATTATGGCTCACTTATCGAACGAGTTCGCTATGAAAGATTTGGGCCCTCTCGGTTACTTCCTTGGCATCAAAGTTTCCAGGGATGCCAATGGCCTGTTTCTCTCACAGGCCCAGTATACTCAGGATATTCTTGCTCGGGCTCATATGGAAAATTGTAACCCGTGTCATACGCCAGTGGATACGAATGGCAAACTTGGTTCAAATGCCGGTCCTCCTGTTGATGATCCCACACTGTTTAGGAGCTTGGCCGGGGCGCTCCAATATCTTACATTCACAAGACCAGATATCTCTTATGCGGTTCAGCAGGTCTGCATTCACATGCACGACCCTCGGGTTGAACATTTTCATGCTCTTAAACGCATCCTTCGGTACCTTAAGGGCACACTTCACATGGGTCTTCAGATGCTCGGCACCTCTATCGGTTCTCTGACCTCCTATACCGATGCCGACTGGGCCGGATGCCCGGACACTCGTCGGTCCACCTCCGGTTATTGCGTTTACTTAGGCGACAACTTGGTCTCGTGGTCCTCGAAACGTCAATCCACTATTTCTAGATCAAGTGCTGAAGCCGAATACCGAGGTGTGGCTCATGTTGTCGCCGAACTTTGTTGGATCCGGAATCTGCTATTGGAACTCGGTCATCATCCCAGCCGCACCTCCATTGTCTATTGTGACAATGTGAGTGCGATCTTTATGTCACAAAACCCGATCCAACATCAACGTACCAAGCATATCGAGGTGGATCTTCACTTTGTACGTGAGAAGGTTCAACGGGGGCAGGTTCGCATCTTACATGTTCCTTCTCGCCATCAGTTCGCCGACATATTTACAAAAGGACTCCCTCGCGTCCTATTTGAAGACTTTCGGTCCAGTCTAAGTGTCCGTGGACCTCCCCCTTAGACTGCGGGGGTGTATTAGATAGCCTAGTCACAATTGTAAATATCCTTATATATAGGGATATGAGTTGTAACTATATGGTGTATATATAGCCCTTTGTGATGGATGAAAAGGCAGGCAATTCAATCCTTTTAGTATAACAAGACGAAAAATAGTGATACGGTTCGTATGTAATTGTCAATGAAAATGGGATGCATTACTAGATAATCACTTTATGTCAACTCAATGAGTATGTAAATATTTATGTCATACAATTATATGTCTCATACAACATCATAAACATCTTACACGTTTCATATAAGACGTCGTTTAACATGTTACCTTTGTTAAAAAATATATCTAATTATTAGTAAGTACCCAACAAGGTCATTGCTCAATGTTATTTTAAGGGATTAGATGTCCTAAGGTCTCAGGTTTAAAATCGGACCTGAGCAAAAAATACTACCCAATCTGAAGATAGAGATTTTTCAAAAGTAATCAGATTTTTTCTAAAATTAAAGATGAATATATGAAGATGCAATGACATCAAAGTCCAAACGTCATTAGCAAGTAGAATTTACGATAAGAGTTTAAACAAGGAATTTGAAATATAGTTTCAAAATAAAGTATAAAAGAAATAAACAAACCCCCCTGAATACTGGCACTACCGTCTGAAGCTCCAAGTATCTACCCCTTGGATTCTCCGCCTGTCAATCACGACTCTTATCTTAACATTCTCCCCCGTCAACCTTCCTTTATAATCAATCACCAAAATCCCCAAACTCAACTAACTCAAACTCATCATCATCTGAAGAAGCTTGTTGTGACTTATTAGCTCTTTAACCGCAACGATCGAGGTACGCTTCGTAGCAATAACCCCAATTTCCTGTTGAATTTTGTAATTCGATCTCATACGCCACTGATTTCCTCTTCTGATTACAGCATTTTGCTTAATGCATGTAATTGATCTGAGAATTTTAAATCTGTCTGCTCTATTTTCCCCTATATCGCATGTAGGCGTTGGTTGTGCTTGAAGAACTGCTCATTTAACAGTTCGACATTGGATACGATTATAGGGAGATTGATTTATGGCTCATTTTGATAGTTAAAATGAATTGGTTTTCCTCACACCGCATAACATGAAATAGAAGTTCGAAGGATAATTCTAGTCTTGCAATTACGAGACAAATTCATTGACCTAAGGAGAGTATACATTCTGCTAATGGTCCAATTAAGATTTGCGCTTTAAGTGTGGTAGGCTAGTGGATTGACTGGATCCAAATAAAAATCCTGGATAGAAAATATGAGCAAGTAATTAAGATGGTCATGTTTAGGAATTAATGACCCTAGAATATGAAATGTCAATAGATATGTAGGTATGCAGGTTCTATAGGCACATGAAAAAGAATTGATCTTAATAAATTATGTCATGCCTAGGAAAATATGGAATCGAAATCAGATAGACCTTGATAAAGCTTTTACGTATAACATAGCCCTAGATGTTATGAACAACGATAAGAAACTTGAAAGTATGCATGCTTAAAAGTGCAAAGAACATTGGAAAAATAATGGAAAGTTGAAGTTCTCATGGAGTGAGATATTCTCGGACTTGAAGTTGGTATACATGAGGGTGCAAAATCTAGAAGATATAATTGTTCTTTGTGTGATAGCGAAATGTAGACAAATGAGAGTTTATAGGTGTAGACGGCGACACACAAAGGTCGTTGTATCCATTTCATTTCATAGAAAATGCAACCTTTTGTTGTTATACGACGATTCATGTTGATCAACAAAGTCAAATATCATTAAACAACAAATAATTAATCACAAATAAAAATCAATATTTTTCCGTCAAACAACCAAACAAGGGTAGAACAAAGGAATTCCAAGTCAAACAAGCTTCAAGGAATAAGGATGATGCCAAACCATCTCAATAGATTAGGAGCCAAAAGACGCAAAAAACTAAATTGATTAAATATATTTTATTTGTATTCATTTTATATCATGAGTTTTATGAATTGATGTAGTTTATAATCAAAGTCCACCAACTGGGAGCACCAATCCCCCACTTAGAGAATACAAGCTGAGAATTCCCTACCCAGGGAGGCTTGAGAAAGAGAACATGTATATTATTAATTTTGATGTGTTAGTGTGTATTGGTGCGTGAATTTGGCATTCAAAGGACTAACATTGGTGGTTGAAGAAAGCAGCCCTCTCTTTTTCGCATCAAGATTATAAGCATTCGAAAGACCAATGAATGTATTTAATAACCATGTAGTGGGTATTGCCAAGGGTGTAGTGAGCATATATATAGAGGGGTGAGATTCCCTAAAAGCAATGTCTTGCCTAAAAAGTGTAAAAACACCTATTTTACTGATTTTCCTAACTGGACAACTTGTAGGCCCAACCCGAACTCATTTTCAATACTAAGTCACCTATAGTGTTTTCAAATGTTTGGATCCTCCTAACTCGTTTTCTTAGATCGGGCGATTGTTTCAACAATATAGTTTTATTATCTTATTACTTAATTATCAATACATTAAATATTTATAGAAGTCAAGTAATGGACAACTTGTAGGCCCAACCCGAACTCATTTAATTCGAACCGCTTTACAAATTATCCATTTTGACCTATTCAGTATTCACAACTCTCATGACACCCATTTCACCAATTCTAGTATTTTCATCTTAACTACTTAGCCCTCTTTGTAGTCTTAATATTGTTTTGTTCCCTTGAATATTGAGGTAATCTTGATCATTGAAATTGTTGTTTCAGTAATTAAGTCGGTTTCTTTGGGATTATAAGAGTAAGTTGGACATGAGTGCATATATTGTTGGTGTTTTGGCTCCTCTTCTACTCACTTTCGCCCTTCGGAGCTTTAAAAAAGGAAAAAGCCGAGGTTTGCCTGCTGATGTCGGCGGGGAACCGGGGTATGCTATTAGAAACTACCGGTTTACATCTCCAGTTGAAACAGCATGGGCAGGGATCAAGACTCTAGCAGATCTTTTTGAGCAGGCATGCAATCAGCATGCTGACAAGAATCTACTTGGAACAAGAAAAGTAATCTCTAGGGAGACAGAAGTAAATCAACATGGGAAGTCATTTGAAAAGCTTCATTTAGGTGATTATGAGTGGATGAGTTACGGTCAAGCGTTCCAAGTTGTGTGTAATTTTGCTTCTGGTTTGGCTCAAATTGGGCACAAAACTGGTGAGCGTGTTGCAATCTTTGCAGATACACGTGAAGAATGGTTTATTGCATTGCAGGTAATTTATATACAAATTGATGTTAACTTAATAGTAGAATTTCATGACTGGTGAACTATAACCACCATTATTTATCTTCTTAATCAGGCTTGTTTTAGGCAAAATATCACTGTTGTCACCATGTATGCATCTTTGGGAGAAGAAGCCATTTGCCACTCATTAAATGAGGTATCTGTTTTTTCTTTATCTTTTTAATTGGATAAATGCAATAAACTCTATATATAAAACATGAAGTATACAATGATCGTAACCATTAACCAAACACCTGCTTGTCATAGTTTTCTAATGGAGTTATTTTTTTAATTGTTTTTCTATTTTATAAATACTTATAAAATCAACACTGGGAGAAAGATTTTGGATCGCACTGCAATTAGATGGTGCCGAAATGGAAGTAATAAGATTTTAATCGATTAAAATATTTATAACGCAAAGTGGGATTACATTACCCTTCCATTCCATAAAAAAGGTACATGTGTGCTTCTGTGGTCCTATTAACCTTTATAAGTGGATATAGGAATTTAAAATATATAAAATAATAACAATTTCTAGAAAAGTAATGCAAGTGGAAGTTTGTTTTTGTAGCTGTAAATGTTCGTATCTATCATAATGAATTAATACTAGTATTTTACAAACTTCTTTGTCTGGAAAAATCGATATATTGGTCCAAGTGCTTTTACTTTTCGAGTGAACATGGTTAGCTAACTTTGCAACATAATCATTCCTGTTTATAAGTGCCAATCAACTAACATAGATACTGACATGGATCCTTCTTGGCATGCTACATCTTCTTTTATCTCAACAAATCAATAATCAATTTATTGAATGATTAATCATTTTGAGTGCAAGGGATTAAACATCTCTTGTTAATCCGGTAATGGGTTGGGTTGTCATGCGATTAGAGAGAATTAGGAAACAAAAGTTCAAAACCAAACTTCACACCTTATACAAATGAAGCATATCGAGTATTTATATGTACAGACTTTGGCGGTTAAATCAACCAACTGACACACCCTATTTTGGCAGAAGTTAACTGCCATTTAACTACCCTCCTTATTCAACCAGATTTAGATACTTAGGTTATACACATATTGTCACATACTTACACTAGACATAGATAGTTTCTTGATGTCTAATTTGGCGGTAGTTAACTTCCAACAGAAATGATGACTCCAACTGCCATCTAATTACAATCTAAAATGTTTTCCAGACAGAGGTTACTACTGTAATTTGTGGAAACAAAGAGCTGAAAAAACTTATAGATATAAGTGGACAAATAGACACAGTCGAACGTGTAATATGCATGGATGATGAAATATCTTTAAATCCTTTATCAACCGAGGGGATTAACAGCTGGAAAGTCTTTTCATATTCTGAAGTAGAAAAAAATGGTAGGGAGAATCCTGTTGAAGCAAATCTACCACTTCCTTCTGATGTGGCAGTGGTTATGTATACAAGTGGGAGTACCGGATTGCCTAAGGTTAGAAAAAGCTTTGTTCTCTTAATATTTTTGTTCATTTTAGTAAAAAAGATATTAATGTGCACTTTTATTCAGGGTGTAATGATGACACACAGCAATGTTTTAGCTACTGTTTCTGCTGTCATGACCATTGTGCCTGGTCTTGGGGGCAAAGATGTCTATTTAGCGTACTTACCACTAGCACATATTCTTGAACTTGCAGCTGAGGTATACCAAACCTTTAAACCATGATATATTGTTCTTAAAAATATTATTATATAATTATGTATAGACAGTAAATTCTTATTTTTTTATGTCACAGAATCTAATTGCAGCTGTTGGAAGTTCAATAGGTTATGGAACCCCTTTAACTCTTACGGATACATCAAGTAAAATTAAAAGGGGCACAAAGGGAGATGCATCTGCTCTAAGGCCAACTTTAATGGCATCTGTTCCAGCTATTCTTGATCGTGTCAGAGATGGCGTGAGGAACAAGGTTGATTAAAATTCCATGCACATGTCTTATATCATATATTACCTCAATATTTGTTTGAATTTTGGCTGAAAATTTTCAGGTGGATTCAGCAGGTGGATTAGCAAAGACATTGTTTAATGTAGCCTATAATCGTCGTTTGTCTGCTATAAACGGAAGTTGGTTAGGGGCATGGGGTTTAGAAAAGCTGCTATGGAACGTTCTCGTATTTAGAAAGGTTCGAGCCATTTTGGGGGGTCGTATACGGTTCATTCTGTCTGGTGGGGCTCCTTTATCTGCTGATACTCAAAGATTTATCAATATTTGTCTTGGGTTAGTACTAACAAGTTCTAATTGATTATTTATACTATATTTTTCTTTAAAACAAATTCTTGATAACGCCATAGTTCTATGTGTACACCAGGGCACCAATAGGTCAAGGTTATGGTCTAACTGAGACGTGTGCTGGTGGGACATTTTCCGAGTATGATGATCCATCTGTTGGTCGTGTTGGTGCACCCCTTCCTTGCTCCTATATCAAGGTTATATCTCCATCTATGTTTACATAAGCATCTTTATTTTTATTTATTTTGTAAAAAACATGGATTTTAATGAATTTGCTATATGATTGTTTTAACGGAAGGTTCACTAAATTAGCTACATATAGGTAACAGATTGTACTTAAAGCATTTCACATCGTACATTCTCAAACTATTATGCTAACTTTATTCTTTTTAGATTGTTTTTTGTAGTTACATTTTAAGCTACTATATCGAATCATGTAAAAGTAGTTTGATGTCTTAAATGGTAAACTTGTATTACTCATAATTTTCTTACAAACACACTCATAAAAAATATTTGTTCGTTTGGCAGCACTTTTAGTGATTCAGAACATTTGCAATTTTGCATTCAGCCCTATTTCGTTCACTTTTTTCATATTCAATTTTTGGTCGCTGCATCTTTTTATTTGGCGCTTGCGATTATATTAATTACTTCTGTACAGTTAATAGATTGGCCTGAAGGTGGTTACTTAACGAGTGATTCACCTATGCCTCGTGGAGAAATAGTGATTGGTGGGCCAAATGTCACTCTTGGATACTTCAAAAATGATGAGAAGACAAAGGAAGTATACAAAGTAATATTCTTTCCTCCCATGCTAACATGCTTTATTTATTTTGCAAGAGTTACACAAGATGGAAACTTTTGCAATCTTCAAAAATTTTACTTATGAACGGTTCAATTTGGGTTATATCTAAATAAAAAGTTAATTACAAGGGGGATGGGTCAAATGGGTTGAAAGTTACCCATAGTCTACTTTCAAGGTATACAACCACCAAAATCTTTTTAATTAAAAGTTTCTGGTTTGTTACTGCAGTAATTTTTTTGTAGTCATAAGTAATACACTAATTTCTTGTGAACATAAAATAGACAGAAAAAAGTATTTGCGGGTCAAACCTAGTCCACCCCACTAAAGTGACGATCTTCGACTTGGGACTGTTTTGACTCGTCACCCAACCCGCTCAAATTACCACATCTTAAACTTTATTTTTGGTGTATAAAGGTTGATGAGAGAGGCTTGAGGTGGTTCTACACGGGTGATATCGGGCAGTTCCATAAAGATGGCTGCCTTGAGATAATTGACCGTAAGAAGGATATTGTCAAACTTCAACACGGAGAATACGTTTCTCTAGGAAAGGTACATTCTCTTTTCATATATATTTATTTCTCTTTCTGATTTTATATAAATGAAAACCAGAATCCACTCAGAGACCAACGTTTCCTCTACAGGTCGAGGCAGTCTTGAGTGTTAGCCCTTATGTTGATAACATAATGGCGCACGCCAATTCATTCCATAGTTACTGTGTGGCTCTTGTGGTGGCTTCACAATCTGCAGTTGAATCTTGGGCTGTGCAGAAAGGCATTGAATTTGATGATTTCACAAGTTTGTGTGAAATGGAAGAAACCATGAAGGAAATTTATGGTTCCCTGCTAAAGGTAACAATATTAGATATATACGTGAGTGTGTGTGTGTGTGTCTATTCAAAGTTGCAAGCATTATATGTCACTAGTATGAAACTCGCGCGATGCTGCGGTGAAGATAATTTATAGCTTAGTATTATTTCTATATTTCAAAGACAAGTTTTTTATTTGGCATTATTTTTTATAACCTATTAAATTTTGATTATCTTTAAACAGATTTTTTAAATTTTCATTTTACATTAAATGACAATTTTAAAGCATTCTTTAAGTTTTTTATTTAAAAGACTATAACGACTTCCTTAAGCTCTTAATTTTTTAAGTAAATGACAAGTTTGCCCCTCTCATATTATATGTATTATAATACACTATAGATAATTTGGCTCATAAGTTATATTTACAGGCTGCAAAAACAGGGCGATTGGAGAAGTTCGAGATTCCTGCAAAGATCAAGTTGCTTTCGGAAGCATGGACTCCTGAATCTGGACTGGTTACTGCAGCACTAAAGCTCAAAAGGGATGTCATCAGAAAGACATTTTCAGAGGAGCTGGCCAAGTTCTACCAATCTTGATTGCCGTTTGGATTTGGGCATATACACCACAAATAGTACTACTCTTAACTGATTTTTGTTAGTCTTTCTGCTCAGTTTTGTTGATTCCATATCCATTTTGAAGTAGAGTGGTTAGATATAATTGTGCAAAAGTCATAAAATACCAATGTTGTATTTTCACATTCGTTTCGTTTTCGTTTTGATCAGTGTAATTAGCTTTTGAGTTATTAGAACTTGGATTGGTAATTTTGAGAGAGTTTGTAGTTGTGCCTATATTACCAACAGATGTGTGTGTCTGTAGTTTATTTGTAGATAAATGTTACATCAATTCAACAACCTATCCAAAGATTCTGGACATTGCTAGGGAAGGGGAAGCAGGAGAAGTGCAAGATGACAATATTCTACTTGAGGAGCGTCTTTCAAGTTTTGTATTTTTCTTTTCATATGATAATTTAAAATATAAGACACCAACTTATCAATTATTTTATTTCAATCAATCGTACGTTGAACCAAGCAACCAACCAACCGTTTGCTTGTTACGCGTGTGGACGTCACAGCTGGTGTATTATTTTTACTACTTTTACAAACTGTGAGACTAGGTCATTTATGTGTGTTCTACATAGGTTAAAAACTTAAAATATACTAGTTTGTTTCGCAACTTGCACTGCTATTTTAATGGAAGAATTTTTTTTTTAGTTTTTTTTCCCAAATAACTTTCCTTTAAAAAAAAGGGAAGGAAAAGAAAAGATCCGAATATACAACTTTCCGGTTTATTTACCCGACCTATTATAAAACTATAAATCTAAAAAATAAGAGTGTAATTGTAAAATTGTTATTTTTTCCCATTATCATCAACTCGGGAACACATAAAATTTTTACTTTTTTTTCTCTACCTTTGAACTCGATAAAATAGAAGTAGACATCTCCCTTTATCTCCCTCTTTCCTCTAATTAATTCTCTTTCTTTTCTTTTGTTTATTAAACTCGAAAACTAAGCGTTAGGGTGAACATATTCGATATGAGGAGAAGCAAGAGGGGAGGCGAGAACCTATAGATCGACAAGTGCACCAGCGCACCCATTTATTACCGCCTTAAATCTACCAGGAGCGGTGAGACCCGACTAATTCTTTGATGAAGTAATAATATTATTATTGTACTATTATTTTTTACCAAATTTTTAATTATGATTTACGGAGGGGGATATGAGTTTTTTTTTATGATTTTGGGGTGAAAATCATGGTTAGGGAATACATAGTGCAAATTCAAAACCTGGCTTAAAGAAGTTTTTTTTAAGTGGTAAGTTTTTTTTTATTGTGTTCATGGGTCCGTCGAGCTTCAAGTGTCCGAACTTAATGATGATGTTCTGGATGAGAAAATCTAAAAGAGAGGGACACTATTTAAATTGTGTGATTAAAATGTAAGGGAGAGATAATGATGAGCTAATATGAAAAGATTGATATTTAAGTCGATATTTTTATGATATAATATTTAGTAATTACATTCTTTTAAGCCCAATGACTACTTAACATCCATATAGTCTTGTATCAACTCCCTTCACTCTTATGATGAAATTTAATATTGTTGAAAGTACTGTCCTCTCTTGTCTCTTTTTTGTTAAATAAATAGCAACGGATATTGTCACCTCGAGGTTAATCATGTCGGTTTTTGGACCTTTTTGATGTGCGAGGTGAATTATAAATATAAATATACTAAATAAAACAAAATTTATATTTTATAAAACTGCATTGTATTTTTATAAAATCCAATAATGTAATTATAGTATATTCTACCTATATAACAAAACAGAAAGTTTGATTTATTTACGATATTGCCGTTGGAAGTTATGTACGATTTACCATCGGACAAAGTTTGAGTTATTG
>JBCNJP010000015.1:9334507-9388253 GCA_039602395.1 Deinandra increscens subsp. villosa | reverse complement strand
CAAACACAAACAAACACAAACAAAGCTCTCTGGTTAACAAACGGACACAAACAAAAAATATTGTTCGGCTATTTGTTCGTGTTCGTTCGGTTGTCCGATAACAGGTTAACAAACAAACACAAACATGTCTTGTTCGTGTTCGTTTGGTTCGTTAACAGCCCTAGTTAACACCTTGTCCATCGTGTCACACCAACACCTAATAGCTAAAAAAATTTAATTTGAGTTCCTTTAAATCTAAATTAAAATCCGTTAATACATATTAGAATTTAAAGATAAAATTATTTGTTATTATATAGATCTAAATTTAGTTGATTAATTGGTTGTCTTATTAGTTGCTTAGTTCATCATTAGTGTGATTACGTTATTATAGTTGATTACTGTAAGATTATAGAAAGACTGAATAACTGAATATCATTAATAATAGGTTATGTTACAATATATAGAGTTTACGAGAAATCTTAGAAACTTAATTGGGCCCATGGGTTCACCTAATAAATCTAATAATTACCTAATTAGTTATCAATCCCGAGCCCCAAACTTGAAAAAAGACCCTAAATTTTTAACTCGTCTTTGATCCCTAAAATAACTGAGTCGCCCTTAATTTTAGCCATTAAATAAAAAAGATATTCATTTGATTTGGGACCGAATCTTTTTTCTCCAAGACATTTTAATAGTCGTCTATACACGACAATGTCAATTATTGTCTTTGTTAGTTTATTATGTCAATTATTGTCTTTGTTAGATTACAAGCTTTTCAATTGGCGCGTTGCCGCCGGCATGACAAAGTCGTAGCAGTTTTGAACCCATATAAAAACAATACGGCAAAACAAACATATGGCATCACCGCAAAGGAACATTGAAAAGCATCATTACATTAAGCACCAAAGGCGTCTAGTGTTTGAAACATAACACCACCTATAGAAGCATAAGCATCAACCGCATGCCAAATGCGACATGTACGCCGAAGAACAAAATATGCTAGTAATGTCTTGACATACATGTACTACTAAGCCTATTGCGATTACCATTTTATACCAAATGGTTATTAATATAAGTCGCACCTATTTTTCCAAAAAGGGTTTCCCAATAGGACATATGCTACGCCGTTAAGCTGTTGTTCACGGCTCTTTTTTGAGGTCCGTCTTCAACTTGAACCTTTTTTGCTGTATTGTCTTCCCACTGCTGAGGCTGCTGAGCAGGTAAAAAATAAAAACAAAAGATTAGTAGAAGGCTGGATAGAATATAGTGAAACTTTAACATGCAGCCACCTTAGCAAATTTGTACCATGATATATACTATACAGGGCATACTAAAAGTTATGAAACTAAAGCTACAAATGAACAAACCTCATCTAGGGTCATTCCCCACTTCGAAGTAAACATAAGGACAGAGCCACTTTCAATATTAACCTTTCAATATTCACAAATTAGACCATAGATGCATGTATCTCTAGTTTCACATATAGATCTAGTACATATCAACAGATGCATGTGCTTCAAGATTGACAAATTTTTCTTACAGGGGCATTGAGGTCATACTTTCAAAATAATTTGATCCATCCACAAAACAATCATCTATACCAATCAAATCCTATATCATGATGCAAATTATACATATAAACCAAGCAGTAAAACATACATGTTGATTTCGAATATCATGTAGATTACATATATTATCAGATGATACTTTGATGCTTACCTGATCTCGTGAATACAAAAATAGATCAGAAACGTAGTGCTTAACAAATTACTCTGACCTGTGCGATCATGATTTGATTAGTTATTAGCCTGTTGAGACTTTCATGGGAGATTTCAATTTTGTTAATGCTAAGAACAGTACAATCTTAACTCTTAGAGGAATGTTAAAGCTCTTCTTAGCAGAAAATGTTTATTGAAGTCCCCAAACAGTTCAACATTACTCTTACATGAAATAAATTAAGAATTGCAAGCCAGAAATAGTTATCAGTAACAATAGATAACATAGTTCGGAATAAGTTATAACCCGCTCAGAATAAGTTATAACCCACTCGAACCATTTCTATATATATTTCCTCAGCTAGGAACATGTTTGATTTCCATATAGTAATAATCTCTAAAATGTAACCCATATATATGAGTTTCTCTATTGGAAACTATACATTTCATGTGTATGTGTCCGAGGAATTCTAAGTAACATAACAAATGCTCTCGATGCACATCAATGCAATCAGTGATATACCCCCCTCCCAAATTATCAACCGCGATTTACCTATATGCAAGTTTTAGGAAATTAAGATATTACCTCAAGAAAGCTTCATGACCCCCTCCTAAAAGGACATAAATCTTCTTTGACTTCAAGAATCCGTACTAATTCAAAACAATGAAACCTCAAATGTCAAACATCAACTATAACTATACTATAGTAATGTTCTTTAACGCAAAGTTGATCCATAACTAATTTCTATAACTTTTAAAACTGAATTCAACCTGATAACTTTAGTTAAATAATCTAATTGGATCTGTACTTTTAATTAGTTTCCACATCAAACAAACCCCATTTTTAAGCAAAGGCAAGAGGTTACCTCATGAGCCGGAATGCATCACGTAATAAGTGAGCTTAGAGGATGACAAACCAAAAATATCTAATGGAGTGTCATCTTTGCACAAATCTACAATAGAAAACACACATGATTCATACTCCATATCACACAAAACAATGAATAAACATTTCAATGAGATATTTGAGTGCCCATACAAAAGAAAAATTATATTTAAATAATATATTTGACAGTTCATACAGGCAACTCTATATTTATATTTATTTTACTGTAGATTTCATGGCATATAGCATAGCACCCATACTGGTCTTAAAATAATTATATTTCAATAAGATATTTAGTAGTCCATATGGTCAAACAATTTATTTAATGAGATATTTGACAATCTATACAGTAAAATAACTTAATTTCAATGAGATATTTGACAATCTATACAGATTTAGAAAATCATAAACAATGAGCAGTTGTTAATCATGTGGACTTTAAACCCTCGAGGTAGCAAACGATAATACGGAGGTGTACTGTGGACAGCTGAATCACATGAATTATGTTTAACTCCACGAATCAGTTAGGATATGGAAGTCATTAAAATTAGCAAGTATATAAATGCAGATAAAAAAAAGAACAAAAATGAACAGACAAAGGCATGTGACACATAGATCTCTAAGCAACAAAGTCTTAATTATAAATTGTGTGTAAACTTTTAACATACTAAGAACAAATGGGAACAGCTGAATCCTACTCTGAAGTCTATACAACCTTAGATACATGACTAATTTTTGGTGGTGGTATTCTATACTTGTATATGTAAGCTCTAATCCTAAATATATGTGTCCATGGAAGAAGCCATGAATAGAAAATAAGTGAAATTGCCAAATAAAAAACGAATATGAAACCTCAACTCTTGATAAGTAATAACTAATAACCATGCATTTGGATATAACTTTAGTGGCAAGGGGATTATACTCAAAAGCTAACATTAGGAAAACCAGAAAAAACAGTAGGGAAACCAAAATACAGATCGAAATACCTCTTCTCAAAAGCAAACATCAATTGACTGCGTTTCGTCGAAATACCTCTTTTCAAATCATTCAAACCTACCAATGGTCAACGGAGCAAATGAAAAAAGTCAGTCAACAACATGAATTATAAAGACACACACATACCTTTGGAGGCTTAAAAAATGATGATAAAGAATCGTCGGGGTTTATATCCGAGTCAATAGACCCAAATCAAGGTAGTCGAGATCCAATTTCTTCAATCCTGCAATTATGAAGAGATAGTTTCACGATAACTTGAAAACAATTCGTTAGTCTATAAAACCCTAACTGAAGATCCAAAAGATTTAAAAAGAGTGAGACGAAGAACTTATTCAAGGAATCTTAAAATCGATTTTCTTGATCTACATCACAGAGATACAAAGGTAATAGAAGACCAAGAAAGAGGACAGACACGGTGGGGCTGGAAACCCTTATTTGTCGTCATGAATGTCGAGCAACCAAAGGAATTTGATCTCTTTCTCTTTGTTATCTCTAATAACCTGATCTCTCAACAACCGCAAAGATAACTTGGTCCTTCCATACCTTGATTAAGCCATTACAGCCACACAATCACATGTAACGAATTAAAGAACCTAGAAACCCTAATCGAAAAATTACCTGAGATTATCTTTGATCGGCCACATTGCCGTTTTCTGTAGATCTGATGGGAGAGAGAGTCGCCGGCGGTGGAGAGTGAGCGATAACGTTCTTGAGACTGTAGTGAAGGGTGGACAATGGCGATGCTTTACTACGGCGATCGTCTTTGTCATGTTTTAGAGAGAAAAGGCTGAAACTTTTGAGAAGATATCTAATTCTGATTCTCCTCAACGCACGCAACATAGAGAGCCACACAATTTTAGATGCATTACATGCTTGTATGGTACAATCATTTAATGCACCAATAAGTTTTAAAATGTTATGTAGTTTAATTATATATGATGACATGATACCATCAAATCAAACCACCAACCAAGTCATTGAACCGAAACACAAGTTAGTCCGGTCAATGTAAAACAAAAGGTGCGCTATCAATGAAAGAAATTGTTAATGAGCTATAAATTGATATGATATTTGTTACTAAAACGGACACACACAAAAAAGACGTTCTAGCGGCCACATACTAGAAACATGCTTCTTCATTTCATCCTTTGTATCCTTACACCTTACCTTACCATGGCGGTGTATGGTGGTAACGCAAACAACACAATAAAACCAGATTGTCCAACCAATTGCGGGGATGTTGCAGTCCCTTACCCTTTCGGTATTGGCACAAATTGTTCCCTATATGATTACTTTAACCTAACCTGCAACACTTCTTCTACACCCCCAACTTTGTCTTTCGGAGAAGACACCCTCCAAATATACAATATTTCAGACACGGAGATGCGTGTGTCCACGCAAGTCAGTTACAGCTGCTATCACCAAAATCTGTCTGTAGATAATGAATTAGCATGGAGGTCCAACATATTGGGGCATAGAACTTACTCAGCTAAGAACAAGTTCACAGTCATTAGTTGTGACGACTATGCTTTGATTGCCGGTGAAAACGGCTTCACTAGCGGATGTTTTGGGCTATGTAGTAGTGAAGCATATAATGCTGTTGATGGGCAATGTTTAGGAATCGGCTGCTGTCAGATATCTATACCCAGTCTCAAATATTACAGTGTTACACTTCATACCTTACAAAACCACTCGGATGTTTGGTCTTTCAATAGATGTGGTTATGGGTTTCTTGTGGAGGAAGGCACATTTCAGTTTGGCGGTGCCACTGATTTAAACATGAGTCACTCGGACTTTATCAAGAAGATAGAGTCCACTATGCATAGTGTGCTTGATTGGGTAATCACATCCAATGAAACTTGCACGGCGGGGGTTAATGAATGCAAAGGAAACAGTTCATGCTATGATATAGAAGGTGGTCGTGGGTATCGTTGTAAATGCAATGAAGGTTACGAGGGTAACCCCTATCTTCATCCAGGCTGCCAAGGTTAGTATCTGATTTTAGTCGAAATCTCATTCCTGCTAGCGTTGTTCTTTACTATCAAATACTTCTAGTTAAAAAAATCCACCTGTTAAAGACATCAAAATAACAAAATTTCTTTAATAAAACTAAGTTTAATCTGTAACTAATTTCTCTTATGGTGTTAATAAAAGAAAAAACTAATCCAAGAGCTTCTACTAATTTAAAATCCCATTGTCAACAACCACTAACACCATTATTAAAAAATTAACGGCGTATAATTATATATATTAACAAAAATAATTGGAAGGCCCTTCTTACATATCACTATACATCATTTTAACCAATAGGATATTAACAACACATAATTTCAACCAATAGCAATTAAGTTTCTATTTATTCTATTAAAGTTATTTAATCTTTTCTTTTCTCTTTAGAATTAGTGGATATACATCCTTTTAACCAATAGGATATTAACAACACATGATTTCAACCAATAGCAATTAAGTTTTTATTTATTCTATTAATGTTATTTAATCTTTTTTTAGAATTACTGGAGTTTTACTTTTTTACGACGACTTTTTATAGTTTTATACTTCGACGACACAACTTTTAGACTTTGACTTTTTATTCCCCTAAAAGTTCTTACTTTGATTTTTAGTATACTTTTTCTTTTTATAGTTTTATACTTTGACGACCCAACTTTTAGACTTTAACGTTTTATTCCCCTAAAATTTTCTACTTTTATTTTTTTAGTATACTTTTTATAGTTTTATATTTTCACCACGAAACTTTTAAACTTTTATGTTTTAAACCCCTTAACTTTTCTACTTATGTTTCTTAGTATACTTTTAAAGTTTTCGACTTTGGTCAATACTCTTTTATAGTTTTATACTTTCACCACATTAAAACGTTTTTTACTTTAATTGACGGGTAAATGAGTGGCCCGTCGTGAAGCGCAAGTGGGTCATAAGATCAAATCAAACTGAACTACACTGTTATTGCAGGCCCGCCGCAACGCGCGGGCGGGTCTGCAACTTGTTACAATCTAATACATAAAAAAGTCGTATTATTGTGAGAAATTTTCAAAACTCGTATTATTATCCGCCAACAAAACAAAGCTTGTATTATTAAAATCCATTTTTCCTTATTCTCCTAATTTTTCTAGACTAAAAATTGATGTTTTATTGGTGGTGTAATAAGTACACACAACAACTAATGTTTTGTTGGTGGTGTAAAATGTATATATGGTTTTTCTTATGTATAGTAGTGCACATAGATTGTGGTCTGAAACTTTTTGGTTGTTACATGTTCTTTTTTTTTTCGTTTTCATAACGTATCATTATACAATTGTTTTTGTGTGAACATTATCTCCGCGGCAACGTGCATGTAGCAAAATCTTAATGTAATTAAATTTCAACGTTCTTTCATTATTATTATTATTATTAATTTAAAAGATGATATTTATAGTAATATACACTTTTATTCATGTAAATTGTATAATCCTATGTTCATTTAAGTCATTTAACATGCTTAACTTTCATTTTCTTGTAGATATCGATGAGTGCAACGATCAGATAACCTATCCTTGCTATGGTGTTTGTATCAACACTTTAGGCAGTTATAATTGCACATGTCCAAAAGGATACTTTGGTTATGCAAAAATATCAAATGGTTGTCAAGATCTTGAAGATTCAAACCATTTACGGTCCACAGTTATTATAGGTAATTCTTTTAATTACAAGCTAGTATATTTTATTCGAGAAGATATTGAGGAAGCTAATAAGGTTTTGAGAAAAGTTTTATTTTTATATTTTTATTTTTTATCTAAACTGTATATTATGCATAGTAGAACTGATAGTCTAATAATGAAAACTAGAATGTACTATAGCTTATTGTCTATAGTACAATTGGGTAAAACACCATTCTACAATCTGTAATACATAGTGATAACTTGAGAAAGAAAGAATTAACCGAAGGAGAATTATGAGCAGAAACTTGAGGAAATTTTAATTCATATTTCATTCACACCTTAGAAACAAAAATTAGCAGATTATAAATAACCTTACAATCAACTGACCCACTACTTAAAGAAATTAACAATAATACTACATAATTTAAATAAACAATCTAAATTAATTATCAATGCATGAAAGTAGATAAGGGACGTGGCATCATTGCAAACAAACGGTGCATGCATGGTGTAGTAAAGCGGTCAACTAGCAGGCAGCAGTCTCACATAGCCTATACAATTGTGTAAAGCACCATTGTACAATGCTCTCTTACATTATAATACATATAAGCGGAGCTTGACTTTTTTTTAGGTGACCGAAATATCATAATATGAAAGACTCGATATTATTGATTTTTAGGTTACAATATACAGAGAGCACAAAGATCCTTTCAAACCTAACTTGACATGTAGGCTCATGCTAATAAACTCTAATATACAAATAATACTAATAATATATTTCAATACTCCTCCGTAGTAAGAGCGGAGAAAATCGAAAGTTCACACTGAAAAACAATAAGAAGATGAAATTATAAAAAACCAAATATACTAAAATAAATTGCTTCGATTTCAGTCCACGACTCTGAATTCCGACCTGCTATCAACCAATCCATAGTGTGCTTAATTTTGTCATCCAAATGCTTCCAAAAAATCATAGCAATGGACCATAGTCTTGATCTTCAATAGGAGGTTGTTGTGGGATGAATTTTACTCGGTCGACTTAGTAAGCATTGATCTTCAAAAAAATTTCACCAATCTTGTTGGGATTATGTGGCCTTAGTTCATTGGTTCCAGGCTCCTAGAAAGAGAAATACTACTAACTAGAGGTAAGTGGACAACCGCTGACCGTAGTCTTGTGACGGTGTGTTGAGGGTAGGAATCAGTGGTCTCTTGGATCCGTAGATCAAGAGATGAAATTCATATATCTAAAAAAAAAGGATACAAAGCTGAAGATCATTTAGATCCGTAGATCTAAAAAAAAAAGAATAATCGAATCAAACCGTAGTTTGAGATTTGAGGCATGAATCACAGATCTAGCCAATGTTGTAAAACTCGCTCTAGGTGCCCGAGTACTCTCTGAGTAGTCGCTAGGAGGTGGGTTGCCGAGGCGCCTAGGCGATAATCCGCCTATGAATTGCGTACTCGGTCAACCTTGGGGGTAAGAAGTCAACATCGGGTATAAGGGGCAAAATACGCATTATATTGTGACCTCCTTTATAGAAAAAGTTGGTCCCATTACTATGAATAAAATTTATTAACATATATCCATGTTAACTTATTTTTTTCATAAATACTAGTATTGGAAGATGTATATATTTTCTAGAAATTTATTTTCTTTATAATTATCATGTCCGAGTACTCCCCGAGTACTCCTCGCCTAGGCCCGAGTACTCACAACTCCCTAGTCGACCGCCCAGATAGCGCCTAGCGACTTCTGCAACCTTGGATCTAGCCAATATAGGAGCCGAAATTTAAAAATGAACCAAGAGAACAATGGTGAATGAGTAAAAAAAAAAGATATAACCCAACCGAGATGAAAATAATCTTCGGTAAAAAAACACAAATAAATAATCACCCCAAAATAACACCATACGGCGACTGGTAATTCAGGTTAGGTGCCATCCCCACTGTTGAATATGTTCATGGGAAATTAAAAAAAAAAATTTGTTTCGGTTTGCAATCGAATAAACCAGATATAAGAAACTATAATATTAACCCACTTGTTTGAATATTAAGGGGCGAAGTCGGCTACTTGTTGGATCGTGGTTAAGCCAATTAATCTTATCAAGTTACAAGAAGGTTTCAAACAAGAAAGGCGGAATCAGACTTGTTTGTGTTTTAGCAAAGATGTTTTGATCCGAAGCTATAACTAGTAAACAAGAAGTAAAGTAGATGGACACAAGGTATAAATTCCAAGCACTACTATATTGATACTTCAATAGTGTTTACACGAGAGTTACAGCAAAAATATGAGTACAAATATCAACATGTAAACAATGAAACAAAGCTAATATATATAGTGCAAGGAGGAAATAAAAGATATTCTTTTATTTCCTTTTAACCCCTAGGCTAAATAAACAAACATTATCTACTCCAAAAGTTGTTGTAGTACAAGCATGCTTCTGTGAACAGTAGAGCAGACCTATCGGTGAACAGTGTGCAACATGGTGTAAAGTAAAACTGCTTTCTGACAGCTTTATGCCTTGGAACTTGCACCAGAGGGATAAGTCAAACTTCCGGAGTAACTCTAGGAAGACTTCCGGAGCTAGGAACTCCTTAGCACATAGGAAGTTCCGGAGTAACTTCCTGCGAAAGTCTGACTTAGAGAATTTCACCCGAGCTGTACATTCCCAACACTACTGGATTCATCCAATAAAGAAGTGCAATAGTGCGGCAATGAAATATTCAATAATTGAATATCAAATAGATGCACCTGTATTGCTCATGCAAAAAAAGAAGTGAATGGAATCGACGATTCAGATGAATGATGACGAAAAAAAATCTAAAGAGAGGGTGGCATGGATTGATAACACCAACAAACAAGACATATGAACAATGAGAGTAAACGTCTGCGAAAGAAAAGTAGCAATGATTAGAATGGGCGATCGGACTGGCCGGAATCTAGAGTCTAGAACAGAGCTATATTCGAATAGGAAACAAAAAAAAAACAAATGAAGAACAATGTTGGACAGGGCGGCGACGGCGATGGCGGCACACCGCCCTGTCTAGGGTTTGAATTCGGTGGTTGTGACTAGGTTTTGGATCGTTTAGCCTGTGATACCTTATCAGAATATTAAAGACTGAATGAATATTATTGATTGCTAGGTTACAATATAGAGAGAGCACGAAGATACCTAGATACCTAACATGGCCCGTGGGCTCATGCTAATAAACCCTAATACAAATAATACTGATAATATATTCCAATACGAAAGTCATGTGACCCAAATATATATAAATTTTATCGTTATGTTTCGAGGTCTATATTCTGATCGGCGTTGCGGTGCGGGTCGGGTCAAACAATAAAAATATATATATCGAATTTGGATGTTGTCAAATAATAAAAACTATAAATATCGAATTCGGGTCGGTCTAACAATAAAAACTATAATTGGTGAGTACCTGAAAGAAGAATTATAGCTTAGCTCGACGCCCTTTAAGAACTTTAAATTCATCAATTATGCAGTCGAAATCATCAATGTTTATGCCTTTCCCATAAGAAACCTAATAAAAAAAGAACCAACCAATCAATGAGTTAATTTGTTCATTTAATATAGTACAATCAATGAAGCTAAACTAAAGTAAATTAGTATAAATTTTCATTCAACATCAAAATTCAATAAATCAATCAACATTCAAGCTAAACTAAACTAAATTACATCAATATTCAAACTAAATACATCAATATTCAATGAACCAATCATCAACATTCAAGCTAAATACATCAAGATTCAATTAACCAATCATCAACATTCAAGCTAAATACATCAAGATCAATATTTAAATTTATTCAACATTCAAGATTTCAAGTCCAACAAATACATTTATATATCAAATTCAAACTGCATTGTCTCAAGGGCTGTTCAAAAAGCTCGCGGCTCGGAGCTCGCTCGAAGCTCGCTCGAAAATAGCTCTGTAACATCCCACATTGGTGGGGAGGAGAACTAAGCACTGCTTTATAAGGGTGTGGATACCTCCCCCATCAAGACGCGTTTTTAAACCCGTGAGGGGCGGATGCCTGAGGGCATGCTGGCTGCCAAAGCGGACAATATCTTGGTGCGACGGGCCTGGGCTGTTACAGATGGTATCAGAGCCGGTCGTCGGCCAGTGTGCCAGCGAGGACGCTGGTCCCCTAAGGGGGGAGGATTGTAACATCCCACATTGGTGGGGAGGAGAACTAAGCACTGCTTTATAAGGGTGTGGATACCTCCCCCATCAAGATGCGTTTTTAAACCCGTGAGGGGCGGATGCCTGAGGGCATGCTGGCTGCCAAAGCGGACAATATCTTGGTGCGACGGGCCTGGGCTGTTACAGATGGTATCAGAGCCGGTCGTCGGCCAGTGTGCCAGCGAGGACGCTGGTCCCCTAAGGGGGGAGGATTGTAACATCCCACATTGGTGGGGAGGAGAACTAAGCACTGCTTTATAAGGGTGTGGATACCTCCCCCATCAAGACGCGTTTTTAAACCCGTGAGGGGCGGATGCCTGAGGGCATGCCGGCTGCCAAAGCGGACAATATCTTGGTGCGACAGGCCTGGGCTGTTACAAGCTCGCTCGAAGGTGGCTCGGTTTGTAACCAAGCCGAGCCGAGCCAGCTCGGTTTGTAAATGAGCCGAGCACGAGCCAAGGGTGGCTCGGCTCGTAGGTCGCTCGGTTTTGGCTCGTTAGCTCGCTCGGTTTTGGCTCGGTTTTATTTACCTTATTTTATATTTTGTATAAAATATTTAAATATGTACAAGTCCATTTTACAGAAAGCCCAAACAAAATAACTCATGTTTTTACCCTAAATCTTTGATACAATATATGTATATGCCATAAATCCCTAATCCTTACGTTTTAGTCTTTCTTAATCACCGATTTGAACATTTATCTTGTAGTTGTTACCTTGTTGGATTTGATGTGTTTTGTATTTTGTACTTGTGTCGTATATGTGTTCGACATGCTTTTTATAAACCATAAAATGATTGTTAAACCGTTTTACTTTAATATTTTGTCTACGATTTCTTTTTTAAAACTGAGCCAAAAACCAAGCCGAGCCGAGCTGACTCGGTTCGAAACCAAACCGAGCTCGAGCTCAAAATTTCAACTCGGTTTAGAATTCAAACAGAGCCGAGCCAGCTCGGTTTATAATTCGAGCCGAGGCCGAACCAGCCTTGGCTCGGCTCGACTCGACTCAGCTCGACTCAATTGTCTCAAAAAATACACAAATCTAAAAAAGAATTGAATTTGGGCTTTCCACGTCGCTCATCTTAATAGGAGTATTAATAGGAGCGGCTCGATCTCAATTAAATTTTATATCCTTCTTAAAAACCATGCTATAGGGATCTCTCTTTTATCCGGTTGAGCCGTTTAGTTTGACTCAAAACTAAACCAATTTAGCACCTACCAAATCACTTAAAAATACAATTTCTTTTTCTTTTAATTTTTTATTCACCATAAAGATTAAACCCTAATCACTTAAAAATAATATTTTATTTAACATTAAGATACCGCTAAGTTAAATGCCCATTAATAACGATGACCATATATAGATGTCTCACACAAAGTAAAGTAGCATCTAATGAATAAACAATTATTACTCAAATTAGCATCCAAATTATCAAGTAATTACTAAACTAAGTTTCACCAAAAATGACCATTCAAATTATCACCAAATTATCACCTAAGGGTGGGCGGTATACATGCCGCCGCCCTCGGCATGGACTCGGCAAACATCATGCCGCAGTTCGGCATGTATACCGTGCCCCCCCCCCCCATCGTTTCGGCATCGGCATAGCAATGGATTTTCGGCGTGTTTTCGCCGATGGTTGCCGAACATTTGAGACCGTTCAACGGTCGAATTTTCGACCGTTTGAAATTTTTTTTTTTTTTTTTTCAATTCCTCCCCTATATAAATCCATTCAAAACCACTAAATTTTATACACCATTTCTCCTAAACAAACAAAAACCTTTACTTTCTTTCTCAAAAAACATGAATCGCCCTCGCCCACGCTATAAAATCCCACCCGAGCTTATGACTTCTTCTAGTAGTTCGAGCGATTCGGACAATGACGCGATGACTTTCATGAATCTATGTCATCGTGCTGTTGTAGACGAAGAATCTCGAGAGAAGAGCACAAGGACGAGTATTTATCGAGATCGTAGAGCAAGCCATGATCGTTTGATTGAGCTATATTTTGCGGACGAGCCACGTTTCCACGAAGGTATTTTTAGTGATAGATTTCGAATGTCTAAAAGATTGTTTAATCGTATACTGCATGATATTGAGAGTAACTTCGAGTGGTTTACGTTTCGTTTCGACGGGAGGGGTCGTCCAAGTTTCACTGCTTTACAGAAATGTACGGTAGCTATTCGTCAATTGGCAACCGGTAACGTGCCTGACGAATACGATGAGTTTTTAGAAATGTCCGAAAGAACGTCACGTGAATGCTTACACTACTTTTGTGATGCTATAATTAGACTTTATAAAGATGAATTTTTACGTTCACCGACTAGCCATGATCTTGCTCATTTATATGAGGCCCATTTAGAAAGACATGGCCTCCCTGGCATGATCGGTAGCATCGATTGTATGCATTGGGAATGGAGAAGCTGTCCAACAAAATATAGAGGACAGTATCATCGCGGTGATCATCCAAAACCAACGGTAATACTCGAGGCAGTTGCATCACAAGAAATGTGGTTTTGGCATGCTTTCTTTGGTGTCGCGGGTTCAAACAATGACATAAATGTGTTAAATCAGTCAACATTGTTCACGGACGAGTTGAAAGGTATTGCTCCGAAAGCTCCTTTTATTGTTAATGGTCGGGAATACAAACGGGGCTACTACCTAGCCGATGGTATATATCCCTCTTGGTCTACTTTTGTAAAAGCGTATTCACATCCATACGCAATCAAGGAGAAGAAAATGAAGAAGGTACAAGAGAGTGCAAGAAAAGATGTCGAAAGAGCATTTCGGAGGTTGAAAGCTAAGTGGGCGATAGTAGATCGAAAAGCACGACCAACTGACACAGCTTTGATGGAGAATATCATGTACGCTTGCATGATACTTCATAACATGACATTGAAAGACGAGGGCGTGGCTATTTCACCGGTACACATTCGCGATCCTCCAGTCCCGCCGACCGACACTGAGAATGTTTATATGGAGATACGCGACAGCGAGACACACTTCCAGCTACGATTCGACATCACTGAGCATATCGCCAACAACTTGGAAGTCGTGCTAACTGAAGAAGAGCTGAATGCAAATCCTCCACCGCCCTAGATTTGTATTTTTTTTTTTTAAAATGAAGAATATATGTTGGTTTTTTTTTTAGGAATTTGGTAATTTTTATTTTTTTTAGGAATTTGTAAGTTTTTTTTTTAATCTAATGAATTGTTATGTTTTTATTTTATATTAAATGTTTTAGTTTAATTTTATTTGTTTTAGATTAAAAAGAAAATGAAAAAAAAATATATTTAATCCATGCCTAAACCATGACTAAAATGAGCATACCCCCTACAAAATCATCATTCTACATCAATTCTACATCAATTTTCTCTCTCCTGTTGGCATCATCCTATTGGTCCAATTTGATGCCTAATACATCAATTCTACAAGCATACCTCCCACCCTAATTACTAAAGAATTCTCACCTATATTATAATTAAAAAATCTACAAATTTCTCGCCCAAATTAGCTAGCGTACTTCAAATACTCCTTAACAAAAATCTATAGCAATAACACTAGTAACGGCTTTAAATTATTTTTACGGGGTCTGAAACTTTTAAAGGTCGTATTCATAAAATTTGCCGACCTAGGTAACAATCACGTAACAATGATTTTTTTATTTTTTATTTCTCAAGTCAACGAATTTAATACGTGAGTGAATGATATAATAGGTACAGACGTATAACATAGATTTTAGTTCGTATATCTAATAATTATGCGTTTGGGTCGTTACGTTTTTTTATTTCTGTTTTCTTTACCTATACAACTGTTTTTAGTACTCGCATTATCTCTAGTGCGACGTGAGAGTTACCAAATCTGGTTAAGATATAATTATAAAAAAAATATTGGTATATGATGTACCAAACACGCTCAACAAGAGCAATATAATTCTAAATTAACATTATAATATACTTTTCGTTGCTCATAGATGAAACTCTTACTTCAAATGTTTATTTATATTAATATTAATAAAAGTATAAAATGCAAGTGAATATAAATGCAAGTTATAAAACCTAAATAGAAAGAATTATTAGTTTGATTAATACTTATTATTCTTTCACAAGAATTTCTCCTTTAGAATTAATACTTATTATTCTTTCACAAGAATTTCTCCTTTAGAAACCTTAATACTAATGGCAATCCAACAACAAAAGCAAAGAAAGTGGAAGGTTTTTGAGGCTATCACTTCCGTTTGTTTTTCAACTATTAAATAGCTACACAGGTTACAATACCTATCATCTGTTTATAATAAACAAACCTTAAGGACTAAGCTACCAAATGTCCAAACATAAAATAGAACTCAAATAATATGGACACAAATTAAAAGACTCAGATTCTATATAAAGAAAAGATTTCAGAAACAAAATTCTCCCCTATTTTTATGATCCAATTTAGGTAAACAATTCCTTTCTAATTTGGATCCACATCCCTTTTTCCCTGCAACATTCTTTGAAGTTCATTATCATGTTCAATGACATAGCGTTCTTCACATCTGACGCAAATTGGTATCCAACTCGAGATACAGAGTATGATCGAGCTTGACTAGCTATCGGAATCTCTTGAATTAGAGAATGAGATTCGGAATTGAGCTAATGCATACAAGATTTGAGTAACAGAATTTGGGAGGGAGAAGTTGGTATTTCATTTCATAACCGGTAATATCCGTTAGGACCCGGTAATATAGTTGAACATTTACAATCAGACCCCCTGGACTACTTACAAGCTGACATATTCTCCCTAACTAACTAATACAAGTTTTCAGAAATGACAAACAACCCCCTAAACTTTAACATTGCAACAATACCCTCTCCTCAAGAAGATCCTTGACCCCAAGGATCAAATGCTGGAAACCTTGCCATGATAACTGCAGCCTCCTCCCATGTCGAATCTTCTACCGGCTGCTGTTTCCACTTCACCAACCACTGAACAACTGCTTGATTATTTCTTTTAATCATTTTCTTGTCCACCACATACTCAGGTTCTAGAACTGCTGGATGAGAACCCCCAGGTGCAGGATAAACAGTTGGTGGAATAGGCCCATAATATTTCTTAAGCATAGAAACATGAACTGTAGGATGAATTTGTGACCCAGCTGGCAACTGCAACGTATATGCTACATTTCCCACCCTATCCACCACTGTATAAGGACCATAGTATCTGGCAGCTAATTTCTGATTATCTCTAATAGCCACAGTATGTTGCCTATAAGGAATTAGTTTCAAGAATACCCAATCTCCAATTGCAAACTCTCTTTCAGATCTATGCCCATCTGCCTGTTGCTTCATTCTGTTTTGGGCTTGCTGCAGATTAAACTTCAATATTCTCATGACCTCCTCTCTGGCCAGCAAACTCCTGTCAACTGTTTCATTAAGACTGTCCCCCGGTAAATAAGGAAGGTGAATGGGAGGTGACTGACCATATACCACCTCAAAAGGAGAACACTTGATAGCCGAGTGATAGGATGTATTGTACCAAAATTCTGCCAAAGCCAGCCATTTAGACCAATCTTTTGGCTTGTCAAAACACATGCACCTTAAGTACCCTTCCAAACACTTGTTAACAATTTCAGTTTGTCCATCCGTTTGAGGATGGAAAGAACTGGAAAGTCTCAAATCAATACCCTGCAGAGCCATTAACTCCTTCCAAAATGACTTACAAAGATCTTACCTCTATCACTGACAATAGACTTAGGAGAGCCATGCAACTTGAATACCGTATCCATGAACAACTGTGCGACCTCAACAGCAGTAAAAGGGTGTTTCAAGGCCATGAAATGAGCAGCCTTACTAAACCGATCCACAACCACCAAGATAACATTTTTATGATGTGACATAGGAAGACCCTCGATAAAATCCATACTAATGTCTTCCCACACACCCTTAGGAATAGGTAGAGGCTGCAACAACCCGGGGTATGCAGCATTATCATATTTACACTGTTGGCATACTTGACACTGTTTAACATATTCTGCCACCTCCTTTCTCATTTTTGGCCAATAGAACAGCTTGGCTATTCTTTCAGCTGTCACTTGTGCTCCTGAGTGGCCCCCCATTGGTGAATCATGTAGCCATTGAAAAATGCTATTTTTTTAAATTCTGATCATTTCCAATCACCAATCGACCCCTTCTCCTTAATTCCCCATTAGACCATGCATACTGAGAATGTATAGAAGGGTCAGCCTGCAGCTCCTGTATCATCTGCATTAAATGCACATCAGAAGTCCAAGAATGTTCAATAGCCTGCCAAAGATCAGAATGAATAGTAGAAGCCATAGTTTGAAGAACTTCTCCATGAGTCACCCTGGATAAAGCATCAGCAGCCTTATTTGAGGACCCCTCCTTATAGACCACTTCAAATTGGAATCCCATCAACTTGGCAATCCATTTTTGCTGAAAAGGAGTAGAAATTTTGCTGTTCATCATAAACTTCAGACTCTGTTGATCAGTCCTAATGATAAAAGGTGCATGCATCAAGTAATGCTGCCACTTAGTCACAGCTAATATTATGGCCAACATCTCTCTCTCATAGGTGGACAGTAACAGATTTTTTGGAGATAAAGCTCTACTCAAGAAGGCAATAGGATGTCCTAGTTGCATTAAAACAACCCCCACTCCAATACCTGAGGCATCAGTCTCTATGATGAAAGTTTCCTTGAAATTGGGCAATGCAAGAACTGGAGGCCTAACCATAGCTGCCTTAAGGGATTCAAAGGCTATGTCAGCAGTGTTAGTCCACTTAAACCCATCTTTTTTCGTTAATTCAGTCAAAGGCTTGGCTGTTTTCCCATAATCTTGAATGAACCTTCTGTAGTAACCAGTTAGACCCAGAAACCCCCTTAATGCTTTGACAGTTGTAGGTTTTGGCCAATCTTGAATAGCCTTGACTTTCTGTGGATCAGTGGCCACCCCCTTTATACCTATAATATGACCCAAATACTCAATCTCCTGTGCCCCAAAAGAACATTTACTCTTTTTAGCCACCAAATTGTTTTCCTTCAACAACCCCAACACGTGCTGCAAATGACTCATGTGAGCTACCCAACTAGGACTATAAACCAAGATGTCATCAAAAAATACCAACACAAATTTCCTCAGACATTCTCGAAAAATATGGTTCATCAATCCTTGAAATGTAGAAGGAGCATTGGTCAACCCAAATGGCATGACCAAAAACTCATAATGGCCATTGTGGGTTCTAAAAGCAGTCTTGTGAATGTCATCAGGGCTCATTCTAATCTGGTGATACCCTGACTTAAGATCCAGTTTAGAGAAATACCTTGTACCATGCAATTCATCCAACAAATCTTCAACTAGAGGTATAGGAAATCTATCAGGAATTATAGCCTGGTTTAGTTTCCTATAATCAATACACATCCTCCATGTAGCATCTTTCTTCTTGACTAGCACTACTGGAGAGGCAAAGGAACTATTACTCTGTCTGATAACCCCTTGATCCAACAGTTCCTTGGTCATCTTTTCTATTACATCTTTCTGCATAGTGGGATATCTATAGGGCCTTAGGTTGATGCCCTCAGTCCCACCCTTTAAGGGAATTCGATGATCAAAATAGTTCCTTAAAGGAGGTAATCCCTGCAGATCCTGAAATACTACCTCAAATTTCCACAATACTTCTTCCAACTCCTGTTGCTGTTTTTTATCTTGTACCTCCCCTTGCAGTACCACATTAGTAACAGTGGGATTGCCTTCTATAGTCATAACTTGAATCATGGCCAATTCTGCTCTCTGCTGTCCCACTTTCTTAGTACCTCCTTTACCCAAGACAGTTAACTGCTTAGGTTGTTGACCCCTTAAGACCACTTTCTGACCCTGCACCTTAAACTCAATAGTTCTATCTTTATAATTCATCTTGATGCACCCCAATATTATAAACCACTGCACTCCAAGTACAATATCACATCCCCCCAGTGGCATCACATACAAATCAGCCTTAAAAGTAATAGCCTGCATTTTCCACTCAAATCCCACTACCATTTTATCACATACCACCGTGTTTCCATTAGCCACTTTCACTAACATTGCAGGTTTTTGAACCAACTTACAGCCCAATTTGTTAACTACATTAATGTCAACAAAATTATGGGAACTACCTGTATCCATCAAAACTTGCAGTTCCACTTTCCTACAATGGCCAGTAACTCTCAAAGCCTGGTACATGTCACTACCCTCAACTGCATTCACTGATATTTGAGCACATTCGAAAGACTCTAACTCCAACCCTTCATTTTCATCAGATTCACACTCTACATACTCTACTTCAATGTGGTATAGCTGTGGCCTTTTACCCTTACATACATGATCCCTACTATAGTTTTCATCACAAAAATAGCATAGACCCTTACTCCTTTTCTCATTCATTTCAGCTTGTGTCAATGTTTTCTTAAAGAACATAGGCTTCTTAGTAACTTCCCTAGCAATCCCTTTTTGGTTGGGATTCACAACTTTACTACTGGGAGTGGGCAGTAAAGGAAGGTTACCTGTCTTTGGTTTAGTGAATTTGGCAGCAGCCTCTTGTAACTTGGCCAACCCACAAGCTTCTTGGATGTTCTTGGGTTGAAACATCCTAACCTGTAACTGTATGCCTTCTTCCAGACCTGCTAAAAAACAACTCAATGCATATTCCCCAGGTAGATTTAGCCTACTCAACAGAGAATCAAAAGAGTCATGGTACTCTTGTACAGTTCCATTCTGCCTCAAATTCTTGAGATCAGTCATGGGGTCATCATACACTTTACCAAATCGACCTTTCAAAGCAGTTACCAGTTCATTCCAATCTACCATCTGACCCTCTTTTTGTTTCACAAAAGATTGATACCATTGCAGGGCCTTACCTTCAAAATGTATCACTGCCAGTTTGACCTTCGTCTCATCACTTACCTTGTCAATTAGGAAGAACTGCTCCACCTTGAACAACCATGAGGTCAATTCTTCACCTCCAAATTTGGGGAAATCGATCTTGGTTAGTCTAGTTGCGAAATTGAACCCAGTCTCAGCCTCAGTTCTTCCATTATTACGGTTTCCTGCTGTCGTCGTCATCTGATTGATCTGTTACGTCATCGCAGCCATTAACTGTTGAATCGTCTCAAGTGCCTTCGTGTGTTCTTCCACTCGATCACTCAAATTCGAGTCCCCATCGGATTCAACCCTACTTCCTTCGACTCCTTGTCTTCGCGTCATCGTCTCCTTCAATTCAATTGCAGATCGCCCCACCACAGTCCGAGAATCACTGCTCTGATACCAATGATGCTAATTGGTATCCAACTCGAGATACAGAGTATGATCGAGCTTGACTAGCTATCGGAATCTCTTGAATTAGAGAATGAGATTCGGAATTGAGCTAATGCATACACGATTTTAGTAACAGAATTTGGGAGGGAGAAGTTGGTATTTCATTTCATAACCGGTAATATCCGTTAGGACCCGGTAATATAGTTGAACATTTACAATCAGACCCCCTGGACTACTTACAAGCTGACATATTCTCCCTAACTAACTAATACAAGTTTTCAGAAATGACAAACAACCCCTAAAATTTAACATTGCAACATTCACATTTAATGCACACTATATGTGATTTGTTTTGATATAGCTCATCTTGATCGATGATTGTATATTCCCCCCGGCTTGACCATCTCTGTGTCTTCGTCTTTGACCAGTGCCTATAATGTTTGAATTCGCATAACCACGTATGCAATTCTAGTTACTTAGTCGAGCAAATAACGGTATATTCCTAGCACTTAGGTTCTCACTCAATTCACTCCCTTCAAGATGTTCTTTAGCAGATTTAATTCTTCCCACATCATCTCTAAAATTCATGTTGCAATTGAATTTGCGGAACATTTAAATTGAGAAGGGGCGGGATCTTAAACATTTAAATAGGGGGCCTGTCTCAGACTCAATATATAATTTTTTACGGAGTGAACGGGGTAAAATTTAACACTACTAACTGAAAAAACATGGGGAGCGGGTGACGGGCCACCCTGGGTCCTAAAGAAGATCCTCTCATGTGCAATTGTCCAAGTTCGTTGATTTGATGAACCCTTGATGTTGAAGAGTGAACAGAGTATAACATTCGAGACATAATCCTTCTATGGCATCTCATCCACCGAAGAGTCCCTTAATTTGATGAACCCTTGATGCCATTTTAGTGATGCTCCCTCCAAATTGATAACGACATAACACAACTTCATATGTTCTGGAGTTCGATCCATCGAAAACAAGTGGTCACAACTTCATAAATGTCGTTGTTATTTGACGATTCTGTGTAACATCTTTATCATCTGAGTGTTGATTGGATGGATCATCGAAATCTTAATTTCGATGATTTTTACTCTTCAACTGCTTTATCATCTTCTCGAACATTTGTTCCATTCTCAATTGCAATTATGAAATCGCCAACTTGTTTTCTGCCAACGTTTTCTCATGATCCTTGAGCGTCTTCTCGATTTCTTGTTGTCTACTATTAGCCACCATGATTGTTGAACTAAAGTTGCCGGAATAAATGGTCGTCGGAGCTCCGATGAAGATCGAAGCTCTTATACCACTTGATAGCAACAAGGAAGAAAGAATTACAGAAGAAAGAATTCCCACAGTTTGTATGCCTTCTCATTCATCGCATACCAAATTATAACTTTTTTTTAACAACGATTTTTCAGTCAAACCTGATGCTCAGCCCACCACGAGAGTGTCTCAAGTCTGCGGGTGCGACGCTAAAAGCTTTCCAAGCCCAATGAGCTTTGAGGGTACCAAAGAACAAATAATGTCATTGGTAAGGTTTGAACTTGAGTCCATAGAAACTCAAGCCAAAGCCCTAACCAACTCCACTAACATTTGAAAGTTAGCTACACTTCACATTTTATCTCTTATTACAAAAACAAGTCACTCTACTTTTTATCACACAACATAAAACACTTTACATTTAGTTCCCTTATAGAACTAACTATTACAAAATAAGTCCCTCTACTTTTTATTACACAAAATAAAGCATTTGTCTAATATTATTTATATGTATAAGGCCGACCCTAATGCTACATTTCCATCACAGCCAACTTCTTTTTGTTACTCTTATTTAATTCTTGGGTCACTATTACGTACAAAGATATTAAGAGATAATAGGGAAGTTCATATATAGTTAATATATATCATCCGCTCACTAATATTTACTTTTGATTGGTATTCATTCAGGTGTTAGCATAAGCGTGGGTGTACTTTTTCTTGTTACCGTTAGTTATTTTTTATATAATTTTATCAAGAAAACTAAAGAAAGTAGACGAAGAAGGAAGTTTTTTAAACGTAATGGTGGGTTACTTCTAAAACAACAAGAAGAAGCCGACTCATCTTTAGTTGATAAAACCATACTTTTCACATCAATTGAGTTGGAAAAGGCCACAAACAACTTTAGCGAGGACCGAGTTCTTGGTCGAGGAGGTCAAGGTACAGTATATAAAGGGATGTTGGTGGATGGAAGAATTGTGGCAGTAAAGAAATCAAAAATGGTTGATGAAAGCCAATTAGAGCAGTTCATCAATGAGGTTGTTATTCTTTCCCAAGTGAATCACAGGAATGTGGTTAAACTATTGGGATGTTGCTTAGAGACAGAGGTCCCACTGCTCGTGTCTGAATTTATTTCAAACGGTACATTGTATCACCGTCTTCACAATGAGACTCAAGAGTTCCCATTTTCTTTAAACATGAGATTACAAATAGCTACAGAGATTGCAGGAGTACTTGCTTACTTGCATTCAGCAACTTCCATTCCAATATATCATAGAGACATTAAAACCAGTAATATACTTTTAGATGATAGAAACAGAGCTAAAATATCTGACTTTGGAACTTCAAGGTTCGTCTCAATAGAGCAAACTCATTTGACCACCTTAGTTAAAGGCACGTTTGGCTACCTTGATCCAGAGTATTTCCAATCAAGTCAATTCACCGAAAAAAGTGATGTTTATAGTTTTGGAGTTGTATTGGTTGAATTATTAACTAGAGAAAAGTCGATTTCCCTGACCAGATTTGGTCAAAATAGAAGTTTGGCTACATATTTTATGTTAGCTATGGAAGAAGGGCGTGTTATGTCTATTTTTGATGCACTGGTCATCAACGAAGGTAATAGGGATGGCTTATTGGCTCTTGCTAACCTTGCAATGCGATGCTTGAATTTAAATGGAAAGTATAGGCCAACAATGAAAGAAGTAGCTACAGAGTTGGAAACCATACGAATAGCTCACGTTCCTTGTACTGTTCAAACTAATTGCACACAAGATATATACAGAGAAGAGTTATCTATGCTACCATATGGTGAATCATCATCAACATTCTTGAGTTTCAATGATAGCATTAGTCAATAATGCCAAAATCGCATGTTGTATTAATTGTTTCACAGGAAATTTATGTTTTCAATCATATGCTACAATTTCTATATAAATACATTTGACAACTTCCTCACTTAATTATAGTATTGTCCTAGATGCAGATTTATGTTTAAAAATTATATATAATACACTAGTTTTTAAACTCGTGTATCACATGATTGGAATTTGAAAAAATAATAATAAATATAATGAACTGTTTAAAATTTAGTATAATAATTGGAATTAAAAAGTATAAGAAATTGTTTATTGAAAAAACTATAAATTAGAAAATATAGATTTATACACTACATTTAACTTCTGGTTCGTTAGTTTTCCATCTTCATCCAATATCGAAAGTTTAAGTTCATCTCTGCTCTTCATTATTGACAAAGCCATGTATAATTGTCCATGACTGAAACGTGGATTCTTTAAATATGCACCAAGTCTGGAAGTGACTGCCCCTGACTTTTATTAATAGTCATTCCAACACATGTTGCGATTGGATATTGTCTTTTTTTTTTAATTTAAAAGATATCTTTTTACCTGAAGGAGACATTGAAATTCTTGAAATAAATGTACAAACACCGACATTATTTCTTGATATTACTTATGCTTCTATGACACGCTTTCCAAAATACACATTTGTAGTCGAGTATCACTACAAAAACCATTCTTTTAATTAAGATTTTTAAGTAGCATAACATGCACACCGCCTTTTAAAACCAACCTATAGTACAATTAAAAAATGAAACCTTAATACGAACTTTTAGTATTTGGATAATTACTTATTAAATATGTTAGTAACAAACGATTAGTTTTAAGATATATATTTTAATAAATATGTTAATAAAAAACTTTTAAGATGTATTTGTTACATTATACAAACAAATAGAATTTATTTAAATGATTAGTTTTAAAATATATTTGTTACTCAAAAACAAATTAAACTTAATAAAAAATTGTGTATTTGGATAATTACTTATTAAAAGTTTAAACAAAACAAACTTTAATATGAAAATTTAGTATTTGGATAATTACTAACCTTAATATAAATTTTTCGCATTTGGATAACTACTTATTAAAAGTTTAAACAAAATATTGGATAATTACTAATTAAAAGTTTAAACAAAATAAAACTTAATATGGAAATTTAGTATCTGAATAATTACTTATTAAATTTTTTTATTAAAAGTTTAAACAAAATAAACCTTAATATGAAAGTTTAGTATTTGGATAATTACTTATTAAAAATTTGACTTATATAAAATTTTATGGTGATGACAATTGTCATTTTTTGTCTAATTAAAGTATGATCAAACTTCTAATATCCGATTAACTCGGTATTATTATTACTTAACTATTTATCGATTATAAACTCATATATACTTATAATATATATAAACATCTTCTAAGACCAAAAACCAAGTCCCAATACCCTCCAGATTATTTTATATTAATTAATCATATTTAGAAACCCTAATTTCACATATTTCTTAATTGTTTTATTATCAAAACTAATTTTATTTCAAACCAACTTAGGGTATTATCTATTATAACATATTACTTATTACAAGTTTAAACAAAACAAACCTTGATTATGAAAATTTAGTATTTGAATAATTACTAACCTTAATATAATTTTTTCGTATTTGTGTAACTACTTATTAAAAGCTTAAACAAAATATTGGATAACTACTTATTCAAAGTTTAAACAAAATAAAACTTAATATGGAAATTTAGTATTTGGATAATTAGTTATTAATCTTTTAATTAAAAGTTTAAACAAAATAAACCTTAATATGAAAGTTTAGTATTTTGATAATTACTTATTAAAAATTTGACTTATATAAAATTTTTATGGTGATAACAATTATCAATTTTTCCTAATTAAAGTATGATCAAACTTTTTGTATATTATATAACAAGTCTTTGATACCCGTGCATCGCACGGCTGGAGTTTAAAAAAATTCTAATAAAAACAATAATAGTGTACTCGAATGTGAATGTCATTGTATAATGAAAACTAAATCAAACACGTAACTTCTACGGTCAAAAAAATAAATATTTAAATGAAAAACCTCCTTTTTCTCATACACATTTTAACACACAAATGTTCTCACATAGATATAAGTACCGATATAAGTACCATGTGAACGCGTTAGAAACATCTTCATTTTTAACCTCAAACAACACCCAAGTTCTAGCTCTATGATGGGTTTCTCTTCCCAGCTCCAAAGCCCTTAGTTGTAGCTCCAACGCCCTTAGTGGTAGCTCCAAAACAATGCCATGTCACTCACATTCCAAGCACAAAATCCACCCCTTCATCCCCCTATTCTGGTCACGATTTCCAACCCCTATACCCATCATTTTCGACCCATTCTTTTGCTCCATACTCACTGTACGAATGCAGCAACTAAACAACCCCATTTTTCAAACTTAAACTCACATATTTAAGCAAGAATAAAAAAAAATCAAATTAAGCATTATACATAAAAGTCAATTTTGAAAAAAAAAATGTGACATAAAGAGCTCACCATAACTCATAAGAATTGCAAATTTGAGAAATTTATGGATCCTCTTGGAGATAGATGAACCATGTCTGCAAATAAGAACATGAATCAAATTCAACAAAGTTATTTAGTTATAACCCTGCACAAAAAGTTCTTAAAAAGCCTCTTGACAGTGTTGTTACTTTGAGAAGTTATTTGAATTTCAAATGAGAATATAAATATGAAACATGAGCATATACCTGCCCTGCTTTAAGCTTTTTTAAAGGCATTTTTTGTTAACCAAAGACATATCAAAAAAAGAAGATCAAATATATGTTGTATATTTGTGGTCCACTTAAAATTTATGTCCAGAGGCTGCAAAAAGAGTGTGTTATATAGCTTTTTAACATAAATAGCCAAAGTCTTAACTCAAAAATTGTTATACAGATTTATGTCCAGAGGCTAAAAAAACGTGTGTACTCTATAATTAAAGTACAGCCGAAAACACTCTCTAAAGTCTAATCTATATCTAGAATTCTATTACAGGGAAACCAAAACTATGCCTATAAAATGATCAAGTTAGTAGCAGCCCAATAAAAACACACTCAGGAAATAAAACCAAAAAACATTTTAAAAAAATAAAAATGAAATAATCAAATCACACTTTGGAAACCCGGTTGTTAGTGAAATTAAAGGAGATAAAGTGATGCTTGATCATCTGGTCCAACCAACACCACCTATAATTGTAAAATACTAAAATTAACCCATTCAAACAATAAAAAAAACTATTTTATCTCTTTAAAAATAAACAATGTTTTATTAAAAAAAAAACTTTTTCTTTTTTCAAAGGATTCGAAGACCGTTTCAGCTTGGTTACTTATAAACGGGTTGATTCAAAGTATGTTCATCTCTAACGGGCCAATCAAATATAGAGTATTCTCGACCCGTTAAGTTTGTCATATTGAAAAACGATCTGAAAGGAAGGTTTAGCAACTTAAATTAATATAACTAACAAAGAAACTATAATCACCACAATACCCTAGAAATCGAACACATACACAACTTAATGGATGCCTGCATTTGCATGTCAATGCTGTAGCAAATAAAAATACAACCATCAAACCTGAAGAAAACAAAATCGAGAATTTGTATCCAAGAAACTGCAGATTGCTCTTTAAATTCTGAAAAGAAAAGAGTCAAAGTAGTCAAAGTATGTACATGCTTATAATCGTCAATCTCAAGATTCAATCTTTAAGTGAGAACAATCAACAAAAAATCCATAGATTTGCTTTACATAACAATGGATTCAAACCTTTATTTCAAATTTGAAAGCGAAAAAAACACCATTACAATTAATTTGAACTTGTAATATGCCATATTATCATCAAATTTGATATGAACATTGAAACTTGGCATACAAAATGTGGCATTATTAACTGGTTTATAAAGGATTAGTTGTAACAGTTTGTATGACCATTCAACTGGTTAAGGATTGAAAACGGTTTGAAGAGGTGAATTTAAGCCTAAAAATGTTAAAAATTATATAGATAATCATTCATAAGAGGCAATAGGAATCAACATTTAATGGGATAAATGACTACAGAAAGCTAGCTTCGAAAAACTATAGAACCCAAGATACAGAGTTTGATTATTTAAACATACCACCTTATATAAGGTCTAACATCAACAATAACTCTATCATCAACAACCTTCTGATGATCAGCATTTACAACCGTGCCACCCTTTATCAATATGTTTGATGATACGACACTCACTGAATCGCAATATCCAATATCGGACTCACAAATCTGCATATTCAATTATCATTAGAATCACAATGCTATCAACTTAAAAGCCACAACATAACCTATTTGATCCTCAAAATGAACATGCGAATATAAGTTGTAGTTTAAGCTCATTATTCATTTTAATAGTTTAAGCTTCTTCATAACAAAGTGATGAAATAGGTACACTACCTATGAAGAGTCACTAACAAAGTGTATTATAAGGTTAAAAAAAAAGAAACCAAATGATAAGTAAAAGAGACAATGCAATAATTACTTACAACTTTAATTAAAAAGACACTCTGCAGTATGGAGCTTATATATATGGGCCTAAGTTAAATGACTTTCATTACATAAATTTAACTGCAGTAAATTTTTAGTAGACATCAACCATCATGAGGTTATTAAAAAGATTTCTCCTTCATATACTCATTTGCACATGAACCATCATAGCCTAGATAAACAAATAAAAGTTTTTTTATTGAAAACATGAATAAAACTGTGTGCAATCATTCAAAACAAATGTTATGAATAGAATGATCCTACCCTTTTAATATTTCATCGCAGATGATGAACTGATATCACCTTAAAGGTTATGCATTTATATTTATTTCACTTCACATGAATACTTCTCTAAAATTATAATTTTTTTTAGTAGAAGCAGGGCACAGATATATATATTCATGACAAAAGAGTTTAGAGAACTGTTTGTATTTAATGGTGTTTGGTCAATCAATTTTGATGTTGTATACATAATCCACATGAAATAATTTATCCAATTGATCAAATCTGCAACAAAAACATACATTAAATAATTTATTAGATACATTATCGCAATCAAAATAAGAATAGATTACAAAAATTAACATGGCTACAAAACTCAATTCAATTTAATTAGGTCGATACATAATCCACATGAAAATGGATCAAAATAACTGCGAAACCTACATCATTTCAAGGAATATATCGTTGAAACTTCCGATCTTTGAAACTACATCATATAAAGTTATTCATCGAACAGAGATTAATTAATTGGACCACCATAAGAATCAAATTGACTTTTTACCCAACTCTAATCACATACAAAACCCTAATAAAACCCAAATATAAAGGAGAAAATACACAACTGACCGCAAATATGAGAACCATAATCGAATCAACCCGAATGGAGAAAAGGGATTAACATTAAATTCTAAAATTAGCCGTCTTTTGGAGCGCGATGATGGTGGCTTCGAGATTAGCCGATTTTTGGAGCGCGGAGAAGAGATGAAGAACCTTGATGAATCAGTAATGTGAACAGAGAATCCGATTGAGTTTCTTATTTTTCAAAAATATTAGGGTTCATCAATTTAATCGAATGAAACATACCTACAATCTATTGAGATTGGAACATTATGGACGCATGAAGGAACAAAAGGAAAAACATACCTTCAATCGGTGATGACGAACAGCGCAGTAAGGAGCGAGAGAGAAGGAAGCCGGTGATTAAAGAGTTTGTGAAATTAGGGTTTTTGTATATTTTTTTTTTTTTTTTTTTTGTATATGATACGATGGAATTGAGATTGTAGTCACGGATGACAGATCGGGTTATAAGGATCCGACCCAGATTTTTTTTTGAACGGCATCGATCAGGCGACCTTGGTCTCACGTGTAAACCTACCCTTGCGGGGCTATGTCTAAGGTCGATTACTCGGACCTCCGTGAGAACCAAGACACCCCCTCCTGAAGCTTTCTCCTGGCAGAAACCCCCTACTGGGACCACATGGGGTAAAACTGCATCCCCTTGGATTAGAACTTGGGTCACATGGTAACCAAAGCCCTAAGAGCCAAGGGGGTGTATAAGGATCCGACCCAGATGATCCGCGCGTTTTAAAGAGAGCACAGTGAGTATTTTTTTGAAAATTGAGGCATTTGCGGTGACTCCAAGGAAGGCTGTGGTGATGCCACCTCACCTGAAAATCTTTTCGTTTATTAGAATAGATGATATAAAGGTAGATATAGATTTTGTGGTGATGACAAGTGTCATTTGATTCTAATTAAAGTAAGATCAAACTTTATTTTTTGTGTATTATATAATATAGATATAGATATTGATTTTGTGGTAATAACAAGTGTCATTTGTTTTCTAATTAAAGTATGATAAAACTTTTTGTTATTATATAATATAGAATATAGATTTGACAACATCCTCATTTATTTACAATATTGTCCAAGACACATATTTACGTTTAAAAACTTGAATACAGTGTTGAACACATCGGACCAGCCAGCGCAGCTGGTCCGACCTCTCCCTTCTTACCAGGATCACCCGAGATCAATTCCTGAAAGGCGTCCTTTTTATAATTTTAAAACTACTTTTTTTTACCATGCGGTTTTCCCCACGATATTAATCATATTATCTCTCTCTCGCTCCTTAGTTCTTGATTCATGGGGAGAGCGGCGACGCTTTGCTAGTTTTCGTTGTTGGATTTCTATTGATTAAAAGAATCGGGTAACCGCCTTCAAGATCAAGGTTATGCAGACGAATATCTTGCAAAATCTCAACGGATCCAAGTTCCTTCAGATATCTACTTTCAACAGTGTATTTCCAGATTGATCTTTGTAACTCTACGATTTGATTCGCCAGGACTTCCGTGGTGATTTCTACGACTTCAGATTACAATCTTTCTTCTAATTAGTGAATGATGATGAGGGAATTAATCTTACAAGTTTTTTTTTCACCATTCTCATATACCTGTTCGTTTTTTGACTTTATAATTTGTGTGTTGTGAGCCCTAATTTCCGATGGTTCTGTTTCATTCAGATACTGATTGCATTTCATAAGAAAATTATAGCATTCAAGAATCAGCTCTTAGTCTTTAAGTATTCCCAACTTTACTTGAAATCGACAAACATGAACAATGGTTTCGAGTATGATTTTGATTTTCGACTAAGAAGTGGTAAGTCATGAGTACTGATGAAAAGAGAGATGCTCTTCGTCTTCTTCATTTCACTTAACGAAAGTATGTTTTTGTCAATTTGTACTAGTTTGTGTAAGTTTTCTTATTTGATTCTTAGTTTAATTTGTCGCAATAGAAAATGGACTATTTACTTCTCATGAGTTTATCTTCTTCAGGTATTTTAATATTTGGACTCTTTTGCTTTCATCTATTCCATAAAATCTGCTATGTACATAGGATAGAATATAAGAGTGGTCAAATACAAGAGTTTAATGCGATTATTGGTTAATGGGTGTCGTCCTCTTTGTTACCAACCCATGCGTCGACATAGGAAGGACTGTATGTTTACATCACTGTATGACGTGAAATTGTTCACATGTTACATATTTCCTAATGATAGTAACCAAGCATGTTATAGGGCTTAACTGCTATTACATAAAAGTTAGTATGTAAATAATTTCGGTTTACTTTTATTTGAACGAAGGCCTAAACGTATAACTGGACATATGCATTTTCATGCAAGTTGACGGACGTGTTATATGATTTATTCTGATGCATTGAAACACGTGCAATTTCGGTTTACTTTTATTTGAACAAAGGACTAAACGTAATATATAACTGATTAACTGGACATATGCATTTTCATGCAAGTTTACGGACGTGTTATATGATTTATTTTATAAATAGACGTGCATTGAAACACTAGATGTTTACATGTAGATTAACAGGAAAACTATTCTTAATTGTACAATGATTCGGTAAATAATAAAGGAATTATTGATTTTACAATTACACATTGTATGATAATAATATCACTAAGAGATATATGATTTGTGATCATAAAAACATAAAGATTTATTTTTGAAAGGAAAGCTTATTTAAAATATATTTTTAATGAAACTATAATTTCCACCAACGACCCTATGTTCACAATGCATCAAAATTGATATTCGGCCACACAAAAAAAGGGTGGTCATAGGTCTTTGGCAGTGTTTTTTTTTCCAGCTCAAGTGTGACCAAAGGTTTCGTCAAAATAGGTATCATACATCACGTTTAAATTTAGTGGTTGAAGCAACCTAGAAGTGTGGTTAAAGGACAACAATATTTATTGTTGGAATCAAACATTACTTCCCAATAAGTGTGGCTTAAGGGTAGCAACAACCGCATGTATTTTTGTCAGTGTGGCCGATAGTATTATATAGACAGGGTACTGATATGGACATTTTTAGCCACATCCATTAAACAAAAATGTTGCTAAAGGGTTGTTGTAATCAGAAATTTGTCTCAATAAGTGTGACTAAAGGGTGACAACGACCACATTAAATTTATTATGAGTGTGGCCGTTGGTATTACATAGTCACATATATTTATGTTTTAACTATTAAACAAAAATGTGGCTAAATAACTGTTGTAATCAGACATTTTGACCCAATAAGTGTGGCTAAAAGGTAGCAACGGCCACATGCGTTTAAGGTGAGTGTGGCCACCACATGCATTTAAGGTGAGTATGGTCGGTATTATATAGTCACATATATGTATGCTTTAACCACATCTATTAAAAAACTCGTGGTAAAAGAGTTGTTTTAGTCGGAATTTTGTCCCAATAAGTGTGGCTAAAGCCTAAAGAGTGACAACGACCACATGAATTTATTATAAGTTTGGCCGTTGTTACTATATAGTCACATATATTTATGTTTTAACAAAATCCATTAAAACCGTGGAAAAAGAGTTGTTTTAATCAAGCATATTGTCCCAATAAGTGTGGCTAAAGGGTAACAACGACCACATGAATTTATAATAAGTGTGGTCGTTGGTATTATATAGTCACATATATCTATATTTTAGCCACTTCCATTTAAAAATACCGTGGCCAAATGGTTGTTTTAATAATGCATTTTGTCCTAGCAAATGTGGCTAAAGGGTAGAAAGAACCATATGAATTTATTTAAAGTGTGTTCATTGGTAGTATATAATCACATAAATAAATGCTTTAGCCACATCCTTTAAAATAATGGAGGCAAAAGGGTTGTTCTAGTCAATCATTTTGTCCCGATAAGTGTGGCCATAGGGTAAGTTTTGTGACACATATTGATTGAGGTTGTATGTGGCTATTCTGTCTAAATAAGTCTGGCTATATGGTTGTTATAATCAAACATTATTTAATTTTTTTTTGTCAAATTATAAATTAAAACTGCATATTAATATGAGAAATTAACATAAAAATTGAATTATATATATATTAACAATAATTAATAAACAAAAAATATACATACAATTTATTATACTAAAACACGCAAAAACCCTATCTAATTAAACATACTAATCAAAATTAAGCTATCTATAAACATTTCTAGCTGGTTGTTTTCTTGTTGTCTTGCTTATTTTAATTTTACCTGAAGCTGCTGCTTTAGGCCGTGTTTGGCGCGCCATAAGCTAGCTTATCAGCTACCTTATAAGCTAGCTTATAAGGTAGCTTTTTGACGTTACCAAACGAGGGTTTTTAAAAAAGCTAGTTTTTTTAAGAAGCCCCGTTTGGTAACGTCAAAAAGCTAGCTATAAGCTAGCTTTTGAAAAGCTAGTTGGAGTAGGGTTTCAACTAGCTTTTATAATATTTCCAACTTTACCATTTCCTTAATTTATAAATACATACATTTATTTACATTTATGACATGTACTTTTATATCATTCTATATTTTTCAGCTAGTTTATCAGCTAGTTTTTACCAAACGTTATTTTTTATCAGCTAGCTTATAGTTTATCAGCTAGCAGCTAGCTTATCAGCTAGCAGCTAGCTTATCAGCTAGCAGCTAGCTTTTCAGCTAGTGCGCCAAACACAACCTTAATACCTTGTACTTTTGTGTAGCTTTTATTTTTCTTCTTTGTAGTTTGAGTAACATAGTCACTTATGTCGTGTTTGGCGCGCCATAAGCTAGCTTATAAGCTAGCTTATAAGCTAGCTTATAAGCTAGCTTATCAGCTAGCTTATAAGCTAGCTTATAAGCTAGCTTTTGAAAAGCTAGTTGGAGTAGTTTTTTAACTAGCTTTTATAATATTTTCGAATTTTACCCTTTCCTAATATTTTGTTTTTAAATTTTAATTTATTTATATATATATACTTTTATGTCATTTACCATTTTTCTGCTAGCTTATTAGCTAGTTTTTACCAAACGTTATTTTTTATCAGCTAGCTTATCAGCTAGCAGCTAGCTTTTTAGTTAATACGCCAAACACAACCTAGAGTTACAAAATATGAAGAATAAAATTCAAGAAGTGGACATGCATTAGATATGATGTTCACTACCACGACATCAAAAAATAATGGGTTATTGGATTTTATTAATCCAAGTTATTACCAATTGACCAATATTAATCCCAATTATTAAAGTGTTGGATTTCATTGGACCCCCTTTATATTTTTCTTAACTCCGTTAGGAATTTTTCTCAAAATATTCCCTTCGGGATCTAATGATAATTAAGGTGTTGGATTTCATTGGACCCCCTTTATAGTTTCCTTAACTCCGTTAGGGATTTTACTCAAAAAATTCCCTTCGGGGTCCAATGAAATCCAACACCTTAATAATTGGGATTAATGTGGGAAAATTTTGAAATTGAGATTAATATTGGCCAATTGATAATAACTTGGATTAATAAAATCCAATAAACCAAAAATAATTAGCCAAATGGAAACAAATAAAGTGGAATTTTCATTGTCTACCTCATCAATATATAAAATCATATATAGCAATTAAAGGAACTAACCTATATACTGCATCTAATATATATGAAAGCCAAATTGGAAAGCAATTAAAAGAAAAACTTGTGATTCTTCAACCGGTTTCACGAAGCTTTTTAGTCAGGGAACAAACTATTAATTGCATTTTTAACTAGTTTCATGTCACCTGTTTCAATTGGTAAACTTGGCAGTGGCTTCACAGCTTCATCAATAGAAACTTTATAGCAATCATCTTGTAGTGAAACTCTATGAATCATGACATTTTTTATGGTTTTGTATATTCTACCGTATGCCACGAGGTTTATCTCACCCTTAATGTACAACTTACACTTTATCTGAGAAAAATAATAGCATATTAACATCATAAAGTCAAAGATTGAATAAAGAAATTATCAAATACTTATATCTCTTCCTCTGAAATGGTTGATGTGTTAGCATGAATATGAGTGATATATTTAGTTAGATTTTCAAACTCAGAAGGTAGTTTAGGAGCAAGTTTTATTATTTTGGGTCTCTTTTTTAATTTTTCCTAAAACAACATTTAATTGATTAGGTTATAAGGAAAAATGATCAAGAAATTGTAAAATAGTTACCCTTTCTTTTAAACGGATGTAGATGGAGGAGTGTCGTGTGATCCCATAAAATAAACCTGCAATTCAATTAATTAGGTTCTCTAAAATCTTACTACAAAAGCAACTGCAACTTTCCCGGTGAATTTTAACTATCCGAACATGCATTCGAATGAACTCCAAACTTATTAGCGGAACAGTTATAAAAAACTCGATAAACATTAACTATTCGGATAGGCATCGATCCGGATGAACTCCAAACTTATTACCGAAACAATTATAAAATTTTAGATGAACTATAACTATCCGGATGAGCATCTGGAAAACTCAGGATGATCATCCTGATGAACTACAATCTTCCGGATCAACTTAAAAGTCAGTTCTGTTTCAAATGCTTACGCTTTCCACCATTTGAGATGAGTTTGATCCAAGATTTTCTTTCCATGATATATTTTCCACAGAATTATGTCCTGCAATTCAATTAATTATGTTATGGAAATTAGCATATTAACATCATAAAGTCAAAGATTGAATAAAGAAATTATCAAATACTTATATCTCTTCCTCTGATATGGTTGATGCGTAAGCTTGAATAGGAGTGACATATTTAGTTAGTTTTTCCAACTCGGAAGGTAGTTTAGGAGCAAGTTTTATTATTTTGGGTCTCTTTTTTTCTTTTTTCCTAAAAACAACATTTAATTGATTAGGTTATAAGGAAAAATGATCAAGAAATTGTAAAATAGTTACCAGAAAACTATATGGACTGATGATTGTTGTGGTGGTCTTGTTGCTTACGTACAAGAGGGAGAAGGAGCGGACGGCGAGTGGTGGTTGGGTGGTTCGTGGTGGTGGCGATCGGCTGATGTGGTGGTGGTTTGGTGGCCGGCGGAGCAAGGGTGGCGGTCGGGGTTTTTGGCCGAAAGAAAGAGAAGGAAAAGATAGTGGAGGTGTGTTTTTGGAAGGTGATGAAAGATGGTGATTTATGGGGGTTTTGCTTTTTATTAATCTTTGGTTAGCTCCTTTATTCAATGTGTTTCTAGTATATGACAACCCAATATTATCTAGCCGTAATAGGCTTATGCCTTCAATGATTTTGAAAGACAATTTCTTATAATTAAGGTTGTAGGTTGCTTTAGTTTTTTATAAAAATTACAAGGTGTTAGGAGATTAGTGAGTTTTATAAAATATAAAAGGTGGTGGGCTCTTGCTTGGGCCGATTTATATAAAATAATAACAAGGGAATGGGCCAAAATTTTTATAAAAGAAAGATGGTCAAATGGGGCTGGGTGGGCTGGCGGTTTAGCCCAGTTAGAGAGAGAGGTGCGGCTGGGCCGGCTGGACACAGACTGGGCCGGGTGATCAGACTAGGTGCTCGGGTTTTCGGGTTGGGTTGTCGGGTGATCAGACTTATCCTCAACTATTTGTTCACCCTCCAACCGATTTCCAACTACCAAATCTTCACCTGTGACATAACTAACACAATGATCCACCATAGACATGAAAGATCCTAGAAAATATACGGACTCGTTGTTCTTGTCACTCGATCCACCAACCTTAAATTCAACCGACTCACTCTCCACCCTCAACGTGATGGTACCTGCGAAAACATCAACTAACGCTTGGGCAGTCCTAAGGAAAGGTCTACCTAAAATCAACGGGCATCTCACATCGTAGTCACTATCCACAACCACAAAGTCTATAGGGAACAAAAATTTGTCTATCTTAACTAGAACATTCTCCACTATTCCTTTGGGTAAAACTACCGACCTATCAGCTAAGGCGATGGTCATCCTAGTCGGTGCTAACTCTCCTATCCCTAGGTGCATAAAAACAGAGTAAGGCATCACATTAATACTAGCACTTAAATCAGCTAAAGCAAGAGTCACAGAAGAGCTACCAAAAATGCAAGGTATAGTGAAAGTACCAGGATCAGTTAATTTCTCCGGTAACCTATTCTGGACCACAGCTGAACAATTAGCATCAAGGGTTATATCAGACAACGATTCAAGTTTCTTTTTATTACTTAGCATATCTTTCAAAAATTTTGTATACTTAGGCATTTGACTTAAAACTTCTGTGAAAGGTAAAGTGATCCTAAGCTGCCTAAGAATATCAAGAAACTGACCGTACTCGCGCGCACTCTTCTTTGGATTAATCTCTCAGGATAAGGCACATGCTTCAAATCATCAGCCGTGATCGGTTGAGGCGAGAATCTCACTCTTTTCTTCTCCTTCACCGCCTCCCACTTCAGCGGCTTCTCTCCAACCGGTGGTCTCTCTTTCACTCCTTCAACCTCGACGTTTGGTGCGGTACTTGCTGGCGTCACGCTCTCATGCACCCTCCCGTCAGGCGTCTCTAACTCTATCTCCTCATCAACCGGCTCCTCCTCAACCGGTGCCGGTGATGGAGTCTGAACATCTCTCCCGCTCCTAGTGGTGATGGCACTAACATTGGCGTTAGGGTTTTTGTAGGTACCACCGGAAAACTGACCCCCACAGGAGTTGAGCTCCTTCAGCTGCTTCGCGATATCACCAACCAAACACTGTAAATCCAGGAACGAAGCTTGCTGATTTCTCAGTAACGTGTCATGCTCAGCCAGCTTCTTCTGTGTCCCCTCATCTCTGGCCACTATCTGCTGCAGGATCTGGGTCTGGTTAGCAACAAGCTCCCTGATCTCCTTAAAACCAGGCCCGTCATCTCCTCCACCATAGTTATTCCTCGGTGGAAAACCAGATGGATTTCCTCCCTCTCGCCATCCTGAATTCTGGCCACTCCTCCACCCGGACTAGAAAGAATTACCGAACTGGTTTCGGTTTCCAATGTAGTCTACCTGCTCAGCGGGAGCAAGCGGACAGTCTCGGGTGTCATGAGTGCCTCTACACAACTCATATTTGGCTTTGATATGGAGTTTGATCTCTTCTAAAGCCCTATAGATATTCTCTAACTCCTTAGGCTTCATGGTCTCTGAGCCAATGTGATGAACACCCCGGGTAGATGTAGAAGATACGAGTGATCTAGTCGGGGCCAAAGTAGCTCTCCGATCTCCGTGTGTCTGCTGTTCTGTAAGTGCAAAGCTCTCAAAAAGTGATTTACATTCATCCACAGTGAGCTTCTCCATCATGTGACCTCCAGCCGAAATATTAAACTCTTTCTGAACAGAATAAGGAAGTCCATTGTAGAACTTCTCTATGATCGCCCACTACGTCAACCCGTGTTGCGGACATTTGCTCAGGAGAGTGTTGAATCGTTCATAAGCAACCGAATAAGGCTCATCGGGGTCCATCCGAAAGGAGTGGATTTCCTCCCAAGTACGTGCAGCCTTGGCTGGAGGATGGTGTTTCTTCAGGAATTTTGCTGTCAGATCGCCCCAGGTGGCGATCGAATTTGGCGGAAGCGTCTCGAGCCACTCGGCGCCTCGAGACGTAAGGGAGAATGGAAACAAACGCAGATAGATGGTGTCATTCGCGACTCCCGTGAGTCCGAACGTATTGCAGATTCGGGTAAAGCGCGAGATATGCATCGGAGCATCTTCGTCCTCACGTCCATGGAACTGAATCGAGTGTGTAAGAGCATTGATGACGTGAGACGGAACTTGCCAATTCGCGATGTTGGCAATGTCGGGTTGGGCGATAGCAAACCGAGCGTCGGTAACTCCGGCGCTGGCCTGCTCGTGGACGGTGCGACGTGCCGCCATGGATGAAAGGTCGAGAAATGGAATGGGTTTGGTGTCGCGTGTGATTTGTGTGGAAGAAGATGGTTTGGAATGAGTGGTGGAAACAATGAAAGCCTCGAGCTCCGTGCGAAGAAGGCGGAACCGTTCACGAATGTCCGCGTCGGGATCAGAAAGTGGTGAAAGCTCAGGTGGACCTCGTGCACGCGTGTGTGGCATAAAACGGGGAAACGACTCAAGTAGAAAAATTAAACCTAAAAATCTAGACTCAAAAGCGGAAATCCTAAGACTCTAGACACGGAAAAACCGAAAAGACTCAAATTTCCTAACGACGAACTAAGTTAATCTTGCTATTGCCAAGTGTCCCCGGCAACGGCGCCAAAAAGTTGATGTGCTCGGAACGTACCTAAAAATGTTAATAAAACCTAGACCTAAACTAGACCTAGACACACCTAATTTTACCGAAATAACCTAAACCGAACCGAACCCTAAGGCAGTGAACCTGTCGGATTATAGTAAAGCTAAGGCAAGACCGGATTATCGAATCCTATGACACTCTAATGACAAGACTCAACCTAGACCTAAGAAATGGAAATACTGAGAAATTTGGGTTTTTGATTTTGAAGATTGATTTAACTAACTTAACTAACACTAGCAACCGACAGCAAAGCAAACCTTGAGGAAACTACCAAATGCGAGAAGACACCACCTAGACCTGGAATCCCAATTAAAACCTATAACCGAACCTGACTTTGACAATTCTGATGGATCCTAGTTCACCTTTTAAGTCCTTCCTAGTAATTGCTTCTAACGCCCGAACAGGAGTTCACCTTGTGGTACTTCCTACCTCAGCTAAACCTAACCACCCTCGAATCTAATCTAAGGCACCCTAGGCTAACAGGAACTACCATTAACTAACTATAATGACTCGGAATAGCAAGTTAGATAATTAACCTAGGGAATTTCCTTTTGGGACAACTCGATCCTAAGCAATTAACCAACCCGACTACCCAATAGCTATCACCCTTTTAAGTTTATTTAGCTAGCAACACACAAGATTCAAGTAACCAATTATCAACTAAACCTATGACCCCAATTAAGCAATCACATTAAATTGCAAGAATAACCCACAAGTTAACTACTTTACCCAAACCGGAAGACATCCGCAAGCAAAGCAAGGTTTAATTAATAACTAGCAACCTAAATCAAGTGCATAGACGCATCATCACAGAAAATTAATGGAACTTAATAGCAACAAGCATCAATCAAATTGTCAAACATTAAGCATAATCATAAATATCAAAAGTTCATTACAATGGTCCAGGTGGTGGTATTAATTTAGCCAACCACCATGATAACAGTAAAATCACAAATAGAATCTGAAATCTCAGTGCAATACATGGTCTTGATTAAGTAAATACGAGAAATCGAAGGTAAAGATGGAACCGGGTTAATGATTTGATGATGAATTGATGTTTCCGATTGTTCTCCACTTGATTCCAGCCCTCTCTATCTTCAAAAATCGCCTCTAGTCGCTTCTCTCTCGTCTGCAAGTCGTGGAATGCCGAATACAAACCCTAACATCGAATTTATGTCGAACTGGCTAAGTTTGCGGAAAAACACCCTCCAAGTGTATCGCTTGGAGGTCTGAAAGTGGCAGGCGATACGCCTGGACCCTAAATACGCCAAAATAGTCGGGTCAAAACGACTTAAGCTTCGTTGACTTTTTCACTAACGCGCGTATCGCTTGCAACTCATGAAGTACCAGGCGATACGCCTGGTACTTGGATTTCAGCAATTCTTTTATTTTTCCTCCTTAAATCATGTCATCTTCAAACGTGGCCTCGGACTTCACAAAACTGCAAAATAACTCAAAACACTAGACAAACACATAAGAACTCAAACTAAAACAAAACAATATAAAACAAACACAAATTGACTCACTTTGACTCAAAAACATAATAAAAGACTTAGGAATTAGGGATGTGTTTGTAACACATCAGGAGCCCTTGCTTACTTACATTCAACAACTTCCATTCCAATACATCATAGACACATCAAAACCAATAATATACTTTTAGATGACAGATATAGAACCAAAGTTTTTGACTTTGGAACTTCAAGTTTCGTCTCAATAGAGAATACTCATTTGACCACCTTAGTCAAATGCACGTTTGGCTACCTTGATCTAGAGTGTATTCAATCAAGCCAGTTCACTGAAAAAAGTGATGTCTATAGTTTTGGAGTTGTCTTAGTTGAATTATTAACCAGATAAAAGTCGATTTCCCTTACAAGATTTTGTCAAAATAGAAGTTTGGCTGCATATTTTATGTTAGCTAATGAAGAAGGGCGTGTTATGTCTATTTTTGATGCACTGGTCATAAATGAACGTTCTAGGGATGACCTCTTGGCACTAGCTAATCTTGCAATGTGATGCTTGAATCAAAATGGATAGTATAGACCAACAATGAAAGAAGTAGCTATGGAGTTAGAAACTATACGAGCATCTTGATAAAGTTACAACATCAAATGGCGGTACGGTTGATCTCAAAGGGGCGGTTTGGAGGAGATCTTAATATAAGGGTGTTAATAGTAATATTAATTTATCTATTATTAATATTTTGTTTATGATTTAAGTAACTTAGTGGTCAAGAAATAGGGAATTTGAGTTTGATATAAATTCCTATTAGATATTCGTAGGTCGGTTCTTTGTAACCTATTTAAGAGGCATATTTGTTTTGTTTTTAATCATATCTTTTTTTCGTTCATAGCATCTGTTCTTGTATGCAAAGTGATTGGTAATTCAACAAGTGGTATCAAGAGCTATACTACCGGGTCGATCGAGGGTTGCTTAAATAAGTTTTAAGAGCCACTTGAAACCGATGTTCGGAAGGCGAAGAATCAAGAAAGAACCTGGGAGCCATCACAAACAAGACTAGAAGAATGGCAGAGATGCAACTGATAGGAGGAATCAAGAAGTTGAACCAGACAAATTATAACACGTGGTAGACGTGTATGATGTCGTACTTGCAAGGCCAGGATCTTTGGGAAGTAACTAACGACACATACACAAGGTTACCGGCGGACGACATAAACGGGGCTGTAAAGGGGCGGATGAAAGTTGGTCGAGCAATGTTCTTGATCAAAACCACCATTGAGGAAGAACTCTTAGATCACATCCGAGAACTTCTAACCCCTAAGCAAGCATCGGATACCTTGGTTGCATTATTCTCAAAGAGGAACGATACAAAGCTCCAACTACTTGAAAACGAGCTCTTATCAATAACGCAAAAAAAAAAGATGACTATTCCACAATATTTTCATTAAATGAAAACATTGTGCAGGGAGATCGGAGAACTGGATCAAACGGCAAAGATTGGAGATGCTAGACCGAAAAGGATCATCATCCATGAGTTACGAGCTGAGTTTCAAAGCTTTGTCGCTGTCGTACAAGGGTGGCCAACCTAACCATCTTTAACTGAGTTTGATAATTTTCTTGCAGGGCAAGAGGCATTAACCAAGCAATTCACTAAAGTTAATGTTAAGGCAGAAGAGGAAAAAGCGTTGTATGCCGACAAAGCTAAGAAGTCTAGGTTCAATCGGAGTAATCAAAAGAACCTAGACAACGACGAGAGAAAAGAAACCATTTACAAAGGTCGGGATAACATGGATGATCATAGCGGTGATAAACGAGGAAAGTTCGGTAAGCGTTTTCCATATAAGTGCTATAATTGTGGCTTAAAAGGTCATATGGCTAAAGATTGTAGGAAGCCGAAAGTCGAAGGGAATAGTGACATGGTCAAGGAAGATGAAACCTTGGATGTCGAAGCAGTGTATGCAAACGCCACAGATTGGTATGCTCTCACGTCTACAACCAAAAAAAAAAGAACGTGATCGAGGAATGGATCGTTGACTCCGATTGTTCAAATCCCAAAAGTAGTAAGTAACATGTTCGAGATCGTCTGATAAAAGGACAACCCATCCAATCCAAATCACAATAAGCTGAGAGTTTCATTCCATCCTCCTTTGGAAGAAGTATGCCTTGTCCGGCAGTTGCTTTTAGGTAACGAAGGACTCTAATTGTCGCATCCATATAGTTTTGTTTTGGATCAGCAACAAATTAGCTAAGAATGTTAACCGAGTAGGTGATATCAGGTCTAGTTGCTTGAAGGTAAAGTAGTCGTCCGACTAATCGTCTATACTAGCTTGCATTAATCGGGTCTTCTTCTTCACCTTTGTCTAATTTTAAGTTTTGTTCAATAGGAAACTTGCTGGGCCGACAACCTTTAAAACCACTATCCTCCAAGATGTCTAATGTGTTTTTTCTTTGGCTTAACACTAAACCTTCATGTGTTCGAGTAACCTCGATGCCCAAGAAGTACTTAAGGGTTCCAAGATCTTTAATGCTAAACTTGTCATTCAGCTGTGACTTTATTTGTTGTATCTTTTCAAAATAGTTTCCCACAACAACTACGTCATCCCCATATATGAGCGCCGCCACAAAAGTGTCTTTCCTTTTATGTATAAAGAGTGAGTGATCTGCATATGATTGTTTGAAGTCAAGTCCGAGTAGAGCAGTAGTGAACTTGTGATACCAGTTTCGAGAGGCTTGCTTTAACCCATATAAGGACTTCTTGAGTCTGCATACTCGTGTCTCTTCTTTTCTCATGAACCCTTGAGGTATCTTCATGTATACTTCCTCTTCCAAATCTCCGTGCAAAAAAGTGTTGTTGACGTCGAGTTGATGCATTATCCAATTTCTTTTAGCGACTATAGTGAGGAGAGTTCTAAGCGTGACAAGCTTTGCAACCGGAGCGAAAGTATCATGGAAGTCTACTCCTTCCATCTGGGTGAAGCCTTTCGCCATGAGGCATGCCTTGAATCGCTCCACCTCCCCGTTAGGTTTATATTTGATTTTGTAGACACACTTGGAGTCTATTGCTTGTTTCCCTTCTGGAAAGTGTTCAAGAGTCCAAGTACCATTTTGTTCAAGCGCTTGGATCTCCCTCTTCATTGCTTCTTGACACCTAACATCTTGCACTGCTTGGTTAAAAGAGTTTTGCTCATGTTGGGAATCAATGGCCGCTAGGAACACTTTGTGTGAGTTTGAAAATTTATCATAAGAAACAAAGTGAGATAAAGGGTGTACCGTCGAGGCTTCTTGATTGGAAGCGGGTTGTGGATGGTCGACCGATGGAGGGAGACTTACAACATACCCATCAAGTCGTTTTAACCGGGTTCTGATTCTCTTTTCTCTAATTTCTTCCTCTTGTTGCAATCCAGTAGTTGCCACGTTAGAATTGCCTTGCATGGCCTCATGTATATTTTCATTAGTCCCTTGCATAGTCTCATGCACTCCCCCTGATTTAATAGATGTTTCTATCCCACTTACATTTTGTGAGTCTTCCACCACATCTTCCCTTTCATTATTTCCAACTTCATCAGTTTGTCCATTTGGTTGAATTTGGATAAAAACCTCGCCGTCAATTTTACTTTGACATTCATGCGGAAACATGAATTTTTTTCCTCTTTGTTAGTTTTATTGATCTCGATTCGGCTAAAAGGGAATTTGTCTTCTACAAATCTAACATATCTTGATATTATCATTTTGTTAAGTTCAATATCAAAAATCTTATATCCTTTTGTTCTTGGTGGATACCCCATATGGATTCCTGGCCTCCCCCTCATTTCAAATTTATCACCCTTCGTCTTGGTGTTTCTGTAGTAGGCTAAGCAGCCAAATACTCTCATGTTATCATACCGCCGTTATCACATCTTATTCTCTTTATGGGTTTCCCTAATTGCGTTCTTATCATTTTATGAAAATAAATTAAGCAAATACTAGCTTCGTGTTTGTGTTTGAGAAGAAAAGTCCAAACGGCTCGACTAAAATCGTCCACAATTGTCAAAAAATAGTTTGCTCGTGTCAAGGACGGAGTACGATATTCGCCCCATACATCACAGTGTATTAAATCAAAACAACTAGAGGTTTTTATTGAACTATATGGGAAAGGAAGCCTAGTATGTTTAGCTTTCGAACAAGAATCACATACCATGCCTTCATTATTTGGTGAACCATTCCTAATGAAATCAAAATGTAAAAGCTTAACATTAGACGTATGCCCCAACCTTCTATGCCAAGTATCAACCGGTGCGATCAACGCCTTTCTTTCTCTCTTCATTGTCCCCATTCGGTATAGACCCCCTTTGCAATCACCTGCTCCAATTAAGTCCCTTGTCACCAAATCCTGCATAACAAAAAAATCTGGGAAAAAGGTGATGGCACAGTTAAGATCCTTGGTCAATCTTCGAACGGAGAGTAGGTTATAATTAAAATTCGGTACATGCAGAACTCCTCTGATCCTAACTCCTCCATGTTAATCATTGGCGGTGCATCGGTGTTGGATGTATTAGTTCCTTTCTTGAAGTGCTCCACAAATAATTGGTAATGTTCGTCAGTTAGTCCCGCTGTAGGACTCCGCCCAATCTCGACACATGCATCGGTCTTCTTGTTTGGACAACTCGCGGACCTAGAACACTGGAGAAGAGTAAACCCCCCGCCCCACTCTGAAATTCTTTCAATCCTCAAACTTTAATTGCTGATTGAGGAAACAACAAAGAGGAAGGAACGACGCCTATTCAGAGACTTTGAGGGCATCATATAAAGACATGTGACAAACCCAAGGATGAAGGGAAGCGTAGCAGTCCTCAGACATTGACACGTGGAAATCTTCAAATGGATTCTCCTTGTTTTTTAGAAGAGGGAGATACTGTATTTATATCTTTTTTATACTATTTCTTATCAGTTATTTGTATTTCTTTATACTATTTCTAAAGAGGCTAATAAACTAAAACCTTTATCAAATAACGAGCCAAGTTATATACAAAAGACTTGGAGGGAGCAAATACAGGACGATCCTATTCTATCTTTCCCCTTAACCGTATATTTTGTTAAGGGTTGTGAGACGGCGGTCAGAGAAATTAAAATCCCACATTACATATTCTCCCCTCTTAGATCTTTTTTGAATGCCGTTTGGAACTAGTACTCCTAATATTTGATCAGTCAATCTTTCTCAGACGGGATTAAATTTGATACTCCAGAATTGACTCATCCAAAAATAATCATTAAAGATAAAACTCACCCAACTTGAGAAAACTCGTGAGTCAAGTTTTAAATTTAAGAACTCAACATCTCCATATCAGCATCAGCTCTCCTAAGAGGAACTTGCATATTCGATCCCGACTTAGATGCTGACCACACTAGCCTCTTATCTTATTTTTATTACAGTTATCTAGAACATATATACTTTCAAAAGAAGATGTTTAAAATAATATTATCACAACAAAAAAGCCATGATTCTAATAAAGTTACAAAACTAGAAGTTGCAAGGAAACAAGAGAAAAATCTCATGGTAGATATTCCATGGGACCAACAGGAATCTTTTTCCAAAGACATTTGAATTATTATCAGTCTTCGTGGCCGACAAGGTCAACCAAAGTCTTTGTGCCCGAGTCACTGAACCATAACACAAGTTAGGCCAGTCAATGTAAAACAAAAGGAGCTTATTTACTGAAATAAAATATTAATCAGCTAATATATAAATTGATATGATATTTGTTATTATGGCACTCAAATAAAGATGTTGTATCAACCACATAGTAGAAACATGTTTCTTCATTTCCTCCTTTGCCTGTGTGCATTTTACCATACGATGGCCAACAACACATCGTGTCAAACCACATGTGGGAATGTTACGGTTCCCTACCCTTTCGGTATTGGCAAAGATTGTTTCCTATATGACGAATATAATGACTTTCACGTAATATGCAATACTTCTTTCCAACCCCCAAAGTTGTTTCTTGGAAATACCCAACGCCAAATATACAATATTTCAGATTCGGAGCTCCGTATCTCTACCACAGTCACTTACAGATGCTACGACGAAAGTGGGGATATAGTTGATGATGAAGGATGGTGGTCCCAGCCAACATTTTTGACAATGTTCTCAGCAAAGAACAAGTTAACAGTCATTGGTTGTGATGACTATGCTTTGATTGGCGGATTATATCCTAACGACTTTACGAGTGGTTGTTTAGGTATATGTAGTAGTGAAGCATATAATGTGGTTGATGGGCAATGTTTAGGAGTCGGGTGTTGTCAGATATCTATACCCGAGGGTCACTCATATTACCGTGTTTCACTTGATAGCTTCAAAAACCACTCGAATGTTTGGGACATCAATAAATGTGGCTATGGCTTTCTTGTCGAGGAAGACATATTTCATTTTGGCGGTGTCGCTGATCTAAACATGAGTCAGTTGGACTTTGTGAAGAAGATAGAGTCCACTATGCCTATCGTGCTTGATTGGGTAATCTTACACCAAGAAAATTGCAGTGTTGGGGTTAGTGAATGCAAAGAAAACAGTTCATGCTACGATCGTGTAGAAGATGCATACAGTTTTGATGGAGAAGATCTGATCCGTGGGTATCGTTGTAGATGCAATGATGGCTACGAGGGTAACCCCTATCTTCATCCAGGCTGCCAAGGTCAGTCCCCATTTTAATTAAAATCCATTTTAATTAAAATTATTAATTTGATAGAGACTTAGTCCTTTTAATTGGATGTATTCATTGTAAAATTGTAGATAAATATTTGCGTTTAAAAGAACTATCAAAATTATTTTTTATACAAATTCCTGGTGTTTGTCTTATACTAATTAAAAATTCTACAAACCCACAAGAGTAGCTATCACTATCAGCATGTGACGGTTTCCTCTTTCGAACAATATTTATTAACTTTTAGTCACATACTTCTTTCATTCCACCTGCCCTTCCTTTGTTCCCCAATTTAATACATGAAAGGGGCTTGTAATTTAATTAATTTCATGATATCGAGTTCAAAGAATGGAAAAGAAATAGATTTTTTTTTATCTATTATCGAGTAGGGATGAGCTTCTAGTACCGAATACCGGTACCGTCCCGATACCGGTACCGACCGAACCTAAGTGGTACGGGTATCGGTACTTGATTTTTCTAATTTTGAAACCGGTATTTCTCGAATGGGTACCGGAATATGGATATTCTTTTTTCATTATTGTTAATACTTACTATAGAGAATATATTACTAAGGAAGGCTTCCAATCTTCTTTAAATACCCCTAACTGTGGTTCTTTGATTAAAGCTCAGCAATGATGCTACTTAGTTTCTTGTGCTTTATTGTTCTATGGAAATTGTGTAATAGATCTAGCCCAAGGATGCTAGTGAGTTTCTTGTGCTTTTTTGTCACACACAGTTGACTTTTTGATAACACCCGAAGTGAACCTCTATGAAATAGGATGAGAGACATAAACCAACAATTTACTCCAATTTTCTTTTCTATTTCATTCAAACTAAGCAACTACAACTTATGGATGAGAATGCATGCTAACAGTGAACGTGGGAATACTGATACATAATTTAGGGTGAGGTTATTGTGAGAAGTTTAGTTTGGATAAAAAGGGTAAAAAGGAATCATGGCCATTAGATCTTCAATTAAATGAAGATCTATAGCCAAAAAATTTCCTGGGTAAAATTAGAGAGAAAGGCTAAAAAAACAATAGATACAAGGGTATTTTTGACTTTTTATCAAATTCGCCCCATTTTTTAAACTTTCATAACTCTTACATACGACATTATTTTAAAAAAAAAATTACACCATAATAACGAGTGTTTTTTTATCTTTAAAACGTGTAGAGTATTATTATATATAAAATAAAAAAAAGTTACTCTTTCGATTGTATCAAAATGTTCAGATCATTGTGTCATTGTGTCAAAATGTTTAAATCATTGTGTCATATTGTGTCAAAAATGTTCAGGTCATTGTGTCAAAATGGTTAGATCATTGTTTCATATGGTGTCAAAAACTGAAAAAAGTATTTAATTTTATATATAGCAACACTATATATACTTTTGACACGACGACACAATGACACAATGACCTGAACATTGTGTCAAAAATCGAAAGAGTAATTTTTTTCATTTTTTATATAGAAATACTATACGCGTTTTAAAGATAAAAAAATGCTCGTTTTTATGGTGTAATTTTTTTTTAAAATAATATCGTATGTGAAAGTTATTAAGGTTTTAAAAAAATGGGGGAAGTGAGTAAAAAGTCAACAAAAGTTGCTAAGACTAAAATATCCCTCCTTCCTTTTTTATTAGATCAAAGATCCAATTGTTGAAATTCCTTCTTATCTTTCTTACCCAAAATAAACTTCTCATTTTAACCACTCTCCATAATTCATGGACTAATGTGGAGCTAACGTTATACTATTAATAATTGTTTTCTAATTATTATTAAAAAAAAATTAGTAATCGTTAATAACAAGAGGCAAAGTGGGTATCATGTCGGGATTTATTAAGGGTAGACTTTAGGAGTAATAGTAAACATAAGGTCAGAAATTATCTAAGTTTAAATCTTTTAAGCAAAGAGAAGAAAATGTCAAAGCGGGTACTAAACCGGTACCGTACCAAAAACCCGGTACCGGTACCGTACCAAAAACCCGGTACCGAACCGAACTGGTACCGTATCGAAATATTCGGTACCGGGACCGGTACCTACATTTTGTTAAATTTGGTACTAACTGTACCACGAGACCGGTACAGTACCGAGCTCATCCCTATTTTCGAGTTAAAATAAATAGAATAGAAACTTGTAGTTTTTCAAGTATATTTTTATGATGATGAAAACTCATCGAGTTTTATAATAAGTTAAGTGGAATGGTAAAACATTGTATTTGTTTTTTTTTCACACCCGTCCATTTGAAAGAAAAACATCGGTAATTTTCACACCTCTTTCCATCAAGGAACTCATGAACATAAATTGTTTGAGTTTCTTTACATTTCCTTTTGTAACACCATACCCATTTAAGATCCATTTTAACATACTTGTCGTCAGGTCTCAAAATATTATCCATCAACTACAAACGTCTATCAACATTTCCACATTAAGGCATCACCATCATAGTATGCCATTCAAAACTATAAGGTTTAATGTATAATTTGACCATAATGGTTTCTAGAGAACTACTATAGTATAAGCCCAAAATACGATTTTCGAAAACATTCCATCTTTGATATTCGGTTCTTTAAAATGTGGTTTGATCACCTACTAGGCCCTTCCGGTTCATTACCTACCACAATATGAGTAACACGTTAGTAAATGTGGCGAATAAAACCACTTATAATAATAATAAACAAGCGGTTAATAAAGCAAGAAACAACAAAATTCAACATTTTTGGGTGAAAACATCCCTCGCGTATCGCGAGGGGTCTTTGCGTACCGCGGAGTCTCCAAACGTATCGCTTGGGAGATCTGCTTCTCCAAGCGATACGCATGGAAGCGATTTCTAGGGATTCTATTAGACATATGTAGTTTATGTAAATGTCAAAATAGTAGAGGTGTGATTTGGTAAATATTGTAATTATATATTGATTGTGATCAATGAGAAAAGGCATGGGATTGTTTCTTAACATGGTATCAACCTAACCTCCGATCCTCTCTCCTTCTCCATCAAGCCATCCTCGTCTAAACCCTAATATCGCCGGCGGCGATCTTCTCCTAACCCCCCCCCCCCCGCCAGTCGTTTTTCTCACCTTTCTCTCTTCTCCATTACCCACGATGACTACCATACACCCTGCCCTCACAGTCACAAACATCAAAAACTTCATTCCTCTCCCTCTTGAGACCAAATCTGGTAGATACAATCAATGGAAAGAATTGTTTAAAATCCATTGCAGAGCTTACAATTGCTACGAACATCTTGAGAGCTCTGAGCCCCCTACTCCTACGCCTGACAAGGACGGCAAGACAGCGCCGATTGACACCGATCTTTGGAAGCGTATTGATTCCACTGTCCTTCAATGGATATACGGAACGATTTCCTTGGAACTTCTCTCCACCGTTCTTAAAGCTGATGCTACCGCTTGTTCCGCTTGGAAAACTCTCAAAGAAGTCTTCAATGATAATGAAAGTTCTCGCGCACTCCAGTTGGAACACCAATTGGTTCACACAAAACTGGAATCTTATGCAGACGTCTCCTCCTACTGTCAGGCGATAAAAGAGATCTGCGACCAGTTGGCGAATGTCAATGCACCCGTGTCGAATCAACGCATGGTTCTCCAACTCATATCCGGGCTTACCGAGTCCTTCGATGGGGTCGCCATCCTTATACAACAAACCTCCCCTCTCCCGGACTTCTTTGAAGCCCGCTCTCGGCTCATTCTTGAAGAATCCCGTAAAAACCGACAAGCAAATCACAACCCCACAGCCCTGCACACCATCGCTACTTCGAAGACCCCGGCAGTCCTACAATCGGACCCTACCGATCAGCCCCAGCCCCACCAGCCCTCCTACGGCGGCAGGGGGTATTCCCGGGGCAATTCCAACCGTGGCAAAGGCTCGTTTCGGGGCTCATTCTCAAGTGGCAGAGGAGGTTCGTATCGAGGACGTGGACGTGGAGCCCCTAACCATGTTTATCCAACCACATCTTATGTTCACCAACCTCCACCACCCGGCTACACCTGGCAACTTTGCCCAACCCCCCCCCCCCCCACCATGTCCACATCCTACGGCTGCCATCCCCAACACAGCCTATGGCCGTGGCAATCCTCCACCATCCTCCTCACCTGGGTTACTTGGACCAGCCCCACATGCATACTACACAGCTTAGGGATATGCCTCTTCTCATACTCCCACATATTTGGAGCCCGGACATCACACTCAGACTATGCCGCCGGACAATAGTTGGTATCTAGACACGGGAGCTACACACCACATGGCACACAATCCAGGTACACTTCGCTCTTATGTTAATAATAGCAGGTTGAATCATATCGTTGTAGGTAATGGTGCCACAATTCCCGTTCACGGTACCGGTTCCACTTCTCTCCCTTCACCTTTTCCTCCCTTACACCTTAATAACATTCTTATCTCCCCTCACATAATCAAAAATCTTTTATCTGTCAGGCGTTTAACTAGAGATAATAATATTTCTATAGAGTTTGATGCCTTTGGTTTTCTTGTGAAGGACTATCGGACGCGGACTCCTATCCTCCGATGTGACAGCACCGGAGAGCTTTACTCCCTTCATCCGTCTCTTGCCTCTCCGCAACCTGCATCAACCTTTGCTGCTTTCAATAAAGACATTTGGCATGTCCGCTTGGGCCACCCTGGCCATGATTTATTACATTTTCTTCACAAGAATAAAAACATTGATGTAACGAAAGACTCCTATAAATCGTTATGCCAATCGTGTGTGCTTGCTAAACATGCTAAATTGCCATTTTATGATTCTGTATCTAGTACTTCATGCCCGTTTGAGATAATTCACAGTGACCTATGGACCTCCCCGGTCACGAGCACAGGTAGTCACAAATATTATATTTTGTTCCTTGATGATTATACTAATTATTTGTGGACCTACCCCATTTCCCACAAGTCATCCGTTTTCACCATATTCTCTAAATTCTACACCTTAATTGAAACACAATTTAATCGCAAAATCAAGTCACTTCAATGTGACAATGGGACAGAGTTTAACAATAATCTTTTTCATAATTTCTGTGCTCAAAACGGTTTACAATTCCGCTTCTCTTTTCCCCACACCTCCTCTCAAAATGGGATATTGGAACGAAAGATTCGGACCATTAACAACATTGTCCGTACCCTCTTGCATCATGCTTCGCTCCCACACACGTTTTGGCATCACGCCGTGCAACATGCCACATACCTTATTAACATTCTTCCGTCTAAAACCAAATCCCTTCTCACACCAACCTATCTCCTTTACCGCAAACACCCAACTTACACTCACTTACGCACCTTCGGGTGTCTTTGCTACCCCCTTCTACCCTCCACCACAATTAACAAGCTCCAACCCCGCTCCCTTCCATGCACCTTTCTCGGCCACCCATCGAACCATCGTGGATTTAAATGTTACGACATGTCCACCAACCGAATTATCCTTTCTCGTCACGTTCTATTTGACGAGAATAATTTTCCTTTCTCAAAGGATTCTGCACCAAATCCCACTTCTCCACCTTGCGATGACAGCCCTCATCCCTCTATATGGGCCGACCCACCATCTGCCCAACCCACCGGCCCACATCAATCTCCACCTAACTCCCCACTATCGGCCCACTCCCCAACCTCTCATTCTTCGGCTCAAAACACCTCCCCCTCATCTCATTCTTCGGTCTCTTCTTCCAACCTTCCATCAAACCCACAAACTTCTCCTATCTCACCTCCCTCCCTCAATTCGAACAACTCTACTCACCCTGCTCATTCTTCCACAACAACATCCATTAACCAACAGGTCCCCCCTCCTCCCACATCCACTCGAACAATTTATACTCGTAGTATGTCGGGCATTACAAAACCTAAAACCCCATTCAACCTCCACACTTCCTCCTCCATCGAACCCCTTCCTAAATCTCCTTCTGATGCCCTTATTAACCCTACGTGGCATCGTGCTATGCACGATGAATTTACTGCTCTTATCGATAATAAGACGTGGGAGTTAGTACCTCGCGACCCTAGCATGAATGTAGTTCGGTGTCTATGGTTATTTAAACATAAGTTTAAAGCTGATGGTTCTCTTGAGTGCTACAAAGCGCGCCTTGTTTGTGATGGCAGGTCTCAGCAGGTCGGCATTGATTGTCACGACACGTTCA
>JBCNJP010000015.1:9321544-9334007 GCA_039602395.1 Deinandra increscens subsp. villosa | reverse complement strand
CTAAGTGTAGTGGATGGAGCCCCTTGTGGGCGTTATGCGCCATGTGGCGTCCACGTCAGCATGAGGGGCTCCATGGCAAAAGTGGTGTAGTGGAGCTCCATGTATAACCCCCCTACCAATCATTACCTAATTATTTATTTAATCATTTTTTATATAATTTAGTATTAAATATATTAAAAACTAAAATTAAAAAAAAAACAAGACATAAAACTAGAAGATTTTTTTTAAAAAAACAAACTTACAACATTCTAAAAAAAAACAAACATGGAAATTAAAAAAAACAAACCTACATTCTTAAAAAAAACATGACAATTAAAAAAACAAACATCTAAAGGCCATATTCTTTCATGATATCCGTTCGAATTTGCAACGCGAGGCTACGAGCGGGTTCTTCGTCGGGTAGCGGTTGCATGAGCCTCTCCAACGCTTTTTCTTTTTTCCGAGCTTTAACGGCATTGATTTGTTCTCTCTTAAGTGTCAAAAAATCATCAAAACGTTCGCGCATTTCTTCATGTCGAACGGAGTAGTCGGAGGATGGTGCTTGACTTGTCGATGAGGAGGTCGCTCGTTTCCCCTTCGCATTTGCCTTTGCCTTATCCCTACCCATCGGCCTAGGCCGCTCGACTTCGACATCTTCGTCGTAGTCGTTCACGTCGTTCAAATCAAATGCTCGTGCGTCGGACAAATTAGGGGAGTCGGTGGCGGCGGCGGAAGACGACGTTTTAGATTTTTTACTTGATCGTCTTGTCGGCCTTGAGAGGTCCGATTGATTCAACCACTTTGGTGCATCTCGAACCACTTGCCAAGCCTTGAGGTTGTTAAACGCCGGCCCGGTCGCGCGATACTCCGCCAATGCCGCTATGATGATGTCTTGGTCGTCCGCACCGCTCGGTCGAGCACTTTTAATCCGACCGTATACGGTGGAAAAAGCTTTCATCCTTTTGTTCATCTCCGTCCACTTTCCCGAGAACGAATCGTTCGGTCGGTACGGTTCCTGTTTCATTTGAGCGAAAAACTTTTGACGAATTTGCGACCAAAAAGTCACAAGGTCTTGACTATTACCTACGTTTACACAAAATAAATAAAGTTATTAAAAATTATTTCTAAAAAAATAATAAAAGTATTATTATAAAATATAAATAAAACATATTTATAAAAAAATTAAAGAAGTAATATTTACCGTGAATAGGATCCTCCGACGTGTCAAGCCACGCTCGAGCTAGTGCGATTTCCTCGGCCTCGGTCCAATGTTGAACAACTTTTCGTTGTCTCGGTTCCCCGGCGTCTTTTTTTTTGTGAGATCGCCGTTTTCTCGGTCCAACCGGCGCCGCCTCCTCTTGCGTCTCCGGAACCGCCTCGGGTTCGTCCGGGGAAACCGGAATGGGTTCTTGTGAAGACGGGCGGGAAGATGGGGTAGGAGAAGGAGAAGGAGATGGAGATGGAAAATTTTGAAACGGTGGATAACCTTGGCCCGTTTGATATGGTGCGTAGTTTTGTTGCGAGTACGAGTTGAAGCCGAAGTTTTGGTAAGGGAAAGATGGGAAGGATTGTGGCGGGGGCGGCATGTTCGCAACATACGCGAACAAACCATCGTCACACGGTTGTTGCTCGGGATCGTTTGCTCGTCGCGGGGCTTGGAAGCGTGGGTTTGACGAAGGTCCACCACGGGGAAACATTTTGATTGTAGGTAGAGAGAATTTTATAAAAATGGAGAGACGGGTAGAAGAGTGTGTATAAAAATTGAATGGAGAGGTTTAATTTATAGTGTTTAAATTAGGTAAAAAAAAAAAAAAAAAGGAATTGACCGTTGAATGGTCGAATTTTTTAATCCCCTCAACCTTCAACCAGCGCCATTAACATGGCGCCTATCACGAATTCGGCTAAGATGGCACCCCGGGGGGTGGGTGCGGGCGCTATAGGGGCGCTATAGGGCTCCATGGCGCCCCCATGGAGCCCCATTACGGGCAGCCTTAGGGAATACATACTGCCAATTCAAAACCTGACTTAAATAAGTTTTTCTTAAGTGGTAAGTTTCCTTTTTAATTGTGTTCGTGGGTCAGTCGAGCCTCAAGTGTCCGAACTTAATGATGATGTTCTGGATGAGAAAATCTAAAAGAGAGGGACACTGTTTAAATTGTGTGATTAAAATTTAAGGGAAAGATAATGATGAGCTAATATGAAAAGATTGATATTTAAGTCGATATTTTTATGATATAATATTTAGTAATTACATTCTTTTAAGCCCAATGACTACTTAACATCCATATAGTCTTGTATCAACTCCCTTCACTCTTATGATGAAATTTAATATTGTTAAAAGTACTGTCCTCTCTTGTCTCGTTATTAAATAAATAGTAACGGATATTGTCACCTCGAGGTTAATCATGTCGGTTTTTGGACCTTTTTGATGTGCGAGGTGAATTATAAATATAAATATACTAAATAAAATAAATTTTATATTTTATAAAACTGCATTGTATTTTTTATAAAATCCAATAATGTAATTGTAGTATATTCTATCTATATAACAAAACAGAAAGTTTGATTTATTTACGATATTGCCGTTGGAAGTTACATACGATTTGCCATCGGACAAAGTTTGAGTTATTAACGATTATGTCATCGAAAGTTATTTCCGATTTTATCATTGACAAAATCGCAGTAATTTGCCATTTTGCCATTCACAGTTTTTGTCATTCGAGAGTTTTTAATTTTATTTTACCATGTATCATTTTTTCCCTACACTAAACTAACTATAGTAAAATAAGTTTTTTTTTTTTGGCTTTTTATGCTAAATTATCACTTTTAGACTTTTCTTTTGTTTTTCTATTCATCCGAACACGACGACTTTAGCATATAAGTTTGTAGTGTAACGGGTATACTCGTGTAACATAACTTTTACGTCATAGACTTAACACTTTGAGCGTTTGGTTCCTAATTTTATGTTGTAACGTAGTATTTTTGTATTGGCGAATGAGTCGTTTGAGTTTCACAAATGAGTTGGTTTTTTTTATTGTGATGCAATAGGTACACATATTTTTCTTAGGTATAGTAGTGTAACATAGGTACACATAGGTTTTCTTATGTATCTTTTGGTCGTTACACGTTTTTTTATTCCTATTTCCTTTAAGTATCTTTATATATTGCGATAGTTTTATGTGCCAACGACCTGTTATCCCTATGACAGCAAATCTAGTTTAAAACAAATTACATTCAAAATAACTAATGTGCAGAACATTAAGAAGTTAAGTAAAAATAATAACAAGTTTAAAAGTACATTAAATTAAGAATAAATAATTTGTTTTAACTAAAAGACAAAAACTATAATAAAACAAACAAAAGGCAAATTTGTTTTTTTTAAGAAAAAACAATAAAAGACAATTTACTAACTTTTTTTTTTGAACGGCCAACGAATGCTCCGGAAAACCCGGGGACTATTTACACCAGTTGAGCTCATTCCAGGAAAAATCCACCTCCGCGAGCGGCCGGGTGGTAAAACCTGGGAGCTCAGGGATCGAACTTGTGACCTTTTAGCCCCAAGTCTCCCCTCATCGCCAATGCCCCTTCCAAAGTGTTGCCCGTAAGAATCGAACCTGTGTCTCAAGTAAAGAACACAGGCTTCCTACCACTACACCACAATGGAAGTTGAAAAAAAAAAAAAGACAATTTACTAACAAATCAAATAATTGGAAAGTAGACATGATAGGCGACCCAAAGGCACGACTCACTCCTAATCCATTAGTTTTTTATTGGTTTTTGTAATGTTTTTATATTGCAGGAAAATAAATAAAAGGATAATCCTAAATAGTATTATACCAATTACTCAAAAACAAGGATCAATTTAAACAAATAAAGATTGGTGTAATCTTCCTTGTTGATCATCTCGGGGGAGACTAAACAATCACCATATTTCTAATCAATTTCCCGTATATTCTTTTTTTTTTTGTATAATAAAAGACATTTCTTAATCATTTTAGACTTTTTATTAAAACAATATATAGGCTGTATACTTTTATATACTCAATTAGTTTATAAATTTTGTTAAGTTATAACCTTTTTAAATTATCTGGTCTAAATTGGTTTCTTAATTAGTTTTTTTTCAAGAAGTATATACAAGAAAAGAAAAATATGATTAGAAATAACAGATTAACTTTTACTTGTTGATATCCTCACATCCGTGGACATATATTAACTGATTTTTTAATAGTTTAACTAATAAACATATTTCTAATAAACATATTTTAATTACTTTGTTACTTGTTGAAATCCATGAATAATCCAACTAAAAAATAAACACAAACAATTCAAGATGCAATTATGCAAACAATACACGAATAAACAAAAACCTGCTAACTCCTTCAGTTTTCTTTGGATGTGTCAATCACAAATTACATATTATTATTATTACAACGAGTAGATACTATATGCGCGTTATATTGGACAAAACTTGTGTTGCAAAAAAGAGATGGCTCAAAAGAAAAGTTGTATTGCAACTTGTAAGGTTCTTTTTTCCTTCCAAAAACATAGATTTGTACCTGATAATGTTTTTAATAAAACTTATAAAATACTGTATATAAAAATTTAAATAAACACGTCAAAAAACATAGTAAAATAAGAGGAAATTAAAATTAATATAAATAAAAAAGAAATTGCATTTACTATTTGCTATAGATTATGGAATTCCAACCACCCAAGAACTAGTGTTAGATTCAATTAATCATGAATTAGAAAATTAAAAAATAAAAACAATGCAAATTGCCTTGGCACGTAAGCAATAAATAATTGCATTTGCTATAGATTGTGGTATTCCAACCACCAAAGAACTAATGTTAGATAAAATTAATCAATAAAATAAAATAATATAAACTTAGAAAAAGAAAACAATGCAAAAAAATTATGAGAAGTAAGCAATAAAATAGCCCCCCACTCGGAAGAAGAAGAAAATGGCTTGAATATTCTCTAAATATTTAAAGTTGTTGCAATATTCCTTACGCATTTGTAAATCATAGTCATAGCCTCACATATATAGTAACTTGTAACTAATTTTATAAATCATAACCGTTTATTCTAAATAAAACTTTATTAAATATTAACTCTAATATTTAACTATTATTATACCTCAAAATAATTACAATTAATATCACGAGATCATTATGATAATTGTTTTTCCAAGTTAAATTTTCACAACACTCTTTCATTTAAATGAGTTTAAACTTTTTAAAAACTTTCAACATTATAATGTTGTTGCTTACACATTTAAATCTAACAGTTACCAATGCTGTTAATTTAAAAATAAGTTTGTGTTGACATAAAACACTAAAAAGAAAGTAGAAGAACAAATACAATAATTATAATACATCTAAAATTCAAACTCAATTTTCCATTAATTGTATCACAAATTCATCCGCCACCATCTAAATGTATAGGTGAGCATGAAAAACATACACTTGAACAATTTATGTACCTAAATATATGTATGATCTAGCCGACCACCGATAACATCCAAAAGTTCACAACCAAAACCAGTTTTGATGTGTGCATTAGGCATCCAAATGAAAAAACGTAATATATGAAATGAACATAGCTGTCATCGTGCACATGTGCACATACCAATATAATTGTAGTCTTTGATGACCCAAGAAGCAGAAAACATCGAAGGTTGAACTACTTTTTTTTAGATTATTTTCTTTTGGTAGGATGAGAGAGAATGAGACAGATTTATGGGTGATACGATGAGAGAAAGTAGGGTGGTTGGTTACAAAAGAAATTGAGTTACAATTAACTATAGTATCCTTGGCTTCTTTGATTAAAATCACTAATATCAATGATCAAGGGCTTAAAATTTATTCCCTTTTGATTCTTCTTACTATATTTATTGTTTCGGAATTAATCATTCTCAATTTGATATAAGAGAATGAGGTATACCCGTATGGTTGTGAAGGTAAAGTGCACGTCGTATAAACGCTACCTCTTCATTATTTTCATTTTCACACCATAAGATCAGAAAGAATGGTATAGTGAGCGAGTGTTAGAGATATTTTATTTATTTATATATTTGATGGATTAATTTGATTAGTTGGATTAATTGTTTATTAGTATTTGTTGTAGAAAGAGAGGAGAAGGTGTCCGTGAGTATGCTCACCCCAAACTCTCATATTCATGCTCACACCCCGGGTCCAACAGAATGATTAAGGCACTCAAATTTTAAAAAAATGATTTCTTTTTAGCTGTTTTTGACATATAAGAGTTATGAAAATAGGTTCTTTTTAGCTGTTTTTAGCACCCAAAGTTATCAAATTCCTGAATAAAAATAACTCATTTTAATACTGTTTTTTATTTATGTTATTTTTTACTGTTTTTTTACACCCAGTTAACAAATTTTCTAGATCTGTTACTGGCGCCACTCACACCGCTCACACCTCTCTCATGCGTGGTACACCCCATGGCTCAAGGGTTAGACTAGAAGAAGAAAAAAACGTGTTATACCAAGGTCGGCCCATGGGAGGGGTGGGGCGGTCGACCACCTAGGGCCCAAACTCCCGGGTATAAACTTTTTTATTATATTTTTTGAACACGTGTATATACATGTGAAGATAGCTAAATTATCAAATGAGTTATGTGGTTAAAGGTGCACAAAAAATCAGTAAACTAAACCAAACCGGTTCTTTAACTATAAATCAAATGTCACAAGGCTCTTTTTGCACCCTTCTCATTAGCATATAATATTGAGTTACAATATATTAAAGTTTGAATGATATTTTTAAAATTAATATATAATAATGAGCTTATATTTATGACATAATTTTTTATACTCGTCTAGGACTCCATAATTTTTAAGAATTCTAAGATACGGTCGTTTGTTATACCCATTGTTGCAGAAATCGTAATTAATCGGTGATTAATCAGCGATTAATTGCTTAGCGACACCTCACCGTCTACGATTAATGGTTTAACGGTCAGCTGGTCAACGACGGTCAACATCGGTCCTTGGCGGTCCTTAGCGGTCTTGGCAGCCTTGGCGGTTAGCCAACTTTAATAATTAAAAAAATGAAAAACTTAAAAAATTGTATTTTTTGACTTTAATATTGTAGATTTGACTTAAATATGTTTGTTTTTTGGGATTATTAAACATATTCAACTTTATTATTGTATTTTTTTACTTCAACGTTTATATAAATGCTAGTTTATTACTTTTTAAGATTATTTACTTATTTACTTATTAACTATACCAAGATATTGACATGTTGGAATATGTAAATGTTTATATATATAGTGTTAGGTTCATTTATATATATATTTATGTAATAATTTAGGGTCTCCGATTAATCGCTGATTAATCACGATTAATCCGATTAATCGCTTAACACTAGTCGACCGTCGAGCTACCGCTAAGCGATTTCTGCAACCTTGGTTATACCATAACAAAGACCTAAGTACGAGGACATCTAAATTTATCCTCACATCATGCACTATGACAAACTCTCATTTGTGATATGGTGTTTCTGTTCTCACATATGCATTATCATCACTTTTCTAATCTCACAATCTGTCATCTAGACTAAATCGGAACCCGTTTGACTTTTTCAGATTTAAGAAAGGTTGGATGGTTAGAGAAGTCAAATCGTTTCACTGTTTTAGAAAAAAAATTAAAAAGTCAAAATTAAATCCGATACAACATGAACGGTTATATAAACTTGGTTTAAGAATCAGTGGCGGATCCAGGAAAGAATATCAGGGGTAGCGGGGGGACTAACGGGGGTTCGGGGGTAGCGCCCCCGAATAAAAAATTTAGGTAGTTAACGGGCTTTTAATCATATTTTTAAGGGGCTTTTGATCATATTTTTAAGTAAAAGCCATAAAATTTCTTTCAGGGGTCGCGAAAATTCGTTTCAGGGGTCGCGAAAAACCAAAAACCTATAAAAAAAAAACTTGCACGTCGGGGTAAAAGTTCAGGGGTAGCGGGCGCTACCCCTGGGCCCTTAGTGGGTCCGCCACTGTTAAGAATAGAAACATAACGATAACGATGTGAAAATAAATAATCCCATCTGATACGTACGTATAGTCAAATTACTTTCTCTTTATATGCACTACTCATCTCACCTTATATCTCACTAAAACAAACATCATTTTTATACCAAAATCCATCATTTCCCTTCTCCATTCATGCGATCGATCTCATCTCCCCTGTCCTCTTCTCTTTTCTTGCCGTTTATATAAATCAGTATATATTCTTCACGCTTTACTTTCTTTTTAATATATATTATGACGTTTTGATCTTAATTTCACTGGAGATACGACGAATATTGATAAAATTGTGCAATATTCGATCTTCAATTCATTATATGCCGTTAACGTAACGTACTACCACGTACGTGTGTTTGCACTTTGCAGATACCCAAATCGGTTCCAGTACTAGCTTGTGAAAATTGATCGAAATTATGAAAAGTTCAAATTCACAGTCGAATAACATTAACAACATAGGGTTTACCTTTACCACCTCACAGGTTGAAAGTTGAATCTATCTCACCTCTGATCTTCCGTTTTCTTGACTATTACATAATCATATATGATATATCTAGTTAATTTGATGATTTAACAAACATACATACAGGTGATGGAGGAGCTAAACGAACTGATGTCCATGGCGATTCCAATCACGGCAATGAACTGTCTCGTTTTCCTTCGAGCGGTCGTTTCCGTCCTTTTTCTCGGTCGGCTCGGCAGCCTGGAGCTCGCCGGTGGCTCCCTGTCGTTAGGCTTCACTAACATCACCGGCTACTCGGTTCTAGTCGGACTCGCGTCCGGGCTCGAACCGGTGTGCAGCCAGGCGTACGGCAGCAATAACCGTGAGTTATTGTCTGCATCTCTAAACCGTATGGTAGCCATACTACTGACTGCCATCATACCGATTGGCCTGTTATGGATAAACCTCGGGCCAATCATGTTATTGATGGGGCAAGATGTAGCGATTGTTGCAACGGCCTCGACGTACTGTATCTATTCCCTGCCAGATTTGCTAACAAACTGTTTGTTACAGCCGTTGAGGGTTTATCTACGGTCACAGGGGGTGACGAAACCGATGATGTGGTGCAGTTTGGTGGCGGTTGCGTTTCACGTGCCGTTGAACTACGTGTTTGTGGTGGTGATGGGATTGGGTGTGGCGGGGGTGGCGACGGCTTCGGTGGTGACGAATTTGAATATGGTGGTGTTGATGATTGGGTATGTGTGGGTGTACGGGAGGTGGAGGTGGACGTGGAAGTGGACGGAGGGGATTGGAATGGTGGAGTTGGTGAGATTGTCTGTGACGAGTTGTATGGGGATATGTTTGGAGTGGTGGTGGTATGAGATCGTGACCGTTCTTGCTGGATATCTGGCGAATCCACGGCTGGCGGTGGCCGGTACTGGGATACTGTTGCAGACGACTAGTTTGATGTATACGGTTCCCATGGCCTTGGCTGGGTGTGTATCCGCCCGAGTAAGTTTTTATGTTTTTCATCTTTTTTAAAAGGCGTAATATAGGAAAATCATCAAAAATATCAACTTTGATTGGTTTTTTACTTATATTTTTTCTTTCTAAAATGATCATTTACTACTTGCACCAATAATAAAATGACGCCTAAGCATCCGATGGTTAAAAATATATATCATCTTGACGGAACGAGTCACTAACGTGCCACCACGTAGGACCTCCAGCTAACGACAATAAGCATGGGTTCGACTTGGCATTTCATCCAATAATTGAAAGTTCCTTGGTCTCACCAATCAACCAATCAGAATCTGCCATGTGTACTAGCAGACTATATTTGTCGGCGGCTAAATTAGTCGTCGGCTACGTGGTCGGCGACAAACTTTGTCTTCTTACCTTTGTCACCCAATCAAATATTGACACGTCTTCAAAAGGGCAAAATTTGTTCTTTTAGATTTCTAAGAACACAAAATTTGTCTTTTTTGAACACATGTCAAAATTTGATTGGATGGTGTATGGGGCCTAAAATATATAATGATTGGATTCATCAAGTTGATGATAAAATCCATGGGCGTTCCAGTGGGCGTTATTCACGTCTTACACAACAACCCCTTAAAGGAAGGGCCAAGAAAGGGGGGCAACGGGTAGGAGAAATGGAGGTTTGGGCTTTAGAAGGGTTTGGCGTTGCTTATATTTTACAAGAAATGCTTACTTATAAATCTGATCATATTAGAGCTCGCCAGGAAGTACTTGGTACTATAATCTTTGGAGGAAGAATACCGACTCCTGAGGATGCTCCAGAATCGTTTTCAAGAAACCGCTCGAGTTTTAGCAAAAGCCGCTCTCCTGGGGCGTATCGATTGGTTGAAAGGCCTGAAAGAAAACGTTGTTCTGGGGGGGATGATACCTGTTGGTAGCGGCTTCAAAACACCTTCAAGCAAACCTAACAACATTTCCTTTGAACTCAAAAAAAAGAATCTATTAGAGGGGGAAATGAAAGATATTTTGTTCTACCATAGAAAATTATTTGATTCTTGCCTTTCAAAGAATTTCCATGATACACAAGAACAATCATTTTTTTAGGATTTAATGATACCTAAGAGCAGATTCACGCCTTTCTTTTACTTTCTTTTATCTTTTAAAAGGATCCGTTGGTTTTTAGGTGCAGTCATTTGATTTGGTAATAGTAATAAAAAAAAAAAATAACAAATAGAAAAGAATAATGGCTTGGTCTGTGTATCTACGGCAATCTACGGTAGAAGAGAAGGTTCCATCGGAACAATTATTTATTTCAGTGTACCTCTTCGCTTTTTTTTTCAAAAGGGGGAGGCAGTGTGGAGAGAAATGACAAGAAGATATTGGAACATTAATTTAGAAGAGATGATGGAAGCAGGAGTTCATTTTGGCCATGGTACTAGGAAATGGAATCCTAAAATGGCACCTTATATCTCTGCAAAACGTAAAGGTATTCATATTACAAATCTTACTAGAACTGCTCGTTTTTTATCAGAAGCTTGTGATTTGGTTTTTGATGCAGCGCCCTTCTGGAATAAATACTCAGACGCTTGTGAACCGTCGGGTACTGTTTTATTCAATGTTTGTTCAATTACTCTTTTACCCGCAAAGGCAATGTAGGCGTTGGGTTCAGCAATAATGATATCTCCCAACATACCAAAACTAGCTGTCACCCCACCGGTAGTAGGAGATGTAAGGATTGGTACATAGAATAACTTTTTATTTGATTGATAATCATATAAAGCAGAAGATATTTTAGCCATTTGCATCAAGCTCAAACTTCCTTCTTGCATGCGTGCCCCTCCGGAAGCACACACTATAATAAGAGGTAGAAATTCTTTAGTAGCGTATTCAATCAAACGGGTAATTTTCTCCCCGACTACGGATCCCATACTACCCCCCATAAACTGAAAATCCATAACCGCAATTGCTACGTTAATACCGTCTAGTTGCCCTATGCCTGTTTGAACAGCCTCGGTTAATCCTGTCTTTCTTTGATAAGAATCGATACGATTTTTATAAGGCTCCTCCTCCGAATGAAATTCAATGGGATCCAGAGAGACCATGTCTTCATCCATAGGCTGCCAAGTACCCGGATCGATCGAAAGTTCGATTCTATCTGAACTACTCATTTTCAAATGATATCCACATTGTTCACAAAGATTCATTTTTGATTGAAAAAATTTCTTATAATTTAATCCATAACAATTTTCGCATTGAACCCACAAATGCCTGTATTTTTGATTTACATCCAGATCAGTAGAACTTTCTCGTATCATTTTTCTGGCATCCGCGTTTTTACTACTATTTCCACTTTTACTACAAATGGAACTAGAAATGTAATTCTTACTGGAATTGTCACTACCACTTACAATGTAACTATCAATACAGATTTGAGACTGAAGATAGCTGTCAATGCAACTATTAATGTGATTATTCCAAGTATACTGAGTATCATTCATGTAAGGATCGTGTTGGGGATTCTTACTCTTAGATCCATTATTCAGATAACTAGAATTCCGATAAAAAGAACTTTCTAGTTCACTACAAAAAGGATGATCATTGTAAATCTCAAAAATATGATTTTCAATATCAAAATAGATAGAAAAAATGTCCCCATTACTATCTTTAACTAAAAAAGTATCATCAGAGATGAAATTCCGAATGTCCTTGACGCCAAAAAAAAGATCAACATTTCTGTAATTGTCATGACCACCGCAACTCTGAATGTTTTTATCCGTATCATTTATATTCGGATCTTTACTTTCGCTGGCATTTTCAATAGGACCAAGACTGCTCGTTGATTTACTTAGCCTACATCTGTGTTCGAACTCCTTCTTAAATAACATCGAATTGAACCACCATCTTTTCATAGAGTATTATTGCTCCATATTTGCATGAAAATACAATAGATGAATAGTCATTCGACGAAAAATCATTTATTTGAATATTGTATTTCCTATCAGTAATAAGCATATAAAT
>JBCNJP010000015.1:8981544-9316544 GCA_039602395.1 Deinandra increscens subsp. villosa | reverse complement strand
AACCGCTACGGCGGGAATAACAAGATACACAATATGTGTTATTACAGAAAATGAAAAAGAAAAAAAAAATGCTATATGCAACGGCGTGAAATTAAGATAAAGAAAACCTACAAGATAAACCTACAAGATAAGGGAGAAAAATACAAAATATTACAGAAGAAAAAATAATTAGAAGCCAGATGTCCGAAGAACCGAACGTAAGGTCTAAAGGTTATGTTACACAGTTCTACTCAATACACCGTCTATATGTTACGTTTACACGTGTATATCTATAAAAAGAAACGCTTAAAATAAACTTAAAATGTCACATAGCATCCTTCTAATAGATCCACTTTACCTGATAAAAATCAAGGAGCATTTACCTATTTGGAAAATATATATCCCCAGGACGCCAACCAAACTAATGACTAGTGAATAACAGGTATCATGCAATGTTGTATAATTGGTAGGCAGAAACGAACATCTTAACCAACTCTAAAGTCATCAAGCAAAGTTGGTGTAGTGGTTAAAATTCTAAGCTTGTGGTTGAAGAGACCCAAGTTCTAGTCCCACTTACACCACTTTGTGAGATATTGGTGGGCAATGAAGGATGAGTCTAGTTCTTGATCCTGAGTCACAAGGGAGGGTTTACGGGCTTGCCCGGTTCCCGCCCGATGGTGCAAATGGGGGGCGCTCCCGGGTTCCCTCGCTATGAGGTTCGGACTCGGGACAATGGGTAGGTCCAGGATAACCAGTCCCGATACACCACTGAGCCAAAATTGCCGTTCAAAAGAAAACTAACTCTAAAGTCACGGTAGTAGGATAGGTACAAGACTATTCACCATTATGGAGGTTGACTTCTCTTTCTTTATTTTTCTATTATCTATTGTCTTTAATAGATTTTATTGTTATAAGAATATAAAACAGTTACATTGTTATAATATAACGTAAAGAAAACGAAAATATAAAAGGACTAAGCAAAAACGTTAAACAAATATAATAGAGAAAATGAAGAAAAGAAATAATACGTAAATGCAATGGTGTGAAATTAAAACTAAGGAAACCTAAAAGAAAAAGAAGAAAGGAAAAAAGTATTACGAGAGGAAAAAAAAAAGTAAAAGCCAAACGCTCAAAGCACAAAACCTAAAACAAGAAAATATTATGTTATACGTCTCTACCAATACACCACCTATGTGTTGTGTTTACACACGTTTAACTAAATCTGAAACACTTTTAAAAAGAAATAGTAATAATCTGAAATTACCATGTGATATCTATCCAATGTAGTCATGTGGCCCTAACTTATATGATTTTAAAGTCTCGAAATCAAACCAATGGTTCATAAACAAATATTCAATATTCAATAAAAATCAATTCCCTTTACAATTGATCATCATTCTTTATTTATAAGATACAAAGATAACTCATTACATTAACTAAGAAAAAAATTCATTTTCAACACCACTATGCCAAGGCCACAAAACTGAATAAAATACAGAGGACTAAAAGACAATAACTAGAACATACAAATACATAGAACCTAGGCTTCAAACACTTGAATGAGCAGAAGCAACCCCTTTAGCAAAACAAAACAAACCTGGAGATTTTAAAAACAAAGACTAGGACAAAATCATCATCAATTTGATCAGGTTAAAAGCAGCCAATGATTCACCTACAAGAACAGATGCATCTGTGAGAATAGAATACTAAACACTAAAATGGTATTATGTGGTTTCCACACTAACTAAAATAATTATGATATAAATGTATTATAACTTTCATTTAAAAGGCTAAAGACGTCAACAACATTAAAAAGGTTGTTCTTGTAGAAGCAAAGTAGGTATATTACGTGGAAAGGGTTTAAAAAAGAATAAGTAAATGGAAATTGGAATGATGCTACGATAGATGACAAATTCATCATCTGAATGAAAAGAATTGGTTACCATTGTCTGATTATCACAACTCTCCGTTACTAAATAAACTCTAAGCATTCATAACCCATTTCTTATCCATATCCTTATAATTTATACATTTATTATTATTTTTTTATCTCTTTTTACTCACAACCACAATTATAAATAATACATTTTTATACCAATTTCACTCACAACCAAATCTCAAATTTTACAGAATTCACCATTTTTTGTAAAATATACAGATTTTTAATATCTTTTCTCTCTCCTCCACTCATAACCACTTACAACTAAACCTTAAATTTTAAAGACTACACTCACATAAATTATACCAAAGAGGCTGTAAATGCTCTAAGCAAATTGAATTTTAACAACCAAAATTATGATCCATTGACCTATAGGAATCCATATTATCATTTGGCCTCTAACACTCTTAATTCTCATTTTCGTTTGTCAAGGATAATCTCAGTAGCATAATAATCATACATTTGCAAAAAAATAAATTGCTTTTATGTTTCCTCATATCCTTCATAGTCGTCATTATAAACCGAAATCAAGTGTAAATAGTGATTATACTACCCAGATTGCCCTTCACAAGGGAAATTAAAGTTGGAAATGTAAATGGTCAAACCTATAGTATGAATTATTATTAGCTTAGGTGGGCCGTATGGTCCTCAAACTACCATAAGCTTAGTTTTTTTTATCCAATGAGAGCATGCCACATGAAATAAGTTAGATGAAAACTACCCTTAGGCTTAGGGTAGTTTTGACGAGGGTATGGTGATTTGGGTAGTTGGTTCGAGTAACAGAAAAGTACCCTAAAAAAGCCATTGGCCAACGGTCCAAAAAAGCCATTGGCCAACGGTCCAAAAAAGCCACAAAACCTTCGGCTTCTTTCAGTTTTTAATACCCGAAAACACAAAACCCCACTATCCAAAAATAAGTAGCTGAGATAGGGGGTGGAACCCAATGGGTACCCAAAAAACAAGTAACCGATGGGGATACGCGAAGGGTATACCACCCACCCTAGTATAGATTTATACGCCGCGTATAGGGGAAAAACAAAAATACTGAACCCCCTAAATTTTAAATTTTTTTGTTTTGTCGACGCTATACTCCTCGTATAGGGCTATATGCGGCATATAGCCGCCCCTATATGCCATGTATAGGGCTATACTTTAGTTCTTTGTGAATCGAACATGACAGTCCGACAGTTCTAAAGCTGGGTTGCAACAAAGCAAAGATTGCCAGATCGTCCTTCCTTTCGTTACGTTTAAAAAAATAACTCAAATAGTCGCAATTTTCGACCTGTATAAAATATGTTTAATGATTGAAAAATCTGACCTTGGAGATAAGGACCAAAATCAAGAAAACTATACGAACAAAAATTACAAGGCAGGGAAATGGAAGTACAGAAAAACGGCCTTCGAAGCGCCTATGGATATCTTCATGGATCGATCTTTGTATCATCAGCAACCTAATCGCCTTCCGTTTTGAAAATTGAGCAGAGATATACATGATTAAGTGTTGTATATATTGAAAAAGCTTTACTCAGTCTAATGTCTGATCAGAAGAAAATTGTCCAAAAATATCAGGACATGAATCCCACTTAGCTTGTTCTCTGGCCTCCCAATAACCACCAGTATAAACAAAAGTATCACTTCCTTTATCTTTTGCAAACCACTGTGGCTTCCACCCTCTCTCTTGCATTTTCCTAGCCTGAATCGTATTAGGATATCAACATATATCATGATGGTTAAGATGCAATTTTTAAGGTTTTTAACAACTATGTGTACCTCTCGCTGACGTTGCTCCAATCTTAGCTTCTCTGCATTTGCCATATCATACTCGCCATTCTCTAAACACCTTTGGTCTGGTCTTAGCCTTGAGTCGGTTGGTGGAAGCTTCTCCTGGGAAAGATATAAACCAACAACTTATTAGTCTATTAGAACAATTAACTTAGTAGAACAAGATGATTTAGTAGATTAAAGTTTTACGGGTTTACCTTTAGACCTGCGGTAAGCTCATTTAAAGTAATGGCAAAGCGAGTTAGGTTATATCTTGTGGGAGCTTTTGGAGGCTTGCTTCTTCTCCACAGCAAACGAGCGTCTGAAAACGGGTCACCTTTTCCTTTCCCGGAACAGTCTCCGTTAACAAAATGCATGCTTTCGTCCCATTTGCCAATTAAAGTTGCTGCGGTTTTTCCACTCCTGTCTTGAACAATGCCTTGTACCTGCATCAAGATTAGGCTTTTAGTTAAAACTTCAAACCACTGATGCAATGCCATAATGATGATGAATCAGGTTTCCACACAAAATTTTGGTTCTACCAACTTTTAAGCAATTTAAAAATTTGTCACAAAATAACACAAACATTCTAAATAAACTAAGCATTATATTAACCAGCAATGGTCAAATAGAGCATGAAGAAGGTTAAGTACTATCTTAACATCTTATTGATAACACAAGATCGTAAATCGCACACATACACTTACAACTTTTTATTAATGAAACTGCAATGCATAAAACACAAACTACTGACACGTTTATATAGACTCGCAAATCTAAAGCTAACTTAATCCCCAAGCTACCTATTTCGACTCAATAAGGAAACTAAATAAACAATTAAACCACTAAACCCATATAAAAAACCAAACCTAAAAATACGACTAAAAAAATAGAACTTATAATGCAGCAGGGAGAATTGCATATTTCCCACTAGTTTGGAGAAAATTGCATATTTCCCCAAAACACAAGTTTTCAGTGCACAATTTACAATGCTTTTTAAGCATGATTTGGGGAAATACGTAATTTTGCAAGTTTAGAGGGAGAGATATGCAATTACCCCTATGAAATAACCCTTTTAACAATTGAACCTTGACAAGATTAGTCCAACGGTTATTTAAATGGAACCCTTGAAAATTAAACTGTTAATTTTTCTATTTAAGTTCATAAAGAGATGCATACATTACCAGTTGTTTCATATTAAATGAGACTATATGATATTATTACTACGAAAATCTAGTTCTTGGTGTATAAAAGTGAATGAGAAATATATGAATGTAATACAATGGGGGGAACCCTCAATATATATAAGTAAGAAACCTACACACCCTAGAGAAACATATATTGGGCCATGTGCTAAATACAAATAAACCCTAATACTAAACTACTAAAAACCATAATCAACACTAATCCTCAGGTTGGAGCATTGATGTTAATAATGCCTAACTTGTTGCAAACAAACTTTAGAAACATCATTGCCTATCCTAAACTAGAACATCATTGATCATGTTGCATTTTGATTTGCTGTTGTATGTCACTGGACTTTGATACTTGGACATTTCACCCAATCATAAAGCATGCTTGAATCTAGAATCTGGAACCTGAACCAGGGACTAGACAGCACTGGACAGGAACTGTAACACAGAACAGGACAGGGCATTAACTGCAACATGGGAAATGGACTGGACAAGGATTATAACAAGAAAACCAGAACAGAGAGAGAAGCAGGAAACTGTAAAAGGGACAGAAGCAGGAAACCAGAACAGGGACAGAAGGTAGAGAATCCTAAAGGATCCAGCTATTCACACGCCGGCGTGTGGGCTGCAGTGGGTGAGAACAAAGCACTGTGTCCGCAGTGAACTTTCCGGGTACATTAATCGAGGGTCTCTAGAGGTGATGGCGGTGGCAGCGAGATCCAATAGTCTAGGAGAAAAGATTTCTCGAAAGAAAGGTGAATAGGAAACTGGTAAACCCAGAACGGTGAACAATGGCTTGTGGATGAAGGATATCGAGCAATAACACGAACGAAGAAGCAGAACGCAATTTTGGATATCAACATCAGATCAACTCTTATATTTAATAAAAACGACACAATTTACAAAGACTTCCTAAACTCTTATTTATACTAAACAAACTTGGAGGAAAGAAACCTAAAAATAATTAAATAATCAAACCCGATTCTATTCTAATACTGACTCAGTTAAAAACTAATTAAATTTATTATTTAACTCCCAAGTCCTAACTATTGACTAAATTCAAGATTTTTCCAACAATCACCCCCTAATTTTGTAACACCATCTTGTCAAGTTCTTCTTGCTCGTCCCCAAACAGTTCATGTTCACTGACTATCTGTCAAAAACTGATTTTGTATCATCCTCAAAATCGTCTGCAAAGGACCATACTGACCCTTGTTTCCTACCCAGAAATTCTTTGTGAACATTGAGTGATTTGTTTCAGCCCCCTAGCTCTACCATTCCCCCGATCTCATCCCCGTCATTTCGTCGATCGTCAGAACTCAAACCACTAGTCCGTCGGTTGCGATTTTGGCCACCTGATTGAGCAAACAACCGTCTTTCTTTATCTTCCCCTGATTTTTCCCAAGCCCAAATTCTATCTTTGTAGGGCTTTAACCTACTGATCATGTATTGAAACGACACACCACTTGGTTCTCTAACCAGTACATAAGTTTTCCAATCGAGCCACCATTCTTCTTTGCTCTATAGAGTTCAACTGAACTTCAAATGGAACAAAATATATATAAGAACCAAATCCAATAAATCCCCATATATCTCCTCTATTCCATCAAATAATCGTGGGCTTTTAGACTATATAATAATAGAATACTCGATCGTCAAAAAAAGCATTGTAGATTGGAACTGCTATCAGTTAAACTCACTATATATACAGTAAACAAATAGTATCTAAAGCGAGTCCATAAACCAAAAACTAAGTAACGCTAATACTAATTACTAAACCAATAAAAAAACATCTGCCCTATTTCAGTATGTATCAAACCAGAATCTAGCACGAGACAACACATAGCGGTCACAAATCCTAGAGTGAGAGCAGATGATATCAGTAACTCATACAAGTGAATGGTGAAAACAAATATGGCCTTATCAAATCTATCTGCTATTACTTACTGCAATTTTAAATGAGATTAAACACGGATAGTTGTCTTTTGAGTTGATTGTGTTGCATAAGAAAGAAATAGAATCACAAGTAAGACTTGAAAGAGGGCAGGAAAAAGAAAAACCTGATGAGGGTTCCGCTCTATGATAGACTGCTCCTTGAATTTCAGCTTACACGAATAATTTTGGTTCCCTTGGATACGCATCGTGCCATAATGGTCACAATAAAGTTTCCCCAAAATAAGGTTGTATATGGATGTGGTAACCTGAAACAAGATTTAGGCATCCAACATGAGATGAATCTTACAAAAGAACAGAAAAATTCAATGAACCTTTATGCAGTACCTTATTCCACTGAAAAACTTCTCCATCATCAAATTTCAAAGTTAAAACCCCAACAGGGTCAAGCTGAATTGAACGACCCCAAAATTTGCTTTTCAAGTTGCTATCTCCCCAAAATTTCCAACCTTTACCCTCACAGTGACATGCTACAATCATTGGGTGATGACTGACCTGTTGCAAGATTAAAAAAATTAACCGGAAGGATTTAATAGAGTATTGAAGATAATAATTCAGTCTTATAGAAGAGTAAACCTTTTCGGAAAAAAAACGAAGTCCTTTATCAGGATAATCTGCCTCATAAGTCTCCCCTAGCAATGGATTAAAAGGTTTGCTGTCTCTTCCTTCAGTAGATGCATATCCAGATACTGCAAATGCAGCCACATTCAAAATCCGCATAAGGCCGTTACCCTAAAACAGATTTGATAGTGAATTGGTGAGACTCAAATGTAAGAAGTCTGTAGCAGACTCATTCAAGCAAATAATAAGATGACAAAGCAAAACCATATAAATATTCAACTAATTGTGGGGGATAAAATATAGGAAAATAAAATTACATAACGTAACTTCACGGAGCTAAATTGACTTAAGAAAACTTCCTGCATTTTTTTATTATCATGATATTTTCAACTACAAGGCTTACGTCATGACAGTCAGCTTTGAATAAAAGATATGAAGTATGCTAATCATACACCCTCAGTGGAGTCTCTATTATTCTATCTTCACCTGTACCACCAATCAATCCCACCACTAAAAAGCCTACATCTATTATCTTTCTATCATTCATACCTCCTAAATGATCAAACAAACTTCAAAACATTTTTGCGGAGAAGATGGTACAACTTCATAATAATTAAACAAACTCACCCTTTTGCCCCATTCATAGGCACGGTCAAGAAGATAAGAGTACTCCAAATCTTCAAAACATTTTTGCAGAGAAGAAATGGGTTCGTTGAAGTATACAGGAAGACACACTTTGGTAAGATCTTTTCCAATATTATCTTTGATCATTGACCAAAGGCTTACTCCCTTCTCTTTTTCGATAGGATCTGGCAACTTTTTCCTTCTCTTAACACGAGGGAAGTTAGTACCAACTGATCTAATCGAAGCATCAATTTCGGGTTCATTAAATTGAAGATCTTCATCATCAGATGTAAAAGATGACGACCTCATGTCGGACCCACTACTTCTAAAAGAACCTGATGATAAAAAGTCCCGGGTGTCAAAGAAGGCGTTATCTTCATCATCTGACTCTTCTTCTGCAGCATCCCCCCTATCATTATCATCCTCTGATTCACTTGGGCTTGCATCTGACAAATAACAGAATACAAAGTTACAAGAAGAAAGGCAGTGAAGAACATAATCACATATTCCTAGACAGTCAACACAACCCATATAATCATGTATTCCATGTAAGGTATTAATACATTTTTAGAAGTCAACAAAGTGAACAAAATATTAGTCTCAAATAAAACAATTTCACAAGCATACCACTATATTTCTCTTGCCTTAGTCTTGAAGTTGCACCAACCTCCTTTGAGAGCCTTTGGCTCTCATCTACTACTGTGTTCTCGAGGTCAACCTTTTCTGTCTACAAGCAACAAAAAACATTAACAAAACTTGAAACAGATTATTAGTGGTCTTCTAATATGCTAATACCATGCATCATACAGTTACAGTAAGATACAGAGTTTAAATACAAAAGTATTAGTCTCATAGGTGTTGATAGTATATTTATTAGAACTATTAAGTGACTTGTTCATTTAAGTGTGAATGAAATCTATTACTTAAACCTGTCATATAACTTCTTAAACAAATAGAATAACAGAAGGCTCTACACTAGTAGAGTCACAACAAATGCAAGTTTAGATTCCAAGAGCCTAAAATATATAGAGCCCCTTAAAGCATGAATAACTTGATCAAATTAGTGACTGTTTAAATGGAATAGATAGATGCTGATGTATTTACAATCTAATGACATTTGGGTGCCATTATAACATTAAATTATGTATGAAAAATCCTTCTAATGCTTTCTTCATAATAATTTCAGTTCATGTCATTCAGAAGGCTTTAGAAGTACACCAGAGTGCTTCCTCAAACAAATCCAATTAAAATACAAATCCGACATGCTTCCTATGAATATGAAATATCATATGTACCTCTAGCATACGAAGTGTGTCCCTGAGAAGCAAATGCTTCTGCTTAAGAAGCACTAACTGATCTTGCATTGCTGAAAACTCAGTCATCATGATACTTTCACTGTCCTGAATAGCTGCTTCACTTACACCTTCTTCCAACAATCGTTGCCTCAACTTTTCTGTCGATAATGTAATGCCACCGATCGGAGCCATTAACTCACTGTTAGAGATTCTAGGAAACATACCCTTCACAGCCTGCAAAGCTTCCATCCACGCAATTCGATCATCCCTCGTCTCTGCCCTCAAATGCAGCCTCTTTGTTCCCGTAAAAATCGAAAACCTTTTGTCATCTGACCTACTTTCACGAACAGATGAAACCTAGAAAATGACACAAACAGAACAACAATCAAAATTCAAAACACATAAGCCATCAGATTCAAAGCTGAATATAAAATCGATTCCAATCAGATTATAACAGAGAGTAACAGAGAGTGGATTGACCTTAAGATGAACTTCGCCGACGGGCTTCCGGTGAGAACTGGCAATACTAAAGGCGGAATTCCGGTGACGAGACAAACGACGGAACGACTCGTCACCGATGACCCTCGCCCCTTTCTCAGTCTCCTTACTGACGATAATTTTATCAGGTCCGTGAATTTTATAATACGAAAGCACTCCATCTTGCAAAACAAACCATCTAGGTCGCCATCCTTTACCATAATTAACCCACTTATGCAAAATACCTGAAATCCCGTTCCCTACGATATCATTGATCTTAACATCTCTCTGATCTCCACTCGTCAGCCTCATCGTCGCCGGTTGCCGCGCGGAATCCGACACCACGTTAAAAGCCACGTGGTTGCCGTGGCTGCCGTGGTTTCCGTGGTTGACGATATGGATGGGATGTATGTGCTTGGAGAATTCCGATCCCGCGGCGGCGGTGGCGGATGAGGAGGAAGGAGTAGCCGGCATCGAATTGTGGTGATCGGCGGGAGCGCAGCAGAAAGGATGCATAAAATTAATAAATAAGTAGCCGGGCAGCGGCGGCGGTGGTGGTGGTGGTGGTGGTGGTCAGAGCGGCGGTTCGGCGACCGGAAAAAGGAAGTGTTGCATCAGAATCGTGAATTGTTGCGATGTGGCGTTAATTTAGGGGCGTGAATTACGGGGGAAGAGGTCGCCGGAGGGGAGGGATTTGGAAAGGAATATACCCGGCGGTGGAGAACAACCGCTCAAAAAGACGTAAGCATAAGCGTACCTTTTTGGACCGACTCACATGCTTTTATTCGTTTCTACGCTAATGTGAAGAACTTCGCCAACAAGCTTACAACTTTGGCCATGGTGTTGATTCCTATTTTATCTTTATGTATGTTTTTTCCTTTTTAGACTTTACATGAAATAATTATTTCTTAAATCCTTTATCGTATGGCATTGAGGTTGACGTGTCGATGTGGAACTAGCCTATTTGATAGACGCTTTATTCTCTTAGTTGAAGGTTCTAGTTTAGTTGGTGGAGTAAGAGTAGACTAGATTTGGCGTGAGATGATTCGGTGGTGTGAATTTTTACTTGGTATGTTTATTTTCTAAATTGGTTCAGTTTACTCGAACACGTTGAAAGGTGTTTGATATTATGTTTTGAGTGAGTTTATTTGAATATGATACTTTATGATGTAAATAGTTAGTAATAGCGGTTAGTAAAGAGTCTAAATAGATGATAATGGTGTTTTCTTAAAGGATATGTGTAATTTTGTAGGAAACTGCCAAGATGTATATATATTTTAAACGTGGTTATTGCAACTTTGAAATAAGATAACCATATGGTTACTTTTGAGTTTTGACATGTAATCCTGAGTAGATGTTCATAATTATAAAATTAAATATTAAGAGAATTTAATATTGAAAGAGGTTAAGACTGTATTTGGCGCACTAGCTGAAAAACTAATTGTTAGTTGATAAATTATAAGCTAGCTGATAAAAAATAACGTTTGGTAAAAAATAGTTGATAAACTAGCTGAAAAATGTAAAAAGACATAAACATACATGTATATAAGTAAATTAAAATTTATAAAGAAAATATAGATAATTAGTTAGGGAATGGTAAAACTAGAAATATTATAAAAACTAGTTGAAACGATACTCCAACTAGCTTTTCAAAAGCTAGCTTATACGCAAACTTATGACGCGTCAAACACGACCTGAGATAAGGTGATCATTCATCTCCGTTTCTCTTTATTTTGGTAATGGAAGGGTTGAATATTATGTTGAATCAAACGGTTACTTCTAATCTCTTGAAACCAGCGGTTGTGAGGGAAGATAAGGCCCTTTTATTTCATCTATTTTATGCAGATGACGTGGTTATTTCAGGAGAGTGGTCGAAGGAGAATTTGAATAATATGCTTGGGGCACTCAGCTTTTTTTTCCTCTTATCGGGCCTCCAAATTAATCGCATAAAATCAAATCTTTACTAGGTGGAGGTTAATAATTTGGATGTTAGCAATACGGTTAAACCGAATGGGTGTAATCATGGTTCTTTTCCATTTTGTTATTCGGGTATCACTGTTGGAGAAAAGATGAGTGAGGTTAAAGCTTGGGATCCTATCTTCAACAAGTTTTGATCAAAGTTGGCTACTTTGAAATCTAATTTTCTTTGGATCGGAGGAAGATCTACAATGATATCTTCGATGTTAGGTTCGGTATCCACATAGTATTTATCTTTATTTCATATTCCTAAGCAAGTAGTAAATTTGTTGGAAGGTATGAGAGCTATGTTTTTTTTGGGTGGATGTGAGAATATTAAAATAATACATTGGGTGAGCTGGAACCTAGTTATGGCTGATAAGGACAAGGGATGCATTGGAATTATGAGTTTGCAAGCTCTTAATCAAGCTTTAATACTTGAGTGGGATAAGAGATTTCATACGTGTCAAAATATACATTGGGTTAGCATTATTGATTATATATATAGTCGGAACTCTAATGTCTTCGATAAACATTCGACGGGGAGATGTAATGAGGTGTGGAATAGAATTGTTAAAACCATTCATGGGCCAAAATGATAATAACCTGGTGCCGTTACATGCGATGAGAAAGGATTTATGTGTGGGAGATAACACTAAGTTTTGGCTTGATCTTTGGATTGACGATCAAGCTTTCGCTATGAAATATCCAAGACTTTTTGCTCCTGAGAACAATAAAAGTTGTTTTGTGAGCGAACGGATAGTGGAAAATGGTTGGGTTTGGAAATGGCTGCGTCAATTTAGAGGTGGGGTGGAGGAGGTGCAATATTATACGCTTACATCGTTTGTAGATCAAGTGGATCGATTCTCACAATTGGATGATTGGAAATGGAAATTTGAGGGTCAAACTGATTTTGTGGTTAAAAAATGTAAGAAATTCGATAGAAAAGAAAATGGTTCCTCAAGTAGATTGGTATACTAGATGGAATACAAGTGTCCCAAAGAAGGTGAATATTTTTGTTTGGTGCGTGTTTCTTGATAGGATTCCTACTCTGATTAACCTTTGCAACAAAGGCATTGATATCCTATTTATTCTTTGTCCTTTATGCTCTACGGAGATTGAATATAGAGATCATATTTTTGGCACATGTGATGTTGCTTCCAAATCGTGGGTGTCCATTAGTTCCTGGTTGGCACTTGCAGAAGTCCTAGAGAGTTTTACAATTGGTTGGATCAATGTCGTTTTCCAAAGCTGAAGAAGATGGTGGTCGAATGTATTGTTTTTGTAAACTGGTGGGCATAATGGAGAACAAGTAATGATAGTATGCATAATCACAACGATTTGAAGACTGGACTCATCTTTGACACCATAGTTCATTTCTCTTTTCAATGGATTGTGACTATGAATAAAAGAAGTTAACATGTCATGGGTTGAGTGGCTACAAAACCCTTTCTTATTCATGTAATGTTCGTTTTTTGATAGTTAGTTAGGTTTTTCGAACATCATCTCGTGTTTATATATATATAGGGAGAGGATCATTTGAGAACTAATTGGTTTTGAGAACTTTTGAGAATCATTCTAAGCCACTAGTTTATATATATGGACCCCCCCTCGCAATTAATTATAGTGGTCCCCACCTGAAATTAGTGGTTGAGATTTGGTTCTCAAAAGTTCTCAAAACAAAAAGTTCTATTTTGAACCTAACCATATATATATATATATATATATATATATATATATATATATATATATATATATATATATAGGGAAATGATCATTTGAGAACTAATTTGGTTTGAGAACTTTCGAGAACCATTTTAAGCCACTAGTTTATATATATGGAAATCCCTCCCATGAATTTGAATGCTTCCCCCTGAAAATTAGTGGCTTAGAATGGTTCTCAAAAGTTCTCAAAAGAAAAAGTTCTCATTTGAACCTAACCCTATATATATATATATATATATATATATATATATATATATATATATATGTATATATATCATTTGTCGTCCGAAAAAGAAGTTACGAAAAGTTCGAGTATGCTTATTATACTCTAACGCACTTACATACGGTACTAGTACACATTCATAGCATAAGGTACCAAAGTGTAACATTGCATCTTATATATCATGTGTAGTTTTCATTATCGATGTGTAAATACACTGCTCATATCAGGTTGTAAATACACTGCTCATATCAGGTACCAAAGCGCAACAACACTTGAAGGCAAACTAGAATATGAAGACGAATTGTATGAAGGTCGTAAGTGGATGAAACCGAGAATGACCGACAATGAAGCCGAATGGGACTACTACTTGAGGTCAGGTTCTTCAAGTTCGGGAAAGTAGGCGTAAAAAAACGAGTAGGCGTAAAAAAACGAGTAGGCGCCAAAAGAAACCGAGTTCGTGACGCAATGAAATACGATTTACGACGAATAATTAGAAAAATAACAAAATTGTTTTTTTTTTCATGTTTCTCTTGCATGTTTTGAGTTTTAATCTCTTTTGTGTGTTTATTATCTTTTGTTATTGAAGTATGAAATAGAAAATTAAACTTTTTAATGTTTTTTTAGAAGTTAGGCTTTTTTTTTAGAAAAAGGAAAATTGGTGTCATCTAATCCTATGTTTGTCAATTGACAAATAATAATCCGTCTTTTAACCTTGGCAACCACGAGTCCCACCTTTCAACTTATTTGTTTTTATTGGTCTCGCCGTTAAGTTTTTAGCGCCGTTAGGGTTCCGCCACCACAGCAGCGGCGACGCTATTCGTTTCGTTCCGATTGCATGCGGTTGCGCTCTCCCGTGATTTTGAATGGTCGGTGATGCTGAAAGTAGTCGCAATTCTAACGAATCAGTCGCCATTCTCCATGCATCCGCAATTCCGACGATGATTCCAACAACGATTCTAGCGAAAATATGAAGGTTTGATGCTATATGGATGATATTAGAAGCGATGGATGGTGTTTAGGAGTGGTTAGGGGCATAAAAAGGTGGCTATGGCGTTGGTTAGCGGCCAAAAAGGTGGTTGTGGTGGCGAAACAACGGCGGAACCCTCATGGCGTTTCTAAACTTAATGGTGGGGCCAATAAAAACAAATAGGTTGAAAGGTGAGATTGGTGGTTGCCAATGTTAAAATACATATTATTATTTGCAAAAAAAGATACATAGGATTCAATGACGCCAATTAAAAAAAAACTACAAATAGTGCAGGTCCCGCCCAAACTGGAAAACCGGTTTTTCTAATCGGTCCACTCAAACCGGTTTAAACCGATTCCCAACCGGTTATACATATTTTGCTAAAAATCGGTTTCCATCCGAACCAGGGTATACCCGAAACCGGTTTTGACCGGTTTAACTCTCCTAGCTGAAACCGGTTGTAACTGCAACCGGTTACTAAAAAACCAGTTTTGCACCTCTAACTACACACACATGATACGTTCACCACATAAAAATTGTTTACGGATACTTTGGTCTCTAGATATGTTGGTCAACCGGTAGACCCACTTGTTTTTTATTCATATGTTTGCTATTAAAAAAAAATCTAAAATCTCATGTATGATTGTTAATTTCTCACGTCTTAATTCTGAAATTCAGAATACCACGTCACAGATTTAATATCTTTCGTGTAGATTACCCTTTAGTCAACACAAATTCATCCTTTTTAGAGTAAATTACACAAATCGTTTCACCCACAAACATGTCTTCCACACTATTTTCTAGTTTTTGTTATGTGTTTTGGACTTTATTCGTTTGGAAGCCCTAATGCCGCAACAAGAAGGAACGATGGTGAAGGACCTTTTCTGAACGGATTCTTTTTAAACAATGTTGAATTTTAAGTTTATATTAAAAGAGGTTACGAATTGACGAAATTAATCCTGACTTAACGGATTATTTAAACCCCGTTAACAATAAATGACATTTTCTGAAACAAGTATATAAGATAAATGATGTTTGGAACTTTGGCGTAACTATTTAGATAAAGAACTTTTGTCTAATTTATGCAATAATTTTTAATTTATATGGGTATCTAAGGAGATTTTAGTGAAATTGAAGGATTATATTTGTGGTAACATGATTCTTGAAGTATTTTGGAGAACAATATCTTCGATATCTATCAACTACTGTAGCACTAGCAGTTACTAGAAGGAGTAGCTGTGGTCTCACACGTAGTAGTCGGCCCCCATTCCTCTTCCACCAAATCGGCAATCAAATGCAAATTTGCCAATAATTCACTTCGAAATTTTGTTTTCACATGCGACTGTGCTCGGAATCTAGCATATCTCTTCCAAATGTATGAATCTGTGCATTTCTCACTCTTGTTTTCAGTGTTGTTGAGCATGGACCTGAAACTGTGACGATCTAATTGATTTTGTGATTTTGCGGCGAAGTAAACAATGTGGAAACTGAAGATCGCAGAGGGAGGGAGTCCATGGCTCCGTTCGACGAACGATCACGTCGGCCGGCAGATTTGGGAGTTTGATCCGACGCTAGGGTCCCTTGAGGAACTCGCCGATATCGAGAAAGTCCGGCAGACGTTCCATGACAATCGGTTCGAGAAGAAGCACAGTTCAGATCTGCTTATGCGCAGTCAGGTACTTTCTAAATAGCGCCAACTGGTTTAAGAGCTGGAATACACGGTTAAGGCATTCGGTGTTGGAATTAAACATCCAATTCTGATTGATGTGCTAGGATTTTACAGTGTGTTCATCTGATAATTCGAACAAATATAGATTATAACAGGTCTTTTGTTTTAGATACAGGCATAGTTGTGTTGGTACTTATTGTGGTTAAACGAATTTAGGATATGTTGTTTATAATGGCCTGTATGTAGTGGGGTAATTGCATTTTGGTCTCGAGCCCTAGCAAGAAAACCAAATATAGACCGAATTTTAACATGTCCCTTTATATAACTGATATATTTACAAGCCAGTCTTCTATTTTGAGCAGTTGTTGATGAGAGTTGGGGTGTGGAAAAAGTAGTGACATGTCCCTTTATATAACTGATGTATTTTCAAGTTTCTTTAATCTCCATATTTGAAAAGTAAAGAAGTGGAATTGATGTGAAAAGTTAAGGAACTTGGAAAAATAGTAGATGGATAGTGTCATCTCCATGCTGATTTATCATGTCGATGGTCCCTAAGGCCTAAGCTATGCATAAAGCGATATAAAATTTCAGTTGCTTAAATGGGATTGAGCTACAAGATTGCCTGATTGGTAATTCAAGCTACACAGCACCAGATATGATCTAATGAGGAAAGATACCGAGTACAAGTGATATGGGCATATGGCTGAATTGGAGGATGAAGTAATAAATAATACGGGCCTACCTTTAATGCCAGCATTATGTCCTCTCAATGTCATGTCATTATATGTGTTTTCTTGGTGTGGACCTACAGCTTGAATATGCCTGGCTGGTTTTGTTTGCCTTGCACAACTATGGCCTCAAAAAGATTAAAAAAAGTTGAATTTGCATGTCAATAGTGTAATGATGAACTGTGATGATGATAGACTTTTTTCTTTCTGGTTAACCAGATTAGTAACTATAGGACACTAGTTAGGTTTGCTGGGATCTCAAAAATCCCTTGCATGAATTATTATTTTTTATAATTTGTCGAAGTGATCAGAGTTTCATCATAGCCTCTTTCCACCTTAAGGTATATGGACATACTTTATCCCCACCTATGTCTGAGCTTCTGAAGGGCATGAATTCTTCCTTCTCTTTTTGGATTTTCAAGATAACTCTTATGCTTGTAACTACGGATTAGTGTCTTAATCCATTCTACATTGTTCTGGATTGGTTAATGGCAGAAGTCCAAAATTTGGATAATTGGATTGCCGTTATAACCTCAAGTGGTGAAATCACCTAGTTTTCTTTATTCCATAAGCTTCTATTTCTTCTCATTCTTATGTATCATTTTTCGTCTGATGTTATCTTTCACTTTATTTTCTAATATTGTAGTTTGCAAAGGAGAGGTCACTCTCTGTTTTCCCACCAAAAATCAATATAAAAGACGCTGAAGATATCACTGAGGATAAAGTAACCAATGTATTAAGAAGAGCTATTGGTTTCCATTCAACCCTTCAGGCGGATGACGGACATTGGCCGGGAGACTATGGAGGCCCTATGTTCTTATTGCCAGGTTTGGTTAGTCTCATCTTCTGCTGCACATTTTATGGCATTTGTACTGCAGTTTCAAGTTTATAAGAACATTTCTATCCACTTGAGATACTATCTTCTTTAAGAGAGAAACCATCCATGTAATGCTGACATCACAAGTTAATCTGATGAATCAGGTTATCACTCTAAGTATTACTGGGGCACTGAATGCAGTCTTATCTAAAGAGCATAAACGGGAGATGTGCCGTTACATTTACAATCATCAGGCATGTATAGATCAGTGTTCTCTTTATTCTGGATAAACATATACCTGCAGTTGCTTCTCCTGTATTTTTCTTTATCTTTTATGTTTTCAAGAGTCATTGAAATTATAATAGAATGTCATAACCTCAGAACAGAGATGGTGGGTGGGGTCTACACATTGAGGGTCACAGCACCATGTTTGGTAGTGCCTTGAACTATGTTACTTTGAGATTGCTCGGTGAAGGGGCTAATGATGGAGAAGGGGCAATGGAGAAAGGGCGGAAATGGATTTTGGACCATGGCGGTGCCACTTACATAACATCCTGGGGAAAGTTTTGGCTTTCGGTATAGCTACTTTTCCTTGATCTTGTTTATTTGATAATAGGTTACTTATCTATTTTCTCATACACGTTGCTAAAAATAGGTACTTGGTGTATTTGAGTGGTCCGGAAATAATCCAATGCCTCCTGAGATGTGGCTCCTTCCGTATTTTCTTCCTGTGCATCCAGGTGAGTGCCTCTTCTTCATCATTATTATTATGCGAACATTTTATAAAAACTACTTCTAATTTCTTCAATTCAAAAGCTTATATTGGGTGCAACAAGATGGATCTGTCTGATCGAGCCGGCTTATTTATTCTTGATGTAGTACCTAGATGAAGTTTTGTGGATACATTTAGTTCAACAGTAATCAGTGCGATGCTTATATAGTTGGGGGATTTATACAGACTGCTCACCATTACAATAGTACATGAGATTAATTACTATCCAGCTAAAGTTTTACTCCACATTTCAGGTAGGATGTGGTGTCACTGTCGAATGGTCTACTTGCCGATGTCATACTTATATGGGAAGAGGTTTGTTGGACCCATCACACCCACAGTTCTAGCCTTGAGAAAGGAACTTTTTACTGTCCCCTATCATGACATAGATTGGAATGATGCACGAAACCTTTGTGCAAAGGTTTGTATACATTTTCCACTTGTACTTTGGCCTTTCAAGTTTTGTTGTCAATGACAGACAGTCATGATTAACTCAGATATTGTTTATATCTGTTTTTATGTTGTTCAAGACTTTAATGAGGAGGATAAATTCCTTTCACTTGTTTTCATTTATGCTATTTTGAAATAGTTTATATTACTTATTTGCAGGAAGATCTTTACTACCCTCACCCATTCATACAAGACATACTTTGGGCAACTCTTGACAAGTTTGTGGAGCCTGTACTCACGAGATGGCCTGGGAAGAAGTTGAGAGAAAAGGCTCTTCGCACTGCAATAGAACATATTCATTATGAGGATGAAAATACTCGTTATATATGCATAGGGCCAGTAAACAAGGTAAAGAAGTTTTATGTTCTATGAGTTTTGTTTGTTTCTATTATTACATTTTTATCTTTGTACTAAGTTGCAACTGAAGTTTATTACAAAATACCACAAGCATATGCATGTATATAAGTACATCATTAAAAGTTTGCTAAAAGTAGAAACTACACAATGGTTTTTGCATCTCCTCTTAATGGGATGAAAATAAACAAGGGACTATTGGCCTTTTATATGTTACTTTCTCTTCCAAATTTATCAATGATTCATTTTTAGGAAGTGATCGCCAGGTTGCGTTATTCATATTGTATCACTTCCTACACTATGGTTAAATTCTAATTCGTATCTTGTAAATAAATTGGATGCTCATGATTTTTATATATTGAAAGGCTTCTCTTTCTAAACCTAAATCTTCCATTCAGGTGTTAAATATGCTCTGCTGCTGGGCAGAAGACCCAAACTCAGAGGCTTTTAAGTTGCACCTCCCCAGAATACTTGATTATCTGTGGATTGCTGAAGATGGCATGAAAATGCAGGTCTGAAGTGCGACACCTTACCATCTTACACTATTTTCTTTTATTGTGATATGATGAAGGGAACTAAAATGTTGACTTCTTGGTGACTTTTCATCGAAATATCATTTGTACAACACTTATGAGAGAATAAGTGCAATTTCATCATATGAATAATCATGTAATGCAGGGTTATAATGGTAGTCAGTTGTGGGATACTGCATTCGCCGTTCAAGCAATTATTTCTACAAACCTCATTAAAGACTTTAGTTCAACACTGAAAAAGGGACACATGTATATAAAGAAGTCACAGGTGAAACTCACAGTATTCACTGATTATAAACTTTTGTTCTCTGTCACATGTTACTTTTGTTTCTTTTTAATACATTTTATTGCTTTAAAGGTGTTAGATAACTGCTATGGTGATCTCGATTATTGGTACCGTCATATTTCAAAAGGTGCCTGGCCATTCTCGACTGCAGATCATGGTTGGCCCATTTCAGACTGTACGGCAGAAGGGCTAAAGGTAAAAGTTTCCTTTATCATATTCAATCTGTCAATTTGTTAACTGTTCACACACTTTGTTTGATTTCTATAGGCTGCACTTTTGCTTTCAAAACTGCCATCAGAACTTGTTGACGCGCCACTGGATGCAAACCGGCTGTATGATGCTGTCAATGTTATCCTATCTTTACAGGTAACTCTGGTCGTAGCAATTATTCTCACGTTTGTATTCTTGTAGCATAATGCTGTTTATGGATTCCTAACTTTCATTTCAGAACTCCAATGGTAGTTTTGCAACATATGAACTGACAAGATCCTACAGCTGGTTAGAGGTATGCATGCAGTTGCTATTACATGTTTGACTTTAATCAAATAATCCATTCTCATCTTTCCATACACAAACACATACACATCCTAATTTCCCATGTTCGTATTTGTCCAATCATAGTTGTGGCATAAGACCTCATTTCAGGGCAATTTCATATATACCCCTGAAAACTTGCATAATACTATATTTACCTAACCAGAAAAACTAATATATCAAGTATACCCATTCAAAATACCTAAAGTTTCATATTCACCCATCTCATTGAATGCAATTTATAATAACACCATTATACCCTACTTTTTTTCATTACACTCCATATCCTAATGCAAATTATAATGGAAGGGTATAAATGTTATGTTACATATTTAAAAATGGTTGTATTTGATATTATGATTTTCTGTTGGGTAAATATGATACACAGTACTAAGTTCTGAGAGGTGAAATTCTTTTATTTCATCATCACTAAATACGTATTCTGACATTTTTTTGTCTCTTCATCCCCACTTTCAGTTGATAAATCCTGCTGAAACTTTTGGTGACATTGTTATCGACTACCCGTAAGTTATCCATACCTCTTTAGTAGTATTTCCTTATAAATTTTGTGGATCTTTGTGATTGTTTACCAACCGGGTATAATGTTTCAGATATGTTGAATGTACCTCGGCTGCAATTCAAGCTCTGGTGGCATTTAAGAATTTGTACCCTGGCCATAGGAGAGAAGAAGTGCAACGTTGCATTAATAAAGCTGCTGCTTTCATTGAATCAATCCAAGAATCAGATGGTTCATGGTTTGTTTTTGACCTTTTTATTTAATGAAATAATCTTATACATGCATAGGAAAAATGTTAGGGATTTTCATGGGAGTGTATAGATTTAGTATTTGTTGGGGCCTCGTACCTCAGCTTGTATGTAGCTGTACCTAGCCTAGGTTGTCATAGTCGCAGGTGTAGGTGTAGATGATAAATTCATTTAAGGTCCATTTTTAGTCTTAGTCGTGAGTCTTTAGTCTTATTACTCTCTCTCTCTCTCTCTCCCTTGTATACTTTCTGTACTAAAAAACAAAGGTTTTCCGGAGACGGGGGTCTCTCTGGGACAGTATCTTTATCCCTTGGGATAGAGGTAAGTTGTGCCCTCATCTAACCCTCCCTAGATACATACTATTGGGTGGGGGATTCTACTGGGTATTTCTGTTTGTTCATGCATAGAAGAAATATATTTCTTGCCACAAATTTGATCAGAACATTTTGCAATACATTCATTAGGTACGGCTCATGGGCGGTTTGCTTCACGTACGGCACATGGTTTGGGGTAAAAGGGTTAGTTGCTGCTGGAAAGAACTTCTCTAACTGCTCTAGCATTCGCAAGGCTTGTAACTTTTTGTTGTCCAAACAACTTGCTTCGGGTGGATGGGGAGAGAGTTACCTCTCCTGTCAGAACAAGGTCAAAATTGGAATATTAGTCAATAACATTCAGACTTATTTTTTTCACATCACATGTGCATTGCATCAATGTGCTAAGTTTTTCTACAGGTGTATACTAATCTTGAGGGGAACCGCTCTCATGTGGTAAATACAGGGTGGGCTATGTTAGCTCTCATTGATGCTGACCAGGTATGCATCCAAACTCAATGCCTGCTTTATGAAGGTGTAACAAAATCAGTAATCCTAGCAATATCTTTGTTTTAATTATTTTAGGCCAAAAGAGATCCAAAGCCGTTGCACTCTGCAGCCCGTGTATTGATTAATTCTCAATTGGAAAATGGAGATTTCCCACAAGAGGTAAAACTCGTGTCATTTTTGCCTTCAGTCTCGATTCCGTTCATTACTTGTATAAAGCAGTTTAATAAAGTATTTTAATTTTGTTTGAAAATGCAGGAGATCATGGGGGTGTTTAACAGAAACTGCATGATCACATACGCTGCTTACAGAAACATCTTCCCTATTTGGGCGTTGGGAGAATTTCGGTGCCGAGTACTTGAAACGCAATCTTGAATTTACCTTAGAATAAGTTGCAATCCATTCATTTTAATCTTTCAGATGATGCTATCCTTTAGTGAACAATGTTTTGGCATATTTTCTGCATCAGTTAATTGTTTTTACATCACTGCTCTCTTATTTATCTTGCTTTTTTTTTTCTTTTGAAAAAATGATTTATAAATATAAAAATCTAATTGCAATCCAAATATTCATAGATTTGAAGAGAGAAGCACTTCAAGAAATGGTCATAAATTCATGTATATGTATGTATAGAAAGAGGGGTAGTTTCCTCTATCCTCATAAGAGTATTTTTATCTGGTTCTCATTTTTGGTATTTAAAATTAGTTCACACCATGTGTTTTCTCATCCTTTCAGCAAAACATAAAAAGAAATGATTTTGATAAGCCAAATAGAGAATTGAACTTTGATTGATCTAAAAAGATGTGATTTTGAAAATCCAAATAGAGAATCGAACTATGAGTGATCTGAGAGGCATGTAATCATTTTCGACCGTAACAATTTTGAAGATTGACTTGAACTTTCAATTGGATACGATCAAAAAATTATGATAAAAAGACAAAGATGTGGTTCTGTGAGAATTTTCAAAAACTAGAGAGAACGACCAAAACGAAATTGGGGAGAATATCTCGAAAAAGTGATTGTATAGTTATCTGAATCGAATTTCGAATAAACTGTTCAATTTATACCTTTAGTCCTAAAATAAAAAATACCAATTTTCAGAAAGAAAAAAAAATAAAATTTGGTTCATTTTTGGTTAAGCAATTTAGTCAACCCGGCTAGGGGCTCTACCCCCTCCGACTTGTTTGACGTGTATCGAAATTCACATTGATCAAAGTCAATTCAATTATACTAAAAAACAACACTATTTGACATGTAAAACGTGATAGAACATGAGAAACAACACTAGCAAGAGATGGAAAAAATCGATGCTACTCCTTCAAGATAGCTTTCTTTATTAAGAGGCGCGTTGTATGGTAAAACCATTTTCTTAAAGCAACGGTTATAACTTTATAACCACTACCGCATAAGTTCTAGGCTCCATCTATATTTGTGTTGACTCACCTATATAATATGTACACTAAATTTATAACAAATTTGGTAAAAAGATTCTAGATTATAATCAGAGCGCCTTCTGATCTAGTCTTTCATTCCAATTGAGGCATCGAATTAAGCTGCGAAACCAGTCGCCTGTTTGGTCAAACTTGTTGACCGTTGGGAGTGGATGCTGGCTCATGCATATACGCACGGAATCTCCTCTCGAAAGCTGTTGCCTTCTCTTTCCATCAAAAGATACCCAAGCATTACTTCGTGCGTCCACTGGTATCTGCCATCAAAACAAATACTTTTCAACTGTCTTGTAATTTTTGCAGATATAATTTGACCAACAACCAAAAACTCCCATTGAATCTGTATGAATCATAACATGTTAATCACAGGTAATATCTCAAGTCTTTTATGCGTAACTCTATTCATGTAGTAAAGTGCAACATCTAAGATTAATCGTAACATGTGTGTGTGTGTGTGTGTGTGAGTGTGAGAGAGAGAGAGAGAGTTCGACTCGCCTTTAATTCAAGACGTGCAGAGTCAGGAAGTATAACGGGTCTGAACGAGAGGGAATGTGGACAAATTGGAGTAAAAAGCATGCATGGAACATTTGGATGTACCTGCATTAATAATATGCCCTTAACATATAAGCCTCCTGCAACCCTACTCTAATATTGTCTTATTTTTAGTTATTTCATCATACCATGGAACCTCCTGCGGCTGTAGAGTAAGCGGTACTTCCTGTGGGTGTTGCTACTATGACTCCATCACCTTGCACCTATTAGATAGAATGGATTTAAATGAGGTCACTATTGTTGGTAAAAGGGCAGCTTGCACAATTGGTGCCATGTCAACATTCATATATCATTTGACATGGCACACACATGGCATCAACAGGTCCCATGTCAGCTTTTTTTACAGATAAATGAAGGCTGGTTGCTATAAATGGCAACACGGAAGGATGTTAGTTTGTTCAAGAAAAAGTTGCTAAAATGGTAAAAAAAATGCAAAGTAATTTGTTATTTTGTGCACCTTGCCCTCACTAAAACCATCCAATTTTAATAAACAATGGTATAGATCATCCAAGTTTCATAAACTATTACGAAAAATTTTCAACTTTTGCAGCATGTCACAGGTTCTTTTCTTGTTGAATTAACCCAAATAATTTTGAAAGGTAAAATGGATTTGGACCTTTGGTAATGATCTTTTAAGTCCATTGCCCAAATTAGAAAAAATGAAGCTAAAGTATGTAGCTATGTACAGTAATTTACCCTTCAAACAAGTACAGAACTATATGATAAACCAAGGTGAAAATTTCAATACTTCAACCTAAAATTTTTGTTGCTTTGTGTTTATATATTACTGCTAACGGGTCAAATTAAACAGGTCAAAGTGACTCGAGGAGTACATAAATGCTTACAACCAACCATGCAATTGTTCTATTTGAACAAACTAGATTAGTATATTTCTAATCATTCACAATCATTTTCATTAAATTAATTATTCAATAAAATTCAAGAAAAAAGGGACCACGAATATTAACGAGTCAAACCCAACCCATTTTGGCAAATACTAAAACTACATGTTTAGACCCAAACCCTTTTCTAATTCTGACAGGTTACCCAACCTGCCTGACCCACCCATTTAGTCACCTCTAGGAGATGATGAAATTTGCATCTTATTACACATATTGTTAATGCCAATATTACATATGCTTTTAAAAAAATCATTAATAAAAAGGGTGCCATCACACCATAATCAACTAACCTTAGTGATAAGACGGTCATGTTCATAGCACTCAACTTTGGAAAGATATGGATTAGAACCCCGGTCAACCACAACCTCATTCAGAACATCAAAAACTTTTCCGGGCATGGCTTTCCCATTTCTGAAAATCTCACAACGAAGACGCATTCTAAGAGTTATATAAACACCTTCCAATGTGTTGTTTCCATGGATAACCCGTTTCAAATCCTGCTTATAGTCTTTAAACTGTACCACAGAAATGTATTAACAAACCATTTTTATAAAAAATGGTATGTTCTATGATCTAATCACAGCACTAAGTTGAGTAATATGCTTACAGCATGTGAAGTGAGAAAACCAAGAGACCCAAGATTGAATGATACAACAGGGGGAACAGCACCTCTAAACAAGTTTGATGCATGCAGAATAACCCCATCTCCCCCTAAACAGGCAATCAGATCTACCCTCTCATGAAGATCACTATATGAAGATGACAAAAATGGAGGGTCAGATATCGGTTTCGATTCAAAATGGTTTAATTTATATATGGGTTAAGTTGGGTTTGGTTGACCTGGAAAGCTTTTTGCCAAACCTTGGCTTGTTTTAATAAATATTTTATTACGGTTAAAATATTATTATTTATCATATAATAATAAATTAGTTTATCGAATAAAATTAAAATGACTCAAGAGGTTTTATGCACTAGATATACACATCGACTGATTTTCAACCTGTTTTCTTCTTAACTTCCCTTTTTAGATTTTACCCTTTTCACCTGTTAGAGATAAACATAAACGGGAGTCGAAATTTTCACCTTAACATATATGAACACAATACCTCGTATCTTGACTGTAGAAAGTCTGTACAAACCCAAAACCGGGTATTCTTGCAAAAACGTCATGAACCTCAGGTTCTACAAGAATATTCATATTTTCTTGGTGATACAAAAAAGAGGCAACCTGTGTTTCAAGCAGAACAACACCAATTCAAATGAAATATTACATGACAAGAATATACTTCTCACTAATACTGTGATGGAAGTACCTCTTTAGCTTGTTCCATTAATTCTTGGCCAAGCTTCTTCAACAGTAACACAGTTTTGGGTGATGATTTCCACATAAGCATCTGCTGTTGGGTGCTAGGATGAGTAAAAGCTAATGAAGATTCTGTTACTTTTTCTCGACTGCAAGAAAACCCATCGGTTCTCACTAGAAACATCTCTGCTTTCTTTCTTGATTGGATTCTTACAACACCAGTTGTTGAGGCACACATATTTCCCTCAATCATTTCTATATCTTCATTGCTTAATTCCTCTAAATTATCTGTTTGTGTGACACGTGTTGTTTGCCTATCTGCATCACTGAATTCTTTCAAACTGGAATGAGAATTATCTTGATTCTGAAGGATATTGTTCCCATAATGATTAGATAAATCCGTCATGTTTGCTGAGCCATTTTTTGAATCAGGATTGCTGATGCTTAGAAATGACCCTTTATAATTAGGTTTCTTACTCGACATCATTTGTTTATCCAATCTTTTACGTTCAAAAGTAAAATAACTCGAAGGGGAAAAAGTTCTGTTTCTTAAAAACATGGACATTTCTTTTCTGGAGAAAACATTGCTAGGTGGCAACTGGGATTCAATAGGATTTGCACATAAATCAACAAAAACCTCATTTTGATCATCATCAATTTTATTTAATAGTTCTGTGTAGTCCCCATTACGGCTTTTATACTGATTAGTTGTGGTTGAAGATTCTGCATTATCTTGAATTCGAATGTTATCATGTGAACTGTAATGAGACATATATTGTCTCCATCTGGAAACCATTGTGGATGTTCTCCAAACACCTTCTTTACTGTGAAGATAAATCGGTTTTTTAATCGAGTTCGATATCAATGTTGAAAATATCTTAACCTGTTCCATTGATGGTGTGTTCCCCACTTCAACAGGAAGTTTGACCAGGTCAACTTTCCCAGATGAAAGTGCATCTTGCAATGCGGTTTCAAAGAATATATCATTCACACTCTCAGCTCTAAGATCTACAATCGTTTTAAACCCTTTTTCAAGCAACCACTTTAAACTTTCTTCTGTCAATTGGCTACCTCTCCAAAAAGCAACTTCAGAATCACTAGCTTCAATATCTTTTTTTGAAGTAGATAAATAAACAGGATTCCAGTTAGCAAATAATGAGTGAGGTGGATAATCATCCCCCCGAGGAAGACCAGAATCATAACAAACATTTTTCAGCCTTTGAAGTTTTCTCCAGACAACCCGGCTTCTAGAATCATCCGATGTTAAAAAGATTTCAAGAGCAATGTGTAAGCTTTCACAATATCGTTTCATTTCACGCCTGAAAATAGCAAGTGGTGGAAGCTTATCTTCCATTAGATCTACATCTGAAACACTGAATGATTTCATGATTGTTGATCGGCCAGATAAAAGATCCTCACGTCCTTTATTCAGTAGACATATCATGCAACCAAGAACAGAAACTATCTTATCTTCAAGTAACGGTTTGTCTTCTGAAGGGAAAGCATAAGAAACACTGCATTCACCCGTGACTGGGTTGCATAATGTGTCCATTAATGCATTGTGAAGACTTTCAGCAGCTCTAAAGATTCTACAGTATGCTTCAACTTCAGCTATATCTCCAGGAAGTGGACCCACCCAAGGTAATTGTGTCAAATTGTTGGATTGGTATGTCTAGAATTAAAAACAAAAACAAAAGATAGTCATGCAATGAAGGTTTTACAACACTAGTATGTAAGTATTCTAAAAATGCAAGAGATAGTGGCAAAATGTTGCGTTCCAACAAAGAATTCCCATGTTTCCGACCTGATTGTTGTGTACTTAGTGGTGGAAAATGGGCAAGCTGGTGGGATGGGTAATTGGTTAAGAACAGGGCATTTTAGTGCGAGTTAGACTGACCTAAAACGCTTTTTTGTTCCAACAATTGAGGGGAAATGACGCGTGCTGCTAGCAGCAAGTAACCTTGGGTGCACCATGCATCTGAGTGTAACTGACAACGGGTTAAAATGTAACATTTTCATTTAAAATTTTAGGAGGTTTATTGCATTGGCACATTGTTGTTGATATACTATGAGCGACTTCTGACACATTTCCTATAAAATCATACTTTTTTATTTTATCTGTTTGACTTGATAGAGATAAGAATATAACCTGAACTGACAATTCCTAATAGGTTGAAATTGCAACCACTACCTGTACTAAGTAGCATTGGTGCTACTTAAAAACCATTTCAGGTTCATTGCTTAAGTCAAAGATATATGTGAGAAACTGGCAACATGAAAGCACACTTAATAGGATGAGAACAAAGGTTGATATACTTGACATTAACAGACATTTTAGAATCACTAACTGTAATATTTCATGAATTCCCAGGTTAATGAACCTGTGGTTCAACCAAGTTAGTCGCCTTGAAAAAAGTAAACATTCGACTTGAGCGTTAAGGTAGTTCATTATCAACTTCAAAATTTAAAATCGATAAAAACACTATTCAGTAACAATGTATTACATAATAGGAATCTATAAACTCATAAAATAGGAATCTATAAACTTATAATCACAAATACTCATTCCATCATTTGATAAAATAAAAAACATAAGAATTTAGGTATCAAAAACTACTTTAATTCTATGATAGAAGAAGTATATTTACTCACTAACATGGCCCTACTTGTTGAATAACTTAAAACATACTCAACTTATCAAGAACTAATTACACACATTCAGCCAAGTTCTTATAACACAAAAGCATAACTCAACTTAGGGGGTATGATTATTCAGATCAACATATTTAGGGTGATAATTACATCCAAAAAGCCGCTAAGATTCCAGAACTTTCCATGAGAAAACTGATCATTAAACTTAATGTTAAATACCTAACTTATCTAATTCTGTTATGATTTCCACAATCATTTAGAAAACACAGATCCAAAAATCCCCCAAGTACTAATAGCAGTATCTACAGAATCAGATTTTCCAAACTGATAATAATTAATCAACGAATCACAGATCTAAATCTACATTCCATCAGTCAATCAATTTGTTTAACGGTTAGGTAAAGCGATAAACACCTGAGAATCGAGGCCAATGTTGACGGAGAAAGGATTAGAGAGCTCGGCCCCAGCAGCAACCACCACTCGGACTCGGAGACGACGCCGTTCAGGTAACCGACACCTGGAGATGAAATTAGTGGACCGGTGGAGCTCGAATGGATGGGGTTTGGGGGTTAATATGTGTAAAACCGAAGCAATTGGAGTCATTTCGACGGTCACCGAGTGGCATGACCATGACGCCATGCCACCAACATAGAATTCACTTGAAAAAGCAATCAGGCCTGTGGATTGAGAAAACTAGGAATCGTGGATAATAACAAGGGGAGCTGTGATTGTTTGACATTTGATTGTGAAAGTTTCAGTAGTTCTCTCCATTTCTGATGCCCCTTTCTTGTTTGATTTGATGGTGACGGAGAGAAGGGACCGCCAACAACTTATCTCCAAACAACACTCGTTTCTGCACTTTTTCAAATAATGTCAACAAACTTGCACAATTTACCATTATTTTAATTTTTTTTTTTTTTTGCACAATTTACCTTTATTTAACTAAGGGCTTGAAAAACCTTAATTTGAAGAAAAACAAGTAATTTCTTAAATTGTATATGTATTTTTTTTTTTTTGAACGGCAGTATAATTAAAAACCACACCCCCAAAGCAAGAAGCTTAAACAAGGGCGGGTCACCAGAACAACACAAGGTTACATAATACAAAAGGACTCCCAGTTTATCGTCCTTCTACATCTATTATCAAACCACAACTTGGACCACACCTTAATATCACTAATAACCTTACTCACCGACGGACTTCGGTCCCCAAACGTAACCTCGTTCCTCTCTCTCCAAATACACCAACACGCGGTAAGGATAAGCCCGTGCACAATCTCCCTTTTCTTGTCATGAATGTTAGCCGTCTTGAAGAAGTTAAGAACATCATCCACGGAAAAGGCAAACATCTGCGGAACGTTACACCAATTCGAGAGCCACCACCAAATAGTCATCGTGAACCCGCAACCCGTAAAAATATGCAATGCCGACTCCAACCCATCACTGCAAAGCTTACAAACCTCCGACGGACAAGTCACGTTTCTTCTTTTTAAGGCGTCAGCCGTAGCAATTCGACCTCTTTGCGCCCTCTACATCAAAATATTCACTTTGGAAGGCACAATATTGCTCCATCTAAGAATGAAACTGGGACAAGGAACAGTAGCCACCAAAAGATGATGTCTCATATTTTTAGGAGTATAAACATCAGATCCCCCCCCCAACCCAACGCCACTGACCCCCTTGCTCCACCATCCAAGTCTGCACCCCCAAACCTCTTTTTATGAGATCTTTATTTCTTGTCACTATCCCCTTCCACACACCACCAATCTCCACCCTACAAGGAAAAAAATCATCCCTTCCTCTAACCGAGTGAATACCGCTCACCACTCTTCTCCACAGCCGCTCTTCTTCCGTTTTAAACTTCCAAAGCCATTTACATAAAGCGCCCGAGTTAACATCTTCCAAAGAGGCAAGCCCCAACCCACCGTGCTTCTTATCCGCGCAAACCTCGGTCCTCTTAACCCAATGAATACTTCTTTTGCCCTCCGCACCACCCCACAAAAAGTTAAATCTATTGTATATGTATTGAGTTTTATTTTGAATTAAATTGGTGGATGGTTTGTTCGCTTTCACCAACTAATTTATTTAATTGTTAAAGTACTCTAAAGAAAAATAATTTGGATTTTTGTTGATCTCCGACGATATTATTTTTGGAGATATGAACTCAATACTTGGCAAAAGCAACTTCCTCACGATCATCTCAAGGCTTACAAGTTGTCCAGTTTGCGAATTACCCTTTCTTTTAAACGGTGCCATCTTGTTCTTCTTCCTCTTCGTGTTGTTGTTGTTCTTTCTCATCTTCATCATAAGTCGGTTCACCATAGTTTGGGTTATGAAGGGGTCAATTTTGGTAGCGAAGGGAGGATTCAGACGGTGGTTGTTCGGATGGTTAAGGTACGAATCAACTCAGAGAAATTTGAATGGACATGCTTTATGTCAATGAAGAGTCGATTACACGAGACGTCCATATGGTTTGCCAAAATCACACTTTTAGTTCTTGAATTATTAAAATTACAGCTCGATAGTTGGATGACTCTAACTGTAATTTTAATAGTTCAAGGACTAAAAGTGTGATTTTAACAAACCACAGGGACGTCTCGTATAATTTACTTGTCAGTGGATTAAAGGGGTAGTATTGTGAATATCGAACGGTAGGGGTGGAGTCGGTTCACTCTGACTCGAACGGAATTTTAGTCTATATGATTTTCAGGTGGAAGATAATTTTTTCCTTGGATGCAACTAAGTATGGTAGAATAACATCACCGACCAACACTTATGAGATGAACCCTTAAACATACGTCCCCTATGAAAAGTCTTCACCCAGCACAAGATCTCGGATCCCCTAAAATGTCCTACCACAGGTCTCCATCGAACAAGGAATATAATCCACAGTTTCAGACTACTTAACAGGTAAACGGTTATAATTGTAGTACCAAAGGTTCTATAACCGTGCACATGATCAGTTAACTAAACCGTACCCAAAAGATTTTTCGAACAAGCAATAGCTTACATGACTTGCCACTGAGCTTCCAATTGTTTTTTTCACTTAAGTCGTCAACCAACTCACCCTTTGGTTCCAGTTTTCTCTAGTTTCTCCACTGTTAGTACCACATCTAAGTTTGTTTGACATACCAATCAACCGAAAAGCCGAACCATCAAATATTTCGATCACAGCCATCCCGTCTTCAGTCATAACAAAAAAAAAACTAGGAAACGTATCAAAAAAGACAGTGACAGACACAACAATGATATGAGCCTAAACTTAACGGTTGTTCTACTAAATACTGTCAATTTTACTAATCTAATCCTGTAGACAAATCTGACTAACCCAATTGTTCTTTGCGAAACCCGCTTCCTTAAATCTCAGTTGATAATAAACTTCAAAACCCGAACATAAAACACAAAACCTAACCTTTACTCAGTCTCAAAAATAGCATCTGAATATCAAGAGTGGTGGTGCCCCCATCGACAACATCCCAACCCATCAGTAGCTGAATTCAAACGACCCAAAAATTGAGGTTTAAGGATGTAAAAAAAACGGTACCAACCTTCTGATCAAACCAATCTAAAATATGTTGAACGAGGCCCGAAGACAATCACTAACCTCATTTTCATTCATCTTCTATCCTTGATAAACAACACCACAAATTAATTTGTCACCCTTTTGCTAGTTCCTCTTAGAGGAGCTGACATGGGATGATTGTTAGGGGTTTGAGATCCTCAAGGTCTTAAGCTCAAAACTTGACTCAATGGGATTTTTTCAAATGATGAGTGATCTTCTTGATGGTATTTCTGGATGAGTCTAGCAAGGAGTGTCAAATCCGATATGAACGGTTGCAATTTTATCTTTAAAAGACTTAATCGGGTATTGAAAATTTGGATAGTTCCAAATTCTCTTTAAGAAAATAAGAGTGCCACCCTTCTTTTTCTTTGTTCTTATCGATGGAGCAATGCACACCCAAACCAAAACCTACTTTTGGTCCAATCGCGAAAACCTATAGCAAACGAAAAAAAAAAATCCTTTGGTTATTAGTTGTCATGGAGGTTTAATAGCCACAAAACAAACCACACAAATGATATGAACACAAGAATAAAAGAATAAAAAAAAAACCTATTTTGATCTTCTGTTGGCTTACTAAGGATGACATGTCACTCTCAAACGGGCTTGTTTTTATAACAATAGTAATTAATCGTTGTTGTTTCAAGGTCAATCTATTTACTCGTCTAGATAATATTTTCACTATTCACTAATAAATCGACTAATTAAACTCATGTTTATAATTAATTCGATCCTCCGATTGGATCAGGGGCAAACGCTTACCAAAAGATCACTTCGATTTAAGAAAAGCTCGCTTAGATTTATCCATGGTTTGGTTAGTTTATTTTTTATCCCTAAAATCCTATTTCAGCCGCATCTCTAATTTAGAATAAATAAATAGGATTTGATTTGTTTATAATTATTTAACTATGCTAAATATGTTATATATATATATATATATATATATATATATATATATATATTGTCGTGTCTTTTTTCCCTTTCCTTGTAAGATAAAGGCGTAAGTGCTCGCTTCAATCTAGCATGGGTTACTTCAGCGCCGTAGCGCATGGTACTCGAACATTGCCTCGAGGCATTTTCTCTACCCCTTCTTACCCTGAAAAAATAGGGCCACCTTAAGTCCTTGAACCGATAACCATATTTCGGCTAACCTAGCCTCAGTCCTCCCTGGGGACCAACAAGGGGTAGTACAGGAATATTCACCTGTTGTCCATCGACTAAGCCTTCCGGCCTGATCTTAGGCCCTGACTCACCCTCCGTGGACGAATTAATCCTAGATTAATCCGTATCAATCCATACGCTCCCATTTCTAATAAAATTTGGGCTAGAAGCATACAAGTACTATAATGCGTCTCTCCGTGGGTCTGATAACCATGCATGTAGGGGTAGAATCGGCAATTTGACAGCAAAAACAATAAAAAATCCAGAAATGATTTCCAAAGCCACAGGATACGACTGATTAACTAATATTTCAAAATTCAATGTCGGTTCATTAGAACCAGCGGCGGAACCACGGGAGGGTCCGGGGGGTCCGGTGACCCTCCGGCGAATCTCCGGCCAACTAAATCTTTGAGTAACAGGGGCAAATAAATCCATTGTTTTCTACGTTTGACCCCTTGAAATCATGGTTGATAGATAAAATAAGATGAAGAAAGTGAAGTTTTTGAAGTTTTATCACATGCTTTATTTTTCCGGGCGGCGAAAATTGCAGAGGCGCCAAGAAACGGTTATATGGAGAAGAAAGTAAAAAAGATATTTTTCTACTAAAAAAGAAAGATGAGAGAGAGAGAGAGGGTTCTTGTGGCCGGTGAAAATGTGGCCGGAGAAAATTCCGGAGGCCTGTGGACTACGGTTCGTAACAGGAAGTGGTTTTCAAAGGAGGTAACTTCTTTCTTTGTCACCAACTTCCCTCCTGGTACGACTTCTTCTGATTTATGGTTGGCAGCAAAGAACCTAGGGCAAGTGTCTGATGTATTCATCCCTATCAAACGGCGTTATAATAAGGATTGCTTCGGTTTCATTCGCTTCAGGGGAGCATCCAACCTTGTAGAACTCGAAAGGAGTCTCAACAACATCACCATCAAAGGTAGGAATCTGGTAGCTAACATCTCAACGGTTCCTAAGAAGGCTCTTAGGGTCAACTTCGATACCCATGCTACTTTCGGTGGTAGACGCTCGACTCTACCTCCTCCCAATGTTAGACCTGTCAGGCCATCGTATGGGGCTCCTCCTCCGCCTCCTCGGACGTGCCTCCCTAGATCATTCACGGAGGTGGTCTCTGGCGTTGCCCACTCACCTGGGTGCTCGATAAAAAATATTAGACTGCCGCCGGAATGCCCTGAGTTTCCTGACTCAGGCAAAGGAAGAGCTCTGGTGGGGGAAACCTTGAATGTAAACGCCCTTTGCGATTCCAAAATTATTCTATCTGAAGGCCAGATAGGTGACTATGTAATCAGTTACCTCGGTGGCCTTTCTCTTATGGTAACTTTTAGATCCCCCGAGAGCGCCACTTTCTTCCTCGATTCGAAGAAGGAGGTGTGGAACAAGGTTTTTGCAAAGCTTGATTTCTGGACTGGTCAGGTTCTTAAGGTTAAGCGTATTGCTGGTCTCAAAATTCATGGAGTTCCAATCCACTTAAGGGATGAAAAAGTTTTTAATGCAATAGGTGAGAGCTTCGGGCCACTGATTTGGCCCTCTAAATTTTCTTGGTTGGTTGATGATGTTAGCATTGGGGAGTGCCATGTTCTGATCGAGGAGCTCCATAAGGTTAACACCTTTGTTAATCTTCAATGGCGTGATGAAAGCTTCTCCATCTGGGTGGAAGAAGATCCTTCTGTTTGGGTGCCTCAACTTCTGGATGAAGAGACGGTCGAGTTCCTTGATGACGGTCATATCGGGGTTGAGGATCTTGGCTGTGGTGACATCCGGGAAGCCTCGCCGGAGATGGAGATGGAAGAAGGGGAAATAATCCCGGAGCCTTCCGTGAACCCTTCTCCATGCATGCCTCTTTCCATGCAAGAAGTTGACAATGTTTCGGATGCCTGCTCGAGGTACACTGAATCACAACAGGAGGAGACTGAAAAGTTGGTTGACTTGTCGGAGGAAGATTCCCAAGATGCTCTCAATCTTTTAACCAACGGTAGTTTGAGCCATTCTCCTTTCTCTAAGGACTCGGTGGGCCCGGCCTACTCAGATGGCCTTTTTAATGAAACCTTTGGGCCAATTAAATCTCTTTCGGAGGGTGTGGGCTGCTCTATTGGGCCTGATTTTAATAGTTTTAATTCTTGTCCTCTTGATTTTGGGGCCCAGCAGGATCCTCTTATTTCCCCCTCTGATTCTCCCCTTGATGAGTCCGCTGTTTCTCATCAGCTACCCTCGAAAATCCCTAATTCCTTCCGATCTTCAAGGCTTAATTGCATTAGAAGACAAGGTCGTCTTATGCGTGGAGGGAGCAAGGCCTTTCTCTGGGCTGGCTTTGCTAGGGCTTCTGCTAGAATTGAAGCTAAAATCTCTCGGGGTCGTGCCGTGCCTCCGAGACCTAAGAAGTGCCTTTCACCTGCCGATCAAGAAATTGAAATTCAAAACACTGTCGATGTGGGGGTTGTCCTTGGAATCCCTATTGATAACTTCCCTGAATTGGTTCGAGATGTTATTCTTGGTGAGGTGTCAAACAAGGTGGATCAATGAATGTTATGTCCTTAAACGTTAGGGGTATTGGCAGTGGGCGTAAAATCTCTTGGGTCAGGAGATTGAAGAGGGAAAATGACCTGCACTTCATTGGTATTCAGGAAACGCAATTGGCTGACGCGAGCAAAATCAAAATTAATAGATTGTGGCCTCGAAATTCTTTTGACCATGAGACTACCAACGGGAATGGTAGATCAGGGGGTCTGCTTTGCATCTGGGATCCAGCAATTTTCCATAAGGAGGCGGTGTTTAAAGACTCAAACTTCTTGGCAATTAAAGGTCGTATCTCTGGGATTAACGAAGTCATCTTTATGGTCAATGTTTATGGCCCTAAAGCTCGCAGGCAGAAGCTGGCTCTTTGGAACCGTTTGAGAGACTTATTTCTCGATGGTGAAGGTTTATGGATGTTCTTTGGAGACTTTAATGTTGTTCGGGTCCCTGAAGATAGATTGAATTCCTCCTTTTGTTCCTCTTCCGCTGATGATTTTAATGGATTCATCAGGGACTTAGGTCTCGTTGATATCAAACTAGGTGGTCGGAGTTTTACTTTTTCCACAAAGAAGGGCGACTCTATGAGCAAACTTGACCGTTTTCTCGCTTGTAAAAATTTTATGGATCGTTGGCCTGCTGCTTCCTCTACCGCTCTGCCACGGCACATCTCTGATCACTGCCCCATTATCCTCTCCACTGTTTCCGCCAACTTCGGTCCGATTCCTTTTAAAATTTTCAATTCTTGGTTGTCCATCCCGGAATTTGATAACCTAGTCAGGTTGGCTTATGCGGTCTCTCAAGGGTGTGATGCGCCTGACAAATCCTTATATTCTAAGTTATATGCTTTGAAGGGGGCTATTAAATCTTGGTGGCATGATTACAAAAAAGAAAAGAGTGATTTAGAGACGGATCTGAGATCCAAAATCCATAGCTTGGATATCTTGGCCGAATCTAGTACTCTATCTCCATCTGACCTGTTGCAATGGGAGTCCTGGAAAATCGACCTTGCCAATATAGAAGAATCTAATCTCCAAGATCTCAAGCAAAAGGCTCGTGTTTCGTGGGCTTTGGAAGGAGATGAGAACTCCAAGTATTTTCACAGTATTATTAACGGTCATCTTTCAAATAATCGAATCTCTGGGCTGACCATTAATGGGGAGTGGTGTGTTGACCCGGTGGCTATTAAAAATTACTTCGCTAATCACTTTGCTGCCCGGTTCTCAGAGCCTTTGATGAACCGCCCCAAGATGTCTGCTGATGGCTTCTCGTCCTTGTCTGAGGCACAATGTGAGTTCTTGAGCTTACCGTTTTCTTCTGATGAAATTAAAGGGGCTGTCTGGGATTGTGGCAAAGACAAAGCTCCGGGGCCGGACGGGTTTAATTTGGGATTTTTTCAGAAATATTGGGATGTGTTTGAGCATGATTTTAAAAAAAATATTCGATTTCTTTCACTCGACGGGGAAGATTAATAACGGCTGTAATTCTTCTTTTATCGCCTTGATAGCAAAAAGGGACAATGCGATTAATGTCGAGGATTTCCGCCCCATTAGCTTAGTCGGCTCTATCTACAAAGTTATTGCCAAAACGCTTGCCAATCGGCTGTGTTCGGTTATTGGGCATGTGATTGCTGATTGCCAGTTTGGCTTCATTCGTGGTCGTTACATTCTCGATGGCCCGCTAATTGTCAATGAACTGCTTGCTTGGCTCAAACAAGCTAAAAGGGAAGCTTGTATTTTAAAAATTGATTTCGAGAAAGCTTTTGACTCGGTCTCTTGGGAGTATTTAGATTCGGTTCTTGGTTATATGGGTTTCAATCCGTTGTGGAGATCTTGGATAAATGGTTGCCTTATTTCCGGTAGATCCTCTGTGCTGGTGAACGGCTCGCCCTCATGGGAGTTTAGTCTTTCCCGGGGCCTCAGACAAGGAGACCCCTTATCTCCTTTGCTCTTTGCCATTGCCATGGAAGGCTTTCATGTCCTTATTTCTCGTGCAGTTAGGGTTGGTACTTTTAGAGGCATTAATCTGCCTCACAATGGGCCTTCGCTCTCCCATCTCTTCTTCGCGGACGATGTGGTCGTTATGGGTGAGGCTTCGTTGTCCAACATGTCTAATTTGGCTCGTATCATTAGGATCTTCAGCATGGTCTCTGGTTTGAAGGTCAACCTTCATAAGAGTAGATTATTTGGTGTGGGAATTGGCCTTCCGTTGGCCCTGGAAATGGCAGATTCTTTATCATGTTCTTTGGACTCTTTTCCCACCATTTATCTCGGTGTCCCTCTCGGTTTAAATATGAACCTTATTAAAAATTGGAAAGTGGTCTTAGAAAAAGTGGGCAAGAGATTATCAAAATGGAAGAGAAATACGCTTTCTTTCGGTGGTCGGGTGGTCCTTGCCAAATCGGTTCTTGCGGCAATCCCTTCTTACTATTTCTCCATTTTTAGGGCCCCTCTAAAGGTGATAAAAAATATTGAAGCCATTCGGAGAAACTTTGTTTGGGGTAGTGATGGGCTTCATAAAAAAATTGCTTGGATCCCTTGGAACCGTATGATGGCACCTAAAAACAAAGGTGGGATGAATCTTGGGTCTCTTCGGGCTGCTAATTTAAGCTTCATGGTCAAGTGGCTATACCGTTTCAAAGCTAATAAGGAGGACCTTTGGGCCAGGGTGATCTCGGCCATACACCTCAGGAAACGGGTTGTTTCCTCTTTCCCTTGCAACAACCTCATTAACGGGCCTTGGAAGAATATCACCCGGGTTCTCAGGGACAGTTCCAAGCTTAATCTCGATTTATCCTCCTATCTCCGTTGTAAGGTTGGTAATGGCTGTGACATTAAATTCTGGGTTGACAATTGGCTTCCAAGGGGGCCTCTTAAGGACCGGTACCCTTCTCTGTTCTCTTTGGAGATCGATAAATCGGTTGTTATCGCTAAAAGAATTCAAAGGCTGGGCTTAAATTGCTCTTGGAATTGGAAAACTCCCTCTGCCTCCATGGACTATGCTCATGTCATCCAAGCCTGCCAGTCGGAGCTCATTGGTGTTTCCCTTTCTACATCTCCAGATTTATGGGGTTGGGGCTGTGACCTTATTCTCCCTTTCGAGGTCAAATACGCTCGTAAGTTTTTTGAATCTAGTCTATTTCAAGCTTACAACCTTAACTTCCACTGGCTTCGGTGGTTGCCTCTTAAGGTTAATGCGTTCGTTTGGAGAGCTTTGCAAGATCGAATTCCTGTCTACCTTTGCTTGGAGCGGCGTGGCATCCCAATTAACCCGTCGTGCGCTATATGTAACCTCTCTTTCGAATCGGTGAACCACAGGTTGATAAACTGCCCGTCCTCTAGTCTCATATGGTCTCTCATTCTAGACTGGATGAGCGTTCCGGCCATGGCTTTCTCTTCTCTTTCGGACTTGCTTGAGAAGATGGCAGGGTGGGCTTTCTCCTCCAAGATCTTCAAGCTCATTCTTGGTGTCGTATACACTACTATCTGGTGTATCTGGAAGGCTAGAAACGAGAAAATTTTTGGCGATCGTATCAAAGATGCGGCCATCATCGTGGGAGAGATAAAATGCCTTTCTTTCTTGTGGATTAAAAACAGGAGTAGCTTCCTCGGATCTATAGATTGGAAGGATTGGTGTAACTTTTCCTTTTTATTTTCCATGTAATCCTAGCTCCTGGCTAGCTCTTGTTTTATTAAATTTTGGCCGTTCAAAAAAAAAAATGTAATCAAAGTCTTCGCCGTACGACAGGCTTTTTGTTTAATTTTTTATTTTAATTAATATTGAAAGATCCAATAGTACCCTTGAATTTTCATTTATTTTCAAATTTATATTTATATTTTAGTTTTAAATTAAAATTGAATAAAAGAATAACGTTTAGATTTGAATTTTTCTTTTATCAACTTACTCTACTAAATTTAAGATTATTTCATTGTTATTTAATTTCAATTTTCTTTTTTTAATTTATATAGAACCTTATCTCGGATTCCGTTTTGAGGGTGTGCACAATAAGCGATCACACATGACATATGTTATTTCTTTAATATTTTTCAAAGTCAACGTATAAATATACTTATAGTTTAGTCTAATGTCAAACGTGTAAGTCCTCGAGCTAGAAGTATTAGATTCTAGTGTAACATTTAGCCGTTCAAAAAGAAAAGAAAAAATATTAATTGATGTAGTCTAGGAATACTAAAAAAGTTACTGTGACCCCCCAGTTGAAAATGTCTGGTTCCGCCACTGATTAGAACCATATAAACCGACGCCCAAAACTTCCATTAAGAGAAAAATGAAAACCCCGCTTTTATTGCTTGAAAAAAAAAGAAAAAAAAACCTTTGTTAAAATTGGCTCCTTGGGTTCTTTTCGGCTCTTCACGTGACTGCGGCGACAATCCCTTTGAAGCCGCAACAAATTTGACGTGAAAGAGTGGGAATCCACAAAAGCAATAACAATTAATTCCAATTGTTTCCTTCTTCACGTGGCAACATACCAAACAAAAAAAAACTATTTTACCCAGACAACCTGACATCAATTGAACACGAAAAAATAACTGATAATTGATCGCGGGTATACAGGAGCAGCGACTGATGGCAAACCCAAACCCTATTTTGCTCGTTTATTAGCTCGTAATACACAAGATTACAATTCATCAGTAACTATTTATAATAACAAGATTAGAACATGAACCAAGACAAATCATAAATAAAATAATCAGCTCAAAGGCTTTCACATACTTTAATGTAATAGTGATCATTACACAATAGTGACAATACAAAGAAAGTATCCATGCAATCAAGCACAGACACACCAAAAAAAAAAAAAAAAGAATAAAGAAAACACTTCCTTGCATAGATACACAAACTGACCTCGACCCATATGAAAAGATGAAAATAATTATACGTGTCCTGTGGCCTAATCAATGGTTCGTATGATCAAATTAGTTACTTTTGTAACTTTATACGGGTTATGTCGTTGTATGAACACCTATATGATACGACGAGTATAACCTTTTAACCTTCATACCACTATACCACTAGTATGACATGTGCGGAAACCACTACATATGACGCTTACAACTTTATAGACATTTTATACGATATCCTACACACACACACACACATAGCTAGGGGTGAGATCCCTTAAAAGCAACAATTTGTTTAAAAACCTTAAAAACATATATTTTACTGATTTTTTATACAGTAATTGTATTTCTTCGTGCTGTATAAAAATCAATAAAATAAGTGATTTTAGTAGGCTCTTTTTTTTGGAAAATATTGTTTTTATCCGTCTATATATGTGTGTGTGTGTCTATTCCCTACTACTTGGCAAACAAAATTCCTCTTGGGTTGCAGAAGATATAATGGCTTCCTCCATATTTTCACTTGCTTCCACCTTTACTATGCTGCTTGTTCTTCTATTCCAGCTAACTTCAACGGCTAAATCAGACATAGATATACATATACCACCTACTCTTGCTCCTTTCTTCGGTAAATCCTTCATCTTATCGCTAATTATCATTAATATAGTGATTGAAAATGCTTTAACTTACATATGTATACATACTAATATATATAGATGTTTGTTCATGAACAGATAACCCATGTGATGAAGTCGACTGTGGAAGAGGAAACTGCTCGGTTGATGCTGCTAAACCATTTCGTTTCGTTTGCAGGTGTGATCCCGGATGGCGTAGAACTCTTTCTGACAACCAAGATGATCTTCAGTTCCTTCCTTGCATCATTCCCAACTGTAACATCAAAACTAGCCTCCTTTTCTTTACTTCAGAATTGACCTTAACTTTTTTTTTTTCTTAGGTTCTCTCGACTACTCGTGCATGCCAGCTCCTCCTCCAACTCCTCCGATCCCTGATAATATTTCTCTCTTCGATCGTATGTGATTCTTTTACTGCTAATCTTCCATTTTAGCATATAATATCTAACATCAGATTTACATGTTATCATGGCTTAACTCTAGCTTGTTACTGGTCATACTGTGGAGAAGGTAGATGCAAGAATGATACCATGTATAAGCATATATGTGACTGCAATCCTGGATGCACCAATCTCATGAACATCTCCAATTTTCCATGCTTCAGAAGCTGTACGATCAATCATCGATTCTTGACTAACATAAATATGAACACCAATCAGGTCTTTGCATAAAAAGTTTGAATCTTGAAACATGAAACAGGTGCTATTGGAACCGATTGCAGCAGACTTGGTGTGCAGTCATCGGACACAAAGTCTTCTCAGGATGATAGCAGTCAAGGTGAGATAGCAGCCATGGTTCTTCAACTAGAACAAGATCTCATGTGAATTGTGAACTTTTATTATAAAACTACAAAAGTGATCCTGTTTTTGTTGACTTTGACTTTTTGATTTTGCAGGTATCAGGTTTCTTTCTGGACACTTCCATTGTATTGGAGTCATAATGATGTCTTTAGCCTTGGCTCTATGGAAACAGTAAACATGTTTGGGCAGTTGATGATTTTGTTGGAGAGGTCTTCATGATATTATGGTTATATACTTATCTGCACACACATATAATATAGATAGATATATATGTATACAGATATGTATAGATGATTGTTTATGAGTAAACTTTAGGCAGGTGTAGCAGGTTTATTTCAAGGGTCCAAACAATTATATCCTACTTTTTCTTTAACAATTAACATTGATTGCAATATAAAAAGAACCACATGAGACACACTTGTAAAAAAATTAATAAATATTATATAAAAATATGAGAATATAAAAGTGAATAAAAAAAAAAGAATTGTGTGATTACCCTAACTAATAAGTGGTAAAAAGAAAGTTGTTAAATTAATTAAAACAAATAAATATTAAATAAAAAAATAATTATAAAAAAAGCAGCACAAAATCACTAATTAAAGAAGAGAGCATGGTGCTCAAAAAGGTATAAGCTGGTGGCCATGCAGAGAAAACATATGAAGCTAAGAATTATTCCTCATATAATTCCTCAATAAATTACTTATTCACAATACAAATTGGTTTCAGAAGATTTTATACAGTTAAGAACAGCTAAAGATGAAACAGAACTCCCAAGAATGTAACATATCACCTGTACAATGAATCAATGATACATCATGCATGCATGTATATATAATATATATACATGCACACAGCACAAGTATATAATCTTTATTCTTTCCTATGATCATCCTGCATATACTTCTTGGGACTCTGTGGCAGTTGACCAGTGGCTGAGAAGAGCTTCAACAGTCAACCTCCGTGTTGCACTAAGCATCGAGATGAAAAACCGACACCCATCGATTTTGTATTCTTCCAATGGGTCCCTATGCCCAAAACTCCTCACATTCACCTACATCAAAATAACGATTTATTTGTCGAAAAAGCATTCATTGAGTGGCAAAACTCAAACTAATACCTAAGTACGATGTTTAAACTCTATTTCAGCAAGTGCGTAGGTTAATTTACAACTTATGATAAGTATGATGATTCAAAATCTCATTTACTCATTTTTCAATGATTTCAATCGCGGAAAATAAGTAACTCAAGATGAAACTCTTTTCCTAATATTGGTGTGAACAGAGATATAATAATAGCATACCGCTGAATTTAGTCTGTTCATGTTTACAAGATGATCCCTCCAGAAACTATCTAGGGACTTCAAAAGAACTGTTCTCTGTATTCAAGATTGAAAATTTAAGATATTATCAAAAAATAAACAAGAATGTGAGAGTGTGTTAGGATTAGAATAATATTACCTCGATTTCTTTCACATATTCTTCAGTATAACCAGACTCTTGAACAGTGTTCATGTATGAAGTAATTAATAAATCACCAAGGTACTTGCGCAGAAGATTAACGGTAATACGGTACCTTCCATCTCTACGGTTAACATCCCAAGTAAGAACTCTGCATTCAAATTAGAGGTGGCAAGATGGGCGGGGGTTGGATAACGGACTGACATGTGTTCAGTTGAAACACATAAATTTTAGTATCGGTCAAGTTGGGTTGACTGGCATACAATTCTTTTTTTCATTACTTTTACGTTTTTATAAATAATTCTTTAAAATAGACTTTGACAACTTTCAATCTGTTTGAGCTGTTCCATTTTAGCTAAACCTACCATTTACAGGTAAATGGGTCAAAATTGCCTCCTCTAATTCAAATTAAAAAAAAATAGAAAAGTGAAACAAAAATTAATAATGTTTATTGTACACACTTGAGTGAATCATCAGAGCATATGGCTAGCCAGCGTTTCAGTGACGAAGCCTTCTTGCGGATACCTCTGAAAGCATTTGGAGGTTGAGGTAAATTTGAAAACTGGAAGTCGTTAATATCTACATCACTCATTTTATGAACATTAACAAGTGACTGCAATAAAGATTCCACTGTAATTCCTGTACATGACTCTGGAGAAACCACAGATGATTCTTTAGTAGTAAAATTTTAAATATAAAATGATAAACCCTAATCAAGATCGGTAAGTTGAGTAAGAACTGAAAGTAAAACTCACCATCTAAGATATTCCAAGAAATCGCAATGAAGTCCTTTAAGAGTTTGTTTAAGTTCCAACTGTTTGGATGCTATTGAATATATAAATTTGGAGATCAGAATTCAGAACTATGCAAGTAAGTAGAACTTGAATCTAGGTTAAAGATATTAATACCTTTACGGGATTAACATTTGCCAAAACAATTTCATCTACAACTGCTTGCATGTACCTAATATCCACGCATGACACATTAGACCATAAAAGTAACATAAACAAAAATACAAGCTTTTTTAAAACTATTTACTAGTTATTTTACAAGTTCGAGTCGTGAATTAGCCTCTTGTATCAGGCCCAATGGCCTGACACCCCCACGGACCCTCATGCAACGGGTATGTACTAGTTTTTATAAGGTCTACTTTTTTGGATAACAAATAATTTCCAAAACAATATATCTTAGTAAAGAAGTCGCTTACTGGAATATATGATGTGAACAACTCTCAGAATCGCCGGTTATAAGTAACTGACGAAGATCATAAACATGCTTTCGCTGCACCTGGACCAGAAAAAATATGTATTTGCTCATGCAACAGTAATAAAAAGGTATGAGGTTACTCTGAAACAAGAGTGACATGAATACAAACATTTGAATAGTATAAAATAACGATAAAGATCAATAAAGAGACAGATCTGAGAACATTTCAAAAACTATATATACTTTTCCTATCAGCTCAAGGCTCCAATGGCAGATCAAATATAACCGGACATATTTGAACTAGGATAACATAAAATAAAATAATATAATTCATTGCCAAAGCCCTAGTTTAATGGATGACCAAAAATAAAAAAAAAAATCTACATGGTGATCTATACAATAGAATATCTACCTCTAGCACTTCATCAAACTCAACAAGGCTCTTTCTTATGTTGAAGAAATACTTTTCTGCCGAAACTTGGAGAGACAGAAGCTGAAATTGGTTATAATTAGAATTAATGGTTAGAATACAATACAGAACATGTTAAACAGAATAAACTGTAACCATGTTAAAAGGAAACAAACATGTAAATGTTTAGGTCAAAAGGATGAAAATCATACTAGGGGAGAACCACATCAATTTGCCCGTACACATGAAAAATTAACATAAATAAAGTTATAATATAAAGAATTAGATCACACCTGTCCAACAATTGTATTGCCTTCAATTGGCACATCCTCATCATTGGTAATCCTTGATATCAGATTCACAGCCCACTCAGTGTCAAAGTTGAACTTTTGGAACATTTCATCCTGCAAACTGTAACATTTGCAGATTGAAAATTACCTACATCGTCTTTAAGGAAGTCAAGAAGCAAAAGAAAGATGAAAAATGCATTGTGATACGGACCCAGATAGGTCTTGGGAACTGGGTCAAATAATCAGCAATCCATCTATGACCCAAGACCAAGTTAGACCTGATTTTCAGCTTAGTGGGTAGTGGTAGGGGTGGAGGTAAAATTTACGTAACTGCTGCTGCCAAATCTGAGTTTACGTATTAGTTCTTTAGTTTAGTTTGCATTTGTCTTGTTAATTTGAAATTTGGTGTTACCTTTGTAATCAGGAGATTGGCCATTCTCGAATTTGGCTAGTTTTTGGTGTTACTCATTCGAGTTTTATTACATTCTATTTTCTGATCTTATCACATTGTCTAGAAATCAACCGTGAAGAATCAAGTCAGCTATTTCACTAACTATATACATCATTTAGTAGAATTTACCTGACCATGAACCGTGTTGATCCAGGATCTCCTTGCCTTCCTGCTCTGCCACGAAGCTTTGTAAAGCACAAAAGTATATATAAACTGATCATGGACTTTCAAATTATATATGTAAGAATAAAAATCACATGTCCTGAAAATGTAAACTTGGGTTGACTTACTTGATTATCAATTCTCCGAGACTCGTGCAAAGATGTGCCGATCACGTGGAGCCCACCAAGTCGTTTGACTTCCATTCCCTCATTGAAACAGTGAGCTTCACAGTCTTTTAGCACTGACAAATAAGCAAGTGCAATGCAAGGACCAAGAGGATACATCTCTGACTGTTCCTCTACAAGTCTTTCCAGCTCATCTAAACCCACTGATTGGCTCATCTCAATTGACTCTGAAATTACAGACTTTGCCTTCTCATATGTCCAATTTTTGTTCTCACTTTTGGCCACATATTTAGCTGCATTAATATAAACAGTACCAAGAATATTAACATGTGATATTTATAAGGGGTTCTCAATTGATGAATTGAAGTAAAGGTCAAAGATCACTAACCCATTAGGGCCGTCTTAGCTAGTAAAGCTAAAGATGATGGTCCAATTTTCATTTTAGATAACACCTACAACACCGGAAGATGATAAGGAACTGATTACTAGGGCATAGATGATATGATCAAATTACCTCTTGCGACTTTGACTCTTCCAAGTGGATATATGGAGTATCACGACTCATATGTGAAAGTATGCTGTCCTCTATAACGTCTTTTGCAAGCATCTGAAATTACCGTATATCATAAATCACACATTTTAAAAACACATTGTTCGTGACTTGTAAAAAATAACATCCACAAGATATTGAAAAAGCCAACACACCTTTGGATTACCTCCCAATATAATATCCGTACCTCTGCCAGCCATATTTGTAGATATGGTGATGGCATATTTTCGTCCAGCTTGGGCCACAGTTTGAGCCTCTCTGGCAGCATACTGAAAGGAATAACATATGTAAATTCTGAGAACATAAATCGGTTTCCATAAAAGTAAGAAATTAACAGCATTGTTCCTAAAAGAATAAACCTTTGGTCGTGCATTCAGAACATTGTGAGGGATCATGCTTTCCCTTAGCAGAGAAGACAAATATTCTGAATTTTCAACACTACGCCCACAAAAAGAAGCATCTTAAAATGGATAAACAAAAGATATACATAGATGGAGAATGAAATTATGAGATAATATCACTGTAGTACCTAGTGGTTCCAACTAAAACAGGGCGGCCAACTCTGAACATAGTTATAATTTCCATACGGACATATTCCCATTTACCACGAGCGGTCTATGTAATTAAAACAATTTAAAGTACGGTTAATGATTTTCAGAGAGAGGTGTTTTCACAAGAAAAAGAAGGTTCAACGGTCATGAAATTTAATGTCTTACTGCAAAAGCTTGGATGGGTAAATCATTACGAATATTTGGCATATTTGTGGGCACTTCAATAACAGGCGTCTGGAACATTTTCAAGAACTCCTTTTCCTGTAAGAGTGTAAACATGCAAGGAATTATAGCAATAGATTAATATTACTGACAATATGTATTATGTAGATTCATAAAATGTCAATACCTCAGTCTTTGCAGTCCCAGTCATCCCTGAGAGCTTTGGATATAGCTTAAAAAGTGATTGATATGTGATTTGGGCCACTACAACCGAATCTGCCTACAGATTGCAAGAAAATTAAGCTAACAAGAAGAATTATGATGTGGCAAGATACAGATGACAATTGATTAACATCACTATATACCTGAATTTCTAGACCTTCTTTGGCCTCCACAGCCTGATGAATCCCTTCCGACCATCGTCGTTTTTCTTCTACTCTCCCCGTCAACTTCAAATGATTATACGTGTATGTAATTCGTGGGATGTTAAATAGTGGCAAAAGAAAATAAAATATTTAAAATGACAATTAAAAAACGCTAAAAAAATAACTTGGCCCGAACCAGAGAAAACCTTTAAAAATGAGTTAAAACATGAAGAAGTTTTTGTTACCTCGTTTATTATGAGAGCCTTTCCATTTTTAACAATGTATTGGACATCTTGGCGGTAAAACTCCTTCGCTTTCAAAGCATTCATTACAAATCTACAATATTTCAGTGATGAGGGGCTGAAACTGAATGAAAAACTTTATGGTTAGTACACGTAAACAAGAAAAAGAAAGTTACCTAGCCCAAGGGTCATTCTCATCCCATAGATCATGGGTTTCAAGAGCCATCTCAGCTAGGTTAATTCCATCTTCAGTCAAATACACCGAATTATCTTTAAGCTCTATATTGTAATGCTGTGCAGTGAAATAAACAATGAGGCACAATGGATAATAGCCAAAAACAATAATCGAAAAGAAATATCAAAACAAGAAATTAGATTACAAGTCCACGCATGAGAAGCTCAGCTACTTTGGCAGCAACCGGATAACGTGCAGCATCCTTACTAGCCTGAGATAAGATCAAAGATTTAAAAAAAATATATATATATTATGTATGGGCCACAACTTAAAATAAGAAAATATACCTGTCCACTTATCAGCAATGGGTTTCTTCCCTCATCAATTAGCACAGAATCAACTTCATCAACTATTGCAAAATGAAATGGTTTTGGCCTGATAAACATAGTTTTATTAGTCCAAGAGAAACTAAAATCAAATGTGCATTGTGAAAAAGTATGGTAATACCATCTCATAACCAGTTGTCCACTGCTTCCAGCAAGATTGTCTCTCAGATAGTCAAAACCAAGTTCCTATAATCAAATTTACGGTTATCAGAAACTACAAGTGATGGATATTGCAAGACAAAGAATACAGTGGGGCTTACTGAATTATTGGTGTATGTAATATCGCATCTATAATTAGACCTTCTTTCCTCAGCTTTCATCCCTCTCTATATGTGGTAGAACAAAAGCAAATAAGTAAAGAGGAAGTTCTAAGGAATAGTTTATGGATACTATTAAGCATGGGCACATGGTTTAATAATTTACTTGAATAAGACCAACAGAAAGACCTAAAAAGCGATGAACACGACCCATCCACTCAGCATCACGTTGAGCCAGATAATCATTAACAGTAACCACTGCAAATCAATAAATTATGCCAGTCATATAATATATTATAGTTGCATATTTAACGTGCTTACACTGTAATTTTTCTTACAAGTAACAAAAATTTAAATTAGAAGAACAGCCAAATATAATGCACCTACCATGAACACCTTCACCAGTCAAGGCATTAAGATATGCAGCCAAAGTGGAAACCAGTGTTTTTCCCTCTCCAGTTTTCATCTCAGCAATTGACCCGTCATTAAGCACCGCACCACCAATAATCTAGTTCATTAACCAAAATAAGCATCTGATCACATGAATAACCTCATGAACATTATCTAACTAGAATTAAGTTATCAAACTCCAATTAAAACAACCATATACAGAGAGAGTTTGATCACATGAATAAACTCATTGAACTTTATCTAACTATAAAATTAAGTTAACAAACTCCAATTAAAACAACCATATATGGAGAGAGATAGAGAGACCTGCACATCAAAATGACGCATGCCAAGCTTCCTCTTGGCAGCTTCACGAACAACAGCAAATGCCTCTGCATTATAATTATATAAAGTAAATACCTATATGGCTATATCCAATCGGCTATATCCAATCATTATATACAAAAAGAAACAAACTTTAATGCCGTAAAGATGAAAGAAGCTATTTAACAACCAGCTTGAATATCCGCAAGTGTCTCTCCTTTTCCCAAACGCCGGCGGAACTCAGCAGTTTTTGCAGTTAGCTAATTGATCATTTTAAAAAAATTCAGAATCTTGATTACAGAAAAAAAACATAATTCGATGGAAAACAATGAAAACACTCAAACCTGTTCATCAGAGAGCTTCTGAATTCGAGGCTCAAAGGAATTAACGAACTCCACAAGACGGTAATAATCCCGAACAACCCAGTAATTCAAGCTGGTAAAATCCCCCCATGTTTTCGTAACGCGGCCAACATTTTCCTGAAAAATTAAACAGGGGCTTGCTTAAAACATTTCAACAAACAGGTGGTGGGCATGTGGGTATTTAACTAATTTGGATGTACAAAAGAGGGAAAGAGGATAATGTGCTGACTGTACTTTAAGAGATGCTGTAATTGTAGAATTGAAGCGATGGCGTCGTGTACGAAAGGAAATAAGGGGGAAAGAATTGGTGGGTAGATTATGGAGAAAGTTGGGAGTGGAAGAAGAGTGATGAGACTTTGTGTTTATGGTGAAAGAGGGTGGATTCGAGAACGCAGGGGAGAAAGCCGGCATCTTGCAGACCTCTCGACGGCGTTTGGTTCAGGGGAAACTGCGCGCGGTGTTTAACTATAACCTTGTGTCACGGTTTCGTTCTATATCGGCAGCCTTGGGTGAAAGAGAGTTCGTCGGAAAATTTGAAACCTAAAACGGTGATTTGGTAAGGTTTCTTTCACACTAAAATTTCAAGATTAATTTTACATTTAAATTAAAACTAGATTTTCATGATGCTCGATAATAAAGCTGTATACAAAATACTTGTCCTTTTAAAATGTAAGGAAATTACAAATAGATTATGTAATGATATTAAATTACAAATAAAACACTTAAAGTGTCAAACTTGAAACCTACGCGTTATATTACACGACTAGTACTATAGTAGATTAGTAGGGTAAGACAAAAGGAAGAAAAAAAAACTATTATTTCTGATCATTAAACCACTAATTCTTACATGTTTTTGTAAATATAACTTGTGCATATGGCTAAACCAACAATAATAAGAATAAATAAATATCATGTTGTTGTACATATGGGGGCCATATGGCTAAATAAAAAAATAACAAAACATGTTGCACGGTGGTATTGCATATGGCTAAACAAAAAAAAAATTACAAAATATATTGCACCTTGGTATTATTGTGCAAGATAAGACACACACACGAAGAAAAAAAACTGTTTCACCGTAGCAAAACACCTCAACCTTATATAGTTAGTAATATTTTAAGCATGTTTAATAAGAGGAAGGTGAGTGTATAAAGTTCATTATACATACAAAGGGTATGGAAAGATACGGGTCGTCAATCGTTTCATTGTAAGGCTAAGATTATTTGCGTGATAATTCCACAAATTCCTTCATATTTTAGGACTCGTATATTTCTTAATTATGAAAAACATAATCATTCTTGCGTAGTTGCGTAATGCCTCTTTTATACCCTTTGTATGAAAAATTATACCGTCGAAACAAGTGATATTTTCCTCGTTAAGTAGACAACGAACTTGATATTTAGTAAACTTTTTTGGTAATTAAAAACTGAGTTTAAATGTAAAACTAACACTAAGCATACAATTAAAAATAGTTTTAAATCAGAAAAATGATGCGAATGTTTACAAACTATTGATTTCTTTGTCCGAATGAATTATTAGATTTAAACGACGGTCACAAGGCTTTTTATATGAGATCGTTCGGTAATCGTTGAGAACATTTGTGCTTCATGTATTATAATTTATAAGCACCAAAGATTATAAAAAATAAACTTTATAAAACAACAGTTACATATATAGTTTTTTATAAAAATTTCTATGTAAACTAGAGTTGTTTCACATGCAAAAAATGAGTTGTTATTATATATAAAATAAAGAGTCTATCATTCAATACCAAGAAGCATCAAATATAAAATTGTAATCAAACCAAAAAAAATCATCGTGAGATTTCATAAAAATCAAGAAATTTCATTAAAGTAGCATAAATCATCAGTATTTAGAGAACATGATTGGGATAAAATGTTCATCATACTAAAATTTGGTATATGTAGAAGCAAGATGAAGCAATAAGTGGAAAATTTCATTGGCATTAAAGTGGTAAAGTTCCTCACGTCATGACATTTGATATATTGTCAGAAATGGCATGCCAGTTAGCCCGGTTGCTAACACATGATTTTAGTTTCTTAAAATTCTTAATTACTCGATATTTGGATCGACTTATCACCACATTATAGTGTTGATAAGAAACTCTACATGTGTTGCTTTATTATATCTTGAAAAATGATTCATCACGAGACACTACTGATATCAAGTTGAATCCATGAGTTAGCTAATCTACCAGACCAAAATTGTAGATAGGAGGATGAAACGAATCAACACACTTATCCTACTCAAAAGTCGGAATGATTGAAGAACCGAAAGAGAATGGTGCCCACTTTCGCCTAGACGGCATCATTATAGAACAGTTTTGGTGACAGGGTAAGAACCTTTCGTTGCATACACGGTTACACTCCACCAGATTTCTGAATTACATATATGTTGAAAGTTGAAACCGAATTCAGATTCTCGACCAAATTGGTGGTTCTATGAACCAGTTAAAGGACATACAATTGATGCTCAAAAATTGTTACTTATGCCTTTGACAAAAGATTTTGAAGTGAAACTAAAGAATCATGATTCCGTATGCTATTAGAACGGCTCATTTTTGGACCTATGAAGTATAAACTCTCACAAATGAGAAAGAAGGAAAAGCATAAGAAAAAAGTATGAACGATTACACATATAAATACCAGCCTAAAGATCCAAGTTTCTCAAACGTTTTAAGTGCAAATTTTAAGTGCAAATATCCTAGCAACACATTAGCAATGAGCAAGTTTAACAAAGGTTAACATGTTTGACTGATATATCATTCTAATTATAACAAGTGAGTTCTCCGGTCGGGTGTTGCGGTGGCAATACCATGGGCATACAAAACAGTAAATAAATGGACTTAAACACGACATGGTCTTAAACAAAATCTAAACTCTAAACCCAAAAATAAAGGTAAAACTAATGAAAATAAATAATTAAACATGAAACACACAAAAAAAAGGCTCTTGCAGGGGTGGGTACAACTTGGGTGGGTGTGCAGAAAGAACCTGAAAGGAAAAGGTATGAACCACCATGCTAGACGCAATGTTTTCAGGTTGAGTCAAATCCGTTTTAGTATTCCCGAAAGGCAATATTCCTTAGCCTGTAGTCTTTTAATATTTAGTATTTCCAAAAGAACAAACTTATAGCTTGTATAATGTATCTTTTAGCTGTTTCCTTGTTTATGACATGAGGACCTTAATAAGCACTTATGAAAATTGAATTTTTTTTCAATAACTTAGAGCTGCTAGATGTGGGTGATAACATATTGTGTAACACTACTAAAGCAAAGGACCAATGGTTGGATAACAGGTTTACCAGGTAAAAAGATTAACATCCAGAATTAAAACTCTTGCCATACAAGATTTTCAAGTCATCACAGGCGAGTGCCTCCTACGAATTATTCAAATATAACAAAAGAAGCAATACGAAAGCAGAAATCCTTACGAAGCTTGAAGCCAAAATTCAAAACAGCAGTGTCTTACTGGATAATTAGATTGAACAAAAGCAGTTCTTTTGTCATCTGATTTTACCACCATCTGAAATGAGCATAACTCCTGTTGGTTGAAGCAAGTCCATGAAGAACCTCCCTTTTCTTGCGCGCAGTTCCCCTTTTCCTATAAGCATCCATAATCTCAGCAAACAAACATTCCTCCAATCTTGAGCTGTGATTGGTGCGTCTTTTGGCAGCCGCATCAAGGACCCAACGAACAGCTAGGGTTTGTTGACGATCTCTGTCCACAACCCCAGGAACATCATAAATATTACCAGCAATCCTTACTTTTGCTACTTCACATATCGGTTTCACATTCTCCAAAGCATCAGATATAAGCTGGATCCCATCGCGATCAGTTCGAGCTAGGCGGTGAAGCGTTTCGTGGAAAATAGCACGAACTCTAGTCTTTTTACCTTGCCTCATGCGAAAATTGACCAGCTTGTGGATCAACTGTTTCTTCTCACCATCTAATCCCCCCATATAGTTGATAATTTCTGAGCCAGTGTAAACTGTTTTCGACTGACTGCCTGTTGAATATTGTTGCAACAGAATTGGTGTGAAAGGCGAACATGAACCTTGAAGCTCTCTTACAATACCACTCCACTGCCTAACTGCAGCAACTCGAATCATCTTTCCTAAACTAATCTGCGCGATTTATTGTATATGATTATGAGATTCGACTTTCGAGAACCTGTAATCAGGAAAACCCGAAATAAAACAGATTGATACGCCATATGAGTTTACGAAGAAAATTGGTACCTAATAGCATCAAACCGAAAGATCTGGAATCTAGATACAGTACTTGAAATATTAATATGCAAATTAAATATAGAACGGAAATGAAGAACGGAAATGAAGAACAGATTTGACCTTTTGGTTGATGGAGAATATACATATATACGCAAAGACGAACAAATGAAGATGTGCACAGATTGACGCATATCAAAGACAAACATTGACTAATTTTCCTCCATTTGAAAGTTAGAATCGATGAAATACATACCTGATTTGATCCAGAACTTGAAATGTAGGGCAATCGGAAGTCGGAACCCTAGAACTAGAAGTGAGAGGAAATAGGGAGAGGAGAAAGGGTAGCATCGTCTTTTCATAAGGCCGCCACACTCACAAACCATTGGCAATGGGTCGGTTCGGGTAATCGCAATCTTTTATTCGATGTTTTAAAATCTGATTTGAATCGGCAGGTTTGACCGGTTAAAAAAATGATCGGATGTTAAGTCGGTTTGTGTGTGTTCGATTTAATTTAATTATGGGTTAATTCTTGACTCAACGATTTTTATGATTCAACCGGCCAAAACCCGAAACCGGGCCGCTAATCGAATCGGTTTTTAAAACTTAAGCCACGCATTCATGTCAAATGATAAAAAACCTAATGTATATAACACTACAATGTAGTTTGTTTTGGATAAATATAGTTTAATTAAAAATTATATTTATATATTTTTGGATAATTGTAATTTTTTAGAGCTTTATTCAAGTTAATTTTTTTGACATTTGTCGTGTTTGAAATTTTATTAAGTATATATTATAAATTTAAAGGTTTGGATAATTAAGCCGATTCAACCTTCTCGGTCAACAAGTTGAACTTTTTTTTTACACAAGTCCGGTCAAGTTTAAAAATCTGGTTTTAATAGATTTACTTGTATTTGATTATAAAGGAAAATTGGATTTTAATAATCCAAGTTATTACCAATTGGCCAATATTAATCCCAGTTTTAAAATTGGCCTACATTAATCCCAATTATTAAGGTGTTGGATTTCATTGGACCTCCGTTAAGTTTTCCTTAACTCCGTTAGTTTTTTGCTGACGTGGCAGCCACGTGGCTTTTATTAATCAGTGCCACGTCAGCAAAAAATTAACGGAGTTAAAGAAAACTTAACGGGGGTCCAATGAAATCCAACACCTTAATAATTGGGATTAATGTAGGCCAATTTTAAAACTGGGATTAATATTGGCCAATTGGTAATAACTTGGATTATTAAAATCCAATTTTCCGATTATAAAAGTGTGTTTGATACCCCGTTCATTATCTGTTAGGTATTTATTGAGTAATTATTTATCGGGTATTGGCTTTATCTGTTATAGAAAACGTCAAGCATAATTAACCAGTTATATTTTGTATACAACTATTGGAAAAATATTGGTATTTTCTAGATATTGTACAAACAACTTTTTTTTTAGAATATTGCAAAAACCGCGATTTTAAAAGTACAGCATTTACTTTATAAGAATTAGTTAATTTATTTAATAAAATAGCAAAAGTTACGGTTCTAAAACCGCAATATTTAACCACCTATCAAATGTTGTGATTCTAGAATCGCAGTTTTTGCCCAAATTAACTGCACCATTAGACCATTTTATGTACTAGTGTTTAATAAAGCAAATGCAAACTTTTTTTTTACGAGAATTCTATAGAAAATTAGTTTTTACTGATAAATTGATATGTCATATTCTTTCGAATAAAAACATAAATACCAATTAATGAGGTAGGTCTTTATAATGAAATGCCGGTTGTTGAACCCTAACGGCGTTAGTCCCTTGCTGACATGGCATATGTTGAGGGGTTGTTTTTGTAATTTTTTTAAATGGAGGAGCTTATTTGAAATTTCTATAAAATAATTTTGAAAAAGAAAAAAAAAAGAAAACACAACACTCTCATTCCCCTTCCCCGACCAAACTCCGACGACCCCTTCCTCCTTCGATTTTTCTGCCCGTGACCACTATGGCACCAAAACTCGTTGTGAAATCGTCTTTTTCGAGAATCTCTACGGCGGCACGGCGACTCCCACTAATGTTCGTGCTTCCGATCGTCACAATGTTTACACCTGTCGAAATCTACGGCGGCGACGACGACTCCCACTCCCAGGGGCCATTGCTGGTTAAGATCTACGTGAACGGTGGTTGCGGCGGCAGACTGGCCTGAATGTGGTTAGCGAGAGACCGTCGTCACCAAACATAATCATATTTGTAATGAAATAAAAGGTGGTGGTGGTGGTGTACCTGGAAAGCTCTGGCGATGGTAGTGGTGTTCATCGGGAAAAAAAAAAAACTGCAAGAGGTGGGAGGGAGTCGACTGTAACAACGCTAATTATTTTTACTATTTCTTTAACGAATATTTAACTTGAAAAGTGGTCCCAGAAAATTTCGTGGTAAATTGTTCGTTTATACGGTAACATCTTGCATCTTTATCCGCATACGTAATAGATAGAGTGTCAAATACAAGTGCGTCATTAAGTTCATCAAAACATTAGCAACCAAGTGTGTGCTAAATACGAGTTAATACTAGTTCAATTATTTTCAAAAGATGGCTACGACAAGCCATGATCATCAAAAGAGGTGGCAACTTGCGTGTTCGGTTCGTCTCGAGCTCGGGGGATCCGTATCTACATGGTAGCTTTACCTGCGTGCAATTACACCACATTAGTATAAAACGTTAATGCAAGTTGGAATGACAATTAGGCATTAAAACGGAGGCAAAGTTTCAAAATTTAGGCAGCTCCACCGTAAGCTACGCTGGCCACCGTAGCTTACGGTGGCTTCAGCTAGCCTACGGTGGCTTGATGCTGGCCTACGGTGGGTGCCAAGGCTGCAGGCCACCGTAGCTTACGGTGGCCACCGTAAGCTACGGTGGTACCTGTGGTTTTGGTACCCCCTCTTGGTTCTTTTTCCACTTAATCACCCGAATTCGATTTCCACCAATTCATAAGTTACCAACACATGGTTTAAGCTCCAAAAAACTTGCTAGACTCTAAAATTTAAACATGGACCAATTACCCATCGTTACCTTGCCTTTACCTTACCCGGTTGACCCGTTAAGGGCCAACCCATGCCACAACTCGTCCAAGATTACAAATGAACCCAACCTTGTACATTCACTAGTGGCATGTTCACAATATATCAGATTACTTCATGACTCCTACCTTTAATAACATATGAATTTCGATGATCCCTAAGGAGCATTCCAAATACAACGTATCCATGTCACCTATGTAGGAATTCTAGAATACTAATTAGAATTGGACATCTTACATATGTGTATAACCATCCTTGCCATACACCAAGGACCCAATTAGCCCTTGAGGTATCTTCGGACCAATTATCCGAGAGCTAAAGCATGCGGAGTGTAGGCAAATCAACCCAATTTGGTTGACTAAGCCACTTCCCCTTTTCCCCTATGAGAGAATCCATTTATTCCCTCATGAGGTGAAGACTTATTCTTTTCTACCCACTATGGTCCATAACCAAATGTAAGGTGTTTACAATTATTACTTACTAGTGTAACGAACAAGATGTACGTTACCTCGATTGCTTGAAGATCCACTACCGTTAGCGTGTGCTTGGTTACTCCCTTCGAAGCCTTGATTGCCTATATTATCAATAGCTCATCAAGACCATAGCCATAACAAGAATTTTACAACCATGGCATGAATTGTAAGATATCACCCAATCATAGTGTCATCAATAATTTCACAAATCTATCATCAAGTAAGACCTCAATTAACACCAAGTTCACCATTCGAGCATACTTACCAACATTTCATAATTTTTACTATTATACAACTCGTTTTATCACGGGATCATTGTCACATGCCTTCTATGATTTCCTAGCCACAATTCATGGAAATTTACTCAATTATAGTTTAAGGATCTTCACACAAGCATTTCATCAAACACATGGTAGGCATTGTCTATGTTATTAGTCCTAACTTGGTTTTCATGTTTGCTAATCACCATCTCACCTCTATTAAGTGAGATTCAAGTCCAATACACGTATTAACACACAATGTTCACAGGAAATTCACATATACACACAATTTAGCTCATTGTCTATGAACCCCCAATTGGGTTTTTCGCAATTCATGGGCTAGTCACCAAGTTGGGAGGCTAGCCCTCCTAATACACTATCTACATGTGTACAAGCATCACAAATTCAGCATATAGCAAACAGAACCCATCAATTTCGTGATTCACACAAGGATTCACGAGTTCCTACACATGCATCTAAGTAGGAGTTTCACTTACTTGATCAATTAGATGGTAGGATTCAAGGATTTCTCTTCCTAATCCACACACATGCACAGAAATCGCAAGTAACAAGAGGAGGAGCCAGAATTTCGAGATTTAGAGGTGGAGAGGAGGCTGGGTTCGATCAACAGGAGGAGATGTCGATCTCCTCTTGTTTCCAGCCCTTTTTCTCTAACCTAGTTTGCACAAATTGCACTTTAGTCCCTCCACTTCTAATTCTTTTATAATATTAACCTAATGTGACAATTTCACATTTAGTCCCCACATTATAACTTATTTATGTAAGGTTCTAGCAAGTATAGGTTTCTATTAAACCCCACGTTAAGTTTACACAAGGTTTAACGGAAATTCAAATTTACGGAATTCGGGTTGTTACAACTCCACCCCCCTTAAAGGGGGTTTCGTCCCCGAAACGAAATCACGTACCGAATAAGTGAGGATAGTAGCGTTGCATTTCTTCCTCGGATTCCCAAGTTAGATCCGATCCTTTCCTATGCTCCCATTGAACCTTCACTTGGTTTACTTCTTTGTTTCTCAGCCGCTTAACCTTACGATCAAGGATCGCAATAGGCCTCTCGACATAGTTAAGCTTATCATCAATCACTAAATCATCGAGTGGCACATAGGCGCTCTCGTCGGCAAGACACTTCCTCAAATAGGACACGTGGAACGTATTGTGGATGCCGCTTAGCTCCTCTGGCAATTCCAGTTGATAAGCCACCTTGCCCACACGCGCAAGGATTTTGAAAGGTCCAATGAATCGAGGACTTAGCTTGCCTCGCTTCCTGAAACGAATCACACCTTTCCACGGGGAGACCTTTAACATGACATAGTCTCCCTCTTGGAACTCTATTGGTCTCCTTCTCTTATCCGCATAAGATTTTTGTCTATCTTGAGCGGCTTTTAATCGTGCCCTCACGATGTCGATCTTGGCCGACGTTTCCCGAACCACCTCGCGGCTACTTAGCTCGCGTTGGCCCACTTCACCCCAACATACGGGTGTTCGGCACCTTCTACCATACAACATCTCGAACGGAGGCATCCCAATACTCGAGTGATAGCTATTATTGTAGGCGAATTCTACAAGTGGCAAGTGTCGGTCCCAATTTCCCCCGAAATCAATAACACATGCCCGAAGCATGTCTTCCAACGTTTGGATGGTCCTCTCGCTTTGGCCGTCGGTTTGGGGGTGATATGCTGTGCTGAGGTGCAATCTAGAACCCATTTCCTCCTGGAATCCTTGCCAAAATTCCGATGTGAACCGGGTGTCCCGGTCCGATACTATGGAGACCGGTACCCCGTGGCGAGACACAATTTCGTCAATGTAAATATCAGCCAATTTCTCCGATGAGGACTTCTCCCGAATGGGGAGGAAGTGTGCACTTTTGGTCAGCCGGTCCACAATCACCCAAATAGCGTCGTGGTTCCTGGACGTTCTTGGCAACTTAGTTACCAAGTCCATAGTCACATGTTCCCATTTCCACACGGGGATTTCCAAGGGTTGCAACTTCCCGTATGGTCTTTGATGCTCAGCCTTGACTTGTAGACAAGTTAAGCATCTCTCGACGTACTTGACTATGTCGCGTTTCATCCCGGGCCACCAATAATTGGCCTTTAAATCGTTATACATCTTTGTTGCCCCCGGGTGTACTGTGTACCGAGACTTATGGGCCTCGTCTAATAACATATTCCTCACATCACATGAGTTGGGAACCCAAACTCGCCCAAAGCGGGTCTTTATTCCACTTTCTTCATCTACTAGATCTTTTACTTGACCCACAATCCGCTCCTTTTTCAAGTTTTCTTCTTTGACTGCTTCAATTTGGGCCTCCTTGATCCGTGCTATCAAGTTAGAGGTCACCACAAGTTGCATAGATCTCACTCTAATGGGCACATAGTCCCCTTTTCGACTTAGGGCATCGGCTACCACATTGGCCTTGCCCGGGTGATAGTGAATCTCGCAGTCATAGTCCTTGATCGTCTCAAGCCATCTTCGTTGCCTCATGTTCAAGTCCTTTTGGTCGAAGAAGTACTTGAGACTTTTGTGATCGGTGAAGATTGTGCATTTGGCCCCATACAAATAATGTCGCCAAATCTTCAAGGCAAATACTACCGCCGCCAACTCTAGGTCATGCGTAGGGTAGTTTTGCTCGTGCACCTTTAGTTGCCGAGATGCATACGCGATCACCTTGCCTCGTTGCATCAATACACATCCGAGGCCAACTTGCGACGCGTCCGAGTAAACCACCATGTCCTCGTTGCCCTCGGGCAGAGTTAAAACCGGGGCTTGAGTAAGCTTTTGTTTGAGGCTTCGAAATGCCTCCTCTTGCTCGGTACCCCATACAAACTTAGTTTCTTTCTTAGTCAGCTTCGTTAAGGGTAAAGCTATTTTTGAGAAATCTTGGATAAATCTCCGGTAGTAGCCTGCTAGCCCGAGGAAACTCCTAACCTCGGTGGGAGTCTTAGGAGCCCCCCATAAGGTTACCGCTTCAACTTTAGCCGGGTCCACCTTAATCCCCTCGGAACCAATTACATGGCCCAAAAATTGCACTTCTCTTAGCCAAAATGCACATTTAGAGAACTTGGCATACAATTTCTCAACCCTTAGTCTTTCCAGTATCTCTCGTAAATGCTTGGCATGATCGGCCTCGCTCCGAGAGTAGATCAAAATATCGTCAATGAAGACTATCACTGATTTGTCTAGCATGGGTTTGCACACACGGTTCATTAAATCCATGAAGGCCGCCGGTGCATTCGTCAACCCAAAGGACATCACACAGAATTCGTAATGCCCATAGCGAGTTCTAAAGGCAGTCTTGGGGATGTCCTCTTCTTTCACCTTCAATTGATGGTACCCTGACCGCAAGTCGATCTTGGAGAACCATTTGGCCCCTTGTAATTGATCGAATAGATCGTCAATTCGGGGCAAGGGATATCGATTTTTCACCGTGAGTTTGTTTAACTCCCGATAATCGATGCACATCCGCATACTCCCATCTTTCTTCTTTACAAATAGAACCGGGGCTCCCCATGGTGAGATACTCGGCCTAATAAACCCCTTATCCAGCAACTCTTGGATTTGGGTATTAAGTTCTTGCAACTCTGGGGGCGCTAACCGATATGGTGCCCGTGCTACCGGCTTGGCATTCGGAAGTAGGTCAATTCTGAATTCCACATCTCTATCCGGAGGCATACCCGGCAAGTCTTCCGGGAACACATCTTTGAATTCTTGGACTACCGGTAACTCATCTATTACCGGTCCTTGTGCTCTCGTGTCGGTCACCGTAGCTAAAAAGGCTTGGCATCCCTTTTTTATATACTTCCTCGCTTTGTGCATAGAGCATATTAGGGGAGTTCCGCTTTTGTCACCCAGTATGGTGACTTTGCCCCCCTCGGGTGACGTGAGTTCAATTGTCTTGTGATCACATATCACTCTCGCATGGTGGCGGGATAGCCAATCCATTCCTACCACCACCTTGAACTCTCTCATAGCCATGGGGATGAGGTCAATGGAGTATTCCTCCCCGTTGATGGTGATCGTGCATCCCCGACATACATCATAAACAAGTATAGATTTATCGTTAGCAACTTCTACTTCTAAAGGTACATGCAATTTTTCAATCACAAATGAAGGGTGCTTAACAAAATCAATTGAGACAAATGACCTATTAGCACCCGTATCAAATAATACACGCGCAGGCAACGAATTAATCGGAAAAGTACCTGACACGACGTTGGGGTCAATCTTGGCCTCATCGGCCGTTAGCTGGAATGCCCTTCCGGTGGCCCGCGGAATTTCAGTTTTTCCCCCAGTCCTTGACCCTTCACCCATCAATTTTGGGCAGTTCGGCTTCTTATGACCCGTCTGATAGCAGTTGAAGCATCTAACTACTTCAGAGGGGCAATTGGAGACAAGGTGGCCCTTTTTGCCACAATTCAAACATGGTCGATCTTTGAAGAGGCACTCACCCGGATGCCCCCTCCCACAAATCTTGCATTTGGAGTTTCCCCCCTTGAACTCTTTCTTTTTGGGAGATTCCCCCGTTCTCTGCTTCTTTGGAGGGTTTGACTGTGCCTCATTAGGCCCTCTCCTTTCACGGGTTTCTTCCCTTCGGGTGATATCAAGTTCCCGAGCCCTCGCAGCGTTAATCATTTCTTCCACCGTATTGAAGCTCGTTAGAGGCACGAAGTCCTTAATCTTGGGCTTTAGCATGTTCCTATAGAAGAACATCCTTGCCCCTTCGGTAGGCAACACATCTGCACAAAACCTGACCCGATCAAGGTAGATCCCCGTGATTTGATCTACCGTTTGGTCTTCGGTCTGCTCCAATTTGAGAAACTCCTGCTTGAGTTTGTTCACCATTGCCTTCGGGCAATGATGTTCAGTAAAGATTTCTTTGAATTCGGGCCACGTTAATGCATTAATTGCAACGTCCCCTTTTTCTTGGGCCTTTGCATCCCACCAATCTTTCGCCCGGTCCCGAAGTAGACCCGTGGCATAACTCACTTGATCATCTTCTTCACAATGGGTCCGGCGAAACACACCCTCCACATTGGTGATCCACCGATGGCAAGCAATAGGATCCACCTCACCCGAATAGTGAGGGGGTTTGCAAGCCATGAACTTGTTAAAAGAACAACGTTTCTTTGTCTTTTCGGGCTCCCCTCGATTTAGGAGAACCCCCTTTAGCTCATCAAACTTTTCATTCATGGTCTTAAGAAGATCCTCTTGGATCTTGTGCACGTATTCCGGGAGGGCGGCATCAATAGCCCTCCCGACTTCTTCAGCAATTCGGGCGTTAAGGGCCTCGTCTCTCTGCTCTTGGGTCAAGCCGTCCCCAACTTGGTTCGTCATGACACTACAGAGTTTAATTCAACCAGTTAGTTCATGTATCAATTCCCCTTGCCTAGAGCAGGGTTGTTATGGGCTCCCCTTGGCCATTTCCAAGGGTGTCACACATAAGGTTACGGGTTTATAGCAATTCCCATAACCCATTTTAAACTATTCATGCGTCTCCCGCATCTTCGGTTCCGGTGCAACTCACCATCCCCGTACACGCTCTGAAATTACCAAGTGGTGCATCAATTATGCACCCTTAGTTACTTTCCATAGCACACACTAGAATTATAATCACACATCATTTAGAAATTCAACACATACCCGGATCTCCGCGGAAGCTCGAACCGAACACTTGGCCATTATCTCGAGCACGGGTTTGAGTTCAAGAGTCAAATTACACTTGAATCCCTCAAACCTCGGCTCTGATACCAACTTGTAACAACGCTAATTATTTTTACTATTTCTTTAACGAATATTTAACTTGAAAAGTGGTCCCAGAAAATTTCGTGGTAAATTGTTCGTTTATACGGTAACATCTTGCATCTTTATCCGCATACGTAATAGATAGAGTGTCAAATACAAGTGCGTCATTAAGTTCATCAAAACATTAGCAACCAAGTGTGTGCTAAATACGAGTTAATACTAGTTCAATTATTTTCAAAAGATGGCTACGACAAGCCATGATCATCAAAAGAGGTGGCAACTTGCGTGTTCGGTTCGTCTCGAGCTCGGGGGATCCGTATCTACATGGTAGCTTTACCTGCGTGCAATTACACCACATTAGTATAAAACGTTAATGCAAGTTGGAATGACAATTAGGCATTAAAACGGAGGCAAAGTTTCAAAATTTAGGCAGCTCCACCGTAAGCTACGCTGGCCACCGTAGCTTACGGTGGCTTCAGCTAGCCTACGGTGGCTTGATGCTGGCCTACGGTGGGTGCCAAGGCTGCAGGCCACCGTAGCTTACGGTGGCCACCGTAAGCTACGGTGGTACCTGTGGTTTTGGTACCCCCTCTTGGTTCTTTTTCCACTTAATCACCCGGATTCGATTTCCACCAATTCATAAGTTACCAACACATGGTTTAAGCTCCAAAAAACTTGCTAGACTCTAAAATTTAAACATGGACCAATTACCCATCGTTACCTTGCCTTTACCTTACCCGGTTGACCCGTTAAGGGCCAACCCATGCCACAACTCGTCCAAGATTACAAATGAACCCAACCTTGTACATTCACTAGTGGCATGTTCACAATATATCAGATTACTTCATGACTCCTACCTTTAATAACATATGAATTTCGATGATCCCTAAGGAGCATTCCAAATACAACGTATCCATGTCACCTATGTAGGAATTCTAGAATACTAATTAGAATTGGACATCTTACATATGTGTATAACCATCCTTGCCATACACCAAGGACCCAATTAGCCCTTGAGGTATCTTCGGACCAATTATCCGAGAGCTAAAGCATGCGGAGTGTAGGCAAATCAACCCAATTTGGTTGACTAAGCCACTTCCCCTTTTCCCCTATGAGAGAATCCATTTATTCCCTCATGAGGTGAAGACTTATTCTTTTCTACCCACTATGGTCCATAACCAAATGTAAGGTGTTTACAATTATTACTTACTAGTGTAACGAACAAGATGTACGTTACCTCGATTGCTTGAAGATCCACTACCGTTAGCGTGTGCTTGGTTACTCCCTTCGAAGCCTTGATTGCCTATATTATCAATAGCTCATCAAGACCATAGCCATAACAAGAATTTTACAACCATGGCATGAATTGTAAGATATCACCCAATCATAGTGTCATCAATAATTTCACAAATCTATCATCAAGTAAGACCTCAATTAACACCAAGTTCACCATTCGAGCATACTTACCAACATTTCATAATTTTTACTATTATACAACTCGTTTTATCACGGGATCATTGTCACATGCCTTCTATGATTTCCTAGCCACAATTCATGGAAATTTACTCAATTATAGTTTAAGGATCTTCACACAAGCATTTCATCAAACACATGGTAGGCATTGTCTATGTTATTAGTCCTAACTTGGTTTTCATGTTTGCTAATCACCATCTCACCTCTATTAAGTGAGATTCAAGTCCAATACACGTATTAACACACAATGTTCACAGGAAATTCACATATACACACAATTTAGCTCATTGTCTATGAACCCCCAATTGGGTTTTTCGCAATTCATGGGCTAGTCACCAAGTTGGGAGGCTAGCCCTCCTAATACACTATCTACATGTGTACAAGCATCACAAATTCAGCATATAGCAAACAGAACCCATCAATTTCGTGATTCACACAAGGATTCACGAGTTCCTACACATGCATCTAAGTAGGAGTTTCACTTACTTGATCAATTAGATGGTAGGATTCAAGGATTTCTCTTCCTAATCCACACACATGCACAGAAATCGCAAGTAACAAGAGGAGGAGCCAGAATTTCGAGATTTAGAGGTGGAGAGGAGGCTGGGTTCGATCAACAGGAGGAGATGTCGATCTCCTCTTGTTTCCAGCCCTTTTTCTCTAACCTAGTTTGCACAAATTGCACTTTAGTCCCTCCACTTCTAATTCTTTTATAATATTAACCTAATGTGACAATTTCACATTTAGTCCCCACATTATAACTTATTTATGTAAGGTTCTAGCAAGTATAGGTTTCTATTAAACCCCACGTTAAGTTTACACAAGGTTTAACGGAAATTCAAATTTACGGAATTCGGGTTGTTACATCGACTGTGAGGGATGGGTTTTTAATTAAGTTTTTTAGGTGATTAAGTTATTAAAATTACATCAACAATCCCTCAACTTTAGTTACTTAGTTAAAAAACACATTGAATGCCACCTTAGCAAACCACTAACAATGTTAGGGTTCAACTAACAACATTTAATTATAAACATCTACCTCATTAATTGGTATTATTCATAGCAATTTTTAATACTCATATTATTATCTGTCAATATCAATGACATAAACTTGTATTATTAAAATCCAATTTTTTTTTATGACATAATTAGCAAAGATAGGTTAAAATATGTTATTACTCGATCTCTGGTGATGTGTAGTACAAATTCTTTATTTGTGAAAATATATTGATTTATTGGACCGGCAATGTGACAATTGTCAGATATTCTAATTTTCTTTCTATCGAATTTTCACACAATTTGAAAGGGATTTAAAGTTTTGCACATGAACGGATATGGAATTAGTTCCGATTTAATATGTAATTCATTTTTTCTACCAAACATAAAATTGAAATTTACATTCTAGTTTTAATTCCAGCAAATTTTATAAAGCAAACAATTTAACATATGAATTCAGATTTTAATCCTAGTAAAATTGTGTTTGCCAAAGGCACCCTACGGCTTCTTTTTAACAAAGAGAAAGTTAGATATAACAAGTTAACAACAAATTTGATTAAAAAGAAAAATTCTTTCAATTTCTTATAAACCTTATTTAAAATGAGTAAATTTGAATTAATAAACCATTTTTCACATGTTTACTAACATACCTAAAATCTCATTATGCATTATGAATGCAAGTTAATGAATAAGAAACTCTCCTAAACAATTTCAATTACTCCAAACACTCTTTATATAGCAAATACAAATGCTTTCTTTTACGGTAATTCTAAATTTGGCATTTGAGATTAGTGGAGCATTAGCTTTTTTTGTCCTTTTTTTCTTTTCCAAATTCAACTTGCCACAAAAATGCTTTAAATACATTATATTCGTAAAAAAGAAAAATTATGGTTATTAAGATGTTAATCTCATAAACAAAAAGACTAGGGGTTTAAATACTGTAAAATCCATATATGATATATTTTACTTAGAAAATATAGTAATTATTAAACTCATAACTCAAAGACATAAAGTGCAAGTTAATAAGGCGGAAGAACCGGCTTTGTAATTCAGACACACAGAGATATCGTGTACATAAAGACTATACACAAATATATATATTTTATACAAAGATACGTCGCGCCAACAGATTAAACTCATAACTCAAACACATAAAGTGAAAAGTTAATAAGGTGGGAGAACCGGCTTTGTAATTCAGACACAGAGAAATTGTGTACATCAAGACTAGGCACACAGTTATATTCTGTAGAGAGATACGTCGCGCCAGCAGATTAAACTCATAAATCAAAGACATAAAGTGAAAGTTAATCAGGCGGAAGAATCGGCTTTGTAATTCAGAGACGCATAGATACCGTGTACATAAAGACCGAATACACAAATATATTCTATATTATGTATAGAGATACACCACGCCAAAAGATTAATCTCATAACTCAAAGACATAAAGTGAGTTAATAAGGCGTAAGAACCGGCGTTAATAAGGCGTAAGAACCGGCTTTGTAATTCATACACACATAGATACCGTGTACGTATATATTCTGTATAGTGATATGTTGCGCCAACGGATTTGTTGCGCACACAGAAATAACAAGACAACTGTCATACCTCGTGAAAGTGGGCCACATCACCATAAAAGATGAATGTCACGTTTCTCATGCCCCCTCTAACGCCACTCATACGAGTCCTCCTTCGCCTATAAGTAGTAACTCGTTGAAGAAGAGTCGAAATCATTCGAAACAAGTAGTATCTACAAGTCACATCCTCTTTTCATATTCCATTATACTCTACTCTCACCATCTATAGCTCTAAATCCCCATGTGATTTGTGACTTCCAGATAGAAAACCACAAATAAGAGAAGTTGCGTACATTTGTATAAATGCAGTGAGAGAAGTAGCAGATTTGGGTAAAAGTTTCTATTTTGTTCTTCAATTTAATGTCTTTTCATGTTAGTTAGTTAATTAATTAACTATACATTTCTAGTACCTTAATTAGTCAATTGATTATATATATGTTATAAACGGGCTCAATTTCATTTGAAATCTTGTAGGTGATTAAAGAATAAGCAGCAAGATTTTGTTCCAAAAAAATCAAGAAAACATGTCTTTGGTTTCCAACAACTATACCCAAGAATCCAACGGGTCGGGTTTTGCAACTGAGGATTTGATAGAGGCTCTAACGTCTCAGCTACAAAAGATGCCGTTGGTTTCAAAGGAGGACGTCGATGATCTCGAACTCAAACTCGCGTATAACGGGTCTCCATACTCCCCGTCCGATCATATCGATGATCCATCGGATATCCGACTTGATTTGGATACAAATTCGCTGATCCACGCCATCGGTCGGGAGAACTCTATCAAGGTTCTTATGCGTTGCCCCCGTTATAGCTATGCGTATGTTGCATCGCTAAACGGGAGCTTTCGTGATCTCATCAAGAGCGGCGAGATCTATGAAGTAAGAAGCAAGAATCAAGTGATCGAACATTGGGTTTACTTTTCTTGCCATATGCTGAAATGGGAAGCTTTTGATCCGGTTAACAAGAAGTGGATGAATCTACCGATGATAAACGGCGATGCGTGCTTCGAGTATTCGGATAAAGAGTCGATGGCGGTTGGGACCGAGCTTTTGGTTCTAGGAAAGGATGTGTCGGGCCAGGCTGTGTACAAGTACAATTTGTTAACGAATTCGTGGACGGAAGAGCGCACGATGAACAAGCCAAGATGCCTGTTTGGATCTGCGAGCCTTGGGAAGATTGCGATCTTCGCAGGCGGGGTTGATGGAAATGGAAAGGTCGTGGATACGGTTGAGAGTTATGATGGTGAGACGGGAGCTTGGGAGACGCTTCCTAGCCTGCTTAAGCCGAGAAAAATGAGCTCGGGCGTGTTTATGGATGGAAGGTTTTATGTGATTGGTGGGTGTGGTGGGAGCGATATGAAGCAGTTGTCATGTGGGGAAGAGTATGATCCGATAGCGAAGAAGTGGAAAGTGATTCCTAACATGTCGCCAGGCGGTGGAGTTGGATCAATGGCTCCACCGCTCCTTGCGGTGGTTGATAATGAGTTATATGTCGCGGATTGTGTAGCAATGGAGGTGAAGAAGTATGATAAGAAACTTAAAGTGTGGGAGAGCATAGGCGAGTTGCCAAAAAGGGCGGACCATATGGATGGGTGGGGAATTGCCTTTCGAGGATGTGGGGACCGTGTGATCATAGTTGGCGGTCCTCGAGGATATGGGGAACCTTATGTTGAAATATTTTCATGGGTCCCTAAAGCGGGGCCGCTAAAGTGGACCATGATTGGTCGGAAGAAGTCTGATAACTTTGTCTATAATTGTGCTATCATGGGTTGTTGAAGTTGAGATTTTAAGGTTGATATCGGGTATTTCAGAGTTTAAATAAAGATGAATTGTAACCTGTAAATTACAATTGTCGAATTACCTTTATGAAGAGTGTATTTATCTAAATTAAATATGTTTTCGTTTATAATCATATGTCTGGAATTTAAGATTAAAAATTTACACATAATTTTGTCTAGTTTCTTATTGGGGTAAATTTAGAGAATATTAATCAAATTTTTTAGTTGTTCATTAAAGTCACTTAAACTTTCTTTTTTTTCTCAATAAAATCTCTGAACTTTTATTGAATGTTCTAATTAGATACCTATTAACTTAAAATATGAGGTAATTGTAATGGGAAAATTACTAAATCATAAACAAGTCCTAGAATTATTTAATTTAAATCAAACTGAAAAAAAATAATCAATCAATATTAATCAATATTTATATATCTTTATTTGGCTAACTTAATTTTATAAAAGTTTTTTTTAAATAGATACCTGATTGGAACACCTAATGAAAATTGAGCGACTTTAGGGAGACAACAAAAGTTTAAGTGACTTTAGTGGAACAATCGACAAATTTGGTCAGTTTTATAATAAATTTGAGTCTAACACTAACATTCATTATTATTTATCATAAATGACTGAAGCACTACACTTGATATTAAGTTTTCATAAAATAAAAAATATACTGTTTTATGAACCTAATAAGTTATCTATGTAATTTACTACAATTACAATACGTAATAAGTATAAACAATTAAACCCCCACCCTCTAAAGCACCCACTTGTGAAAGTCGACAACTGTCGTCACGTCGAGACTATTTCTCCAACAATTACAACCACAGAGGGAGAATAGTGTGGATTCAACTTTATGAAGCCACACGATGGCAAAAAATATACGGTGAGCAAAGGATAAAGTGAGAGGGGCACCAAGCTGCCTAGGAGATGTGAGAGAAGAAAGGAGTTGGCCGCTCATACGGGTGGTGAGTGGAACAGAACACTACCACTTGTTCAGTGTAGCGGCTTAAGAAGGAGTTGCATAACGACACCTGATAATGGCTTGTCGTATAGCCACTCAAATAATCATAATTACTCTATAGAAATGGTAAGTGTAGTGTCAATCCAGAGGAGTTTGTGGATATTAGCGACTTTAGATTTAACCTAATTTACTAATCTAATTAACCTATGATTGTCATTATCCTAGATTATGCTAAAACTAAACTTATCCAAAGATTAACCTAATTTAACTATTGATTATGAAGTTGCATTATTTATCGATTAAGTTGATTTTAGAAAACAATAACTATTAAGAATGTGATAACCCTGATTCAACTTGCAAATCGAATTATACTATAATGGCTGTGATAACACTAAAATCACCAAGAAAAACAACCATTTTGTATCACCTACTAGTCAACGCTTTCATATTACCTTAGACTAATCAAAGATCGATGGGGTGCCATGAAATAAAGGAAACAGTTATTGTCGTTAAGGCACTCTTAAAAGATAAGAATTGATAAACATCCACATAAACTTAAAACTGTTTCACATGTTAAACATCATTGTGTATACCCAAATATTAAAACTTTTTCGCATGGCATATCTAAAATTTCATTTTGATAAAAATCATGTCCGGATCAAGCTAATGAATCATAAGTTATTTTGAACAATTTCAGCTACTCCAGAGCTTTGTCATTTCATAAAGCAAATACAAATGGTTTCTTTTACGAGTATGCTAAATTTGGCATATGAGATTATTAGAAATTGGCTTTAAAGCTTCTTTATAAAGCTACTATACTTGCTTTCTTTTACGAGTATGCTAAGTTTAGCATATATGATGAGTAAGATAATCGACCTTTTTTTGGATTTGTTTTCTAACTAGATTTACTATTCACGCATTAGCGAGGATAACGCGGATACACAAAAAAAACTACATTGCTATAACGCAACATTAATATTGAAGAACAACATAATGACGTTAAAATTAAAAAACAAACGCTCACAATGTCAAGCCTAAAATCTAAGGTTTATTTTACACGACTGTACCAATCACATAACTAACTAGTATACTAAATTTGTTGCAAAAAACAAATAAAAATAAATCAATAAATTAGCATGTGGCAACCAACAAACGCTGACATGTTGCCCAATAAGAAAGCATTACTAATTAGAGGTGGACAAAAAGGTTCTGGAACTGGAACCGCCGAACCGGTGTGGAACCGCTTTTGGCGGAACCGGTCCCGAACCGATTGGAACCATCGATCTCAAACCGGTTTTGACTTTTAATGCCAGGAATCGATCAGAACCGGTTCAGAACGTGAGAATGAGCTGAACTTTTTATAGTCGTTTGTAACGTCTTTATAGTCGTTATATACCTTTTTTTATCGTTTATAATAATTGTATCATATTTCTTAACATGATCATGTGTTTTCTTTAATAACATTGTTGTTTTTATAAATAAAAGTTAATGAATTTTAGTTTTTATGTGTTTTATTTAACATGTTTAAAAAAAAAAAGCAAACTCAAAGTACGAATACCGGTTTTTAAACAACCGGTTCTTGATCCGGTTTTAAGGGAACAGGTCCAGAACCGAACTGGAACCGTTCCCATCAGTCCCACATATTTTTGATCCGAACTGGTTTTTAAAGAGAAATGATTCCTTGACCGATGATCAGAACGGAACCGGTTCTTTGAAAAAACTGGTTTGTGCACCTCTAATTACTATTAGTATACCTTCACTATTGTTATATGGTAAATCGTGTAATTCTATTTATATATATGTTACCAACTCTGTTAGTTTGAAACTTTGAATTACATGTTCTATTTATAAAAGTGATAAATTTTGGGACTTGAAGTAATTTTGATCAACCTAACCCGTACAAAATTACCCTTTTGACCCGAATCCATCTTTCCACTCTCCATCTCAAGTTGATGTAAACTGTAATCAGTGCCTGCGTTGAAGAACCATCATTGCATTTTGCAGCAACTCTCTGGCTTTCCTATCGGGTGAACACCCGATAGCCTCCATTTCCCTGTATATCACGGGTACCTGCCATCGAGCCACTTCTTATTTATGTAAACTTACACCAAATTCCAATACACGATGAGCTTAATGATGATTAAGTAATAGTAATGATAATAATTTACACACCTTCTCAAACTTCTTTGCTCTAATCAAAGCTTTCATAAGGGTAGTGTAGGTAACCACATCTGGACTTACACCCTTCAGAAGCAATCAAGAGTACAATTAGCATAAACAGATTCAATTTAAGATGTTTTACGAGGTTTTAAGGGTTTAAGAGACAAAAAGGCATACACTCTCTTTTATGTGCTGATATACTGAGAGTGCCTCCAAGTGTCTCCCAGCAATGCCAAATGCATTTATCAAGACGTTGAGCATAATAAGGTTTGGTTCGATTCCTTCACGCTCCATCAACTGAAGAACTTTAACTGTCTGCTCACACAAACCCTGCATAAAGAAGTCACAGAAAATTGATAAAAATGCCTGAAAATTGGCAAATATTGACAAGTTTGATGGTTACCAACTTACCATGTCCATGACAAGTGCAATGATTAGAAACTGATATTATTGTTAATTGGTCTGACTGAAACTTAGTAAACTCGAATGTGATTCCAAAAAGATCATGTAACTGATTTGGCAGTCTGCTGATGCATTTCTTTATATTATTCAAGGTGAAGATAGTAAATGTATATAAATATAATAACTTGCCTGTTGGGCATAGGCATTTGCGAGCACACAAAAAGTTCTAGCTGATAGGGGAACTGCTTCCAGTTTTAATGTATTTATGCACTCTTCTGCATCTTCAAACATTCCATGTTGCCCATAAATATCAACCAAAACTGCATAAATGATCTCGCTTTGTCGATGACCTCCATGTTTCAAGCGCTCAAAGGTTTTGTTTATTATATCCCACTTCCCCTGTTCTCCTAACCGACTAATGATGGTAATGAAGATACTTGGATCAGGATATAGCCCTTGTGCTTGCATTTTATCGAACAGTTCAAGGGCATTCGTGAGATCCCCATGCTTGCAATGCCACCGGATCAAAGAATTCCATGTGGTGATATCTGGTGTAATCCCTTCTTGCTGCATTTTATCAAACACTTGTAATGCGTCTTCTAATTCCCCAGATTTCCCAAAGGTGTCAATGATACTATTGAAAATCTTCTTATCAAGAAAAACTCCATTTTCTCTAATTTCTACCAAAAGGTTTGTAGCTTTTTTCCACATTCCATTGTCCCTGTAAAGCTCAATAATCCGACTGTATACAAATGAATTAGGTTCAAACCCATCCTTCCTCATTTTGGCTACAACTTCCCACGAATCGTTTAAACGTCCAGCACCCACATAATACCCAAGGAGAATCTCGTATGTTTCTCGATTTTTCCACACACCTAGATCATTCATGGACTCCATTAACCTATCTGCAGCTGTTAAAAGACCTCTTCTCAAAAACCCTTTAAGCAAGATATTATACGCCTTTTGTCTTGGCTGAAACCCTGAGCTTACCATTTCTTGGAAAACTGCCTCGGCTTCCGTAGTCCTGCCGACACTAGCAAGAGCTGTTAACAGAGAAGTATATGAAGTATAACTCAATCGAAAACCTAGGGCTTCCATCTGAGAAAGAAAATCCATTGCTTTATCAATGTTTCCTATCTCACATAACCAGCGTATATAACTGTTGGACAGTTTAGGCGAGATCTCTTCGCCTGTCGTATGACCAATTCCGCCATCTGGAATTGACGACTTATTAATTGCACTTGCTAAACACTTTACTTCATTTGCATATTCATCTTCATGTTGTATTCCATGGCATAGAGGATTCAGAGTCTTGCACTTCAACCTGTGGACTCTGTACAGTGATTTAGGGCGAAAGATGGCTTCATTTTTAAGGGAATAGAATATGGTGGTTGCATCTCCTCTATTTGGATGTAGCAACTGCATAAAGAAAATTGTGATGAATTACACTTCAAGATGGAGGGAAATAGCAGATAAGATCAGTAAACCCAAAATGAGCCTTGATTCTAGTTATATCTAATCAAGCTTTGGTTTCAGGAATCAAATTGGTACTTTATGATTGACGAGTTCTGAATTCCAATTGAAGCAAATAGAATACAGATATGAAGATGCAAATAAGTCGAACTGAATGAAAGATTAACCAATTCTGATATTAAACAGACATGCATGACTCAACCATTTGGGGACCGAATTTGAATTAAAAAGTCGTTCCCCTTTTCATATGTCATCGCTAAGTTTTTGAACAGGAGGTGCATGCTCAACCCCCTTCGAGCCATACCAAATAGTTACCCGTTCGACCCATTATCTGACTGCCCATTTTGCAATTCTATGAATGATACTCATCCAGCGCATGGATGAGCATAATAAGCACCATAATGAAAAGAAAAAAGAAAAAAAAAAACCCTGAGAAAACATACCATGAGGAATAGCGCAGGAAGATGACGAATCAAAAGTGTTACTATATCTTCATTACAATGGCTTTAGCAAGACTATTCTATTTCTTCATTACAATGGCTATAGCAAGACTATTCTGTACAAGAATTGGGCAATTCATTAGTCACTGGTTTGAGCATGAATGCAACATAGAGATATTAGAATTCAGGATACAATCCACATAAATATTAAATAGCATAAAAACAATCAAGTTTAAAAAGATGTAATTTCAAATGTAAGTTTTCTTTTACATCCGTACAACCATCATATACGTCTAAAGATGACTTAAACAAGCACAAATACACAAGAAACTGTCTACACTTTGCCAAGGCAGTTAAAGTTCAAATACAGTTAACTAAGAAAAGCACTAAAGATGGTCTAAATCCTAGGTTTCCAATTGGTTGGTGATGCCCTCATGGCTGTTCATAGTCTTAAATGTAATATAAGTACTACAGATGCAGAACCCAAGAAAAATGACCTCCAACATTCTTTTGGACAATACGTCAAACACCTGGTGTGCCCTGTACTCTCAACCCATAATAAAGAAGGTAAAAACCATAACTTATACATCAAGTTCTAGGATTGACAAGTAATAGCTACTCCATTTGAGTCGACCTATAAAACAAGACAGAGAGAAATCAGATTGCCATTTACTTAATTTCTTTACTTCTCCCCTAATGAAGCAAATTCGGACCAAATTGATGTAAACGTCAGCCTGTGATAAAAAACCTCGACTAGAATGGATCATAAATAGGAAATTTAGTTTGGAAGAGAAACAAACTGACCCTTGAAACAAAGTTTTCGCAAAGAGCAAGATGATTTCGAGTTAGTTACAAATGTAAATCATCCCCTTCAACGGTTATGGTTTCTTTCATGGAAATTTGGCGTACCTGTAATTCCATCGTTTATTCAAGCAAATTGATGAATGTAACCACAATTGCCATCACTACGGTCGGGCTATAAGTGAGCTACAAATCGGACTATTCTGCGAATCGAGCAAGCTCTCCTTGCGTAGATGAAAAAAAGAAGCAGAAACCCACCCTCACCCATGTTTTATTTTGTTTATCCAGTCAGACCCTGGTTTATTTTGTTTAGCCCATTATGACCCTTGTAAATTTCTTTCCACCAATTTAACCCTTATCAAATATCAACCCATTGCTATTATTGCTATCATTATGAAAAGCTAACTCACTAGGAATAGTGAATATATAATTAAAAAAATAGATGGAGCTTTATTTTGATTTTGTTCTTGTTTTTGGTGCTCGTCAGGGACACATTGATAGCATTAAAGATAGAAATTTGATATAAAAAGTTATTTCTCTCGTGCATCACTTTTGATAACCTTTTAAACTTTTATATAGCTGTCTTAAAATAAAATACTATAAAAATACCCATGTAATCTATATATTTGTGTTTTAATGTTTTGTCAATGTGTTATCATTTATGTTTATGTTTTTTTTTTGGGTTTTTGACTTTTTCTTAAGTTCTTGACATTTTTTTTCATAACCCATGCTACATCACGATAAATTGTTAGTGGTAGCCATTGGCTTCTTTTATTTTTAAAAGAGGTCGCTGGTTCGAGTCTCGGTGTCTGTGTCAGGGATGGGGAGAAGGGGTGTGTTTGAAATTAGGGACACGAGAAGAACTAAAAAAAACTTTGTTGAAAAAAGGAATTTGACCAAATTACAAGTACGAATATGTAATTTTTACTCAAAAATTAACCGAAACTTGTTCGGTATCTGTTAAAAGAATTGGCGTCTTATCCACCACCTGTTGGGAAAGTATCTCCGCGACTTGTGGCCGATATCCACACCACCATGAACGCACTCCTCTGAACTCCACCCACCCGCCCATTTCTCTCCAATTCCATGACTATTCTCAGCAGCATTCGTATGCCCAGTCTCACCATCAACACCCCACGAATCAAAATCCCATTTTACTCATCAAACCCCATCCAAATCCCCTCCCCCCTTTTCACCAAATCCCACCACCATAAACCCCTCACTCTTCCACCCAATTCCGTTTCCGAAACCCCGGTTTCATCCCCCGTAGGACCCGTTGACGAAGAAGATGACGACCCGACTGCAGAATTGAGTTACCTCGACCCGGAAACCGACCCGGAGAGCATTACGGAATGGGAACTGGATTTTTGCTCGAGACCTATTCTTGATATTAGGGGGAAGAAGATTTGGGAGCTTGTAGCTTGTGATAGTTCTTTGTCGCTTCAGTATACTAAGTACTTCCCTAATAATGTTATTAATAGTGTCACTTTGAAGGATGCAATTTTGTCCATTTGTGATGAATTGGATGTGCCTATACCCGATAAAATCCGGTTCTTCAGGTGGTTATTTGATTTATTTATTGTATATTTGGGTTAACAGTTGATTGTATTGATGATGGTTTGTTTGTAGGTCACAAATGCAGACAATTATAACTAGAGCATGCAATGAGCTTGGTACGAAACCGGTTCCTAGCAAACGGGTGCGTGCCATGTTGTTTATGATCTATTCTTAAGTATTAGGTATTTGTTTTAGGATTGCGGTTAACCTTGGATAGATTTCTAGAATCATCTACTTTTATCACTTTTAGATTTAAGTATAATATCTTTAATTGGGTAATACATAAAGTTTCTTTTGGAAAGGAGATGTTATTTTCTCCGAGAATTGGATTGTAAATATATATGGGGAGTGGATCATCATAACAAATTGGGGTTGCAGCTAGTATAAGTAAAGGTGGTTATAACTGTTTTATACTGTAAATATATATAGGGACTGGATCATCATATTAATGTTTATTCTAATTTCTTATTTGGCATTAAGTAAATCCAGTTATAATAAAATGGCATTGATGACATCATGACAATATAATCACATATATTAGGTCTAATTATCTGCTCACTTAAATGTGTAAAGAGAGACATCTTGATGCAAAATGTTCATGAATTTAACTGGACTGTGTCCTGATGAGGAAAACTAAATTATACCAGCAATGCTATGTTAGTTATACATGTATGATTAATTGTTTTTGTGTTCATGATATGTTGCAAGTAAAGTCCTATTTTGATCATGCTTATTGCAACAGAAAGTGCATTTATGTTTGAAACTGTGCAATTTCAGTGTCTATCTCTCCTTCTTTGGCTGGAAGAACGATATGAAACGGTATATAAAAGACATCCTGGTTTTCAGAAAGGGTCAAAACCTCTTCTTGCACTTGATAACCCTTTTCCAATGGAACTTCCCGATACTTTGTATGGTGAAAAATGGGCTTTTGTTCAGTTACCCTTTTCAGGTAAATCCTTTAGAGAATGTATTTTCGGTATGAGAGTACCGTATTTCTGTAAAGATTTAAAGGAACTTCTGTATTATGGTATTTGATTAGATGATTTGTTTTTTCAGATGTTAAGAAGGAGCTAGCGACACTAGAAAAATCATTTGCCTTTGGCGCAACTCTGGATTTGGATTTATTGGGGATAGAAATTGATGATGATACGCTGATTCCAGGACTAGCTGTTGCCTCTTCACGTGCAAGGCCATTGGCAGGTTGGTACATAATTTTGGAGGTGGCAAAATGGGTTGGTCGGGTAACGGGTCAAAACAGGTTAGCTTGGCCCGCAAATAGTTTTTGTTTAGTTTTCAATAAAATACGTGATGTGCTAAATATGATTACAAAACTAGACGATTTCAGTAACATATTTGGTATTTCACAACAAGATAGCTGAACTTTCTACTGATTCCATTGCAAATTTGACTATTGAGGTCAAAGGCGCTACATTTTGTCTTCAAAATTCATTTAAAGTTGTAAACCCTTTTAATATTTATTAAAAAGTTTATGACTGAAAGTTTATTTTTAAGAATATCAAGAAAGAACAAAACAGTGGTATTACCTGTGTAGCAAGATCCATATCGATTTTGAATTTAAAACGTCACCAGGTTGACCTCTAAAGTCTAAGCGTCCGACTCATATAAGCATTGCCATATGTTTATGCGCCATGCTAATAAAATGGAAAACACAAGTCACCTTATTCAACGATTTTAATTTTCATTTTAAAAATCTTGCTTTTATAATCATAAATAACTCATTAGTTTATATACAATCTGACCCGGCTCATTTCTACCTGTTCTATATATCACCCATTTTGACTCACCCACTCATCTTGCAACCTATGAAAAGACATGATTTGACTTTATATGTTGTACATTAGTTTAAAACAATGTTCGTTGCAGCTTGGATGAACGGTTTAGAAGTGTGTTCAGTTGAAGCGGACTTAGCCCGTGCAAATTTGGTTCTATCCGTTGGGATTTCTACCTGTTATGTTTACGCCTCATATAAGAAATCACCGGTGACTACGAGTGAGGCTGAAGCTTGGGAAGCAGCAAAGAAAATCAGTGGAGGTTTACATTTTCTAGCAATCCAGGATAGTTTGGATTCTGATGATTGTGTGGGGTTTTGGTTGTTATTGGACCTGCCACCATCACCTGTATAAGAAAAGATTAAAATGCTAGTACATAATGTGACATACCATATGGCACTGGTTAGGCCTCTGAAAGGGGTCAGATTTTGGTCTGATTACTGCATGTGATTGATCAGTTGTATTATCATATATCTTAGTATGATTTAATTAACATTACACTCTGGTTAATGATCTAATTCCTTCAACTAACAAAACTTGATTGATACAAATGTGTTAACATGTTATTGCTACTGATTCAACTAACCAAACTAACTGAGTTTTAGGGTGTTCACGTGTTTGATTCGATTAGTTTTTGTAAGTGTTTCATAGTCATTCAAATTTTATTAGGTGTCTCAATTATCTATGTTTTTTTAATATACCTTAAAACCTTTTATACAATTAGGTTAAGTAATTGGAACATATATGAATATTGGTTGCTATATATTCATTTTTTTCGAGTTTGACTTAAATTGAACAATTATAAAACTTGGTTATTAGGGAGGAGGGGTGGTGGTAAAATAATAGAAAACTAGTAGAGTTATCCTCGAATAGGAAGTAAGTTGATATCTCGTATTCTCAAAACTATGGGTTTCCACATCCCCGATTTATATCTCAAATATTGCTAAAGATTTAAATGTAGCTGATATAAAAAAGACGAATCATAATTATATATAAGCTCCATATTATGAAGTTTTAAGCCATCAATCGAACTATCAAGTTCCCCTCTCTAAGCCTAAGACAATTGAGGAGATCAAAATCCTTGCTTTCTTTGGTTGAGCAATCTGCCCGACTTTTGTTAATAATAAAAAAATTATTACCAACGAGCTCATAACTTAATGGTATTTGGGGGACTTGAGATCGTAAGATTTTGGATCCAAAATCAGGTATGAGCAAAAACACTTCCCGAGCTGGAGACGGTGATTTTTTCAAAAATAACCGGATTTTCTCTAAAATGAAGACGGCTATATAAAAAGTCAATGTTGCTAACCCCAGAAATACCGTTAAAAAAACAAAAAAAAAATTGTTAGACTGTTAAATTTTTGTTGCCCCAAAATCAATATTTGACTATTTTGGAGGACCTAACATGCAACTCAGAAAATTCACTTCTAAAAACCCTAATACGCATCCCCAAATCGCTAAAACCCTCTATCTTCGTTCATCATGTTGCAGAAATTATCACAGTGAAATCGAAGCTAGAAGACAAAGCGAATGGATTGAAAGTTATGCAGAAGTTTTTACGCCTAAACCCTAGTCCAGGAGGCCCCATCTTCCGCTCTTCATCCCACATTTTAACCCCTCCACCTCCCCTTATCCCTTCAGGGTTTAGTCGAAACGTCATCAAATCCACCCTCCGTTACCTTCCGTTTAACCAAAACAATCCAACTCCATCTCCGCCGTCAATGCCGTCCGCCACCGCCGTCGGTATGGCCGCCGCAATAGGCTGCAAAAACCCCTTCGGCAGCAGCAACGCGAGTTCGAGTTCGAATTCCTCTCGTTTCGCCTCTAATTCCAGTTTCATATGTCGCAATTGCCCTTGCTCTATCGAGGTTGCTAATACTGTTCCCTCTAGGGCATGGACTGTGTTGAAAAAAAACCGAAACGGCTCTGGTGTGGCCTGGATTCATACCTCGTTTTCTGATAAAGGGGTTTCGGTATCTGCGACGAATTCTGAAAATTCTGAAGGTAGTAGTGAGAGTGGTGGAATTGCTGATGAGAAAGCCGTTAAATTTAATAGGAGACATAGGGGTTCTTTGGGTGGTGAGCCGTTGGTCCCCGGAAACCCGGACTTGCTGACGATTCCGGGCGTGGGTCCGAGAAATCTAAGGAAGTTGGTTGAAAATGGCATTGGGGGAGTCGCTGAGCTCAAGAAAATCTACAAAGACAAGGTAGTTTTTTCTCTCACTTTCTCTCTCTCTCTCTCTCTATTCATGTAACTATATATTGTAATTGACTTGTGTATCATCATATATATCTTTTGTTGAGCTAGCATATGTCTCTCATTCTTGGTTTTAAAAAGCTTGAGGCGTATCCAGGCAGTTGGGTCCAGAGGTGCAAGATATGTATATAAATTTTTAAATATTTTTCCTAGGTTTCTAACACCTTGTACCCAAAATTAGCTATAATCTATGTATGATTTAATATATAGACAACCTCCATGATTTAATACTCAAATCAGTTGGTCAATTGATGTTCAAATTTGTTCAATTGATGGTTACATTTGTTCAGTAAGTTTTTAAAAAAGTCAAACTCATTTCAATTGATGGTCTAATTTGTTTAAATACTCGTCAGCTAAATAGTGCGTCCCAACTCCCGTCAGAGCTCATTACTTATGAGATTGCATCAGTGTAGCGACGCAATATCATCACTGTATCAGTTCATATTGTGCTACTGAAGCATGTATTTTAAAATCAAGACTGTGGGTGGGTCAATGTTTTTTTAATGATATTTGAATTTATTCATCACAATAAGTGTGTTTTATTCGTCTCCTATGCAGTTTTTTGGGAAGTCGAATCAAAATATGGTGGAGTTTTTACGAAGCTCTGTTGGGATTATACATCGAAACCATGCTGAAAGTATAACAGCATTCATAAAAGAGAGCGTGGATGAAGAGCTAAAAGGTGATGGTGTGAAGCCTGTGCAACAAAAGAAACGACTTACTTTCTGTGTAGAAGGAAATATAAGTGTGGGAAAGTCCACTTTTTTGCAGAGAATTGCTAATGAAACTCTTGAGCTTCAGGATCTTGTTGAGATTGTTCCTGAACCCGTTAACAAGTGGCAAGATATCGGGCCTGATCATTTTAACATATTAGATGCCTTTTATGCTGAGCCACAAAGATATGCTTACACATTCCAAAACTATGTATTTGTCACAAGAGTTATGCAGGAAAAGGAGTCATCGAGTGGGATTAAGCCTCTCCGATTAATGGAAAGAAGTGTTTTCAGTGATAGGATGGTATGTTTTCTGGTTTAACCTATAAGTAATTGAAATTGTCAATTTCTAGCTAGGCCTTGTATCACAATAAATTCTTTATTATATATGTAAATGTAAATGCTCAGTGTTATTAGATCACAGAGATATGTACCACTATGTATGTCAAGAAGCAAATAGAATAAATCATGGACTTTCAAAACCTAATCTAATAGCAGCTACATTTTCATGGGGTTTGGGTCAAATTTACTCAAAATAATTAATATTGGAAAGATTTTTAAAGTCCACTCCAGTGACCAAATTAGAAATTACTCAAATGACTGAAAGTATGTTGTTCTTTATTCCTTTTGAAGCTGGTCTCTTTTATAATACCTTTTTATCTGTTAATATTGTCGGTTAGTAGTCCTTAATAGAGATATTTAATTGTAAAACTGTGAGTTCGGGTGATTTTTCATCTCCACAGACTAAACGTGTCAAAAGTTTTCCAGAGTATATTCACATTACATAGAATCTCTGAAATCGATATTTTTGTAATTATATTTGGTATGATAGAAAATTAGTTACAAAGAAAATTAACAAATTTAGACAAAAAGTGTTTTCCGATCAGCCTACCCTGACCCTGTAACCCATCCAATCACGACCCCCCCCCCCCCCCCCCCCCCAACACACACACACACACCATATTCTCCATCTTTATTCCTTGCCTTTAGTATGCCACCAATAGGAAAATTCTTTACAACAATACAAAAGGTTTTGGGAATTAGTTTGACGTGTTTTCTGTATCTATTTTCTTTGTTAAAACTGTAAATTCAGCCTCTGAATCTCTGCATTGACATATATATTTTTTCCCATGATTAAAGGTGTTTGTTAGAGCTGTGCATGAAGCTAAATGGATGAATGAGATGGAAATAAGCATCTATGACTCATGGTTTGACCCAGTTGTTTCTTCTCTTCCGGGCCTTATTCCAGATGCTTTTATCTATCTTAGGGCCAGCCCAGATACTTGCCATAAACGAATGTTGCTTAGAAAGAGAGCAGAGGAAGGTGGGGTCAGCCTAGAATATCTTCGTGATTTGCATGAAAAACATGAAAACTGGCTTTTTCCATTCGAAAGTGGAAATCATGGAACATTGTCTGTTAGTAATCCTCCTGTTCACATAGATAGTTCTTTACATCCTGATATAAAATCCCGTGTATTTTATTTGGAGGGAAATCATATGCATCCCAGCATTCAGAAGGTACTTCACATTTTGAATAATAGTTGACTTTTCTAATATTTTCTTACAGTTGCTTATTGACTCTATTTCCTACGAATAGGTGCCTGCTTTGGTTCTTGACTGTGAGCCTAACATTGATTTTAGCAAGGATATTGAAGCTAAACAACAGTATGATTTCTTTCATTTCACATGCTTACCATATTTGATTTTCGTTTCCTTTTGAAAAGATACGCGACTCTTGTTTGCATGATCAGTTTGCTAGTAATGTTTTATAATCTGCACCGAACAAAGGTGGCAGATTCAACCGGTTTACTTATGAGTGGTCCGAATTGGGATGCACGCTTCAACTCGTGTTAAATGGCAGATTGAAACTCAAAATGGGAACTAGAGAACACTCGGTATTTGCTGTAAAGTGATTTAATTTTAGTTTTTTTTGCATGTATGTGAAGGTATGCTCGACAAGTTGCTGAGTTTTTCGAGTATGTGAAGAAAGTAAAAGAAGCTCCTGCTAAAGGCAATGAAGGGAGCAGCAACAGGGGCACCCAATCACAGGTCCTTCTGCCAGATGGTGGACTATGGGTCCCACCACAGGGGAGAAATTTCCCAGACTCTCTCAAGTCACTGGATTTCAGACGGGCCATGTCGCTCATGCCTGGATCTGTCCCCGAGTAGGGGTTTGTCGCTCGACTTAAACCTGTATTTTGCTTGTAAAAAGAAAATTTGATTGCCCTTTCATACATTTTGTGTGATTTTAGGACTGAACTGGTGTAAATTTTAATGAAGGGTTTGTAAGTTTGTTATTTCAAGCTTGTGGCAATTGTTAGAGCCTCTGGATTGCCTGCAGCCTTCTGGGTTAGGTACTTAGGTAAGGTAGAGAATGTGCTTGATAGGAATTTATTGGGTCTATCCATTATATGCTTTTTTTTTTCTAGACAATGATTCAGAATACTTTTACTACCAAGCAAGCTCTAAGCAATAGTTTTAACCTTTTGTAGTAGGCAAACATTCTCAAAAAACAAGAGAGAATAGACTAAATTAACAAACTTGATCAATTTTCTTCCTTAATCATCCAAACAAACTACAATGGTTTAAATTAAGAAACAAAGTAAAGAAACATGGGTATGTGAATAAAGAGGTGACTAACTTAATGCAAACATGAAGAACGTGGGAACTCAAAATGCAAACTGATGTTGGTTATTCAATATTGTTGTTGACCGAATCATGGTTAACCCATTCACTATATAACCAACTGGGTCGGGTCATATTGTATATATATATACAAAGGAGAACTAAGCTTATGATACTGTGCCTATTTTGTCTGCTTCCTAAAAAAAAATAATTCTTTTTTAGAAAAGAGAAGAGGGAATATTTGTGGCTGAATTGGACGAACTTCAAATCTCTCCGCTCCTTTTTTATTCACCCCCTGCGTTCGTCTAAGACGGAAAAAATCACGCGACTGAGCACGACGGTTCCTTCCGTCTCCATCCACCATCCTCCCCCATTTTCCGTCCAAAAACTCGGGGATCCTCCCCTTCTTCCGAGCGATTTTCCGGCTACACCAAAAGCGGGTCAGAATGGGTCTAGGGTTACCTAAGAGCGGGTCAGAATGGCTGGAGGAGTAGATCAGAGTTTACCAAAGGCTTAATAACCGGAAAAATCGAACAACATGAGTCGGCTCCGTCCACGGCCAACACCACCGATAGGGCCGCCGCTTCCACGCCTCTTCCAGACATAGAAAAATAACCACGGTGACAATCTTTTAGAGAGAGAGAGAGAGAGTGACGGAAGGACTCGGAGACGGTAAAATCTTGCTGAGTGGAGAGCAACAGTTGCGCTTGAGGGTATTATATAATATAATATTATTATAATTAAAATAATGAGACGGAGGGTGGAAATGGAAAATCATAGGTGAAATCATATTCACCAGAGAGCACACAACAATCAAATCTTATGAATTATTAATTTTTTGACACTTTTACCCTTGTGTGTACAGAGAACTTTTCGATAAATAATATTGGTTTTCAGAAATTTAACCGTAATATAATTTATTTTCAAATAATCCGTTATTAAATAAATTTAAAAATATCGTTTGTACCTACAGATTATTCATTTTTTTGAAAAGTATTCATTTTTTAGTATAATCTCTTTTAGACTTTAGACACTATCTTATAGTGAATTTTGGTAAAATTTTGAACCGACCCGTCTTGACCCGCACCCGTTCTGACCCGCATCCGTCTTGACCCGCACCTGTTCTGACCCTCACCCGTTTTGACCCGCTTTCAAATCAACCCGTTCTGACCCGCACCCAATCTGACCCGCACCCATTCTGACCCGTGACCCAACCTGACCCGACCCGCTCATATTGCCAGGTCTAGTGTAAATAAACCCTAAAGGCCTATTTACACATACCGTTCTTCTTTGCCAGTTCATCATATAAAAAAAACAAATTGGGTTGCTGCAATTTCAATCGACAGTCGAACAAAATTTTGAAGAAGTTGATACGAAGCAAACCTGATGAACTCAAAACTTGATATCGATTTGGTGATGAACACAGTCGAACAAATGGAACGATTTGGTGGTGCATTCAATCGAAACAACACAAATCGAGGCATAATGTGAATCAGCGAAACCCACTAATCAGGTAGAAAATGAAAAAAAAATTGCGATTATGTGGTGAAGACGAAGATTTGGTGGTCCGCTGGAACAAATCGATGGTGGCGGTGGAAAATTAGGGAAGATAAAGTGTGGTAAAAAGGAACAAATATGGAAGATTGGGGTTAGAGGAGCAATTTTGTCATTTTAGTTATAATCCAAATGGATTATTTCCCAATTTTTGTTTGCAATTTTGTCAAACGAGATACAAGTTTTCAAAGGAATTGATAAAATTTAAATTCCATTTTTAAAATCAGTTTTTTTATTCTTTCAAAAAAAAATAATAATTCCAATTCCATTAAAATATTCGGCGAATCAAACGGGTTCTAAATCATAACAAGAATCCATAAAACACGATCGATCTTTAACAAATATTGTTGATGAACTCGAAAAGAACGGAATGTTAATAATAAAAAGAAATATATAAAGATCTATGGCTTACCGGGGAAAGAAGGAAGAACACAGTGGGGAAATTTTGAGGAAGCTGTGTGGGTTGTGAGTTGTGAACGATCGGCTAATCGGAGATATAACACATTGGTGCTGAAACTATATTGGGTCTTGGTTAGTTGTCGTTTAGAATCACCAAAACATTCTACTCAAGTACAATTACATTCTGATTTTCAAGTGTTTTATCATGCATTTGTTTGGAATTTCTTATTAAAATTTGTGGTAGATATACTGTTAATTAAATCATCATGGTTGAAGATCTTCTTAAGAAACCGATATCTTCTTTGTTTTATTAACACGTTTGTTATACTTTCTTGAGTTACCGCAGCAACGCGCGGTCGATCTCTAGTTAGAATATATTTGGAAGACAGTAGAATGTTAAAGAGTAAATTAGTCATTGTGGTTTAGATTCTTTAATCATTTCAATCTAAAAAGGAGTTTTTAACCGAATTTGTATTCCGTAACCATTAAATATATTAATATTGTTTTTTTAATAAATGGTCAGCATACACTTATGGTCAGATTTAAATATATTAATATTGTTTTTTTTTAATAAAACATAGATCGGAGATGTTTGTATATAACGCCAAAAATGTGATCTATGTTATTGTCTTTTAACCTAGAGATATATTACATATGCAGAACGATAGTAGTAGATATTGAAACACAAAAAGTTATGTAAATTTGTTTATATTATACAACGAAAGGCAGCCAATTGGGTACGGAGAAAGAGTAATCAAATTGGAGAGGGGTCATGAGGATCATCGGAGGTGGATGTACATGAAAATACAGATTTAAATCTGAGAGTATAATGAATATGTAGTAGATGAGGCAAAATGCTAGCATTTTAATAATTTATTGATGAATAAAATTTATTTAATGAGTCGTTATGGATGAATTTTTAGTGGTTTTGAATTCATTTGAAGATTTGAAAACTTATTTTGTTAGGTATAGTCATAAATCAATTATGCAACTGAATATGAACATGTGTTAAGAATTTGTATACACCGATGATTGCGCACCAAGTTAAAACTCGACAAAGGAAGGCAATTAATCGGATGCACACTTAAAAAATATGTTTTTTTGTTCATAAAGTGGATCTATAATAAGAATGGGGTATAGAACCATTTGGTACAGTGGATATCTCTTTACTTTCGAATCTGGAGATCAATGGTTCAAATCTCACCTGACAGAAAGATATAGAGGTGTGTTAGATATTTTACCATAATGTGTCTTTATGCGGTGAGTTTCCTCTGGGATGGATGTGCAACATAGAGGATCCTGGTTACTCGCACAAACTGTAGTCGCAGCGTGTCGTGAGTAACATCGTTTGCCATAATGAGACCCTGGTTAACCGGATGTTTGCAGTTCTGAAAAAAAGGTAAAGGAGGGTCAGAGATTAGATATGATTTTGCAATGAGCCTAGTTGCAGGCCTTTAGTTGCAATGTCTCGGGTATTAGTAATCTTGATTTCAAATTATAAAAGAACGTATTGTGTGTAAGGCACTTGTTACCCAAGATAGTGGGTCTGCATTTTGTAGTTTAAGAGACTCGTTAGGATTTATATTAATAAAAGTTAAATGCCAAACACACCTTATTCATAACAATTCCTGTGTTAATATTTTTAAATAAATGGTTACAAAACCTAGAAGCTTTCTGATGTCACACGAATTGCACCCGGAAAGTGTTTTCCTACATCTCTAAGCCTCTATAAGTATATAATATGTTTAAATGCTATTGAATTATTTTTAAGGTAGCCGTGTGTATGATCTAATACCGTATCCGAGACAAACACGCATACTCACATATCTAAATCCTGTGAAAAATTTATTAACCCGAGTTTCAATTTTTTTTCTTTTAAAAAACTACCATATCTTTTGAGAAATGCCAAGTTGGCCAGTTGGGAACTTATTTAGTTTATTCTATTTTGATGTGTTGTGAGAAAGAATATATGATAGCCTTTCTCTTTTGGTCTTAGAGGATAAGAACTTATAACCTTTTACTCAAAGATACTTAAAAAATGGGGGAATTTCAAGTCGATCATGCGATTTACAAAAAAAAAAGTTACTTTTACATTACTATTGAATTAAACTTTGTAAAAAACATCACTTGTAAAAAACTTGATGTACTTTCGAGAAATATGATAAAAAAAATCGTGCGCATATTTAATGCATGTTAATCTAAAAAGAGAACGGAAAAAAAAAGAAGGGAGAAGGAAATGGGGGGATAAAAATATTTCGATTGAGAAAAAAGAGAAAGGAATAAGAAGAAAAAAAAGAAACAAAAACAATTTGGTGAAACCAAGATTCGAACTCGGAGTGGCCAGAATGTAGAACTAAAGATTTACCAGCTAGGGTGGTCAATTTGGAGTATTCATTTTTCAGCGACAACATATATATATGTAAATCATGCTGGTGGCATTTTGGTAAATAAAGTGACAAGTTGTATAATGTGTTATATATGAATTATTTATGATATATAGTATTTCGTTTAGTGATGTATTAAACTAGAGTTATTACCCGCGCGTTGTCGCGAGGATAAGGCGGGATACATAAAACAGTGATTAAACTTAGGACTTAAAGGTTATTTACATGAATGTACATATTACACCACCAGTCCATGTGCTAAGTTTATTGCGTTTGGATTAAAAGAAATTACCTTTTGCATCGAATTTGAGACCTGAAGATTATGTAACACAACTACAACTATTAGATCATCAACTTATGTTCAATTTTGTTGTGTTTGGATAAAGAACATGAAAAAAAAACTAATAAAAATATATTTTTTACGTTGCCAAGTGGCTACCATTGGCCACCACCATCCACGCAAAAAATAAAAAAAAAATCGTATCATCTTATAAATGTTTATATAGTAATAAGTAAATAACACAGAATGTAGTGGCGTTGGTGGTCTGCTCTGATAGTGGTGGTGGTCATAACATGGTTGTCTCGGACAAATCAACATAGTTGAGTTGGCTAGTGTGGATCAACAATACATTGTTTGAAATTGGCCTCTTGACATAATAGCATAGTAAATCATGTTAGAATTTGGGCCTATTAAGGTTAGAAGTTCTATCAAAACTCGGGGGGGGGGCAGGGGGGGTGTTCTTACAGTGATGCATTTTCTATGAGTTGTCTAATAATTGTGTTGTAATTGATGTACAAGCTTCCTTTGATCGGATACGTGCCAACCAATCAAAGGACCAAAACCTAAAACTATAGATTTTTTATTAAGCAGTTGGCACAATCTAACAAATTACAACTGAAAACACTCCCATTAAAACATGTAGCAAACGAGATGGAAGATTTTCAACTTGAAAACACTTCCACCGGATAGTTTACACATCACTCTATCAGCTATATTAGAGGTAGTTTACGGTTTATGTATCTCGAGATGAAACCTTGATTATCGAGATTATTGTTTTAAAATTAAGTTTTAACTTTTGTATTTGGAGATGTAACCTTATTGTTTTCATTTATTTAAAAAGATTAAAATTGGAGAAATATACAATTGATGGTTTTTTAAAAAGAAAATTATATAAATTTCCCTTATTAAAAGCAAAATAATCATTCAGTATGTTAATCTTAATAAAATGTTAGGATGAATACCCCTAAATTAAACATATAGTATTGGTTTATAAAATAATAGATGGAGTTGAGATAGAATCAAATTTGAATTTGATATTGATAAACTGCAAGTTGATTGTGGAAAACAAAAACATAGAACCCAACTCCACCTGGCCCCACCCACTGTCTGCTGGCTGTCCCATCGCCACATCATCAAACAATAATATTCACAATATATTATTATTATTATTTAGTATTATTTATCTTTTCAGCAGATAATCATTATTTGCCGTAATTCAACCTCATCATCAATCTTTTCTTCTTTTCGACGTTCCTAGACGACCCCCGATTCTTCAATTCGACCAAAGTCTCCTCCTTTGACCTCCTTCGCATCCCACCACACCCAAAACCCCTGAATTTTAACATGTTTCACTAGTCTAATTAGAGGATGGAAGCTGATGTTTCCATCCCCCTTTAAACCCTAGTTTTCCCAAAACCAAAGATTGGATCTTAATCGGGTCGTTAGTTTTAGTGTGCTTGTTAATTCGTAAACATGTCGAATCATTGGATCTTCTTCTTCTTCTTCTTCTTTCTCTGTTTGATGGCTTCGAGGGTGATTGCTAGTGTTGTGTTAATGGGGAATAATGCTACCTTGTCTTTTGATGATATTGAAGCTAACTTTGGTGAGTTTTTTTGTTTCTTTTAGATCATACCCACTTTTTTTTAATTATATTAAGTTTTGTTGTATAGGATTGTAGTAAAGTTACTCAATTGAAGCTTAATCTGATTGGATTTTTTTATAGGGTTAACCTGAATCAGCAAAAAGTTTGAATCTTTAAACTTGTTACACATGATTCCTGTATTATTTAGGTTGTTTGGAAGGATTGTGATTATTTAGGATCAAATAATCAATTCAAAGATTCTGAATGTGGTGGTGGTGGTAGAGAACTATTATCAAGATGAATGTAAAATTGGGATATCTGGTGATTCGATTCCCTTAATCAAGAATGGGAATGCTAGATTGGTACATATTCTTTTCGGGTTCTGATTTTTTGATTTTTTTTGCAGCTCCACCTGTGAAAGGGTCTGGGGAATGTGGAACATTGTTTCTTGCAGAGCCGTTGGATGCGTGTGCCCCGTTGACTAATAAGTTAAATGAAGAAAGTGTAAACCAACCATTTGTGTTAATAGTTAGAGGAGTGTGTAGCTTTGAGGATAAAGTTCGAAGAGCACAAGCTGCAGGATTCAAGGCTGCAATTATTTATAACAATGATGATAGTGATCTGGTTGCAAGTATGATTCTCTCTCTATGTGCTTTGCAGTATTATCACATATATAGTGTTATTCTTTATTTGATTAAAAGTTTACTCGTATATTTAAGAGAATTAGGATAGACTTTGAGGTTTGCCGATTGGTTAGATCTTGTAAGCTTTGGTTCTTATCCTTTGCTGGTTACTGTGGAAAATAGATGAAGTGATTACTGATCTCATTGGTTTTAATTTGCACACCTCTATAAAAAGATTAATCAAGTACATATTTTCACTGTATCGTATCAGTTACATCATTTTTTGTGGAGTTCAATCAAATTGTCAAACTTAAATCCTCGCTAGTGTGGAGACTAACACCTTCTTTCTCATATTGTTTATGTACCTCCTTTTTTTGTCTCAAGTTGACCACTTGTGCTACTTGATTTGATCGAAATTAGGTGTTATTAACATGATTGCAAGAGTGTAATGTAGGGCCCAAACCTATTATACATAGCCCAAGAACCCATTATGTATAATTACATGGGTCAGTCTGGGTCACAAAATGCTTTACAGGTTGTGCTACTAAAAGCAATACAGGAAGCAAAATGGTTCTGTTGTTCAAAATGGATGAAAAAGGATAAATTTGGCTGTGGAAAAAGGATATGGTTGAAATGGCAGCGCTCATAAGTCTTTCAAATGTACTTTTGTCCATAGATTCTTATTTAAAAGATTCTACATTTACCAATAAATAATAATTAACGTAAAGTTGTATTTTTTATTTATCTGCTATATTTGACTTTCACTCGATTTCGCAACTTGACTGTTTTAGTGATTTTGTCAACCCAAGTTGACTGCTTGCCCGTGCAACATAGTTAGCATTATTAACTCAGCAAATTCACAAAAAACTTAGTAATATGTGTTTCCTGTATATTAAAATGCCTAATCTAGGCGTTTTAAACTTGCAGTGGCAGGGACATCAACCGGTATAAAGATACACGCGGTATTTGTTTCAAAATCATCAGGCTTATCACTCAGCAAGTATGCGGGTATAACCACAATGGAATTATGGATTATTCCCAGCTATGTGAACTCAGCATGGTCAATCATGGCCATATCGTTTATTTCATTGCTGGCTATGTCTGCTGTGCTGGCAACTTGTTTCTTTGTACGTAGGCATCGGATAAGACGAGGACGCCCTCAAGGGTCTCGTGTTCGGGAATTCCACGGGATGAGTAGTCGGTTAGTCAAAGCAATGCCCAGCCTAATCTTTACTGCTGTTTTAGAAGATAATTGCACTTCAGCTACATGTGCTATCTGCCTTGAAGATTATAATGTCGGGGATAAACTTAGAATTCTGCCGTGCAGACACAGTAAGTCTTCTTTCTAATCTTGTTTTCACAACATTTTAATATGTAAGAGCCGAAATAGTTAGAATTTAGATTAATCAACAAGGGGATAGGATCAAAATGGGTACTTTTTTAGAGGTGTCAAAACACAGTGGGCTGGGTCGGGCATGCGAAAACATATTTTGTCTTAACACTCAATTATTAGCTCAATCTTTTTTACTGTACCCGCTTGACCCATTTCTTTGTTGAGTTATGCAAATGGTTGGAGCCTTGGAGGTGGTAATTTCTACCCTTTTAATCATGAATGGATCAATTTGGCTTGTTTTATCTTGAATTAATTAATTTAAAGAAGTTAGCCATGATGGAAATTGGTCGAACAGGCCGCAAGTCCTCCAAAGTTGATCCTTAATGCATTCAATCCCTTTTAAATAATGTATCAAAAAATTTCGTTTTTTTTTTCGTAATAAATACTATTCATGTTATCATAACCAACATATTTTTTAAAGCGTTTTAAGGGTCAACAAGACCCGCTACCTAAAGTACTCATATTGCCTAAATGAATGCTTATTTTTTATTATGACAGAATTTCACACGATTTGTGTGGACGCTTGGCTGACTTCCTGGAGAACATTTTGCCCTGTTTGCAAGCGGGATGCAAGGACCGCCACAGGCGAGCCACCAGCCTCAGAACGCACACCATTGCTTTCATCCAACCCAGCTTCCCTGGCTTCATCAACCGCATTAGCTTCTGCATATTCATCATCATATGCATCATCATCACAAGCAATGCAAATAGGTCAACCATCACGTACCCCTTCCAACATTCATTCTGTCTCGAGTACTCCTTACAATCTCCATTCCCTTCAAAGCCGTCACCAATCCCCTTATATCACTCCATCAAGAAGCTCGTTAGACATTAGAAACATTGCATCTTCTTCACAGAGATCCCGGGCCTCTCATCTGATCTCGTCAAACTCTTTGGGCTACCCGTCTTTATCACCCCTAAATTCACGGCACCTATCTTCATATTACCCCAGTCCAGGAAATGCTTCATCGAGTTATATATGGTCGTCTAGTCAGCAGCCACACCCGTTGCGCCATAATGATTCTGTTGCTAGTTTTTCTCCCTATACCTCCGCTCATTCGCTTCCAGATTGCTGATTATATGTGTACATTTGGTTCTACTTTTAGATGATATTGTCGTGTTTGGTTGCTACTAGAATGTTGGTTTTCGTTGTGTGTGATTGGTGTAACGTTTGAGAGGAGATATTGGTACCATTGAAGCTTGTTAGTCGTACATTATTAAGCGAAAAACTACAACTCTTCATAACACTAATGGATGTTTTTCCCTCTTACATATTGGGTTTAGAATTGTGCCTAGTACGAAACAGTTTCAATTGATTTAGAGAAAGAACTATTGTATGGCTAGTGTAGAGAGAGCTTCTCATGGTGGGTGAAGGGATGTAGTTCATAAAATCATCCATATGGTTCATATCTGACTCACATAACACGTGAGACCAAACAGATTTTGATAACGTGGAATGACGGTTATGCGCACACACTTGTAATTACCAACCTGGTTGTTTAGAAGAAGACAATGCTACGCTTGAATATAAATAAATGGGTGTTACAAACTAAGCATGAAAGCAATCTTTTTTTTGGAACGGCGATGTTTGGTCAGGATGGGTTAGGACATCGCGCACCTATCCTACCTCCGTAGAGGAGGAGATGAGGGTCCACCCCACAGACAGCCAGACATGAGTGTCCTAACCGTGCCTCAGCTGGGGTCGTGTGGGGCATATGGTCGTTCCCCGGGAAAACCATACGACTGTCTAGCAGGCCCACATGGGACCTTCGTTGAAACCCGTAGGTTTCAACCCAAGCTTAGACAGTTGCAAGCCTCCACAATAGTAGAACTATCTGGAGTAACCTGCGTGCTGGGTAAAACCGGTCGGCATCATGACTCGAACCAAGGTTGCCCTTGGTCATCAATCATTTGCCAACAGTGAGGTTTGAACCTGGGTTTCCCCAAAGTCCAAACAACACCGGTACCATTGAGACAATGCTACAATGGTAAGCATGAAAGCAATCTAAAAGACTAGACTGATAAGAACCCATTTAACCTATAAATCACATATAAGTTGCTCGTACAATCATTGTAAAACAAGTCGCATATCTTGCAATGATTTGGTGAGGGCGTAAGGATGTCACGTCCAACGATGTTCGTGACTGAATCGGGTCATTGGTGGCGACGGGCCATGGTGGATGGGGGCGAGGGGTGGCAACAACGGTGGCCGTTAGATGATGGTGAGAGATTGCTATTACATCTCTTTTATGATTTTCTTATTGCTCAAATTACCCTATTAACAAAATAGAACTTACATGAATAATGTCACCTTTACGTGACAGCATGTGATGGTGCCAAGTGGCAACCACATTTTTTAGTTTTTGTTTTTTGATATTTGTTTCTTTTTTCAATACAAATGCAACACGGTTAGCTAAGAAGCTGATTGTGTGATTAGTATAATCATTTGATATAACCTTAGGACTTCGGTTCAAGACTTTAACCATTCCGGTTCTCGTTTTTTAACATAGCTTTTGAGTTGTTATGCGTTTGTTTTTTTTCTTAATGTTTTCTTTATGTAGCGTTATAGTAATACGACTATTTTGTGTGTTCGTATTATCTTTGACACAGATCCTTTTGACAAATTGAAATTCCAAATCCAATTCCTTCCAATTCTAATTTTATTTAACAATTACAGTAGCTTTAAAAAAATTCAACGAACCAAATGGATCATAAAGCTCTCTATCATTTGAAAAGAAACATTTTGCTGTGAATCTTGATACAATTAAAGAAGAAAACTATTGGTAAATTAATATTAATAACTATATTTCACTATTTGCGTGTTGTGGCAAGGATAATACGGGTATACAAAATACTTTATTTCTAACACGCAAAGTAGAGAAAGTATAATTAAAAAAAAAACCTACGCAATAAGATTAAATTAAAATAATAAAATAAAATAATAGAGAAAACTAAAAAATTTAGATACGAGATTACAACAAATGAAATTAAAAGAAATTTAAAAGAAAATAGAAAAAAAAAACTTTTTTTTTTGTTGGCTTTGAGATCATGTGACGGCCAATAAGAGACCATGTTGCGCAATCCAAACCAATCATTATGTCTTTTAAATCACTTTCTTTTAAGCTTCATTATGCATTAGTTTTTTTTTTTGTTTTGTTTTGTTTTGATTATATGCATTATTAGTTTATTGTAAATTGAAAAGTAGAATATTTAATTATATAGTTAATTACGTGTACATATTTGAATCCTGATCCAACCGATTGTTTTGCGTCATGTTTCCGTGTGATCCAATAACCGCCAAAATCCAAATACAAATTAACAACGGATTGCAATCTCCTTCTTCACACATCAGATTACTCAACAACCCACTCAAATAACCAAAATCGCGTTATCGTCATTTTCACAATCAAAATCAGAGTCACGGAGTATTCATTCATGTCACTTCAATAGGTAAGATCTAGAATCTATGATCTTCAATAGCCATTAATCAATCAAATCGAAAACCGTTATAATTTCCATCTGTTAAATGTTTTCCATCGAATAACCTCTTCATAAACGTGATTTGATCATCGAGTTCGTGATTCTCTTCTACAATTAACCTTGAAACTGTTGTTGAAATGCTTCTTCTGTACAGGTTTTTTCTTTGAGATTTTGGGAAGTTAGGAGAGATCTGATTCGTATAATCGGATAAACAATTAGACAATGGGTAATCCAATCACTTGGTTAGTTTCGGGGACCGGACATGTAATCGGAAGTATATTTGGTCACCCCCTTGAATTTCTTTCCGGCAAGTCTTGCAGGTATGAGTACCATGTGTTTGATGAAATGCCTGTTAGAGTTTAGAAACCACTCATATTCTAGTCTTGAATAACTGAAATGCTTCATAAATTTTGATTATTGATCAGCTCTGTGTGCGGTCCAACATGGGATTTGGAATGTTACATTGAGAATTTCTGCATCCAACATCTACTGAAATTTTTCGCTGTTTCGTTCCTGTTCTACCTTGGTAAGTTTTCGCAAACAATATAATTTATATCAATATCACTATATCAGTGTATCACTAATTTCTTGTTTTGTTCTTGGACCAACATGATTGCAGTTATGCTGTTTTTCTATTTCTTATACAAATTGAGGATCTTTCACTGCATTTTTAAAACTAGTTTCAAACTGTTCTGGGCTTGTTTTTCAACGGTTTTCACGTTCTGGGAGCGTGTATGCACTATACTGTATAACGTACTGTATAATGTTCATGAAAGGCGAAAACAGTACAAGAGAGATATCGAAATGGCAGCAGACATGAGTAACATAAGCTACGAGGAAGATGCAGACATGGAGACGAGTATTTCTTACCATAACGAACATTACAGGAGGATGAGGAAGAGATCGTGGTCGGGACACCACAAAAGAACCCTTGTGAGAAAGTCGTTAAAGGCTCGAAACCACCGGGTACATGTAGGTGTTGATTCGGTTAATCCCACGAAAAGGAAACATATTAAGCATGATGATGTTCGGGTTATTAGGACGTCAAGCTTTGCGAAAAAGGGGCCGCGTCACAAGAGATCGAAACATCAAAACAGAAGGCAACGAGATGAAAACATTGACACAGAAGACATCAATGATGAAATTTGAAGCATTTGTAGTGTCATTTCTAACTGTAATTTTATGTAACATGTTACTGTTTTGGAATTTGGGATTGTTGATTGGTTTTTTTGTGTGACCAGGATTTAAACAGACCAACAATTGAACAATATATATAAAAAATGGCCAAGTTGTCTGTACCAAATAACAATGGCTAACATCAACTCTACAAAACAAGACCTTAATTGCCTAAATACTAACATGAATCACTAGTCTTTTGAAAACCCATAGCCGAATCCGCTGATGCTATCGGGCCAGTAACCAGTCTGATAAATCGACTAAATGTTAGAATCAGATTCACAAAATACAAGCCTTCGGGCACCAGAACCGACCGGATCAGACCAATCTTACCTGCTCATGAGCTTTTAAAGCATCACAAGTAAAACTCTCTAAAGCCTTAAAAATAGGGATTACACCACCTTGTAAACTACTCGAACCACCATTCCCAACTAACTTCATAGCTTCTATATAATCCAGACTCGCTCGGTCTTCCGAAGGAACCATTGACCCGTGTGTTTTATCCGGCCCCATATGTTGACTTTTTTTCACAAAATCCTTTGCAAGATACTCTTTTTTCAGCATTAGTCTTTGCATATCATCTTGTCTCTCCAGCAATTGCCTCAAATTTAAAGCAAAATTGCGCATGGCTTTTGAGACTCTTTCTTGAGAAACGTCTTTTATTTCGCGGTGCCAATCGTTGCACATTATGAAAATTGGTGGAGCTCCTAAACGACCCGGGGAATAGGGAATCTCACCATCAATGGTTACTTCTGGTTTGTGATCAACGCATTGTTTTAGCCACCCGTTTAAGGAATCAACATATGATTTCTGAGCATTAATCCAGTTATTAAAATGCTGTGCCCATGTTACAAGTCCTGCTTCAAGCTCAAGAGTGGTTCTCAGGTTTGAATCTCTTTCAAGACTCGTGGTTGCCCTTAAACTACGACTTCTGCTCTCCATGATGGCTTCAAATTGCTTTCGGTGACATGTTACAATCGCTTGCCACATTCTTATTAGTCTGTAGAGAACACAATAAAGTCAAGCATTAGTGTTGTTATGTAGCAAAAATAGCATAAACTATTAGCATTAGAACAAAATCACCAATTTCCCTTCTATAACTAAAATAAATTCAAAGAAAGCGTCAACTTACTAAAAAAAACTAGATTATTCTGAAACATTATAACTTTGTAATCATATTTGACAAGAAATTAGTTATATAACACAAAATTTGGACCAAGTTTGTTTTGGTCTATCCAACCTGACCCGTTATCCGACCCACGGACCCACCCATCTTCCCATGTCTTTTATGTATGAGAGAAAAAAAGAGGCTTTTGGTTGTGCATGAGTTCATGTTGTAAATACCAAAGTAAGCTTACTATAAGATCTACATACCCATATATCAACTCACTGACTTGTGGCTGCAATTCTTTGTCCCTCACCTTCTGTATCTCACAAGATATGGTATCAATAGCTTTGATAGATACATTAAGTTTAGTCAATAATCTTCTTATAGAAGCCTGCGCAGCATCAATCTTAGTAGATTCTGCTCCTTTTGCATCCAATTCGTTCAGCCTCTTGCACATGTTCTCATAAATCACCCTTAGCCTCTCTTCACCCTAAAACCAGACCAACCACCTAATGTATCAATTTCACATTACTAGAAGTCTAGAATCAAACCAAAACTGAACGGCTAACCCACAATCATAGTCGTTATTACTCTAATAGTCTTCTAAGTACACATCGTAAGTTTTTATGTAGAATTAGTAAGATGTTAATGATCTTATTACCTTTACTTCCTTGTATAATTTCTTCTCCCATACATAAAGCCTCTCCAAAGTAGAAGATAGATTAATGGGCCTAACATCCTGAACTTCATCCACATTATAGGATCCTGCTAATTTTGTTACTTGAGAATACGGTCTAGCAGATTGTACTGGATGGTCTGAAGATGCCAAAGAAGGTGCTAATGGAGAGAGAATCTTGGATAAGATCACTGCAAAGTGACATAAATAAGTAATCTGTGATACTTAATCAAAGTAAACAGAAAATCATGATAGACACTATAGTGAAAACAAAGCATTGTATGTTACATATTATGTTGAAAAAATAAAAACTTATTTACCCTTAAGAACCGCGAACTTTGATTGGTAAGGCAACTTCCCTGCCTCAAGCATCAAGGCAACCTCTCTTCCATAACTAAATGCAACCTCAAATTCATCTTTAATTTCATTAACTACTTCATGCAGATCCCGAGAACCATGAGGAGATAATGTTGTCAAACTACTAAAAATTGACGATTCTAACTCTTGTGTAGACTCCTCATCCATATCAAAATGTACCCCCTTTTTACCCTCATAGGCTTCCTCCATTCTTTGCGAAACTATAGTCTCAGAGCTATGTTTATCTACTTCAGTGCTAACCGAATGCGCTCCTTTGTTATTCTCAAACGGAACTGAATTTGAAGTGTTTTCTACATGTGCTGCCTTCGCAGTGCCTTCACCTTGTCCTGGTGGTATTCTTCTAGAACTACCCCCGGTACTACTAGAAGGTCCCGTCCATGAACTGCCTTCCAAATCTTCTTTTCCTTCATCTAGATTTCTCTTAGTATTAAATGACTTCATCTTCATTACCTCTTCAATGTGAGACTCTGTTTCTGTTTCTTCTTCCAATTCAGGAATCCCTTCCCTCTCTCTCACTTCATTAGAATCTGGACTACTACACATTGATTCATACCCGTATCCATACCCACCGCCATATTCATTATCATAAGTATCAAAAAAGCTAAAATAGTCAGATACCGGGGCTGCAGGAGGCGGTGGAGGAGGAGGAGGACTTTTAGGTTTCTTTGGTTCTTCGGGAAGCTGTCTTCCTGTTGCCCCGCCATAAGAAAACCCATACCCATATGCACTTCCATATGGATCATAATGCTGTGGATCAACCCATTCACTTCTTTCTTGAAACCCCCTTGTTTCCCCTTGTTGAATCACCGTACGGCTAGCCGGGGCAGACTTTTTCATATAGGAAACATACTGATTTGAGTTTGAATATGGGTTTGAATACGGGTTCCCACCATACCCATTGTAGGAATTGAAATTCTCTTGATATGCCCCCCAAGGAGGTTGAAATTGTGATGCAGATGGGTTCATGACATAAGGGTCACCCTCACCCTCACCCTCACCCCAACCAGTTTGGTTTGATCCCCAAGGAGGTTGATATTGGAATGCAGATAGAGATGGATTCACAACATAAGGGTCACCCCCACCCCATGGAGGCTGATAAGCCACTGGTCCTCTGTTAATTTCATAAGGATTATCCCCCCAATTAACCTGGTTTGTTTCTTGAAAAGCCTGTGGCCCTCTGTTGTTGATTACATAAGGTTCATCCGAATCAATTTTGTAGCCATGTGGCTGATTAAAATCTGAAGCTGATGGTGGTTTGTTTTTAAACCCACCACCACCACCACCACCACCATCATCATCATCATCATCATCATCATGTACATGAATATGGCCATCTAACGACGAGGTGGATTCAGAATCAGAATCAAAATCGTGTTCACCATCATCAATTATATGAACATGTGAAATCGAACCGGAAGACATCGAGCCATTATTATTATTATTGTTGTTCTTAGTTTTACCTAGATCAGAAGGCAATGTGAGCACAGGGGAAGAAGAAGGAGGAGGTGAAGGGATCACAAGCTGCTCATCAACAAATCTCGAAAGTGCATTTCCAATTTCTTTGAGAGAATGAAAGTACGCCAGATGCGAAGACGACAAATCGTAGCGGTAATCCACTGCGGACTTTATCAACCGCTTTCTCTCTCTACAACGTATCACCAACGGTAGATCATCAACTTTCGAAGGTCTGCAGCCCATTGAAGAACACAATTTTACCCTAAATCTAAACCTAATTCTCGTCTCCTCGTCGTCATCTTCATCATCAAATCAAACGCACCAAATTCATCACAAAATCACCATCCAGGCATCCAGATCTACATTACAATTTCAATGCTTCATACATGTGTAACAGATTAACAGTACTCGCATGCATTAATGAGGGTGTTAAAATCTAGAAATTGAGAGAGGGGCCGGGGAAAGGAAATTGATGGTTGGGATTGAAGAAGTGTGAAATTGTGAATTAATTGAAGCAGATCAACAGACAGTGAGATTCGGGGTAAGTGAAGAAATAATAATCAAAGGAATAAAATAATAAACTTGTGATGTGAATCGATGCAGAGTGATAAATAATGTCACGGAGAGAGATTTTTGGAAGAAGATGATGGAGGAGTGTGTGAGTTCTGGAAGTAGCGTCAGGAAAAAGAAGGTGGAATCCGCCATAGATAACGGAGGATGTCATAAATATATAATTGATGATATTATATTGTAATTTATAATTTATAAAATTGAAGGTGCAATGATGGCTGCGCATGGCTGCTTCTTCTTCTGCTTCAGTTTGTTTGAACCACCAACCAGTCCAGTAGGAAAGGAAGGAAGCACTTTAACTTTCTCCATAAAGTTGTTGCTCTTTTGATAACCAAATAGTCCTCTTCCAATCACATTTCTTACTTTATAGGGTAAAACTCAATTAAAATTTACACCCATGATGTTGTAATTTTCACTAGATTTCTTATTCGCTGTCTTATTGTTATTGCATAGCGTGAGTACATAAATAGTTATAACAAGATGGTGCTTTGCGGCGGGCCATTTATTTTTCCGTTAAAATTAAAAAGTTAAGGGGTATAAACTTAAAAGTCTTTAAGTTTCGTGATGAAAATATAAAAGTATAAGATTTATACTAAAAGACGAAAGTAGGAAAGTTAAAGGGCATGAATGTAAAAGTCTAAAAGTTTTGTGGTCAAAGTCTAAAACTATAAAAAAATTCATGACCAAAGTCGAAACTCTAATGCTTAAGTTTGAAAAAAAAACAAAAGACTGGATACGTGTCAAAAGAAGAGTGGTATAAAACAAAAGAAGTGGGACATGTGTCACCCACTAATTCATCCATCATATGAATAGTAAATAATGTGAGTGAGCCACATTTACAAATGTAATATATATAAATTGTTTTGTATAAATAGTTATAGTATTCACAGTAGGTTTTTAAAAAAATATGTGAGTGTAAATTTGTAAAATTTGAGGTTTGGTTGTGAGTGGTTGTGAGTAGAGGATATAGAAAAAGTTTAGTAAATCTGCATATTTGATAAAAAAAACTGGTGATTTGCTAAAATTTGAGGATTGGAATGAGAGAAAAGGTAATGATAAATGTATAAAAGTTATTATTTTATTATGGATGTGAGTGAAATAGAGAGAAAAAGTAATTATAAAAATATAAATTATAGGGATGGGGATGGGGAACCTATTGTGAATGCTCTGTAATTGTTTTGTGTAGTAAAGTTGTCTCTATTTTTTATTTTTTTTTGTATTTTTTTACAAGTGCAACCGAGATACTAAGAATTTGTCGTGTAATGAGTATAGTCATGTAACTTAACTTTTCGGTAGTAGAATCAATACTTTAAGAATTTGTCTTCTAATTTTAACGTCTTTACTTAGTATTTTTAATTTTCTTTTTCTTTACGTGACATTATAACAATACAACTGCATTGTTTGGGTCGTTACACAATTTTTTATTCCATCTTCTTTATGTATCGTTATAGCAACTCAATTGTTTCTTGTATCCACATTATCCCCACAATACACGGGTTAGAAAATCTTGTATATATAAAATTTTCATCTTGACAAATATTAAGTTTAGTTGGCATTATACATGCATTGGCGAAGCTTAGATGTGACCGGGGGGGGGGGGGGGGGGGGGGGGACGCCCCTTCGCTTTTTTCGTCCAGAAGTACTTATTTTTACGATTTTATGTATTAAAAAAAAACTATATGTATTAAGTATCGCCCCCTCGGATGTATTGAGTATTGTCATCTTGATAAAATTTTTGAATCTCGTCCCCTCGGGGTTTTCTTTTAAGCTTCGTCACTAATACATGCATGTGTATTATGGCAATATTTCTAAAAATGAACAAATGAAAATTGCTTGTGAAGTACATACATTTTATAGCATAAAAAATATATATTCCATTGTGGTTTATAAAATGAAAATTGAATTTAAATAATCTAAACTTTTATCTATTAGTCATCAATAATTTCACCTTTAAAAATTCTTTTTACCGGTCCCAACTTTCAAAGATTATGAGGAAGAAGGTGCCTCCAAACTCTTGTTGACCGTACTAGAACTTCAACTAATCCCATCTAAAAAGACCATTCAAGGAATTTTCAAAAACACCAAAAATAACACTTTATCTAGTGCTCCGTCATTCTTCATAACGACTATAACTAACCAAGCTGCCGACCAATAAATAAATCAAGCGATATCTTCAGAAATCACAATTCACCTCTTTTGGCTCCTCGTGTTATCGTGTAACACGAATAGAAGTTGTGAATCAACTTCTGCTTTGGGTCACGTAAGAGACCTGAAATTTCATGTGACTAAGGCTTGTGTTTGTTTGGAGTCCACGTAGTGCGATTGCGGCTTACGCCATACCGTATCTTTCATAATTGGGACTTGCGTTCTTTGGTGCAACTGTTCCATGACTAGGACATCGTCCTTTAGAATCTCTGTCCCGTGACTGGGACATGAGCCTCTTTGAAATCTATGTCGGTGACCAGGGCTGGCCAGGTTGTTACCCCCATCAAAGGGATCGTGAATGCTCGATCTGAATATGCTACTTGCATAGTAGATCCAACTAATATACGTATTATGTAAAAGTTATGTTACAAAACCATAACCATTACAAATTTACACCGCCAATTTATTTACTAAATTTGTTTTGGAAAGTACAATAAATCATTGTTGAAGTAGTTGAACCATAACAATGAAGTTGAACTAGAAATTAATAGTGATAGGTGCATTGAAATTAAAACAACGTGAATGATCGTTGATGTAAATCAACTGAGCTGTGGGAGTGTGGGTTAAGTGGAACTACATTTCATTATGTGCTTTAAATGGCAATCCACTTGTATCTTGTATTAAGTGAGGTGGCATTGTATAACACTTTTTATGCTATCAAGAGTTTTTTTTTTTGGAACGGCATCGATCAGGCGACTTTGGTCTCACGTGTAAACCTACCCTTACGGGGCTATGTCCAAGGTCGATTACTCGGACCTCCGTGAGAACCAAGACACCCCCTCCTGAAGCTCCCCTCCTGGGACAACATGGGGTAAAACTGTCTCCCCTTGGATTAGAACTTGGGTCACATAGTAAACAAAGCCCTAAGAGCCAAGGGGGTAACCACTAGGACAAGTCCTAGTGGTTTATGCTATCAAGAGTTATACAATGAGCTTTACACTTATACCTTGAGATTTGTAGAACTAAGTTATATTTATATATATAGTATAATAATATAAAATATAATGTATATGATTTTATAAGACATGAGAAACAGTAAAATAATTATAATTATAAAAAATGGATCACGGTTAATGTACAAGTTTCGACTTTGGATGCTTGCTGACCTAACCATGTGTTCCTGTGTTTCATCTCTTCTGATCTCTGGCATCTTTTTTTTTTTTAATAAGGCAATACATTGACTATTTCTTTCTAAAACAAAACAAATAAAGATTAATAAAGATGTACTTATTATTGTTAAAACTAAGATTCTTCTACAATTACTGTTACTAAAAGTAGTTTTGTTTTACCAATGTAAAATATTTAGTTATAATATATTAATGTGAAGTAGCATTTTTTTCTTAATATTTTAGTTAAACTAATTTATCACCCGTTAAGGTTATGGTGAACATCTTGACGTTGATACGTGAAGTTGTTACCGCATGTTGCTACGACATGTTATGATTTTATTTTGATTACACTAGACACATTTTCTATAATTATTGCGTCGCATCTTGCGGGACATACCGATATACTACCTAGTTACTAATCAAAGAGTAAACCAAACTTGAAAAGTTAAAACTACCGAGTAGTCCTTGATAAAAGAAAAAAAAGAAAAAAAAAAGAAGGCTTAGTTACAAAACTATATCGATTTCTCGATTAATCAAATCAGTTTCTATTTCTGTTATATTGGTTTTGTTAAACTTCTTGACTATATCGATTTCTTGAATAAAAAAAAAAGTAAGTTTAAATACAACTGACATGAATTAAAGGGCATGTAGCTCAATGATACCTCATGTTTATCTTGATCAAAGTGGGTAATTGTTGAATTTTATTGGTGTTTCTGCCGTTCAAAAAGAATACAACTAGCACGAACCGGAGTTGTTTTGTTTGAAACATACAATTCTCAATGACTCAAAACATCTTGCCAATGGGGTGACTCTATACCAAATAAATATCCTAACTGCCACTTATGAAAAAGAACAGGTGTTGGGCATTCAACAGACTGAAGTAGAGACATAACACTTATTAAAAACAGCAGCAAGATAAACACGATTATGATACAAAAGCTTTGTTTCTGAGATCTTTTTAATTGGATGCTTCACGGCTGTAGAAGGCGTCGAGGGTTTTGGCTGGTATACGGTGAAGAAGTTCACGTGGGAAGATGCGCAGAAGTGTCCATGCTAAATCAAGTGACTGGAAGATGTTTCGGGTGTCGTATGCTCCTTGTGCCACAAATTTCCTCTCAAATTTGTCCAGAAACTCTAGATATAGCTGTTATATTTATGCAATAATACATCAGTAATAATAATTTCTCTTCATTTAACCAAAGGGAAGGTGTGTGTGTGTGTGTGTGTGTGTGTGTGAGAGAGAGAGAGAGAGAGAGACCAAATCTTCAGAAGAGAGAGCTTCTTCTCCAACCACTGCTTTCATGGCCTGGACATCTTTTCCAATGGCATAATTTGCATATAGCTGAAAGCATACAGGTAACAAAACTATGGTCTTAAATTGATATCATGAAAGTTTGTATATGAGGGCAATTAATTAATTAATTTTATCATTAGAAGGTACAGTAAACAATAAACAAACAAATAAACTTTTCAATCTTTACCTGGTTGGACACATCGGAATGATCTCTGCGAGTCATACCCTCTCCAATAGCACTCTACAATTCATTAATGGAAGCCGCTTATAATAAACATTCTTGATAAGTAACTTAATGCCGTATGAAAATGTCAAATAGAGATTTAGGCACCTTCATCAATCGGGATAGGGATGGAAGCACGTTGATTGGTGGGTAAATCTGTAGATTTCCATCAAATGAATAATCGAATTCAACCTTAAACTTGCTGAAAGTGAAATATATAGGGTTAGCATTGGCTTAGGATAATCTCACCTGTCTGTTATGGAGCTGTCTGTCAATGTAGATCTGTCCCTCAGTAATGTAACCCGTGAGATCCGGAGTGGGATGTGTAATATCTGATGATCATAAGTATTAGAGAAACTAATAAAATTACGAGGAAAACAAAGCTAGAAAATGAAAAAGGAAGCAGACCATCATTTGGCATAGTCAGAATTGGAATTTGGGTGATGGAGCCTTTTCGGCCTTCAATTCGTCCAGCACGCTCGTATATTGTTGCCAGATCTGTATACATGTACCCAGGATATCCACGTCTACCGGGTACTTCCTCCCTAGCAGCAGAGACCTGAAATTGTCACAGATGGGCATGGGTGGGTCCGGTTACAGGTCATAATTGGCATGCTTACGATCAAAACTTGCGGGCGAGTAATGGGTCAAACAAATTAAGTATGAATGTGTCTATTTTAGTTGAGAACAGGTTCAAGTTTGTAGAAATGTGTAGGATCAGGTTGGATATACCCGAGACACTTTTTTCCCCAGAATATTAATCTGAGTAAATAACTTTTTTTTATAAATGATCTAGAAGGTTTTATGCATTAAAAAGACATAGCAACCTACTTGTTGAAACAAGTAGGCAACATTTTCCCTATATGTTTAAATTTTACCTCTCGAAGGGCATCAGCATAGGAACTCATATCAGTTAAGATTACAAGAACATGCTTCCCACATTCATATGCCAAATATTCTGCTGTGGTGAGAGCGATACGAGGAGTGATGATACGCTCAATTGTAGGGTCATTAGCCTATTAAAACAAGTAGTAAAAGTCAATTTCAAGTTAATAACCCAACCAATAATGAAAAAAAAGGGACTTACAAGGTTCAGAAAAAGAGTAACTCTCTCCATAGATCCATTTTCCTCAAAATCGCGCTTGAAAAATTGAGCAGTCTCCATGTTCACCCCCATAGCAGCAAACACAATAGCAAAATTGTCTTCTTCTCCCCCACCCTGTAAAAGCAAGTAATTAAGAATGTTTAAATCATTAAATGTAAAGTTCTAAGATAAATATACCGAGTTGATGAATAAATATAGTTTATTGTCCAATAATTACCTCGAGTAAGTTTGCTGTTTTCTCCAATCGTTTTACCAAACCAGCTTGACGACAGATCTGTGCAGCTATTTCATTGTGGGGAAGACCAGCAGCAGAAAATAGAGGAATCTTTTGTCCTCTAGCAATTGAATTCATAACATCAATTGTTGAAATACCAGTCTGTATCATTTCTTCTGGATATGTTCTCTCACTAGGGTTAATAGAACTTCCTGAAAGTGAAACAATAATACAACAGTGATAAAATTATTATATATGCATATGTATATATATGGTACGTCTTTAAAGCTGAAATCGGAAGAAATATCACCCTTTGAAGTATTAGAAAAGTTACCAGAAATATCCAGGTAAGCCTCTGGCAAAATAGGAGGACCATTATCAATTGGCTTCCCAGAGCCGTTAAATATGCGTCCAAGCATATCCATAGAAACGGGGGTTTTTAAAACCTGAAATTGTCACAATGAATTTGTCAACCAAAATTATGTACGATTAAAGTAATTTTACAAAGGGCAAAGGAACCGTCACTTAGATATATGGGAAGAAACAGGTAAAATGAATGATAAGCATAAAACAATAAAGACTATGCATTTTTTCCTATAAGAAATTATTTATCAATGGGTTAAAAGATAACAAGAAAACTTATGCACCTCTCCTGTGAACTGAACAGTTGTGAACTTATTGTCAATTCCTGATGTTCCTTCGAAAACCTGGTCAAGAGAGCATTGACATTTGCATTAGGTTTCTTTCAAAATTAACAAATATAATTGACACATTGTTAAAGAATGGAGCACAAGGCTGTTATATAATTAATTTTACAGTATATGAGGATTTGTTTGGTTTATAAATGATATTGGAAATGGATATAGGTATGAAATCACTCTCATTCACATTTTAAAACCCTCAAACCAAACACACCCTAAGTATGAATTTAACAGTTATGATTTTCTAATTCGTTTCTGCAGCTGTTTGCAAACATATATTAACTAGCTAACTAACTACATTCATGCAGACTTCATTTCCAAATAAATACTTACCAATCTTAAAGAAAAAACTTTGCATAACTATGTACATTATGGTATACCCACATGAAAATTTCATGACTGAGAACCAGAAACAGAATGCAGATTAACTTTTGAAAATCAAGAATATACAGACATAGCGCATGCATATGCGGCATATCAATATATGATGCCAGGTAGTGATCACCTGAACAACAGCTTTCTCTCCATCAACTTCCAAGACTTGACCACGTCTAGTTGTTCCATCTCCTAAACGGATATTGACGATTTCTTGATACTTCGGTCCCTATCATGATAGAAAGAGAAATGCACCTTTTACTTGATGATGTGGCTTGTATGCAAAAGAGATTCGAGTTTTTAAACACGTATAGGTTTTATAATCATAATCATAACCAAAAGTCATAGTTAAAAGAAGAATAAAAATAAGAGCAAAGTTCTTATTTTTGTGGGTTAAAGAGAAACACGGAAACTAACCTTCACTTTATCAAGGATGACAAGTGGTCCAGCAACTCCAGAGACGGTTCTATATTCTGTGCAAGCATCAAGGAATAAAAGAATAAGGTGAAGTGTGTCGTTCTTTATTCCTAAATATCCAATTCACTACCAAAACAGCAAAACTATCTTGTTTATCAGGAGCATATCATCATCAATTTATCAGTTAACCGAAAAGGAGAAACCAGATAGATCAAGTCACTAGATACTAAACGAGTTTCATCTTAGGGGTCAAGTCCACGGTGAAACAAACCTTTAGATTAATATGTTTCTCAAGGTGTTTATGTATAGAATATAGATTGCAAATCGGGTACTTGAGAAGTGTAATCAATCGGTGCAAGTCTTCACTACTAGGATGTCACCTTGGTCTAAGCTAGAAGGTGTACTTTCTAGAAACCACAAAAACAGACTTGATCCAAACCTTGTACCCCCCTCGAAATTTTCACATCACATGCACTCATCTAAAGCATATACATCCTAACAGTTTCATACTTGAGTTAACTGCTTAATTTGTAGGCATAATGCAAGCTTACCCATTCCAATCTCAAGTGTTCCCTCATCCATGCTGCTATTGTTCTGAGCAACTCCCATATTCAACTAAGAAGCCTACACAAGTGAAATAAGATTGATTATTAATCATTGTTCGATTGAAGATAAATTAGTCCAATAGCTGTGCATAGATAATTTCCCATCCCATTAGGTTTAGTTAGTAGATGCAAAAAGGCAATGATCGATGAAACAAGGGTTCAGAACTTGATTAACAAAACATTTCACGATTCGTAGATAGAATCGAATTAGTTCCAACCTATACCGGGAGAAATTTGATTCATCACTAATCAATCAAAAAAAAAAAGATCTATATAACTCGAAGTTTCACATCCATAATTTGATCTAAATCTTCAAACACCACAATAAACTAAACACTGATAGTATTGATCCAATGGAGAAAAATCGAAATCAAACACGAAGACCTCCATATGATTATTCACAATCAATGACCTAAAACCGATAGAGAGACCATTAATTACGCGGATCCGGATGCTACATAGAAACCTATATACACAAACAAATATACGTTGACGAAGGATAAAAACGAGATCGTAGCGGGAGGCTTACTTGCTCTTTCGTCGCGAGTTCACCTGAAGGTAGATCCGATGGTGGTGGGTTTGATTGTCTCTGAGCTTAGATCGATCAATGAGACAGCGGGGTCGGGAAGACGACAGACTCGATAGATAATGAAGTTTCCGTTTGGGTGGCCGTATTCAGCGAAACACGTGGTCTCGTTAACCGATCAATTACAAAAGGTGAATTAATTTCGTTAGCTTGTATTTTTGTTTGATTTGGGTACCAACTTATTTCGTTATCCACATAGTTTCTCAAAGGTTAGAAAAGTTAATTTTGTATGGTATCCACTAATTTAGTAACGCTCTAAACATGATTTTAAATCTACATTATAATATTAATCATAAGTCTAGATGTAAGATATAAGATCCACGGTTGATGGTCTTGGAGAATAATAATTTTATTATAGGTTGCGACTTGATTAACATTATTAGTATTACTTACATGTTTTAAAGGTGTATTTAGGTGTTTGAAGGGCTTAAAGATTGGTTAATTGTGATGAGCAAGTGGTGGTAGCCGGGGGAGCTTATTTTTATATTTGGATCACCTTTAAGAAGTGTATGTATGATATTGATGATTTATTAAGTTGGGAACTCTTGTTTAATTATTGTGCAATAAGCTATGTTTCATTATCAAGTTATATTTGTCGTTATTTGATTAGTTGATTAATAAACCTATACATTTTAGTTACATAGTCTGGTCAAAAGCTTGGGGTGTGACACAACTCTTAGAATACTAAAAAAAATAACCCTAACCTTATTATTTGTAGGATTTAAATTAGCTATTCAAAAGGGATTGGCGGCGCAGCTTGTTGCCCGCCTTTCCTACGTATTGACTTAAGTCGTGTATGTTATTTTTCGGTATAAATGGAAATGAGAACCACTTGTTTATATGTAAAATGTAAAAATAGTTAATATATAAAAGTATTCAATGGCAGGTCGCAATAAATATTTGCTCGTTTGGGTGTTTTGCCTTCCTATGAAACTCACCCGAATTAGGAATTTAATAACTCTATTCAAATATATATATCGGTAGTTGACGTACAAGTAACAAAATTGCTTAATTCCTTGTACATTTATGGTAAAAAGCCCACCTTTGTAATTTTTATTTACCATCATTTAGCGTAATGAGATTAATTACATCTAATGCTTTCACCATCGTTCCGGACCAGTTATATCTACTTAACCCTTCTTATTTGAACCGGTTAACCGGATCGGTTCAACATGAACTATTCTTATTATCTATCTTTTTTCTTTACAATCTCATTTGACGAATTAAAGCGTGCTTTATTTTAAAATAATGAGTAGTTTTAACATTTTTTACACAATAATAAATACTTTATAATACATTATGTACGTATGTATGCGTAGATGTATGTGTGTTTGTGATTTGGTTTATAAATAGAGAGGAATTGAAGTAGCAGTCATAAATAAACACAAAATCATTTTCTTAATTTTCATCAAACTCTAGCTAGTACCCCATAATCAACATGCATACAAGAATCAATTTTATCTTACACTCGTTAGCTCTGTACTCGGCATTCCAATTCCCTGCAGGATGTGCTTCCGACGCAATTCAGCTGTCGCCGCCGATCACAACCACCGGGAATTCCGGGTCTTCCGGCTCTGGTGCGGTTGGATCCTCGGCTTCTGTCTTTCTTCAGGTCACCGGAAATGTTTATCCTAAAGGGTATATAATATACATTTTTTTCTCATTATATATATCACTACTAGCAAACTGGACGTTGAGAAAACTTGTAAAAATTAGGACGGTTTTGTGACTACATCATATAATAGTCGCAAAATTAGCGGTCATAACTCGAATAAAGTTCTACGATAATTTTGCGACTGTTTAAGAAAGAATAAAAAAATACTATTCAGTTGTAAAATGGTCGCAAATGAGGAGCGTGACACTATTATATATGTGACAATATATTCAAGACAACTTTTAAAAAAAAGTTCTCATCATCAGGCACTATTATGTGACGATGAACATAGGCAATCCACCAAAACCTTATTTCCTGGACGTTGACACCGGTAGTGATCTCACTTGGGTTCAGTGTGATGCACCATGCGTCAATTGCCTCCCGGTAACTTTTTTTCTTTTTCCTTTTCATTTATTTATTTGTTTATTTTAGTTAAAAGAACGATCAAATTACAATAAAGTGGATGTTGTTGTTGTGTAGGCTCCTCACCCACCTTATAAGCCGATCAACGAGCTAGTGAAATGCGATGATCCACTCTGTGTCGCTTTTCACTGGCCCGCACCACCCATTTGCGGGTCTCCAAATCAGTGTGACTATGGTGTTGAGTATGCTGATGAAGGAAGATCTTCGGGTGTGTTGGTTAAAGATTCTTTTCCGTTGCGTTACTCTAACGGAACTGTAACCGAGCCTCGTGTTGCATTTGGGTTAGCCTCATTTCGTTCAACTTACAAATACTTGTGGTTCGTGTTTATAAATATATGACTAATCCTAGCATCTTCATTTCATATGTTCAGATGTGGTTCGGATCAAGAAGTTCCGAATGGCGTGACCCCGCCTTATCTTGATGGGATTCTCGGTCTCGGGTTAGGGAAAGTAGGCATCTTAAGCCAGCTACAAGAACTCGGCGTAACGAAAAACGTAGTTGGTCATTGTTTTAGCTCACAAGGAGATGGATATTTGTTTTTTGGGGATGAAGTTGTTCTGATCACCTGGATACCCTACACTGAAACGGAGTGAGATATTCATCTCGTAGAACATGCAAACGACCGTTTAAAAATAATCAAATAGTCGTTTAACTTTTTCACATGTGAAAAAGGTTGATTGTTGAAAAAGTCAAACAGACAGTTTGACTATTCATTTTCGTTTGACTTTTTAATTATTAATAAACTGATTAATAATTATAAATTTACAAAAACTTATGATGGAGCTCTTTACAGTGATCACTACTCACTGGGAACTGCTGAGGTCTTTGTTGGTGACACAACCAGTGGAATGAAAGATCTCCCTATAATGTTTGATAGTGGAAGTACCTACACTTACTTGGCTAGAACCGCTTATGAAGTTATAGTTTCTCTGGTGAGGATTTTTGTCCATTTTAGCTCATTTATAAGCGTGATTTTGTCATTTGGATCGTGGTTAATATCCAAACATATGGCCGGTTGCAGCTTATGAATGACATAAAAGAAAAGCCGCTAATCAATGCAGATGATGATAATACCCTGCCAATATGTTGGAAAGGCTCAAAGCCTTTCAATTCCATTCAAGATGTCAAAAGCTTATTTCAACCGATTGTGTTGAGCTTTTCTAACCCAAAGACCGTTCGTTTTCAGATCGATCCTGAAGGATATCTAATCATCTCTGTAAGAACACGCAATCAAAACATAAAACATGTTTCTTTTTTCATAATTACATCTTCAAATCTTGTTGCAGGAACATGGAAATGTTTGCCTGGGGATCTTGGATGGTACAGAAGTAGGTCTGGATGAGTTTAACCTGATTGGAGGTAACGAGCGGGTCACCTGGCCTGATGTCCGCATCATTACCTTGAAAGAAACTGTTTATACGACTTGAACTCATCAGTTCCAAATATTAACTTGTCTTAACGTATGCATTATAAATAGTTTTAAGACATTTGTTATAATTTACTTTGCAGACATATCATTCCAGGACAAACTCATCATCTATGACAACGTGAGGAAACACATAGGATGGGCTCCTGCAAACTGCAACAAGAACCCAAAATCATGAGTCTTTTTCTATGATTCCTTTACACTCATCAAAACTCACCTATTTCAACTTTCATGAGGAAATAATCAATTAGTCTTGAAGATGTTAATTAAATATATAATGGTAGTTTCGGAACTATTATTATAATTTATATATAAAAATTTATGTCTCGTAGGTGATCATAAAGTTGTGTCCGGCTCTATTAGTGAGATCATCACTTTTCTCTATAGTATCAGGTATATCGTGTGATGATGATATTATGTGATTAAATCTTAGAAGAGAGATTGTCATTTATCCAAAAGTAAAATTTTAAATTATATTATATTATACTATATATACATTTTACAACTTATTTATGCATCATTTGGTTGTACATTACAACTCATCAAAGCATTATAATATGTGTGTCTGTGGGGCATTTACGTATTACAAACGACATCTCTCTCATCACATAATTTCATTTACGCTTCATCTCCACTTTCATCTGGCTTCGTCTCTGAAATTGAAACTGGCGATTCATTTGAAGAGCAACCATTGTGATCGATCACTTTTTCTTTGATTTCTTCACCAAGTTTTGTAATCGATGTATCTAGGTTTCATTTTCGTTCAACCGGTTTCTTTTACAGAGAACTTCCCTTTGCGAATTCTTTGAATCGGTTCGTTGTGTTTTGATTTGATTTTGTTTCGGCTGGAAGGTTTAGTTTTCCAACCCTGCAGACGTGGGTATCCCGTGAAGAAAAATCGTAAGCAACGGTGGTCTCATGTTGTTGTAATTATAGACCCACTGTCGACGCAAATAGCACATCTAAACCCCATAAAGATTTTTGATGTCTGGTTTAGCCAGGATCGATTGCTATTTGGAGCCATAGTAGGAACACTTTCTCCACAAATCATACCGCTAGTTACTAATGCCTCATCATCACTTGAAGCTTGGAAAATTCTTTCCAAAACTTATGCTTCACATTCTAGAGGCCACATCAAGCAACTTCAACACAGATTAAAACAATATTTTAAGAAGCAAAATCAAAGCATCACCGACTATATGCAAGAAATCAAAACCATTGTGGATGAACTAGCAATATTGGACAAGAAAGTTGATGAAGACGTCACTGATATAGACTGCAGCTTGGAGCGAAACTCATACATGCCTTTGCGAGCCATCCCCTGGAGAATGACCTGATTCGTTTTTAGATCCTTATATATCACGAAAATGTTATTTTCATCTCAAGTTTATGTCGTGATAATCAATTTCTAATTGCATCTTTCTTTAATCTTTTTCTCATCAAGGATCTAAAAATGAATCATGTCCTTCTCCAGGGGATGGCTCGCAAAGGCATGTATGAGCTTCGTTCCAAGCTGCAGTCTATGATCACCCCCCTTGTGTTTTCATCACAGAAGATTTCTCCAAGAAATCGACACAATCGCCTCGGTCATCCACATAATAAAATTTCACATCTTCTGTCCTCTTTTATTAGTTATAATGCATCTTTGTCTTTTGATGATTATTGTAATGCTTGCAAAGTTAATAAAGCTCATAAGCTACATTTTTATTCATCCACACTTACTTCTAAATCTCCTTTAGAATTAATTTTCTCGAATGTTAAATTATTTTCAAACCACTATCAAACAACTTTACTCCAATAACGATGGTGAATATATTAAACTTAGTCCACATCTCCACTCGTGTAGTATATCTCACCTAACCTCCCCTCTTCACACACCCGAACACAATGGCGAAATACACTCCATTTTACTTTAGATTTTTTTTTAAAAAGCTAAAACACCCATTTACAATAACACGTCTTACCTACAACTCTAAAAATAACATCAAACCTCAATATCCAAACAAATGTGTTTTTTAGTGGTGAAACTTGAACAAAAATCCAGACAGGAAATGTAAGTTACGCGACCTTAAACCAAGAAGGTCATACTCAATGCATATAAAATTTTCGAGAAAAAATTCATAAAAGTATACATTACTAGACGAAAAACTCACAAGGTGTTATCTCCCCCGGACTTGTGCTAAGCTTTCCGGTGACGTTTTTGTCACGTATCATAATCCAGACAAATATGTTTTTGTCACGTTTTTGTCACGTTTTTGCACGGTCCATCGCCCCCGGGGATGAGACGAGGGGGGTATGAGTGTAATATTACGGTCAGAAATCAAATTACCGCGTAAGGTCAAAATCCGCGTCACTAACTAGACAGCTCCAACTTCCAAGTCGTCGTCAACACCAAAATCATCATCATCAAACTTCGATTCTGCAATCACTCAACAGAAATATGCATTCGAGAATCGACTTCATCCTACCCCTCTTCTGCTTATTCGCGGCATTTCAAGGATCTTATTCAGCAGCAAGAAGGAAATCAACTCCCCCCGATCCACCCTCCTCCGTCGTTTTTCAAGTCACCGGAAATGTTTATCCGAGAGGGTATGCGCTCTGATTCTCCTTCTATCTAATTCCACACCTTCTCAAAATCGGTCTCATCAGTTTTCGCCCAATCTGTTTATGCATAATCGATCATTATTATACATACATATTCATCAATCAATTGATCGGTATTCTTCGGTTACAGCTGTTGCGAATTTGGCTGGATTGGCGTGATTATTCATCAATTTGTTCCTTTTTTCTTCTTCTTGATTTTCCTTCTCTGTAGACCTGCTAGATCAAGTAGGCCCACTAATATAGTGGTGTGTGTGTGTGTAGTATTTAGGCTTTATATAGTCCACCACGTTATGCATTTGAGAAAGCCATTTTTAGGTATTCTGGCCCCTTTTTCCTAAGCACATATGGATTATATGTAAAGATTTTGCCCCCTTTGAAAACTATCATATATATGTAAGACTGCTAGAAGTATTATAAATTCTGAGTTCATATGATTTCTACTTTGATTTCCAAAAGTGTTCGCGGAGTAAGTTTTAGGCTGGCATGCAAAATTACTTCCATCAAACTATACTATATAATTGTTGGGTATCAACCGGATAGCAAATCACAATCAAACAATAAACACAGACACATAAATCAAACGGGAAACGTGGTTCGGTCTAAACTGACCTATGTCCACTATCTGCAACTAGGATTTATATTACTTTGTGTTCACAAGATTACAAGTATAATGCTTAGTATTTATAGACTAGGATTAGGGTAATATGGTAACAAGCCCATAAAATAACCGGGCCAAGTCTTGCATTCACATCACTGAAATCAGTATCAACTTGGTAAAAAATAAAATTTGTCAGGAGCACAGAACAATATTGAAATGTCATTTTGGAACAAAGGTTTTTTAGTACAACTTGCAGGATTAGGTGTCATAGTCTTGTGAACTATTTGAAATTTTCACAGTTGGTACAGGTGGAATTTATAGATCTTATGATTTGTGTTAAAGGGATGATTACAACTTCTATGTGCAGGTACTATCATGTGACGGTGAACATAGGGAATCCGCCAAAACCTTATTGGCTGGACATTGACACTGGCAGTGATCTCACTTGGCTTCAGTGTGATGTACCTTGCACCAAATGCCTCCCGGTAATTCTTTATTATTATTAGTATTAAATTGATTCATTTGTTTGTGATGATAGATTTTAGATTCAAATAAAAGTGTTCATTACTTTAGGTAAAACCTACCAATATTTGGAGTAAATAAAATGAGCCTCTGGATGTTGGCCTAAACAGACAACTGAACTGGATCCAAATTCTGATATCTATATTTAGCACCCAAGTGGGGATGCACATATCAGTGATGGCCAACTTGCCAAATGCCAAATAGATATGATTAACTTTACCCCATTTAATTCCTAAATTCATCCTACTTCCAAGTGGGAAAGAGCAAAGATAAGTTATATACATAATAAGCCCCTTAAATCATGACTAACAACAATGTATGCTTTGTTTATTTGGATAAATTATTACTCGAAGTATTTAGATGATATGCATACATTTAACAGTGAAAACAACAATCGTACATTTTGTTAATGTTGCAGGCACCTCACAAGCCTTATAAGCCTAACAAAGACCTTGTGGCATGCATGGACCCACTGTGTGCATCTGTTCACTGGCCAGAAACACATGAATGCAAGTCTCCAAAGGATCAATGTGACTATGAAGTTCAGTATGCTGATCATGGATCATCTCTTGGTCTACTGGTTAAAGACTGGTTTCCTATACAATACATGAATGGAACTGTAGCGAAACCTCGCCTTGCATTCGGGTCAGCCTCTTTTTGTTCTTTTATTGTGATTTTTTTTAATGCATGAGACATAATAGCATCTTAGTTTCATACATTCAGATGTGGTTACAATCAAGAAGTTCATTCCTCAATGGACCCACCTTACACTGATGGAGTTCTTGGTCTAGGGTTAGGCAAATCAAGCATCTTAAGCCAGTTAAGTGAGCTTGGTGTAACAAGAAATATAGTTGGTCATTGTCTTGGTGCACAAGGAGATGGGTTTCTGTTTTTTGGATATGATCCTGTTCCTTCTTCAGGTGTCATCTGGACACCCATGTCAACAACCGAAATAGAGTGAGTTTTTTAGTTACTATTCATGTTTTTTCTGTAGATTACCAATTGCAGAACTTATCATTAATCCTGGCAAGACCTGCCCAAACTCTTTAAAAGTAACCTTATTGACCCATTTCTTTTAACGTGTGGTCAATTTTGGGCCATGGTTTGAGTCCTAAATAAAGTAAGCATCCAACGGGTCAAACTGGGCTGGAAGTTTGGGACGCTTTTTTATTAATAGAATGTGTAAGAAAGCAGATTATACACGAAAAAAATATTACAAATTGTATTTATTTAGTTGTTTTTTGTAATAGATAAACTCCTTTTTGTAGACAAAGACAAAACCATCCATAAAATCATTTAATGTTTTATTATTAATACAAAGACAATACGATACACAAAGCTGTTCATAGAATCAAATTTCAATTTTTACTTGTGTTTTATATTGGTTGTTTGCCAAAATTGAAAATTCTGAAAGGAAAGAGTGATAATTAATAAGTCATTTGATATTTCTCTAAAATGGTCAGTTTTAACCCAAACTCATTTTGGCCAGAACACCTTTTGACTCGAACCAAATATTTTTAGACCTGAACCCGGCTTGAAATGACCCGACCCGGCCAACCTGTTTTTCCAGGCTTGCTCATCATGAACTTTTTCAGAAAACACTATTCCTTGGGAACTGCTGAGCTGTATGTTGGTGGAAAAACTACCGGAACTAAAGGTCTTCGCATAGTGTTTGATAGTGGAAGTACCTACACTTACTTTAGTGCAGAGGCTTATAAAGCTCTAGTATCCATGGTGAGTCAAATAATTGTTATCCTTTTTGGTAACTGTATCTGGCACTCTCAGCTTCTTTTTACCCTATTATCCAAACGTATGGCTGCAGCTTACAAATGACATTAAAGGAAAGCAGATTTACAATGCAAATGATGATAAAAGTCTCCCACTCTGTTGGAAAGGATCAAAACCTTTCAAGTCCATTCAAGATGTCAGAAACGTATTCAAGCCAATAATGTTGAGCTTTGAAAAATCAAAAAATGTTCGGTTTCAGATGGACCCCGAAGCATATCTCATCATTAGTGTAAGAAGTCAAACTGAAACGTAAAAAACAATTTAATCTTTTCCACAATATCGTTTACCATTTGCATATGTTGGTGCAGGAACATGGAAATGTCTGCCTTGGGATCTTGAACGGATCAGAAGTCGGACTGGAAAACATTAATCTAATCGGAGGTAAAAAGCTTACGCCACAAGTTTAGTCATATTATCATTTTTTGACTCTCGATGTGTATATGCGTTATAAAGCTGCTTTTTTTACTTGGTATTTGCAGACATATCGTTCCATGACAAAATCATCATTTATGACAATGAGAAGCAGCAGATAGGTTGGGCTCCTGCAAACTGCAAGAAACTCCCAAAGTCCTGAATCTTTCTCTTATAATTCTTTACTTTTCACATTCATGTATAAAGGGTTTTGTTACAACAAGAACTTTTTCTTGTTTGTCAACAGCATATATGATGATGGAGATCCAGATAATGGGGGGCTTTGCAAGCCCTATGGTTCCAACCTTGACATTTTACAAGCCTATTGTGCTGCTTAGTAACTTGAGAAAAGTTTGATAAATAAAGAGCTTCCAGACTCGGGTATAGAAAAGGCAACAAACAATTATTATATATTGCCAGTAAATAGATATCCTCAGTTGTTGGTTACAAGATGTAACTTATAGTGATGCCATTTTACATTATGCAAATTTTGAAAGAATACATACATCTTTTACAAAAATACTTCTCCCTGACATGATAGAAATTGATTTGTATATTTTAGTGCTCCCTCACATGAAATAAATGTGAATCTATGACAGCTAACGGATCTAGAAATTTTATTAGTCTATCATTTTCCGGTATTCAAATTTTCTAGAAGCTTATTCGGGTCGTATTGGTTATGAAGACAAGTCCGTAGGCATGTTTACATGCAATGTTGTGTATGTTAGCTTTTGCAATTATTTAACGAATCTAGAGTAATTTAGCATGAAAATATAAGTGAATTGATTGATTGTCATTCCATAACAAATGATACAATATTTATAATACAATGGCCTAACTAACCTAGAGATAACTAAGGAAAGGATACAAATATAAACACAAGATAATACACAAATATACATTAACTAATACGCCCCCGCAGTCCAAGCATCGGTAGAATGCGAAGACTGTCCTTGAATCGTTGAAAAAGAACTCTAGGCAGGCCTTTGGTAAAAATGTCGGCATATTGATAATCTGCAGGAATATGCAGAACACGTATAGAACCGAGCCGAACTTTATCACGAACGAAATGAATATCTATTTCCACGTGCTTCGTTCGTTGATGCTGAACAGGATTACCCGAAAGATATACCGCCGAGACATTGTCACAGAAAATGATGCTAGCGTCTTTAGTAGGAACCGAAAGCTCGAGCAAGAGATTACGTAACCAGGTGACTTCGGCGGTTGTATTGGCGACCCCCCTATATTCTGCTTCGGCACTGGATCGAGATACGGTGTGTTGACGTTTAGAAGACCAAGAGACCAGGTTATCTCCAAGAAAAACACAGTATCCCGATGTTGATCGTCTTGAGTCCGGGCACCCGCCCCAGTCCGCATCAGAATAGGCTGTTAGCTTAACGGATCTGGAGGGTGTGATACATAATCCATGCGAAGCAGTACCCCGTAAGTAACGCAAGATGCGTTTTAAAAACTGAAAGTGTGGTTCCCGTGGGGCGTGCATAAACAAACAGACCTGTTGAACTGCATAGGAAATGTCAGGCCGCGTAAATGTCAAATACTGCAGGGCGCCGGCTAGGCTTCGATATAATGTACCATCGGGCATAAGAGAGCCAGCCGTTGCACTTAGCTTCGAGTCCGTATCACAAGGGGTAGCGGAAGGCTTACAATCGAGCATGTTGGCACGTGCGAGAATATCCGAAACATAACCTTCCTGTGATAAGAATAAACCCCCAGATTGATGTGTAACTTGTACCCCCAAAAAGTGATGCAATCGGCCTAAGTCGGTCATTGCGAATTCCTTGGATAGGGACCGAATAATCTGTTGTAGAAGAGCATTGTCGGAGGCCGTAAGTATGATGTCATCGACATACAAGAGAAGATATGCCATCCGATTTCCCTTTTTGAAAATGAAAAGGGAAGTGTCACTAGCTGCACCTGTAAAACCACAAGACAATAAGAAATTAGCAAACCGGTGGTACCATGCACGTGGTGCCTGCTTCAACCCGTAAAGTGATCTGCGAAGCCTGCAAACATAAGAGGGGTTAGAAGCATCTCTAAAACCGGGGGGTTGGTGCATAAAGACCGTCTCTTTGAGATCGCCATGCAAAAAAGCGTTTTTAACGTCAAGTTGATGTATCGGCCAAGATCGAGATACCGCAAGGCTGAGGACGGTGCGTATAGTGACCGGCTTAACAACGGGGCTGAATGTTTCATCACAGTCCAATCCAACCCGTTGTGATTTCCCATTAACGACCAACCGTGCTTTATAACGCTCAAGTGTCCCGTTAGCATGAAATTTGTGCTTATATAACCACATGCAGTTGATAATATGAGCATCGGGTGGTCGAGGTACGAGATCCCAAGTACTACTATCCATTAAAGCTTTGTACTCGTTGGTCATGGCGGTGTGCCAATTAGGATCCGAGAGGGCGGCTTGAAGGTTCTTGGGGACGGGCGATATGGAAGGGGGTGAGGTGGTGTGTAGGTTAAGTGGTTGGCGTGGTTTGAGTGAGCCGGTGCGGGTACGGGTAACCATGGGGTGTGTGGAAGTGGATGGTGGCAGGGGAGGTGCGGTGTTGACGGGGGGTGAGGGAGACGGTGAGGGAGTAGGAGAGGGTGTGGATGGCGAGGAGTGGGTAGGAGAGGTGGGTGGGGTTACCGTGGGTGTGGAAGAAGGGGTAGAGGTCGGTGTTGAGGGTGGGGTAGGTTGGGGTGTCGGGGTAGGGTGGGGGGCTGGGGTAGGTGCTGTAACAGGAGGTTGGGAGGGAGTAGGAGTGGGGGTGGCTGGAGGGTTGCGATGGAAGAGAAGTGGGGAGGGGTCGTCATGAAGAGGGGAGTAATCGGGAGGGGTGGTGGCACGTTCATGGAAGGGGAAGGAAGACTCGTCAAAGGTGACGTGTCGAGAAAGGATGACTCGCCCGGAGGCAAGGTCAAGACAACGATAGCCCCGGTAGTCGGGCGGATAGCCGAGGAAGACACAACGTGTGGAGCGAAGGGCTAATTTATGAGGACGGGTGGCGGATTGGTTTGGGAAGCAAGCACATCCGAAAACACGAAGGTGATCGTATGTGGGCTCTTTGAGGTAGAGGGCAGAAACGGGGGTTCGGTTATTAAGGACTTTGGTGGGGAGGATATTGTGGAGGTAGGCGGATGTATGAAGGGCTTCTACCCAATACTCGGGAGGGATGGAGGCATGGGTTAGAAGACATAGCATGATTTCATTTAGTCGACGAAGCATGCGTTCGGCTTTCCCATTTTGTTGGGAGGTTTGGGGGCAAGAAAAGCGAAATTGTAAGCCATGAAGCGAAGCAAATTCTTTAAATTTTGTGTTATCAAATTCGCCACCCATGTCGCATTGAAAAGATCTGATGTCATGATGAAATTGAGTTTTAACAAAGTTGTGAAATTGTCGAAATTTGAGGAACGTTTCCGATTTTAATTTAAGAGGAAAAACCCATGTATAGTTGGTGAAGTCATCGATAAGGACCATATAATATTTATAACCTTTGTGGCTTACAATGGGAGAGGTCCAGAGATCACAATGCACAATATCGAAAGGCATTAAAGTATTAGACAAAGATAAAGTAAATGGCAAACGTTTATGTTTAGATAACTGGCACGAAGTGCAAACGGAAAAAGGACTAATCTTGTTACAAGAAATAAAATGAGAAGTACGAAGATAGTTTATGACATGTAGTCCTGGGTGACCAAGACGAGCATGCCAAGAGGGTGTTGCAGACGTAGTCAGCAACGATGTGGCGGGATCGGCGGAAGCATTTGTGACGGGGTAGAGGGCGCCGGAACTATTGTGGCGGCTCAAAATCCTCCCACTCTTGTAGTCCTTCACAGAAAAACCAAACGCATCAAAACAAATAGAAACGGAATTATCGGTAGCAAAACGACGGACCGATATGAGATTTTTAATTATGTTTGGTGAGTAAAGAACATTATTGAGTTTAAGGTTTGAGTCGGTTAGGGTGGTGTTCCCGGATCCTTGAATAGGTATAGCCTGGCCATTTCCAACGAGCATAGATTTAATGGTAGACACACAAGAGGAATTCATACCTGGGTCGTTGCTAAGATGATGGGTTGCCCCTGAGTCCATATGCCATTGACTATTATCTGGTTCCTCCAAAGTAACGGCTTCAAAAGCATAGCCAAGTTCGGTAGGTTCCAGCGGGTTCACCTCTGCAAGATTAGCTTGGGCCCCGAAAGTTTGTTGGGTTTGCTTCGGTTGCGGCATCCATGGGGCAGCCCAACCCTGTTGGGTCGGATATGGGCAAGGAGGGGGAGGGCCCCAATATGGAGTCCAGTATGGCGGCATGGGCCAAGCAGGCTGCTGTCGAGATGGGCCAGCAGATGGGCCGCGAGCAGAAGTGGAGGCAGGTTGCTGTTGGGCCTGCGAAGATGGGCCAGATCGGCTCTGGCGCTTGGGCTGTTGCGGAGTGCGACGGGGCTGCTGCGGCTGACGAGGCTGGGACCGAGGCTGGTCACGGCGTTGAGGCTGATCAGCGGGACGAGAAGAGGCCGCAAGGGCAACCATAGGTGTGGCGTCACGAGCATGTTGACGCTGCTGCTCGAGTTGAAGCATACTGCATGCGGTCTCCCATGCGGGAAGTTGTTGGTTGATAGTAGACCCGACGGTGTCGTACTCCGGTGGTAACCCGCGAACGAGTTGAAGGACCAACCGACTGTTTGACACGGGGCTGTCAACGTCAGAGAGCTTCGTAGCAATCTCCTTGAGTTTCTGGAAATAGGCTTCAAGGGAAGGAAGAGCAGACATCTTGAGATTAATAAACTCGTATTCGAGAGCGGCGGCACGAGAACCCTTATTATTGAGGAAAATTTCCTTGAGACGAAGCCATGCCGCTCGAGCGGTGGATTCATCTTCAACGATACGCACCAAGTACTCGTTAGACAGTGTCCCGTAGATCCACTGTAAAACGAGTGCATCCAGTTTGCTCCATTGATCATACTCGGCGGAGTCTTCGGCCGGAGGCGGCGTACCGTCAACATGCGAGACAACGTCATGAGCCTTGGCGTTAAGCATGAAAAGCTTGACCCAAGTGGAGTATGTGATCGTGACGCCATCAAGAACTTTCACACGAAGTTGAATGTTCGTGACGGTGTAGGCAGAATGAAGGGGTGCGGCGGGTGTTTTGTTGGGGTTGCTGGTTTCGGGTTTGTCGTGTTCGTCGACCATGGTCACAGGATCGGATCTCCGAGAAGAAAAACGGCGGCCGGAAAATCCCGTAGGAAGGCTAGCGGCGGCAAGCTTTTCTAGGGTTTGGGAGAGAGGTATGATACCATATAAGTGAATTGATTGATTGTCATTCCATAACAAATGATACAATATTTATAATACAATGGCCTAACTAACCTAGAGATAACTAAGGAAAGGATACAAATATAAACACAAGATAATACACAAATATACATTAACTAATAGAAAAAACTCAAAATTAATCAAATATCTAAAACATCTCATAATAAAGATAAATAAAGATTAACTTTTTTTAAAAAAAAAAAACTATTTATTAAAACTAAAATTTGGATCGAAACTTTCTTCCCAAAATTTGTATCATTTGTGCATAATGAGTGAAACACTCGCACTTAGAACAGCCAGTATGATTCGTTGATATAAACCTATTTTACATATACACACTGTACAACAGGTGGCAATTTAACAATGACGTACTTGACATAACGGGCATGTGTGATGTTGACTTGAATACTTTAGTCGGATACACGTGGACATTGAAAGATATAAGGGTTATTCCATGTTTGAAGAAAAAGTTGATTTCTGTCGGACAGTTGGATGACCAGGGTCATAGTGTTAACTAATAACTTGAAATGAAAATTTTGCGCATGATATTAATCAAATTATGGGTCCGTCATTTAAAATAAATAAATTATATTTTACTCTTGTTGTTAAAAAGTTAAAACACTAAATTATTAAACTCAAGTTCATGAAACTTAGACGGCAACGAAAAGCTGTTGTTTGAAAAATTAGAATTTGAGGCAAATTGGAGCTTTTGGGTGTGATTCTTTCAAGATCACACCACTTTTCATAGTGGTAAGTTTTCTTTCTCTTTGTCTAGTTTTTGACTTTGTTTTAAATTTGTTGAAATTATTTTTGTTTCTTTATTTTAGGTTTGTTATCACTTCATGTTTAGTGTACATATAAAAGATTATATGTGCAACTAAATTAGTGATGAGAATTTGATCGATATTTATATATATATCAATCTGTTTTGTTTATTTTTATAAAAGTTATCGTCGATCTATAAAAAAGATTATATATAAAGGCAGATTGTCACCCCTTCCAATGGCATGAGCCAGGTCACCAAGTGCTACCGGTATGGAGACGGTCTAATAAATTGAAAAAGCAATTAATAAAAAAGAATTGTATGAGTCACCGACCAACCCAAACCTATCATTATATATGGGTCTTCTTCATCCTCCCTAATGAAATGAAAAGAAAAGGATGGGTGGCTGAAGGTGGACCAGTGGATGGGGCGGTGCCTTTTGATATGGATCCGATTGACCGGCAATTAATCGATTTCTTCAGTTTCTTTTCATCTTCTCTCAACCATTCGATTCGGGAAACGATTCGGGAAAGAGAAGTCTCACATTGAGCCGGTGCCGTATCTATGTTTATGGCATGTGGTCGCCTCAATCCATGAGTATTTTTCCAATACAATCATTCTCAACAAAAAATTCTCATCTTTCCCATTAAATACTTTTAATCTTTCCCTATTAAAATATTAATAATTTTCTCTCTTATTAAATATTAACAAATTTTAAACAATTAAATATAAAAAATATAAATCTTCTAATAATATTTTTTTAAAACTTAATAAATAATAATATGACGTTAGTTATATCTTATTCTAAAATGTAATTTTATAATTCTTAAATCTTCATTATTTGTTATCTATAATTTTAAATACTCATTCTTTCTTATTTTCCGTGTGTATGTGTAAAAAAGTTTAATTATTTCTTAGGCTATCCGTAATGGGGCGTTATGGGCTTTTTTTCCTAATATGGCGCCCCATAACCCTCCCCACCCCAGGGCGCCATGTTAGTCAAAGGGAGAGCGCTATGTTAATGGCGCCGGAGCCCCTCTCTTGTTTTTTTTTATCTTTTTTTCTTATTGGTACACCTCATACCTTATAACCCCCATCCTCATAACCCCCCACTACACCACTTAGCCATGGAGCCCCTTGCTGACGTGACGCACATGACGCATAACGCCACAAGTGGCTCCATCCACTACACTTAGCCTTATACATACACGTTTAAACTATAATAGCAATTATATATGAAAATTGAAAAGAAAACACAAGAAATAAAACGTGACATGACCTACGAGTTTTAAATTACATTAGTTTAATGACCTTAAATGAAAAAAGAAAAGAATATATTAGTTGAATATTTTTTACTATAATGACATGAAACAAATACCATGAAATTTAATAAATCATAACAAATATTAGATCTTTAAAATATAAATGTATAACTTGAATGTTTATTATTGCATCCTATCTTTTTATTAAGTTACTTTCAGTTTGTAGAATTTATAAACATATGATTAAATAATTTTATTGATAATTAACAAATTTGAATTTAAAATTTTATACAAAAAATTAAAATGAATAATTAATCAATCTTGTTGTCTAAAACATTGGAATTGATTAAAATATAAAAACAGTTGATATATTAACTATCAATAATATAAATTTATTTTTCAAAATTGATAAGAAACATAAAAAATTATAACTATCCATATCTAATTTCATATTAAACTCATTGATGATATAATAACTATTAATGATTAAATTTATATTACATAAGAGAGACGAGAAGTGCAAAGTTATTATTTGATATCATTATTTAATAAGAGAGACGAGAAAATAACGGTGATATGAAACATCATAAATTGATACGTGTTCCTCTGAGATTTCTATTTATTAGAATTTTTTTTATTAGTGATGGACTGATGGATGCTTTCTGTAAGTATAATATTCACTTCATAAAAACATTAGTTTACATATATCTTAATTTTTGTCTTAATTTTAGCTCAATACCTAATAGTAACTACCACAAACGTGACTCAAATTGTTCCGAAGCAATTTATTATATGACTCAATCGATCCAACTCAAACCGGTTTTAAAAATTTATATATCTATTTAGTTGGTGAATAGTAGATCACTATTCATCCAAGTTTTATAAATATCCTTGTGAAAATCCTTGTGGTTTTGTTTATATATTTGTTTCTTTTACGTGATTGTCTTTTTTTAGAAATATCCATATGATTTTGATAAAGTTTAATAAATACTCACAACTCATGTCGTTTTGATCATAAGTTATTTTTTACATGGTCGCCTATGTGGGCGCGCCACATGGCGCAAATATATTTATTTGTTTCCTAACCAATTTTAACAAATTTAGCAAATGATTACGTGGTCTAATAGGTATAATCATGTATATTTAGTAAATGCGTTTGTGTTGAGCTGGTGGTGTAATATGCATAGTAAAGTAGCATAGATATATTTATTTTTCTATTTCCAATCTCAACGAGTTTAACAAGGAAATTTGTAAAATGATAGGCATAGTCGTGTAATATAATTTTTAGAGAAAAAAACCAAAATGACCATGTTGACCGGATTTTCCCATAAAATAGCCCCTTGACTTTTTTTACCCACAAAATCGTCCTTCAAACGGAGTCGTTGATGGCCCTTAAAGGTGGTCGGACGACCCTATCTAGCGACCCGGCCAATAGAACATTGACACGTCAATCAAGGTCCTTAAGCCCCAACCATCATTCATTCTCGTGCTAGTTCCTCTAGAGGAATTTGTTATAAAGTCATTTCAAAACATGTGTTTTCTTGATACCAATCTTCAATGAAAGCAACATTTCAGAGAAAACAAGTAGATTGGAAGATGACTTGACGAGCAAAATGATGATGGAGGTGACACATTGTGTGGCAATGCAAACAAAGGCAATGACATACGATTAGATAAGATGACTTGTTCAAGGATAGGATCGTTTTGAATTTACTAATTTTATATTGAAATTTTTGTCTTATGAAAAATAGTATGTGGTGAGAAGAGATGAATAGATAATTGGTTGATTGAAAAAAAAGGTATTATGTCTTTAAAAAATTACATAAAGAAAGAACGATTGTTTGTTACAACACTATTATTAGAGCATTTGTAATGGTAGTGTCATGGAGTACAGGGTGATAGGAGATGTGTGAACACCATGAAGGGGGGTAGGGGGCCATATTTTTTTGGCTCTCACGCGATGCACCCATCATTGACATATAGGTCTATTCTTCACGTATAGGTTTCTCCGTTTAACACCCCCCCCCCCCCCCTCTACGATCTGGATTGAGTTGTATTTTCTTCACAAAATTTTCAATCTACATGCATATACACGCAGATACTTGTTTACATACATACGCACATATGTAGATACACACATTCATACAAATAAACTTATTATACATACATATAGTCATAGAGATACAAACCTTCATAAAAGATACAGCATACATTAATACTCATACAACGGTGCGTATCTCTGAATTTTTGACATATTATTCTATTCAACCCTCGTACATAACTGCCCGTTGTTGAGCCTCTCGATTTGCGTATCTAGGTCGATGGAATCCCGATGTCGACATTAGGTAATTGCCAACCAACTTTTATAGTAATCCAATGCATGTCGATAATATTAACAAGTGTTGCAACTGATACTCATACAACGGTTCTGGATATTCTCACATAGGGTGGACGGTGTAGAGATAGAAGTAGTAGATTTTTTATTATTTATTTATTTTTAAATAAGTAAACTAAAAATATAACATAAAGATAAACATAATTAATCCAAATTAAAAATAATTAATTCTAATTAAAATTAAACAAAAATATAATTAATCCTAATTAAAATTGAAAATTAGACATAATTAAATATAATTTTTTTTTTTGAAAGGCTAAATCTACACTACACCTAAACTAACTCCATAAATCCCTAAAGAACTGCTTATGCCTGGGATAGAACCCAGGACCTCCAGGTAAGGTAAAACCTTACCACCTCCCCCTTAACCACTAGGCTAAGAGCTCATTGGCACATAATTAAATATAACTAATCCTGACTAGAACTAAACATAAACATGATTAATAATTAAAATTAAACATAAAAATAATAAATCCTAATTAAAATTAAATTATGGTTGGTTGTTTCCGAGGCGACCATATTTTATAAATTTTGATCATCGAATTTTAAAAAAATTATGTGAAAGAGCGCAAGATGTGAATAGTATAAAAATTGGAAAAAATAAAAATATAACCTATCATCCACGTATAGTCCTATCCGGGTCGTACCGTCCAACCGTCAAAACATTTACTGACTTAACACTAATTCCAAAAGGTTGACCCCTATGCGGGTCGTATATGCATATCTATGGCGTATGAGGTTTATTTTGTGTGCATTAATTACTGATCTAACCCTAACATACGTGTCAAACAGTCATCGGCGCTCCATTTGATGTCAGACATACAGATTCGTGGTCGGGCAAAAGGGGGCGTCGGCGCTTCGGTTGTGTGACATGTCTTCGTGTGATTGGGTAGAACACAGTCGTTCGACCCCTGGCTGTGGTCGTTGCCACCCACGTTTGAGGGGCTTTTTTTGTGGCAAAAATGATTAACCGGACATTTTGTAAAAAACGAGGGTCAAAACGGTTTTTTAAGAATTTTTTCAAAAAGAAACCAAAATATGGTCGAAGATTCTGATCCACCCTTGATTGTCCATCCCGACGCTACCAATAACAAGCTACAGTTTTTTTCTTTAAATATCATTTAGAATTTAACACACTTAAAAAAACAAGCTACAGTTTTTTTCTTTTCCTTCAAATGCGTCACAACTTGATATTAACCTCAAGAAAGAAAACTTGCCAAGGATCTTGTTGCCACGTAATCGGTAATCCCAGAATCAACAAATTACATTCAATTTGGTTTTAGACACCAACCTCCTCAAGATTCACGATTCCCTTTTTTCTTTGACTTACGTATGTAGCAAATAAAATCCACAAGGCTCTAGCATCAATTATTTGATATCAAGTGATAACGAAAACGAATAAGCAACATGTTTATATTTAATAAACCAAGAATAATTTAGAACGACTCACTAAGCCTCTATTTATACTAATTAAACAATTTGGAAAACAAATAAACATTATTCCAATTTAAGAACTAAATAAAAATAAATTATCAACCTAACCTAAATGCTACAACAGCTCTACTATAATCACCTTTTTAAAAATAATAATTATGAGATTAATTCAATATGATAATATGATAAACATGAGCTTATATATATATGTAACTTCTCATAAAACTGTCATATCTATATTAATAATAAATGATGGTCTCATTGCAATTGATTAAAAGCTCATGCATTATAAATGTAAAGATGGATTTAAAAGAAATTTGACCTAATAATGGAACCTAATAATGGTATGTAATTAATTGATATTTTTTTATTTTGATTTTAAGAGTTTAAATCTCATAATAGAGGGGCTTAGTGGGTTTAATGGATTAGTACTAGACTAGGTATCATCTAATTTCGTTAAATATATAATTACATGATATGTATTAGGCTACTGTGAGCCCTTCTATAAAAACAAAAGGTCATAATGAGGTTCACAAATAGTCATGATGAATTGATGGGTGGAATGTGGATTATAGTGCATACTAGAAGCTCAATTTGACTTTTATATGCGAATATAAAATGTAATTTTTCTAAGATCATGGCTTCAAATTAATCTATTATTTTGTGTTTTGTAAAATATCCATATACATTGAGCGTTTAAAAAAATTTCGATTTTAAGGTGGCGTTTGGTTCACGGAATGTAATGTAATTGAAATTGTAAAGTTTTCTTTTTAAAGTTGTGTTTAAGTTGGGTAAGGAAGGGGTTTGAAATACAATTAATTTCTTTAATCAATGGAATTTAGAAATCCTTCACTTTAACGTAGGAACGTTACGACCTCAAATTCCATTGATTAAAGGAATTCATTGTATTTCAAACTCATTCCTTACTCAACTTAAGCACAACTTTAAAAGAAAAACATTATAATTTCAATTACATTACATTCCATGAACCAAACACCACCTAAGTGTTTATAGTGCTTTTTGGCTTATTGGCATCATCTATTTATCTATGTTTAGATATTTTGAATTCAAGTCTTTAAGAAAAACTCATTTAATTTACAAACCCTGCTTATGTTTTGCATACCCAATTATATGAAAAAGCTTTTAATGGTTTCCATTTGTAACGGTCAACCCTTATTATATACAGGCCAACATCCTCGTTGATTAAAGGTAATGTGGCCGCAGATGTCCTAACGCCTAAAGTTTTAGGTTAAAGCTATTATGATTAATGTGAATTCTAGGATTGACCATTTTTATGTGTTTTCGACTAAGGTACATGTCTAAGTTCCTACTCATTTTAAATACGAACAGTTAATGATATTCTTATGTTAGGCATGCTTATTTCTTGTTTTCTTGTTTGCTATTCACGCATGTTTATGCGTAAAAGACTAGTCCTTGGACTTCATAGTTAGATAGGACCAGGCGGGTGTTTCTATGACCACATGAGGTGTTTGGTTAGGTCGATTTATCAATGATAACTATGACGTTACGTGTTAGCTTAAGAACTTGTGATGTCAGTTTAGAAATAAAACTGGTTTTGTCAAAAGCATTTTGTCATGAGAATTGATGTTAGCTTAAAAACTAACCAACGAAAGATGACTTGAATTAACGTTTATTTTAAAGAGATGTGCGACCTCAGGTCCTGAGTAGGTAAAAGTAAGGGTCCAATATAATTAGTGTAGATCGGTAAGACATTGAGGTGTATGTGGGTTGTGATGATTTTGGTGTGGAGTTTTCAACGACATCGAGGGGAGGGAGAGAGATGGCTTGCTCCAATCACAACATTCCACATATTTATTTATTTATTTTTTATTTAAACCAATAAAAATAATTCAAAATCATACACCATAACACATCATGTATACCCTTATCATACTATCAAAATGGTGTTATCTAGTCATCGTCCACATGACAGCATAACACCTTTATCACACCACTCATCACACTATTTATACCACGTGTCCTAAAACTGCTTTTTGCTACACGTGTATGATTACTAGAAGCTTTTAATTCGTATTTTATCACCTTTTACAGAAAGAATAATTCAAAATTTTATAAAAACAATATTTATACCAGTCAACCACTTCTTATTCACAAATTCAAGAATCAAGACGACAAAAGTATTATCCCACGTGCTGCAATTAAAGACGACAAATACTTTGTATGTATTATCCCTAATGTATTTTTTTTTTTAAAACTTTAGGGTTAAGTCACATATTGCCTTTAAATTCCCCCACATGTCCAATATATTCCCCACTCACTCACTCACTCCCCGCCTTCACCTTCTCTCTTCCAAAATGGACCGCCGGAAAACAACTCTCACCGTCTTTCTTTCCACCATCTGCACCCTCGCCGCCGCACCGTCTTTTCCCGATCACGGATTCTCCGGCCTCCGACCACCTCCTTCCCAAACCACTCATCATGCCTTGAGAAACCAAACGCCGTTCGTTTTCCCCACGACTCTAATTCAAACGCTGGAATCATCCGGAGTTTGGTCGGAGGAGGAGGAGGTTTTGACGGTGGCGAAACGGCCGGAGAACGTACGGTGGTTGAAGTCGGTGCGGAGGAGGATACATGAGAACCCGGAGCTCGCGTTCCAGGAGTTTGAGACGAGTAAGCTGATTAGAAACGAGTTGAATGAAATGGGAATAGGTTATCGGTTTCCGTTGGCCGTCACCGGAATCCGAGCGGTTATCGGCACCGGCGAACCTCCGTTTGTCGCTCTCCGAGCTGACATGGATGCTCTGCCCATTCAGGTTGCGTTTTTAACTTTTCTTTTCTTTTCTTTCTTTTTTTTTAAATTCAATAAACACATAAAATACTTTGTTTTTCTTAAAAAAAAAATTATTTACAGATTTTTAAACACTTAATTAAGAAAAAAAAACAACTTTGATGCATTTTTTTTTTAAATAAATACTTATCAAACTGCACATGTGACAGGACCCTAGTTACAGTTTATGTACAGAACTTTTTAAGAAGAAAAAACCTGATGCATAATTTTTTATAGCTAAGTTTTTGGAAATTAATTAATAAATAAATATATATTAATAAAATTGCACAGGAAGCTGTTGAATGGGAGCATAAAAGCAAAGTTGCGGGTAAAATGCACGCTTGCGGCCATGACGCCCACGTGACGATGCTTCTTGGAGCGGCAAAGATTTTAAAATCCCGCGAACATCTTCTCAAGGTTAATCTCAAATCCTTATTTATTCCGTAGTTTTTTTTTTCTTAAGTTTTATTTAGAAAAAAAGTTACTAGTTTGTGTCACATCAAGCAAGCACGTGTCCTACTTTGAAAAATTCTTACTAGTGTACTTGTGGCAGTGATTTATTAGTCTAATGATCCTAATTAATATTGTTAAAATGTTTTTCACATAAATTAATGTCACATAACAATATCTATACGTATTAAAATAGTCATAATCATCATGTAGAAAAGGAGAGTGTCATATCCTAATGAGGTATTACTTTAACGACATATATTTTTTCTGACTGACACCTGTAGTCATCCTTCTAATAATAGATAATTTTAAATATATATACGTATTAAATAGTCACAATCATCATGTAGAAGAGGAATGTCATATCCCAATGAGGTATTACTTTAACGACATATGTTTCTTCTGACCGACACCTGTTATCATCCTTCTAATAATAGATAACTAGAACCTCATATAAGACGAAACGAGGTTTTTTATTTATTTATTTAGAAAGTATTAAAATACAAGCTATATCAACCCATGTGCCTATAAAATGGGTGGTTGGGTTTTTTTGTTGAATATATAATATAAGTGAATATTTCTTAAAATTTGGTGGTGGTGGTCATGTGTATGAGATATTTTCCAAAAGGTTTTGATACCGAACCGGTGTTGTTGCACAATGGTGGGCCGGTTGGGTTAACCGATTCTGGTAAAAAGTCAAAACCCATTCCAATAAAAAAAAACAAAAACGGTAATTTTGTTTTTTTACTACGTCTATTTTTATAGCATATTAAATAAACTTTAAAGTGGAAAACTATTAAATGTCACTTAACCCCACTATAAACCATTTTTTAGTATTCCTTTTGTTTTAAAAAAGAAAGAGTACTAATTATATTAAATTATTAACCCATGTGCCTGAAAAATGGGTGGTAGAGTTTTTTTTTTGTTTGAAGATAAAATATAAGTGATCTATTAGAAGTTGGTGAAGTAGTGGTGGACCGTGGCCATTTCTATAAATATATGTTCCTAAAGGTTTTGAAAGTGAACCGGGTTGGTTGGGTTACCAATTCGGATAAAAAGTCAAAACCCATTCCAATAATAAAAAACAAGGTAATTGTTTTAGTACCTGTGTTTATAAAAGTTTAATATGTTAAAACATATTTATAGAGAGAGTGCAAAACTATAAATTGAGTAAACTTTTGGTGAAATATATAAACGGTTATAAAACTGTTTTATTGCAGGGGACGGTGGTGCTGATCTTTCAACCAGCCGAGGAAGCTGGAAATGGTGCAAAAAGGATGATGGGAGATGGGGCACTCGAGAGCGTAGAGGCGATTTTTGCGGCACATGTATCGCACCAGCTTCCGACAGGGGTGATCGGGTCGAGGCCCGGCCCTCTTCTTGCAGGCTGCGGGTTCTTTAAAGCCGTTATCCAGGCTGGAAACGGGAATCCGGTTCTAGCCGCCTCTGCTGCTGTCATAAGCTTGCAGGGGATCGTGTCCCGAGAAGCCAATCCACTCGACTCGCAGGTGGTTTCCGTGACAACATTTAAGGGTGGTGATGATCCCGGTGTAATGCCCGATTCTATCGTCCTGAAAGGAACCTTGAGAGCTTTTTCGAACACGAGTTTCTACCACCTCATTCGACGAATACAAGAGGCAAGTAATCGTCAAACATATATTCTGCAAGTCGTGTAACGGGTCAAAACGAGTTAGCACTAACTATATTAACGGGTTGACAGGTGATTATACAACAAGCGAGCGTTTTTGGATGCTCAGCGACGGTGGATTTTTTCGAGAACCAGTCGACTATATATCCACCAACGGTTAACGATGAAAAGATGTACGAGCATGTGAAAAAGGTCGCGACTGAGCTTGTCGGTCCGACGGGTTTCACGGTCGTGCCACCGATGATGGGTGCAGAGGACTTCTCGTTTTACTCAGAGGCGGTCCCTGCAGCATTCTTCTACATCGGGATAATGAACGAGACATTAGGCTCGACACACACGGGCCATTCCCCGTACTTCATGATCGATGAAGACGTGCTGCCTATCGGGGCCGCAACTCATGCTGCAATTGCGGAAAGATATCTCCATGAGCATGGGGGTTTTGGTAGATGAATGCAGCAGGGAATGGATGATACACTGATCTAATTAGTGCTGGTATAGTGGTTCAGATCTTCGGTTTTTCCATTGAGCCCTTTGTGGCGGATGGTTGTATGTAGTAAGTGGTGAATAAAAATAACTGTTCACTTTTTGTGCTGAATGAATCACAGTAAAATACCTTTTTTAAACCATGACTAATAATCTTCGCTTACAATCAATCATATACACAAAACAAACATCATAGTTGCAATTGCATTCCAAATGGACTAGAACAATACTTCTGTTGTTGTGTGAAGGAGATGATCGGAGATGATCTTTCTTCTGTTGTTGGTTGCAACCAAACATCAAGAGCTTAACCGACTCTATAGCCAATTGTAGCCCAGAACCTTTGCAGACCAGAACTGAAATAGAACATAAAAAACATGAAACAGAAGATGATTTTGATAAAATCATGATCTAAACTTTTTATTAAAACTCAATAAAGTTCTATGATTACATGTCCCTTATAAATAGCTCCAACAAACATTAATGTATATGTATTAGTGTATGTATGTGTATATATGTTAGAGTATATGTCTATTACTCTATTAGTGTATATGTAACTACTAACCAGTTGGCAGTTACCCTAACCGATTACTTGATAACTGGTTACTAAATGGTTGTTTCTCTGAAATACTTAAAGTTGCATAGGTATTCATTCATGCTCTCACCGACACTCACACTTAACACGCATACTCCTCTTCTCCAATTACGCCGAAGGGCCGTCGCAGAGCCCCATCTTCGGCTCTGCATTGGCCCTAACGCGCTGCTATTTGTGCAGGTTCTGATCCCGATCACATTCCAGTTTCCAGTTAGATCTGATTCAGAATTTTGAGTTGAGTTGGTTTGATCCAGATCACGCTTTCCGGCTGAGTTTTCGATCTGGTTCAAACGGCTGGCTACCAATCGGTAATGGTTCTAACCATTATAAAATCGGTTAAGGTTATCTAATCATATATAAAATCAGTTACGATGGTTCAAATTGTAGTTACCAACGGGTCATTGTGGTGGTTTGGTGTATCGTTCTTTTAAGTTTTAAGGGTTGTGATTATTCACCAATAGCTTATAAACAAAAACAAATTGAGACACGAAAAATCTCAGAAAACACATGAATTGCCCCCTTATTGCCCTAACATAAATTCTTTTGAAGAAGAAGTTGAATCTCGCCTTGAACTCTTCGACTTGTGACTTGACGGTCATTGACATCTACGTCCTCAACTCTTGTGTCCATGCTTACAACCAAATCTTTAGACATACTAAGAGTCTTTTCAAACTTTTTCTCCTGCAACTGCGTTTAGGACCATGGCCTTTATCGACTCCGATGTCACCTCAATGAACCATCGAGCTCTGATACCACTTGTCACGGAATGAATATTTTAGCTTTCATGCAGTACTTGGATTCATTCTAAGTAAACCTTTATCCGAATCTAGCAACAATTAAAATGAGCTTCAATGGGAGAAAAGAGTTTTACATAAGAAAGTGTGTTTGCTTATGAAAGCTTTACAAAGGTTACAAGATGCATGAGAATGAGATGCTACTAATTTGTTTTGGCTTGGGTGATGCCATATGAACCCAACACATCATATTTATACCTATACTTGATCTATGCCAGAATTCTATAGGATGTTCAGAGTCTTCTGAAAAGTCCTTGATAACTCCATAAGAGCCTGAAAAATTCTAGAATTCGTGACTTGTGATTTAAAAGGTATCAAACCTAATGTAGTTATGGTACCCTAATCTCTAGATACATATTGACTACATATATCTTGTTGTATTATGCTAAAACTTGTTCGATAAGATATACAAAAGAGATTTCCTAAACCTGACTGATAACACGTACGCTTCACTTTATATGAACATGATGTAATGAAACAAAATATTGTCTATAATTGTTAAATGTAACTCGCAAATGGCAAGTCATGTCACATTCACAAATTACGTGAGAGAGATACATATGTTGGAAATTGGAAGTAACTTACGAATGACTTGTTGGATTGACAAAACAAAAATGCGCATCATCTAAGTTCAACATCCATCTGCCCTTGCACCTGATCTCGAACATTCCACTGCATCAATATCCATCCATCAAACCATAACGTTAATTATTATACTTATCAAGAAAAGTGGATCTAAAATGAAACGTGTTTTGATGAAAAGATATTAATCTACCTGTAGCTCATTTATTTCCTCGTCTGTAAGAGAACGCTCCATTGAGCGATATGTGATCCTATAACAATGACTAGTCATCCCTTTCTTGTTGGTGAAGTTGTCAATCAATTGTACCTGGACATATTATGACTGTTATTTTAAACTAAAATGTATAAATAACCAATCAGAGAAAGAACCAAAGACAACTTTATACCTCCTCGGCAAGATCGCCAGCAACGCCTCTAACAATTTCGCAAAGATTGTTTTCAGTGAATGAATCATTGATCCAGAAACTCATGTCTTTATAACAAGGTGGATACTGCATATTAGTATATTATACATTAGAAAATAAACAAAATTAATGTTTTCAGGTGCCCTTAATTAACGAGCTTGAGTGCACAAGTTTCACAGATAACACAAAGATATATTTCAAGTTATGGCAAACAATATGCAAATAGAGGCCAAATCATACCTTTGAAAATGGCTTGAATTTTATCCCGAGTTGACCTTTAGTAAACTGCATCAACAAGGGGAGACCATGGAAATCACATTAGGCTCTTCAAAGTATTCATAAAATTATTAAAGAGTAAAGACATCTTCCATATTTTATACTCCAAAACCTAACAGTTGTTCATAAGTCATCCACTCAAAAAGACAGTGATGATATATGTGGCAATTTTGACTCATTAAGTTAAGGATGGGTTGATATGGGTTATGTTTTGCCACTAATGGGTCAAACAGGTAAAATCAATAAAAAAATCAGCATGAGGAAATTGGGTCGAAAAATATATTATTATTGAAATAATATAACTTTTGTAATCAATATAACTTTTGTAATCAACTAATCATATTTGACATAACAATTATCTATAAAAATCTAACAAAATAAGGACAAAGGAAGTTTTAGGTCGACCCGTTTTGGCCCATCACCTAAACCAGCCATTTTGGGACTAGTAAAGTACCTGAGACGTGAATCGCTTATCTGTAGACCAGAAAAGTCTGATATCAGGGATGTCAAACAGGACCATTGCCAAACGTTCCAATCCGAGTCCAAATGCCCAAGCCACGTTATCAGTATTCCCACCTCGTTTTAGTATTTCTTGTTCCATCACCCCACAACCAAGAACCTCCAACCACTTCTCCTGAACAATCAATTAAAATTACTGAACTTCAATTAAAAAAATTAGACAAGTCAAACACTTCTAATTTGGAATTAACAAAAGGACTTATCAACAAAATTAACATTTAACATAACACACTAGTTTATTAGTCAAATGTTTGAAAAGCCCATCAGTGAGAAGAGTTTTGAACCAAAATTGGGGTTATTAATATCTGGTGATGGATGATACTTTCCTAAATCAATCGAAAACTTTACCTGGAAATATATCTCGAGTTCAAAAGATGGATTTGTAAATGGAAAATAAGAGTCAACCCATCGCATTTCAACAGCACCTGAATATTTCAATGCGTTTTAAATGCCAAAACATACTTAATTCCAACTCAAAAAGAAAATGCAACTCATGATTGCATACGAATCACTAAGTAAAAGTTCACTGTATTAGTTACTTACATCTCAACCTAACATATATATTATTATTCTGAATCATGAAGTGAATGCTAACATCAACTATAGAATTTATCTCAGTTTCAATTTCTTACCAAAAAGGTGACGTGCCAAACCCTCGAGACAAGCTTTTAGATCATTTGCAGCATATAAAGTTCCATCCATGCCAGAATCGTTCCAATCATTGGGACTGAACACTCTAACTCCTTCCATCTGCACACTCTCATACAAGGATTCAAAATGGTTAACTATGGGATTGAATGGATGTGTGGTTTGAAATTGATTATGCAACTTGAATAATCAAGATCAGAATCTAATAATCAAATAACTTGTTGATTAAATCTAATAATCAAATAACTTGTCACTTCATCATTTTGAGTCATTTACCATCCGGATATCACCTTGGGGAGAAATATTATAATATTTCTATTAATCTAGAAAAAAAATCTAATATCTTGAACAAAAAGTTTTAAGTCTTATGTGTTAAAAAGAACACTTACTTAGGTGACTTTCGACAGGTTTGACTGCCTCAACCAGTTTAACCTGTTTTCTTCTAAGCTACCTTTTTTATTTTACTCGTTTGACGTTTAGAGATAAAACAAAACGTAATTAACCAATTCATAAGCAAATGGACTGAAATTGCTACCTCGAATATGGACCCTAAATAATAAGATAATCATAACCATTATCACTTCTACAGCTAAGTGCAATATTATGAATTTGACAATTTGTGGTTGCTTCAGAAAAGAAACCAGATACCTGATGGAATACAGGATAATGAGTTGAATCAATAGAGTCTCTTCGATAAACATCACCAGTAACAAGAAAATTGGTATATCCTTTTCTTAATAAATCAGCCTGATGTGCACTAGTGTGACACCTCAGCACGGTTCCTGCATCAATGTAGTATGTATCATTGTAACTCCTGCTCACATGATCAGCAGGTACCAAGACTTCATCAAAGTTCTGCATGCATAAAGAATATAAAGATGTTATCAAAAGATATAAAAATGTTTAATACTAAAAAAAACTATTACATACTTATGAAATGCCATTTAAAGTTTTTAGATGGTTGTTATTAAAAGAGCTGAAAAAGGGTGGCACAAAAAAAATTTCTTTTCAATTGTCTGTGTACCATCTATCAAGTTCTAACCGCAGAAGCCCAATATTGATACATGCAACATGTGTAAACATCCTTGTTATATCTTAGCTCTGTTTCATTGATCATAGTCTGATAATCTCAAAACGTATTTCGCTGTAGTAACTTTAAGAGCATACCTCCTTAGTAGTAACAATAGGGCACAAATCATCAAATTTGTTGAACTGGTTGTTATAGTTGGAGTCAAAATACTCGTATATTGCATTCTTGAGGATCCCAAGAGGATGATTATCTCTCCTGTGAAGTTGTAATCCAAGTTTAGTGAATATTAGATCCGGGACATTATTTGTCGGTTCATCCTTAACCACATCTGTATCACAAAATTACCAATATAGACTATATCAGAGCACAAAATCAACATACTAGCAAACAGTGGACTTGACAGTAAAAGTTTCATCAAACCTGTTTGACTTCTGAAAGCCCAACAAGCTACTTTTGAACTTTAAATTGATGTAAATACATCTCATCACAGTTATCATTACACCATATAAGAAGCACCGCAAAATAAACAAAAATCACATATATAAGAAAAGCTATATACAATATCTAAGAACCCTATAATGATTGGGAGAATATTAGGTTGCAACTTTATTACACAAATGACGCATGGTAGGTAAATTTACAGGTGACAATTCCTAACACCCCACAAAAACAATCAGGTTTTTTCGGATTGTCATATCTAGCCCGTTTAACAAACATGCCGTGTTCAAATTGACCTATGAAAGCCGTTTAATTAAATAGTTTGACCCGTCAACCCATTTATAAAAAGTAAAATCATAAAATAATATGTATTTTATAAGGCCAACTCGCTTACGACTTGTTGAACACATTTATTACCTGTTTCTTTCTGACCCATTAACCTATTTACAACGTGATTACAACTCATTTGCCCAACACATCAACCCATTTGAACTGTTTACATAAATGAGTTACACGAGAGTGTTCGAGTAACGTGATTTTAAGTGTGTTCGGGTTAAGGTTGATGTCTTCGATACAAACTAATATAGGGGTCATGTTCGGGTTCCTTATTCATCCTGCCAAGCCGATACGACCGACACCCCTATGTAAATTTAAAATCTTTTTGTTCATGGCACATTATATGAAGTTTAGCATACTAATCAATTATTTCTTGAAACAAAAAGAAAAGAAAGAAAGAAAGAAATAAAGAAAGATCCAAGTAAGTTTGAAACCGGATAGCTAGGCATTTAAAAGTGTCTCATTTCTAATGTATAAGAGTTCAAAAACAAGCTTTAAATTAGTAACCATAATACTAGCCAAACCAATTACTTCTCAAACAAAAGAATCATTATCTCACTAACTAATTAATTTTCTCATCATCCAACAGTATTTTCTTCTTTTGACAATGTTCACATTTTCCCGAAAGTGATTTACTATCAGTGAAATGTTGTAAACAATGAAAAACTATATGAAGTTTGCAGATCAATCCCAATAGTAATCGCCACTTGTAAGTCGCAAACGATAAGTACAGATTAAACTTTTCTAAAGAAAGAAATGGGCAAAGTGCAAAATGCAGTAACATACTTGTAACTCAATCTTAATTTGGTCATTAGTGACTAGACTTTAACAGTAGTTACAGATTTTCAAACTTGAAAATTATCATCTATTCTATACCCAAATAAAACTGAAACACAACAAAAACCTCTAACATGCTGTCAAAATTGAAGGGCTTTATAACTGTTTCTGAAAGTTGGATAATTTCCATAAAGTTTCTCTAAAACTCTGAATGATTTTCATAACCATACCCAAATACAGGATTGATTTAGCAATGATTTTGAAATTGGAAATTTGCCCTATTGAAGTTGAAAATCGAAAAGATTAATCCTAATCCCAGATAAGATTCCATAAATCAAACAATACTTCAATTCTCCACCATGAATATAAAAAACCAGCATGCATATACGATATCAAAACCAAAGGGCAAATATATGGTAGATTACACAATACATAATACAATCCAGCTAAAAATCAGAAAAGAAAAAACACCCAGACCATAAAATGCGATCGGATGAAGAGGGTTAGCAAATTGAAATTACCTTGTTTGGAAATTTGAACTCCGCCGAGTTCAAGGAGTGAAGAAGCTATTGTTTGTGTGGATTTGTGTCTGCGAAGGAAAGGTGGGGAGGCGGAAATGAAGGCGTTGAGCCCATTTGTGGTTTTCGCTATGGTTTTGGTGGAGTGAAGGAAGAATGAGGGTTTAGAGAGTAGCATGTGGTGAGCAAAGGTTAGAGCAGCCATGGTGGAATGGGATTGGAAGAGTTTCCCCGAGTGTTTGGATTATAATGGGTTATCCTGATTTGAGCACAATTTTTACTCCTTAATTTTGATTGCTTAGGGTGGGGTATGGTTGATTAAAGAAAAAAATGAAACATCAAATTGACCAATCATGTGATCACAAATGAGAGAGAAAAAATATGTAAAATTTGATATTTTGGTGGTGGGTATGGTTGTATAATGATGTTTTAGGCAAATTGTAGGTAAAATATGAAGTGGGGGCCACACCAACACACACATCACAAAAAATTGTTCTCGGCAATCAAATGCCGAAAATCTTTTCAAACATGTTGATGCCGAGTTCGCCGAAGGTGACGGTGTGGTCGCCTAAAGTCGCCGACGTCGATGTCAACCCCCACGCCGCTATATACCGCCCACGCTTATCAAATAAACATAAAATTGTCTATGGAGTATGGGATTTGATTTGTCAAAGGGCATGAAGTGTGGTGTGAGAGCTAATGTGAACCCTTTCTTGTCGTGAAACACATTCCCTATAACTTGTGATTATAGTTTTACTATGTTCACCGGTGTGAGAAGTGATTTATAATTTTTTTACTTCTTTGAATAAATTTTTTTCGATTAATTTAAGACACCTGATTATTTAAAAAATCTCACTCACTCATGATGCCTTCGGAGCTCTCTCCATGTTGCCTTCGGAGCTCTCTCCATGTTAACGGTGTGAGTGTGATGGAGATAGTGAGGTGACGTCTAAGTGATGTGACTTTTCTCTTACACTCATATAACCATATCTTATGCCTCAAACCAAAACTTTAATTCTAAGAAGTGCAAGTAATAAGCATAGAATTGCTTAATGGGAAAATGATAACTTTCTTATCATTACACTAAGACTATCCGTAGTGGCGTTAATCCACCATTACTTTTCTTACATAGCGCCCCATAGCGCCCCCATGACCACCTCGGGGTGCTATAGCCTATGGGCTCCAATTCTACCAAGGAGAATGAGGTGCATCGTGTTGTGAAGGGGAGGAAGGATGTGAATTTAGTAATGATTTCATGGGTTTTATGAAGCTTTATACACTACACCGTATTTTATAAGGGTCTTATGAGACTTTATATTTAATGACCACTATACATAGTCTAATCATTACACTCTTAACGCTTCGAAAAAGAAACAAAATATAAAATTAAAAATTAATCTATATGAAAATAAACTCATCTTGATTTTATAAATATTTCCGTCCTTCCTACAAAAAATGTATTAATTTATCATCTCCAAATTCAAAATATTTATAATTTTAAAAAAGGAACACATATCACCTAGAGAGTTAGATATATATATATATATATATAGGGAGAGGGTCATTTGAGAACCAAATGGTTTTGAGAACTTTTGAGAACCATTCTGAGCCACTAGTTATATATAGGGAAATCCCACCCATGAATTTGAGTGGCTCCCCCTTGAAAATTAGTGGCCCAAAATGGTTATTAAAAGTTCTCAAAACCAATTGGTTCTCATTTGAACCTAACCCTATATATATATATATATATATATATATATATATATATATATATATATATATATATATATATATATATATTTTAAATTGCAACATCATTTTCTTCCTTTTCAAAACATATTTAATGTTGAGATATTGATAATCATGAAATTTGGTTATTAAAGATCGTATTGCTGAACGAAGTTTACTTTGACTTATAACATTTTTATTTCTCTTGGCTGAAGGCTTATCCACAAATCCGAACTTGAAGAACTTGGGGGCATAGAATATGCAGGCATGCAGCATTGAAACACGCATTAAGCTTCTAATATATACAACATGCAATTCATACGTGTACAACACACCAATAGACATTAGTAAATGTTGCAATGAAAGTTGTACCACATGCTTAATGAGATGTATAAAAGTTGATAAATGTTAATTTGTATGCTGATTCAGATTGCTCTGGATATTTTTGAAAAGGTTCTATGATTTTCGTTAAATAGAGGGCAGACAATTTAGTAGACACCACAACAAAAGCAACCTCCAGAGCACCAAGAGTTAACAACAATCACAATCACAACAACAACAGCCTATATGACATTCTGTTGTTGTTGGACATTTGAGGCTCTTCCATGACTAGAGTATGTGTTAAGAGATGAACTCGTCGTTTACAACAATTGGAGGTCATGGTGTAGCGGTCTCCTGCGCTATATATATAGAGCAGGCTAGGGACGATGCTCTTCCTGTTATAGTATTATCGTCGCCCCAACATGATCTAGATTCTCAAGATCTAGTTGTGTGGGTCTGGTTATGGTTGTAGTTTTTTATATTTCTACTTTACATAAAAAATATGAATTTTGAAGTATGAAATTATTTTCGTGTTTATCAATTCGTTTTTAGAGTTGTTATTTATCGTATATCATAATAATATGACTAATTATACATAAATGAAGAAACAAGAGAAAGATTGAATCCGATAATCCAAGATGGTGAAAGATCTAGAAAAGTTGATGAACTTTGTTTGAGTTTTGACAATACACAAACTTGCTCACTCTAAGTAAAATTGAACGAACCAGACCGGAATGTTTTCTTGATTGTAAAGAAAAAAAAACATTGTGATTTCATATATACAGCCATATAGGACGGATTCAGGATTTTTTTCTATGGGTTAACTTTTTCGGTGGTTGGAACTTAAACTAGGACTAGTCAATTATGTAAAAATTCAATTTATAAGGATATTAGGTGTACATTATTATATCTTGAACATTTTTATTTATGTGTATCAATGGGAAAAGGGCAAGGACTTATAGAGTCATATATTGTCTAAAACATGGTACTAACCGAAAATTTAATGGTCTTAATTTGTTTAAGCTCTATCTCAAATATAACCTAGTCATGATTTATCATTAACTTGTTGAAACTCGTCAATATGAACACCAAGCACCAAAATATAAAACATCTAAATCAACATTTCATACTAAACTTATAGGGATCCAAGCAATTAAGCAAAAACCGGATGGAAAATGATGAAATGAACAATAATCTCAATCAAACTTCACAAAGGAAATAGTAAAATCATAGAGAACTTGCCTAAAACAAATATGATTTACATCTTTCAGGTCTTTTTGTGCTTTTTAAGTTGAGCCCTACGGCGCAAATCAACTCCATAGAATCAATTAGAAATAAAATATGAGATTTATGATGAATCATGGTTGGTTTCCTTTGAGATTGATTAATTTGCCGAAAAAAGATTAACATTTTTTTGTACATCAAACACAAGAATCTTCAGTAATCCCAAAACCCTGCAACCTACAAATTAGAAGAGGTATGAATTCATGAAATAGAGCGAGAAAGCAAATTTAAGATTGTATAGAGAGATATCAGTTTTCAGATCTTAAAATGGGGAGAGAAAGCCACAGACGAATAAAACAAGTATGGGCGACAGGAAGAAGACAAGTACCGATATGGCTTCTCTTCAACTCTTCAACGTGTATAACCCATATAAAAAGACACCAACACCCCTCTATAGTTATAGTCTGTACCATTCACAAATGTTTATATGTTATCGTTATAAAAATGAATGTATAAACATTAGTTAGAAATGTTGATTGGCTTTTTTATAAACAATATTAACTTTTAGATCACTCATTAAAGATGGGTTAAATACTTAAATGTTTACCGACAAAGGGGGGTTAGGTGGAGGATATAATAAGTCTGCTGTTGCTTTTAAAATTTCAAATTTTGTATCCGTTGCGACTGACCAGTGACCGCCCGTGGTTTCTCCTCTCGCCATTGAAGCGGATCTCGAAAAAATGGGGAGGTTTCCGGCGAAGATTGACTACGAGAACATCCGAAATGCTCGCATATCTGAAAACCAGGTTTCATTCTCCACTCACACGCTCTTTCTCACACGATTTATCGATTAGTTCAATGATACTGAACTCCGTCCAAATCACAGGCTCGATTGGCTTCCTTAGGGCTCCAAAAGACTATATCCGAGCTGCGATCGATCACAACTCCTGTAAAATCACCGAAGAGGAAACATGTCAAAGTTAATTGCAGCAGTGTTCCTTTACGTCGCTCCAATCGGTTGAAACAAGTAAACCCTAGCTCCTCGGACGCCTTGATTTCTGCCCGCCGATCCCTCCGACTTCCTTCAGATCTGTCCCCAAACGGTTTCCCCTCTTTTCCCCCTTCAAATTACGTTCAAATAGACTACGAAATTTATGTAATTTTCAAACTGTTTGTTGTGGAATGAATATACACAGGTATAGATTATGAAGCGGAAGATAAGAGGCCAGCTAATGCTCCTTTTGTGGATGTGAGGCTTTGTCATTCTCCTGAAGTTTCATCTGAAAGGCGATGCATGAGCAAGGGAAGGGGGAGCGTCTACGATCCTGTTTTCGGGATCTGCTGCCATTTCTGCAGGTAGATCTCTACCCCTTTCGATACGTTTCTGGCAAACGTTTGATAAACATCCAATTTGAGGGTTAAAAATTGTATAACTTATGAAGGAAGATATGATAATATTGATTGACAAAACTGGTATATTAAGCTCTTTTTATATAAAAAATTCTAACTTTGAGAGATATAATAATTTGAGGCATATAAAAGTGTATAACTTATGAAGGAAAATATGATACTATTGATTGACAAAACTGGTATATTAAGATCTTTTTATAGCAAAAATTCTAACTTTGAGAGATATTATAATTTGAGGCATATAAAAGTGTATACCTTATGAAGGAAAATATGATGCTATTGATTGACAAAACTGGTATATTAAGCTTTTTTTATAGCCAAAATTCTAACTTTGAGAGATATTATTGTTGTCGTTTTACATGTGGCCTTCACAATCCCAACGATCTGCATATGAGTTCAGTAACAAGGTTATCTGCCCCTCATCATTCTGTATTTTGGGACAGAGTGGGAACCTTTAATTGAATCAATGTTATTCAAGTTCTTAAAATTTTGTTATTTGTGATCCTTAAAACAAAGAGATGTTTTAGTGTCTTCTAATACAACTTCAAAACTCTTGACTTTTATAGGCAAAAGAAATTGTGTGGTGAAGAAGACTGTAAAAGGTGCAATGACCTTGATGTTAAACAACCATGCCTAGGTTAGTGCATACTCAACTATTCCACTTTCAATATGAATTTGATTATTTGTGAATTGTGATCTCACATGTGCTCGGATTCAGGAAAGACCGACTGCTCAGTGTGTCATTCTTCCTATGGTGTACTTTGTCGAGCTTGCCTTAAGATCCGCTATGGTGAAGGTAAGTCTAAAGATCAATTTAAACTGTTCACCAGCTTTATTGATCATTAATTAATTGCTTGGTATCTGATGAAATGTTGCTGCAGAGATGGAAGAAGTGAGAATTAACAAGGAGTGGAAGTGTCCTCACTGTATAGAAAAAGAAGGAACCAGACCTTATTGGATGTGCAACAGGTACAACCATCACCCTTTCTATCAGGTTTCAAAACCGCTTATATGTTATTCTGTTCTCACTTGAAGCCTTGTATTGATGTCATTATAGCTCTATATGCTTGAAGAAGCGAAAGATGATGCCAACTGGGATTGCCATATACAGAGGTTTGAAATGTCTTTCTTTAATCAGATTGGTTTGAAATTTGGTCATGATCATAGTTTGGTTATGCATATATATATATAAATAATTATGTGTCTGTAATGTAGCTCGAGAGATGGGTTATGACTCAGTCGCACATCTTCTGATGGATGAACTTCAACGACGAGAAAAGATATGAGGTTGAGATTTAGGATTTTATGATATATAAAATGTAGGAGAAGGGGATTCCTTACTAGTGTATTTGAGTTGTTGTTCGTTAGTTAATGTAATTTGTCTAACATGTGATGTTGACTCGTCTGTTAGTTAAGATTCAAAACTATTAACCGTTGATTAGTTATTATGATTTGGCTAACATGTAGTGTTGTTCTCAGAGGATCAACCACTCAACAACCATTTACTCATAACGAGATAATTGACCCGTGTGCTGCAGAGGGAATATAGTTAACGTACCCCCGCCTGCAAACTCATATCATACCAAGTAAATGAGGAAGAATGTCAAGTAAATAATCGAAAATGAGGAAGAATTCCAAACCAAAACGTTTGGGATTGCTTATAAAAACTGCTTATGGCTTTTGGAGGAGGTAAAAAGACAAAAATACCCCTCCAAAAGCAGCAAAAAGCCACAATGCTATGACTTATTAGCTTTTGGAGGAGTATTTTGTGTCTTTTTGCCTCCTCCAAAAGCCATAAGCAGTTTTTATAAGCAATCCCAAACATAATAGTTGAATTGAAAAGATTAAAGTTAAAAAAAGTACATTTTTTCACTCTCTACATTTTATAACAAATAGAGATTTTCATTCTCTACATTTCACAACACCTAACTCTACATATCAGAACGCCTAAAATATCTTGGTCTTTTTAATCATCATCACCGTCAAATAGAAATCACTTAACACACCATCTCCATGCATAAATATAGAAAGTGACAGAGCCAAACTATCAATTGTTTTTGTATCTTGTTCGGATCGGTAGAAAAGTAAGACATAATGACATAGTTGGCTCAGATTTGTAAAATTAAGATCACAAACCCATCATGACTACAAAAGAAAATTCCTCACCAACATATAGATTATCACTAACTATTACAAAGGAAAATCATCATAGCCATTTACAATATGTTTACGGTCCAAAGCAACAACCAAGGAGATGAAATCACATCATAGCCTACATGTTAAGTGTAATGAAGAGCTACCACATGTCCCTTTAATGTTTCAGTAATGATAGAGAGAGTAATGAAGAGCCAATGATAAATGGCAGAGTGTACACACGGTGCTATGGGGCTAGAGACATCTTCTTAGAAGTATACATGTTATTGAAATTGATTAAACATGTTCATGAGAGCAAAATCTATAATTGGTTATGTGGTTGTTTGGTGAAATTAACCTAAATTTTTTAAATTGTGTTTTTTAGGTATTAGTTTGTATTGATTTTAAAAAAAAAGTATTTTGTTGAGCTAAAAAACCAGTTACCGTAATCGGTTTGCCCGAACCGGTTGTTATCAGTTGTATAGTTTTTTATTCAAAACAATTACTAATCAAAACCGGTTTCTAGAATACTCAGTTACAACCATCCATTGATCAAACTGAAACCGGTTACAAATCGTAACCATTTAAAAAAAAACATTTTTTGCATATCTACTTTTTACCCTTGACATGTATATTACTTTTTTTTTTGAGTGACAAACAAAAAAAACCCTGACCCGAGCCTACTGGGCAAACAAAGCCCCCTACAGGATGCCAAGCCGACAACACTTGCTGAGTACATTTAAGAGAAAACCCACATTCGCGAACAGCCGAGTGATAAAGCCTGTTAAACTTAGGGATCGAACTCATAAACTTTCAGTCCCAAAATTTCCCTTCATCATTAGTTACCACTAGAACAAGCCCTCGTGGTTAACATATATTTTACTTGAATGTGGTTTTAGATTGGACCTCTTAATGCAATTTTACTTTCACTTTGCCCAAGCTCCTTGGTGGTTTCTTTTAGAGTTAACTTCGTTTTTGGTCCCTGAGGTTTACCAGTTTTCTCACTTTTAGTCAAATTTTAAAAAATAATCAATTTAAGGGCCTCACATTTGTTCTTTTCTCAATTTTGGTCACCTTAAAAAATTCATCCAAATTAATCGTTAAAATGAAGGGCATTTATGTCCAAATTAATCGTTAAAATGAAAAGGGTTGGCGGCGTAACTTGTTGCCCGCTTTCCCGGTATGACAACTTGATGTCGTGTGTATTTCCTTTTTGTGTTGTACGCTTTTGCTTATAATGAAAAAAAGAGGGGTGTCGAAGACCAAAAAAAAAACTCTAATTCACCAACTTAAAATGGAAGTCGATCTATTTAAAGGTGAATAAAGTTCAATTCGAACATAAATGTCATTCATTACAACGATTAATTTGGATGAATTTATAAAGGTGACCAAAATTGAGAAAAAAACCAAAGGTAAGACCCTTAAATTGATTATTTTTTAAAATTGAACTAAAAATAAGAAAACTGCTAAACCTTAGGGACTAAATACAAAGTTAACTCGTTTCTTTTATAATAAAGTGGCTGTTTAAAAAATAAGTGTATTTTACTTGAAAATAGTGAAATTTTAATTTGTAAATCTGTAAAAGACTAAAATCTCGTCGTCTTCAACCTCCTAAAACCCTCTTTTCGTTTACATTTTACACCACCATTCCATGGCGGCCCTCCAACGCCTGTTCTCTCAAGCTCGCCGCCATTCCCCAGTTTCTTCAGTCTCATGGCTTCGCAGATCACTCTGCTCTTCTCCATCTTCATTACAACCAGATCCTAACCCTAACCCTAATCCTAATCCCAATCCATCGCCAAATGAAACCAATCAGAATAGACCCCAATCTGTATCCGTTCAACCCGTTTCATACCCAATTAAACCCAAAGATCCATCTCCGCCTTCACATGAACGACCCGACCCGAATACGCAGAACTCCCAACCTCAGGGAAACATGGAGTCACGAACTTGGAGTCGCGAAGACGTTCGGTTCGTGAGGGATTTCAATCCATCATCGGCGGTTTCTTACCCTAACAAGGTGGCGCCATTGCCGGAGGATAGGATGCAGGATGCTGGTGGTGAAACTGAGAGGACGAATGAGGAAATGGAGGCGGAGAGGAGGAAGATTGAAGCGGAGAATCGGGTGATGAGGAGGGTTTTTAGGGTTGAGGAAAAACAGGCGCCGTTCCCGACTTTGTTAAAGGCGGAGCAGCGGCAGAATACGAAAGGGCAAAAAGTTGTTCATGATCTTAAGGAGGCTGTACTGCTTGTAAAGGTCTCTTCTTGCTCACTTTTCTGTTAATCAGTTGCTGATTAGTTAAAGTTTTATTTAAGACATTGAAACAAATACACTTTGTAGTGAATACAAAAGCCTTGATATTGAATCTCAATTTTCCAGTGACATGAGATTAGAGATTCATCGTTTGCTTATTCATACAAATCTTGGTTTATGTTCATTAGTAATCATGACTTGAAATGCCTAACTTTATGTTGGTTCACAAGCTTCCTATATTTTGTGAGTTATTATTGATTTTGATTGATATTCTTCTTCTGATTTAATTTCAGTTGAAGACTTGTCCCCATTTTCTGTGTACTTGGCTAATGTCCCATATACATTTTCTTATATTATGTCATAACAATTAGCATAAGAAGCTTTACATTTGTCTTTGGTTAGTAAACTGGTTAGTTTGAGCTAACTGGCTTTGACTTTAGTTACTGATTTTTTGTCTTCCAAATTGATCGTTCAGGAGAATGCCAAGCGCAATTTTGATGAGACCTTGGAAGCACACGTAAAATTAGCTGTTGATTTACGTCGTACTGATCTGGTATATATCTTTCTTTTTTATTCTGTATTTGTACCATGGATTATGCTTGGCTTAAATACTGTATGCTTGGTTCTTGTCACTTTCTGAACCTAAATATCTTTTTCTGTGATATCTAGTGCTGTCATAGTTCATTTATTGAGGTTGATTATTATCTTCAACTGCTATCCTAATGGTACAAAGGACTTTGTTTCTGTGTTAATCGGGGAGTGTACTTTGACAAACTAAGATTAAAATCATGTAAATGATAAATTACAGATGCATTAGCTTCTTTCGGCATACTGTTCAAAATAAGAAGTATAGTTCTTTAGAAGCTAAATGCTTCATGTTTGCTTTTGAAAATGCTTTGTCACGGAGAATACTAACTTTTTTTTTTTTGGCTAACATGTTATATCAAGTTATCAACTACGTGATTGATTATTTTGACCCATTTTGACTTGGCTTATCTTATGTTGTTACTTTGTTTGAAACTGCAGAAACTTACTGGCTCATTATCTCTTCCACATGGCAGTGGAAAGGTACCACATATGTTTGATCAGGGTTTCGATATCGATAGACATTTGATGTTCTTTTCATATTTTGCATATGGATTACCTCATGGTAGTTTGTGATTTGCAGGCTCTTCGGGTGGCTGTGTTTGCTGAAGGAACAGCTGCCGATGAGGCTAGAGCTGCAGGAGCTGATTTGGTAGGTGGCGAGGATCTTATTGCAGGAATTAAAAATGGTAACACATCAATCTCATGCTATTATGTTTTTTTTAATCTATTTAATTTCTGTAGCTAATATCCCTGGCAAACTTAAAGATTACAAAAGGGTTTAGTGGTTCTCGATCCCTGATTTCTAATGCGGACAGGGCTATGTCTCATGATGTAATACCACTGGGATTCCATTGCCACAGATTAAGAAGTAAGCTCTAGGATCAACTTTAGTTTAGATACTAAGGCCAAGGGAGTGTTTGGATGTGCGTCTTGAAATATGATTATATGTTATTGAATAACAGAATTTGATAATCAACTGTACTAGAATGTACATGGCACATGAGAAGGTTTATGGAGTTGATAACTATTTTGTATGTTGTTGAGCGTTTGACAAAATCCTGATTATTTAAGGAAGTAGTAGATAATTAATGGTAGATTAAGAGTTCATAAGCAATAATCATTAGCAGAAGTAGGGGCCACCTACTAGTCACACCTGAATATAAGAACCAGTCCTAGAAAGACTAGTGGAAGGTCATATACACATTTAGGTGGATGAATTATATTACATACTAAAGATAAAGAAAAGTGAAATAAGTTAAAAGCTTTATTTGATCTTGTGAAAGCATCATTAGAATTTTAGTTTGTTAAAGTAGTGAGTTATTGAGTTTCAGTTCATTTTTAAAATAACAACAGAAAGATATCAGGTCACGGTAAAAAAGGTGACAAGATGTGCTGTATTTTTTTAATTATTTTTTAATGTACAATTTAGCAAGGATTTTGTTAGCAACTGTTCTCCCCATGACCCATGTGATCCTTTGATCTCAATTTTTTTCAGGCAGTATTAACATAAAAGAAATTGACAAGTGCATTGCGATGCCTCAACTGATGCCACGGATAGGGAAAGAGGTCTGCATATTTTCATCTCGGAATATGAAATGTTATAAAACCATGCTACTGTTTGATTAATAAAATGCATTGTTCTCTTTTGGCAGATATCCAAAAAACTCAATCGTTTGACACCAAATGCAAGAGTGAGTCATAACTTCATTTCTTCTTCTTAAAAGCTACTTACATATCATGAATGTGAGTCATTGTTTTATTTGAGTGTACAGGATGGTTCTGTTACCACTGATATTTCAAGGGCGGTTAAAGAAGCAAAGAAAAACATCACATTTAAGAAAGACAAATCGGCAATTGTTCATGTTGGACTTGGAAAGGTAATAAATACTCTCAGATTCATGTTCATGTTACACGTGTTTCATAATCTAACCTTTTCACATTATTATCTGAAACAGGTCAGTTTCACAGAAGATGCCTTATGTGAAAATGTTGGTGCCTTTGTTAACGCTCTTTTGCTTGCCAAGCCTGCTGGATTAAAGAAAAGTAAATAGTCTTTATCTGCTTTAATTCTTGATTCATGTGTCAATGTGTGAAAACTACACCAACTGTTAGGTATTTGTAATGGTCCGATTTTTATATTTATATATATATATTTTTTGTGTAGGTTCTAAGTATGCTGGGTACGTTACCACCTTCCATATCTGCAGCACGGTAACCTCCTTGCTACCTTTATATCTGTAACATATGTATTTCATGAAATATTTTGATTAAAGTGGCAAATTTGCCACCTGCAATTTTCCTGGACATCTTTGAAACTAAACTGGCTGACGTCCTGCAGATGGGCCCATCTTTCCCCGTTTCAATCCAATCATTGTCCATAGCGGCTGATCGTTACACCAAATTGCAAATGAGATGACATGTGAAATCGACTACAAGCGTCAATGATGTATTCCCAGCCACCGATTTTGTTATTTCCGCTATTGCATCCTGGTTGGTTTCTGTTACACCCAAGGTGATGGTGTATTCATCCTGCATAAGTATGGTATGGTTCCATGTGCTATTTATTTAATTCAAGCACTTTTAGTTTTTCATGACAAACTAAATAAATTTGTTTGACAAAGTAGTACTTGCTTTTGTTAGTGTCAACTATAGACAAAAGAGATTTATAATGAATGTATTTTTACCCTATGAATACAGGTAGTTTTAGAAATGTACACCTACTGCAATTATAGTGATGAGTACATCTATTTTGGGATAGGGGTATAATTCTAGAATGATCATGTCATGACCATATGTGTGTACATATGGTTGCGCAAAAACCCGGACTAAACAGTCTGAACCTAATCTGACCACAAACATGCAGTATGGTCATTGGTCTCGGATTTTAAGTAAAACTGCTCTTCCAATCTACTCTCAAGATCGGACATGAAGGGTCATAACAGGTGTTACGGGTCCAACTGATGACATTGGTGTTTCATTGTTTTCTTTGGTTCTATCGTTTTACTATGAGGTGGACCTTTTAGGAGGCATTTCACTTACCGGAATGGCTTAGAGATGTTTTTTTGATTGTTGTTAGACTCCAACAGAGGAGAGTATGCACATGAGATGTTGGCTTGCGTTGCATAATATCCCCGTTATTATTAGTTCCGGGACGTTTTGTATCACGTGAAACGTTCTTTTTACCTTGATGCTGGTGTACACCTCTGTAACTGGGTGAAAGATCTTTTATCTTTGTCATCCCTCCCAAGATATCCTAAAAGAGGATATTGCGTCTCCATGTCATTAATAATCCTCTAAAACAACTCTTTACGCCTCTGAAATCGATTTTTGATCATGTAACCATAAAGACAATTTTTGACATCATAATCTTTAACAAGACAAGCATGAGCCATTACACTACTATCCTTGTCTGTTTATGTTCTCGTCTCTCACATTGGTGTGTTTGAAAAAATGGTAAGGTTTGAACCAGAATCTCTATTTGTAGCCACAAACAAGCTGAAATCATTGGAGCCCAAAGATTTAATTTCGAAACGATGTTTGTATTTTTCTAATTTTTGAGTATGTTTCTGTAGAGGAAGTGCTTGAAAATGAGTAAAAGTGTATTATAGTTAACTTTTTATTACTACTTACATACATAGCCATTGGACAAAAACCTATCAAACAAAATGTTAGACCACCCACAACGGTGGGTACGTGGCCTACGTGGCCTGTGGTACGTGGAACCCAAACGGATGAGGCGGTGGCTTTTTGTTTTGTACGTACGTAACCACGTACATTAACGTATGTGGTTTTTATTTTTTTTTATTTTTTTTTCTTTTTCCTCTCACATAATATTAAATAACATTATTTTAATATGGTGGTATGTGGGGAAGTACGGGTATTTTATTGATGTGGAAAAAAGTGGGTTTTGTGGTATGTGGAAAAACGTGACGTGGCAGACGTATGTACCTCAACCGATGTGGGTGGTCTTAAACGAGTTGAGTTAGAGTGAGTTTACCCGATATATTTGTCTTTATGGATTCCTTAAAGTAACATACATAAGTATATGAAAACTTAAAAAACAGCAGGATAGTCTTAAGAAGATTTAAAAATACTGTCATAACATAAACATTTATTTCGGCTCTCCAACAAAATCTTGATTCATAGTCATTACCACAATGATCAGATTTGATATGATATTCCACCTAAGACCTAACTAGTACGATGTTGGCCAGTGGCCACTTCACTTCATCAGTTTCATGCATCACAAACTTACTATATATGTATTCCTCGTGTCCACATATTTACCAGAACACATTCTGCTTGCTTGATTTAAAACAACCCGTACCCGGCCCATTCCGCATCACTCACACCCACCATCCTCGGGGATGATCGGTAGGACGAGAATGAAGTCGACCCAGGCGAGCCACCATAAAACGGTGACGCCGACTTTCGAGTCGACATGGACCACTCGGACAACGCCTCGAGGTCCGATTTGTACATGGGGTTCCCATGGAGCTTGTTTGGTTTCCTTTGGTTGCTGTTATTATATCCTTTCCGGGTTTGAAAGCAACCCAACGATACGACATCTGGGCGGTTGGCGGACCACGGGCGGTTTATGATGATGTTCAAAGTGGAAGCGAGCCGAGTGAGTCGTAGTCGTTTGTGGTGAGGGGAAATGGAAGGAATTAGTTGGGCTGGATGGTGGTGGCTTCAGGGCGGAGGTGCGGTGGTTGGAGGGTGGTTGTTGTTGGCGGTGGTGGTGGTGGTTTAGGGGTGGCTTGGGGACACCGGGTCGGATCTCCCACTTGAAGGGAACGGAGCCTGGTTTGGTGAAGGAGTGGTCGTCGTCGTCTATTATATGATCATCCATAATTAATAAGCCTTAGAAGATGTGTGTGTTTTATTAATTTATATAGATATAGAAGATGGATGGGTTTGATGAATGAGATGTTGGTTTAACGCCGAGATTGGCGCTAGCTTGGACCCGGTATACATGCATACGTAGCTAGCTAGGTTGGTGAGCTAGCGGTGTCAATCCGGACTTTTGATTTTTAAGTTTGAATTTTAAGTGTTTGTATAATTTATTACTTTTTTATGATAAAGAATATATACGGAGAATTTATATACTTTTTCTAAGAGATTGTTAGCACATCTGTCCGTAAATAAAAATAATGATCCGATTTGTATAGTAAAGTTAATTAACATGTAAAATAACAATTTACATAAAATTGATTATTTTTTTTATATATACATTACCATCTAATATATCATAGTATGATGTTTCCCGTCGTCAACTAAAGTAGGTGGTGTATCTACATATGTAGTAGGTCTATAACGTAAAATCTTGAAGATTTTGGAGAGTGATTCTTGGGCGTTATCCAATAAGCAAGAAAACTAGATGGCTTTCTACTGTCCTTAATATGTTATATGCTAACTAATGTATAGAATTTGAAAATCATTTTACATTCTAGGATTTATAGAATTTGAAATCATAACATTTTCATTTTAATTAAAGATACATCACGTTATCCCTAACACTTCTAATTAATTAGGCAACTATAAATGGCTGTTTTAGTTTAACAATAACAATAATAATACATACCCTTTATTGATTTCTATTTAAGTTATCCGATTTAAGACTTAGAAAGAATATTAAAAGACTTAGGGCGCGTTTAGTTGTGGAAAACAGGGGGTGTTTTTCATTTTTGTTTTCCAAGAAAATAAGGAAAACAGAAAACACGTTCAAATTGTATTTTTTAGAAAACGTTTTCTAGGAAAACAGAAAATTGTGTTTTCTAAATTTTAACTAAAAATGGAAAACACATTTTTTACTGTTTTCTGTTTTATGTTTTCTGTTTTCTATTTTCGTTTTCCAAATATATACAAAAGAAAAGGGGCGTTCATTTTCTAGGGTTCATACGCACAGCCGCTCGACCTCTCCTCCATTACCTCCGTCGCCGTCTGCTCCACCGCATCGTCGACGGAAATCTAATGAAATGTAGAGATAGAAAAAAAATAGAAAACAGTTGATTTGAACATGTTTTCTAGTTTTTCTATTTTTGAAAATGAAAATTCCATCTTTCAAATTTGAATGCGTTTTCAAAAAAATTCATGTGTTTTCTAGAGATGAAAAACTCATTTAATTTTCTAGAAAACCAGAAATGAAAAACTAGAAAACATTTTCCACAACTAAACGGCCCCTTATAGTTTTAGTTTAAAATTGATTCTTACAAGACTTATAGTTTTAGTTTAAAATTGATTCTTACGCAGTTAGAGACTATTTCCAAACTATAAAACCTAACTACCTAAGTTTGACACATCAAGAAGCAAGAGGTTGTATGATTATGCACCACGTGAGAAACAAAATTGAAGAATAAGGATGCACACACAAAATATTAAGGACGCTTTTGGTTCATATATATTTAAGGAATTTGAATTTGTCAAACAATCGAAGACTAGAGAAAATGGATTTGAAACTTTAGTTTTTTCAAAAAGAATTGAAATCTATTAAAGAAATTCACGTCATGCTCACGTAGGATGGTGGAAAAATTATTGATCTCTAGCCCAAGGGTTTGAGGTGAGTTAATAAAAGACAATAAAAATTAGAGGTCTTGAGTTCAAGTCTCACATTTGACAAAAAAAAAAGAAAAAAAAATTGAGGGTTCCAGATTGGGTCAGGAGGTTTTCTCACATATGATGAATTTTTTCTGATGAGGAACGAAAATAATTGAACGGTGCCAGTGTTCGTTAGTGATTCAAATTTACTGTTTAGAAAAAAACGGAGGTAGGATGGTGCAGCAGGTCAGCCCAATCCGTTGGTTTGAGTCAGAGGCCGGCTAACCAAAAACATTATAAAATGCATATTATGCAATTCATATTCTAATTCAATTCAAGTGCAACGAGCAATTGTATATATGTTTCTCCAAACTTGTAAAATTGTATATTTCTTCTAATCATGTTTAAAGAGCATTGTAAATTATAATTAAAAACTTGTATTTTAAAAAAATATACAATTTTACCTCAAACTAAAGGATATATGCAATTCCTCATACCAAAAAATAAAACGAACTCTTAAAATCGTCTTAAAATGATTTTACCTTGATGTTTCGACTTTTCCAATTCCATTTTTGTTGTTATGTGAAAGATGTTAATTTAGCAAGTTGTTACTTAACACTAGAAGATTCAAAGTATGGTTCTATTTCAATCCTTTGGGCTTTGTGTCACATCATTCAATCCTACTTGAAGGAATCTCACCCTTTAAACTACTAACTTTATTCTTCTAACCATAACCAAAACAAGCATCCATAGAAACATTATTACTTCATCTTATATTCTAGCATATACATACACCATACAATCTTATACTCCTAACCACCACATTGGATCTGTCTCTTAGCATCATAAAGTTGGTTAGTTATCGCGAGCCACTCACTATCTTCAAACCAGCATTTTTCCTCGTCCACTGACCACTCAACGTTCTGAGGCGCCATAAATTTGGGACCCCAACTCGGGGTCCCATCTTCATAAGAGTTATGGGTCAATCTTGTTAACTCTGAACCATCCAACTTCATGGTAAATATGTCTCCGTATGGTTGATAGTTATGTGGATTAGATATTGGCTCAGCAGACACGGCTGCATAGTCCGAAGTGAACACAATGCGCTCCCCATCCGGGCTGAACCATGGGTGGTTTGTACGACCGCCCGCGCCACTATGGATCAAGTGTCGCAACCCGGTTCCATTTGGGTGGATCATATACAACCCAAAACTCCCTGAACCCGGGCTATGACGGTCCGATGCAAATGCGATCCAGTCCCCATCCGGCGACCAATTACACATTGTGTCGGACCACGGTCCGTTTGTCAATTGAGTTAGACCACCCTTCTCACCTTCAATAGCATTCATAATATACAAGTTCTTATAGCCCGTTCGACCCGACCTAAAAGCAACCCATTTCCCATCAGGTGAAACCGATGGAAACGCGTTGTTTAGTCCCCCGGCGGTGAGTTTTGTAAAACCCGGTTCATCGGTATCAACTTCTATCGAGTATATATCAACATCGGTGTCCTCGCTCGCAAAGGTTGGTCCGATGCTAGTGTAGATCACACCTTTACGTTTCGGGTTCCATGCCGTCGAAAACGCAGTAATATCCGGAGCTATCTCTTTAGTACCTGACCCGTCGCTATTAACCACATACAGACCCGGCAAACCAACATACGCGATCCGACTCCCGTCGGGTGAAAACGACGGGAACGATCCGTCAATCCGGAATAAAGAAATTCCGGGTTGCTGGGTTTTGATATTCTCAAGAAACAGGTCATTTTTTATCGTCTTTCCATTGTTTCCGGCCCCTCTACATTTGTGATACCCGACCCGGGAAGAATCAGGCGATATAAACGGGTTATAGTGATTGGCCCGTGGAGCGACTAATCGGGTCAAGTCATGAAACTCCCCCGTTGCAATGTCGTATAGTTCGATATGACGAAAATCCGAACCGGGTCTTCGGGTCGCCACCGCAATAATGTTTTTTTTGGTTAACGAAGCAGCCGGGGTGAACGAGTGAAGACCCGGTGGGGTGACTCGCCGAGTCACTACCGAGTCAACCGTAACTGGCGAATCTTGTGGGAGAATCGCCGCGTAAACGCTCCACCACCCGTCGTCACCTCTCCGGTGGAAGTAAAACGTCGACTCGTCAGCCCAACTCGGCCACCCGCCATGCTCCACCACCTTGACTCGGCCCGACCCGTTTCGAGTCAAGAAGATGTATATATCCGTCCCGAGTTCCTCCACCTCCCCACCCCAACCGTTTTCCCCGGAGGAAGCCACCGCCGTCCACATCCCCGACGGAGACACCGCCGGACTGAAATCAGCCACCTTTTCAGGAGTTAACCTCCGAGTCAACCCGGTTGATAACTGAGTCGAGTAAACCGCAGCCCAACTCGTCCGAGCCACTCCGGTTTCCTCATGAGTCGACACGTATATCACCGAGTCACCCACCAAACTCGGCCTGTCCTTCATCGAAACCCTTCCATTTCCACCGCCCACGAGGCGGTGCTGGGAACGAGTTGACTCGGTTTCGAACACGGAACGTCGTGTTCCGGTGCGGCGAGGAGCAGGGTGATTAGAAACGACATCGAGGTAGATGGATGAGGAGCCGTTGCGTTCGGTGACGTAGAGGAGGTGGAGGGAGGATGGGTGGTCTGGGAGTGTGGGGTTCGCGATTATGGTTTGAGTTTGATCGGCCAAGTGGCCGTTGAAGTTGACGGAGTGACCGTCGGTGAGTTGGAGTTCGTGATCGTAGCGGATTGTTGGGTGGATTGGGAGGGAGAAGATATCGAAGGCGAATCTTGACCGGCCGAGTGTGGTGAAGACGATGGTGGTGGCGGTGTCAGCGGCTATTGATTCAGTGATTAAGAAGACGAAGGAGATGATGATGATAATAAGATGATGAAGGGATTTCATGTTGGGGGTGAACTAGTACGTAGGGGAGAGTGGGAAACAGTGGCACTGGTTTTTTATTCTTCACCAGTTAAGTTATCTGAAATTCTAAATAATAGACGTTTCTGGTCCAGAAAAAAAGAGAAGAAGATAATTTACGAGTTAGGGTGGGGGCTGGGGGTATGTCTCGGCGTACCCCCTCGGCATCTCTCGGCGACCTGCGGCATTCCTTCGGCGATCACACCCCCCCCTCGCGGCAACCCTTTTTTCGGCGACCAACTTTGGTATTTTCGGCGAGTGTTTGCCGATTACACAACCCACCAACTAGCCGTTAATTTGACCGTTGCCCACTCCTCCAACGGCTAGTTTGGTTTTTTTTTTTTTTTTTTTTTAAATTCTCCCACAATCCTATAAAAACCTCAATATCACTTCAATATTTTTACACCTCTTCTTCTCATTTCTCTCTACAAAACCAACCAAAAAAAATCACTCTCTCTATGGAATCAAGGAAGAACAAGTTACCGGCCACCGGCACCAAGAAATTCCGACCGAAAGTGCGGAAAGATAAAGGTGAACCTTCCAACATTCCTCAAACACAACCACACCCACAACCCGTATTCTACTCACAACCACCACCTCCACCACCATCACAACCCGGTTTCTATCAACAACAATCTTTTGTTGATTTCGTGCAAGGTCGGTATGGACCACAACCACCTTTTTACCCGCCGCATTCATCGCAAGTTCAACAACATCAATCAATGTATCGAAATACCCAATACCGTGAACCACGACGTGTTGATGTTGACTCCGAATCGGAGGAACTCGATGAAGAAATTGAAATAGAAGAAGAAGAAGAGGAAGGGGATGAAGACGTAGCCGAGATGCAAGAGGATGTCGGCGAAGAAGAAGAAGACGAGGAAGCTACACAACCCGCGAAGAGTGGGAAGAAGAATAGGACACATTGGTCTACCGAGGAAGAAGTCAATTTGGCGAAAGCCTACATTTACGTGAGCGAAGACGGAAAAGTGGGTGATCAACAAAAACATGAATCTTTTTGGAACCGGATCCTCGCACACTTCAACGGTTTGAGTGGACGTGATACCGGTTGAACCATTCACATGGTTAACACAAAATGGAACAATTTGAACAAGGCTATGACGAAGTTCAACGGGTTGCACACCCAAAATGTAAGTATATTCTATATATTTTTTTATAAACTTAATTTTTTAATATAAACTAATTTTTTTTTTAATTGTAGACACATGCACGGCCTAGTGGTGCGAGTGATAATGACGTTTTTGATAAGACGATGCGGGATTATAAACGCATCTACGAGAAGAAAGGTTTCACGCATGTGGACGCTTGGGAAGTCGTGAAGGATCACAAGAAGTGGCTTTCACCACCACAAAAGGTTGGTGGTCTTGAGAAGAAAAGGACCAAGATATCGGCTTCGGGCGAGTACACAACGTCAAACGAAGTCAACTCGGCACAATTGCCGAGTCGTTTGCCCGACTTGAACGAGAACTCGATGCCGAGCCACCAACCACGAAGAAGAACGGGAAGCAAGAAGTCGGGTGAGTCGTCGACAAAAGGATCGGCGAATGCTTTGGAGGTGATGGAGCGGTTTGAATTGAAATGGGAGGAGGAAAAGGTCGACAAGAAGAGTGTTCGACATGAAACCGCTCAAAGGAAGAGGGAAATGTACGAGAAGGTTGGAAAGACGATGGATCGGCAACGAGAGAGCATGGATGAAGATCAACGGGCTCGTGACCTCGAATTGTTCTTGAAGCCTTACGAAGGAGTGCCCGAAACATTGCTACCGGTACTTTTGGATGAAAAACGTCGAGTGGCGGCGAGATATGGGTGGCAATGCAATTTTTAGATGGTGGTTGTTTTTTAAAGATTTGGTAATTTTTTATTTCTAGGACTTGGTAATTTTTTTATTTTTAGGATTTGGTAACTTTTTATTTTTAGGATTTGGTAATTTTTTTATTTTTAGGACTTTGTAACTTTTTTTTTAATTTAATGAATTTTATGTTTTTATTTTACAATGAATGTTTTAGTTTAATTTTATATGTTTATTGTAAATATAAAGTTAAAAAATAAAAATATAAAAGTTTGCCTAAACATTTAGGCAACCATACCCACCTTCAAAACATTATTTAGGCAAACTTTTTCTCTCTGCTGTTGGCACAACATGATTGGTTCCCTCTATGATTCAAATGGTTGCCTTAGGCAACCATACCCCCCATCCTTAAGCTATTTAATAAATAATTTTTACTTATGTTTAGGTTTTTAACGGTTAAATTTTATGTTAACTGCTTTTTCGGGTTTTAATTCTTGATATATAGTGAAACAACAATAACCACTAGCTTAGTGCATGTTTGGTTGTGAGTTTGGAAATGACTTTTGGCTTTTGGAGGAGGCAAAAAGTCAAAAATACCCCTCCAAAAGCTAATAAGTCACAACATTGTGGCTTTTTGCTGCTTTTGGAGGGGCATTTTTGACTTTTTGCCTCCTCCAAAAGCCAAAAGTCATTTCCAAACTCACAACCAAACAAAGCCTTAATTTAATTTAGTCACAAAGATGTATGATCATCCTTTTAGGCAGAGGTGCACAAATTGGTTTTTTTTCTAACCGGTTTCGGTCAGAACCGTTGACTAGTCAAACCGGTTATGCTAGAAACCAGTTAGGTTAGGAACCAGTTTTTCAAAAAATATGTGTAATTGGTTTGTAACCGGTGTGACCGGTTAGAGACCGGTTAACCGGTTTTTCATCGGTTTTTACCGGTTTTTTTCATAATCGGTTAGAGAATAACCGGTTTTATAACCGGTTCATGAGCAAGGAGGTGGAACCGGATTGTAACCGCCGGGCCGGGTTCTAACCTAATCGGTTTCATTTGTAACCCCTTTTTTTTTTCTATCCGGGTTCGGTTTTTTTTGCGTAACCGGTCGTGTAACCGGTTAAGATGTATGATCATCCTTTTAGGTGTTCATTGCAAGTCTTATTACAAAGTCTTATTATTTTATTTACTGTTAAAAAAAAGAAAAAGTGAAAAACAACAACTTAATGTAATGTGGGACTACTAAAAAATAAAATATTAACTTTAATGGTAAAAGGATTTACCAATTGGACCCAAACCTTTCTTCCTTTGCATATGTTTAGTTTCCTTTTTTTAAAAGGCCTAATTTTATTCCCAATAGAAAGTTTATAGAACATCCCAAATTACAAATGAAAAAAAACAGACCAATATTTACAACAACATATTGCAATTTTCCAGCCCAGCCCACTGTTCCTCTGTCTTCATATTTTTCATACAAAAATTAATCCATTCTTCCCATTGTAGCCCACTAGCCCAAGTCCTTTGCTCTTGCATTAACCCATAAGAAGTCTTTTTCATACAGTTTGACTTTTATCATTGTTTGGAGGTGTGGACTGGCGGAGTTTGAACACAAAGTTTTGGAGAGCCGGACTCACTAAATGGGGACCCAAACTCAGTGTTGAATTTTTTTAAAGGAGCGAATAAAAAATAAATACTACGCAGCAAAAAAACAGGGGACACCGGGGCCACCTCGAGCCCAAAAGAAGCTCCGTCCATGATGTGGAGGGGTTGATGGTTGTGTAAAAACTAGAGGACTAGGGTCGAGAAAGGAGTGTATAGGGGTGCACAATTAGGAGGGTGCATGGTAGGAAAATTTCGATTAATTAAAGATAATGTCTAGAGAAAATGGTTTTGCCGGTTGAAATTCCTAAACACCGGTACCCGCGAAAATTTGCTGGATATCCCAAAAAGACACACGGAGTGGAAGAGGGGGGGGGGGGGGGTAGTTTGTGAGCACGAGTGGAAGAGGTGTTAGGATAACATAAATACAGGAACACACGAAGATGATCACAGGAGGGTGTACGCTGATAAAGAAGAGAGTTTGGTGTGAAACTTTGGTGGAGTTTGGTTGGGAGGATGCTGTTAAGGTAAGAGGCCGTATGGAGGGCCTCAACCCAAAATGATGACATTAGAGAGGCATGAGTAAGTAAAGTAAACATTATGTCGTCATTTAACCTACGAATCACACGTTCGGATTCTACATTTTATTGTGACGTATTTCAAAAGGAAAAACGAAATTGAAGTCCATGTTTGTCGACAAACTATTTAAAGGAACTATTATCAATTTCTTCCCCTATCACATTGGAACGATTGGATTTTCATGTGAAATTAACAAACAATATTGACAAAAAATTGACCGATAATATCATAATTATGCGTTAACGCCAACAACATCCACTAAACAGTGGTCTATAAACCGTAACACTAAGACTCGTGGACGCGGTCGAGGTAAAGGCAATAGATGTGGCAATGCAATCCCTATATTTATAGAATGTATCGATCAATGAAATGATTTAGAAAATTATCCAGTCTATTAAACTTAAACACTCATACTTAAAATAATCGAAATACAATATTGCAATTTATTCTAATAGTTATAACAGTCGAACATTAAAAAGGGTGCCGTTATGTTCTTAACTAGATCAAAATACAAGTTCACCTTAATTTCAGGCTACAAGAGACCTAGAAAGAAGAAAGAAAGTGAAAAATAGAATAGGTCCTTTACAGTTTACATTTATTCAACAACTTTTTCTTTTCGTGAATTCATTAATCGCAACATCAATCTTGTGTGCGCTCCGTCCTACTGTTATATATGCCAAATACCGTGTCACAAAATGCGGTTAAGTACGAATCAATCGGCTCGATCGATCATGCCTTGATTCGCCTTAACGCGAGGTAAGCCAATAACCTGTAACCGAAGAACATAACGAGCAAGATACCTATGCACCAACTCGTCGATAATTGACCTTCAATATCGTCTTCGATGAACTTACAACTTCCATGTTTACCACCATATTGATCGAAACAACCCAACAGATACCATATATTGCGTCCTTGTCCATACTGGACACGGATCAGTAACCTGTAACTGTAAAACGTCGAAGAAACGTACTTAATCCAAGCCATAAAACTCGGAACTTTATGCACGTAATACCCTCCTGTCAAAACGAATGCGAGCATGATCACGGTTACTACCGTGGACGCTCTTTTAGCATCCATTATAATCGCACCAACTGCGAACCCGAGTCCCTGAGAAACAAGAACATATGCTAGCAGGACTAACAAGGTTAAAACGAAGGAACCGAGCTCCGGTTTTAGCCCGCACATCCAGTAAGTAATGGACAAAAACATCGTCGGCAAAATGAGTTCCATCGGTGCGTCTCCAACGATTCTCGCCATAAAGTACGATGACAACGAGTACATCCCGGAAGCTCGTTCTTTCGTGAACACGGCTCGATCTTGAGGGAACGCAAACACGGCATTGAACGACGGGAACACGCCCCAAAAGATCGAGAAGAAGAAGAGCAGACCGAGGCGGTCTTGGATATCCCGAAAATCCGAATGCCACCACATGAAGCCAGCTAACAATGAGGCTGCCATCACTTGGAAAACCCGAAGTGGGTTAAACGTCTCGTGTTTTCGTTCCTTGAGGCTTCGTTGGATGAGAACGACGAACTGGTTGCACCATGTGTTCACAATGTCGTCGCATTTGATTCGATACTTCTTCGCCTCTTTATCGTTCTTTACACGTGTCGTATCAAAACACGTGTCCTTTACTTTCTGTGCAAGCATATCATTGTAAGACGAAATCAAAAGCTGCTTTACGTTTGGTCGTTCTTTCTCGGTTGTCGAATCTTGTTGCCACACACCTGGCAAATAGCATCAAAATGAATCAAATTAGGACAAAGTTTACATCAAAGTATACCTGGCAGAAGCTAATTAGGTTAAAGATGATTTGTGGAAAAGATCCTTTTTTTTTTAAATAGAAAAAGGAAAAGTTGGTGTTGTAAAGTGGAATTGCACACTCAAATAGTCGCTATTGGGGTAAACGACAACCACCCACCATGAACAACTTTATTATCCTTAAAGGGTTTCCTTTATTGGTATTATTGACCCTCGCATAACATGTGTCTGCACTAAGACCACCCACATCGGTTGAGGTACATACGAGGTACATACGTCTGCCACGTCACGTTTTTCCCACATACCACAAAACCTACTTTTTTCCACATCAATAAAATACCCGTACTTCCCCACATACCACCCTATTAAAAAAATAAACTACAAATTATGTGAGGGGAAAAACTTAAAAAAAAAAAAAAAAAAAAGGTTGGTACGTGAGGGTACGTAGGCACGTACGTACACCACCAAAAAAAAAACCCACATCAAAGTATCCCATGTACGTGAAGGCCACGTAGGCCACGTACCACATCAAGAACCACCGATGTGGGTGGTCTAAGTGTAACATGTAAAGCATTTTTTTAAATTAAAGGTATCAAAACATATATTTATGGTTATGTTTTGAAAATAAAAAATCTACTGTAGAACCCGCGAGTCGCGGTTCACACGCGTCTCAAAAGCCAAACCACTCGTAACGAGTTTTTTTTTTAGTTTTTTCTAGCTAACATTTGGTTGTATTAAAGTTGAACACTTTATTTATATTACTAGCATTCGAGTCCCACATGTTACACAGGATGATAGGAATGTCGTTTTAAAATATTTTTTTAATAAACGAAATCATATTTCAATATGTTGTAAATGTTATTACTTCACGTTTGGAAATTGAATCGAATACAATACTTTTTGTGTCAAAATAAAAAAGATATACTTCATGATCGAACCGTTTATATACTTCTTTTCTAAATGACAATTATCATGTTTCTTGATTTAGAAAGTAGTAATAATATCTTCAAAACACTATTGTGGAGACAATGGACTCACAATACAACGAATACGTAAGGAGTGCTGTCATCTTCCTCTATAACTTGCTTTTTATTTAATTAATTAATCCTAAGAGGGGCAATTTGTAAGCACTAATTTTAAAATCAATTTAGTATCTAAACAAGTATCTGATTCAAATTCTAATAAGATATGTATAATATATATTTCAAGTAAACTGCAATATTAATTAAAAATCAGTTTTAGTTACTTAGCAATTGTTATCTTATTTAACACCATAATACCATAGTCTAAAAAGTTGAATTTTAGATATAATCTAAAGAAGTCTTTCATATACTATAAGTCAACAGATAACTAGTGACTCGTAACTGCTTCTTTAAAAATTCGATTGAAATCAGCTATTTTGTATAAAGAATAGAAATATAAATATATCAAAGATTTTTATCCAAATTTAATCATAAAAAATGTTTGATATATTGTTTTAAATATTAAAAAGAAAAAGGTTCTGAAAAAACTTTCTTCCCCCACTACCAGCATATAAAAAGATTTGTTAATTAGTTTATGGGTGACATGTCCCATTGCTAGTTCACTTTGAGGAAAATATATACCCCATTTCAAAATCATGATAATGACAAGTAAATTAGCTTTTGGTCACAAAACTAATATAATTTGATTTGGAATATATATTTAATGGAAAAATTTATATATCCTTCTACTTTGGATAAAAATTGCATATTTTCATAAAGGTATAAGTTTTTTATGTATATCAATGTATAATGCTGTTAAAATAGAGTGCTTATATAGACACCCAAGGTTTTACTAAATTCACCCTTTCCCTACGGTCGTTTCGCTCCAAACGGTCGTTTCAAGGTCGTTTCATTTAAAACGGCCGCCACGTGTCGCGACGACGAAACCTTAAAATTCAGGGGTCCCCCTTTTTATCGGCCGTTTCATCCGAAACGATCGCCGAACGATCGTTTCATCCGAAACGACCGTAAGGTTTCGGTGGATTTAGCAAAAGCAAATGGTGGATATATCCAAAGCCTAAAGCCTTAAAATATCATTTGAGGAAATATTCAATTTCTTAACTTTAAAGAGAAAAATATATTTAAAGATTTATAAACCAAAATTAAATTTAGACCCATTATTTCACAACCTAACCAAACGCTATATAATTATCAGTCAGTCGGGCAAACGCAAAAAAACCTATTTTCGAATATAATTCCTATTTTCTTATAACTTTATTAATATTTAAGGCTTGTGTAATTATTTTAATATAAATATTGTAAAACCTAACGTTTCACAAGATTTTCGATGAGCAATAACCGACCCTTAATTTACGATGGCCCACAAACCATATTTTGTTTTAAAACAAACTCTTCACCTCACTCTTTACCCGACCCGTAATTTACGATGAGCAATAACCATATTCTACAATTAAATAAGCGTGAAGTGCTTTTTTTTCATTTTTATAATTTGTGAGCAAATCTTGAGAAAGAAAAACAATAAATGAACTGAAATGCTTAATAATTAGAAAAATCTTTACATATATATAAAAAATACTGTGATTAATTCTTGAGGGCTTTGGGAATCAACGAATCGATATAAAACAAACGCAAACGGTTTTCCTTTCCAATTCCAATATTCCATCCCCCGGAATTCCGAACTGAATACACACGTGTCCGTTAGAATGCTGCCACGTGGATGCAAGCTACCCGATCTGGCACTGGCTACATTTTTTATTAAATTCCTATAATAACTTTTAGTAAAATAAATAAATGTAATTTCATTCGATGAGATACTTGTTTTAGCGAAAAGTCTATGAGGTCAACAATCTATGAATGAAAAAGGTCAAGGGCGTTGGATAATGAAACGTACCGTTTGCAAGATCAAGCAGAAAATCGGCGGGATTCATCGGAAAAGATGGCCGGAAATCCACCGACTCGAAATATCTCATCGCGTCCGATCCTTTCCCGAAGTAAATGCAGCTTCCTTCCGACAACACTAGTACCGTATCAAACATCTGAAACACCCTGCTTGACGGTTGGTGCACCGAAGTCACCACCGTCTTCCCCTTCTGGTGCGCCAACCCACCCAACGTCGAGACCAGCCGGTGCGCCGCCGTTGAGTCCAAACCGGATGTCGGCTCGTCTAGTATCAACAAGCTCGGGTTCACCAACATCTCGTGTGCGATACTCACACGCTTTCTTTCCCCGCCTATAATTATAAAACAAAATTATTTAGTAAATCTAGACAATAGTGTAATTGATGTAATTTAATACTTTAGAAGTAAAAAGTGAAATAGATTTAAAGTTAAGAAAAATAAAACAAAATTATTTGAGGCAGCATAAATCATGATAATATAAAATAAAAAATATCAATGGCATGTTTTTCATCACTACTGACACTAGATCCGTTGGTAAATTATTATATATTTTTTAAATTAAACCCTCATTCAATTTTAATAACTAAATTCATCCGACTTGTTATAGAAGTGAACCTCTTTATTTGATTACATCAATTTATTAAATTTTCTAGTAAAAATACGTATTTTTTTAAAAAAAAATCGAGAAATTAAGTTTATATATTATTTCGTATATCCGTCAACCTGAAACTCCACGGATGAACGTATTCCCGATTATGGTATCCTCGCATTTCGACAATCCGAGCTCCGAAATCACCGAATCCGCCACCTCCGTCTTCTCCCGTCGCGACAAACTCTTGGGGAGACGGAGGAGAGCGCAGAAGACGAGCGTTTCCCGCACGGTAAGATGCGGGTACAAAACATCATCCTGTGTAACAAACCCAGTCCGTTTGAGTACCATCTTGTTGAGTTTCCGCCCGTTGGCGAGTACTTCCCCGGTGGTAACCGATAACCTCCCGGCAAGCGCGTTGAGAAGCGTGGACTTCCCGCTCCCGGACGGGCCCAGAACCGCCATAAGCTCCCCGGGGCGCACCGTGCCCGTGATCCCGTTCAAGATGTTTCTTTCTTGGATCACGGGCTCGGTGTCCCTTCCGAACATGGTTCGGATTAGACCATTGGTGGTGTTGTTTTGATGAATCTTTAGTTTGTAGGAAATATCAAGGAAGTGAAGGTGGATGGGAAACGAAGAAGGCGGTTGATTATTCGTCATGTTTTGTTATGTTAAAAGATGGTAGTAATTAGGGAATTGGAGTACGTATTTATGGAGATGAAGGGCGGATGTTGACAGTGGTTTCCGACGTCAAAAGATGGGGACACGTTAAGGGTGGGGGTACGTGGGTGGCGTAGGTGAAAGTGTGTTTAGGTTCAATGTTTCCTTCTCATGATTTTAGGTTAAACAAAACTAGCTTGGTCCAATTATATATTCTCTCTAGCTTTAAGTTGTTCCGTCTTTTATTATTTGGTACGTTCATTGGCCGGTTGGTGGCTCCAATTATGTATTTACAACTTTAGATGTGTATAGTCCATGGAAACATGTTTTTATAAACGCAACCATGAAAGTCAATTGTTTACGTGACTAAAAATCCTATATAAAAACCAAAAAAAATAATTTTTTTTTCCATATTTTATGTACGAGTTTAAGGGTAGCACGTACGTGCTATCTTTAGACTTGAAAGAGTTTCACCATGCTCGCATAGGTACTTAAGGTTATATCTAATACTAAAATAGTCGAATGAGATGGAAAAGTAAAGAGTTTATTGAATTCTGTGATTGGTACAACCAGGGCCGGTCTTGAGAATTTATGGGCCCTGTTCGAGCTTAAAAAAATGGCCACATTTAAAAATAAAATTGTAAATAGAAAAGGTTCATAAATAAGACAAAAATAAGTTATAACAATAGACATAAGAAAATTATGATTTTAAAATGACATATTAAGTAGTTACCGACAAATCTTGCATATCTCTTAGCATTTTTATAGCAAATTGATTGATTAAGTCTTCATAGTTTATAGTATATATAGAGAAAATTTTTAAAATATGGGTCCCCTAAAATGATGAGCCATGTTCCGTTGCATTTCTCGCACATGCTTAGGGCCGTCACTGGATACAACATTGTGATGCTAAATAGTTGTGTTTAAAGTGTTAATTGTATGGGTTTAGTTGTTTATTCAAACGAAGCACAATTACTTTGAGATAGTTTCCATTTCAGTTGCAGGTATTTGAGACTTAACGATGATTAAAAACGGTAGTTTGGAAGCAATTCAGGAAGAAGAAGCATGACACTACATGACGAGGTTGAAACAAGAAAAAAATTAAGAAGATTAGTCAGGGGTGTAAATTACGCCCCCCATTGTGGTGATGTACGGTCTTAGCAATTTTCAGAGGCGTACATTGGGACATAAATGAGTGAGCAAACTTGATTTCCAGTAGGGGTGTAAATTACGTTTTACTGGACGTAATTTACGCCTTATGTCGGTCAAATCTCCGAATCTTGGAATTTTAAGTCCCCTATATTAACCCAAACTTAGGGTTACGAGTTGACACCTTTCAACCGTTTTTTTATAGTTTTGGAGACGATTTTGGAGCTTAAAGTTCACTCGAGTTTCAAAGTTTGATGATTTCATTGTTTAATTCAACTATTGATTATTGTTCATGAAGATTATGAGCGGCTAAACCACCAGTGATTCTCTTCTAGTGTAGAGTTTGTAGTGATTTCTGGATTGTTTCTTGTTTATTTAACTTTCTGAATTGAATTGTTTGGTAATTCAAGTTTGTTTTTTTTTAAGTAAAGAATTCTCACTTCATAGCTTTTAACTGTAAATGAATTGTTAATGTGCGTGTTCCGACCACTTAAGTTAGAAACCACATTAACACTTGATTAAACATTTACACAGTCCCCCTTAAGAACTTACTGATTAAGTAAACATGAACAATTGGATTTCACAGAACCTGAACCCAGAGACGATCATTCTCTCCATCATTAGCTGTTTTAAAACCCTAATTGCAAGTTACTATTTCTTTTAGTTTTCTTAAAAAAATCAATCTTTAGTTTTAATTAGACAATCTCATGATAAGCTTAAACATTTTCCACATTCTCCCCTTATTCACTTGTTCTTACTATTAGGTGAGTTAGGATTTGTTTTTTAATGGATCACGACATCCATATCAATAACCAGCTATAATATATTTAAATTAAAGAAAAAGGTATTCGAAATTTATGTAAATGGAAAATAATGTTATACATGCATAAAAGGCTGTGAATGTTTATAAAAAGTGAAGCAAATTATTTAAAAGAGGGTTATCTTTCAAAAATATTGCTTCCTGTCTTTTTTTCATACACTTGAATTTCAAAGGGATAATTACAAATAAAAGTGTGTTTTACAATATTGTAGGGAATAATGATGTACTTGAAAGAAGTCAATACCAGAAAGAAAGCTAAGGACATAACAATAACAATGATACCATTCACCATTATCTAGCATATAAAAGCTAGGGTAATTTTTCCTAATCATCTTGCAATAATGTCTAACAAATGGAGTCAAATCAATTACATTTCAACTATAGTTAATGTATTCATATATATTTGAATGGGAGATTTGATTTTAAAGTAATGACTTCTAAAACCCAAAATGTTACAGGCTTAAATCTTGTGAATTACAGGTTTTGGTATTTTAACCGTTAAAAAAGTGAATGTATTTATATATACATGATGCATATTGATAAGATAAAAAATTATATATATTTATATATACATGATGCATATTGATAAAAAATTATATTTATATTACAGGCTTAAATCTTGTGAATTACAGGTTTAGGCCAAACAATCGAGGCTATTACTTAGGTTTAGGTCTTTAAAAATTTTGGGTCCCATTATTAAAATAAAAAATTATATATATTTTTAAGTAAGTTTATTTACATATTAAGGCAATTAAGTTAATAAATGTGTTAGGTTGTGTGGTGGTTAAATACTTAAATGCATGAGTTCTTTTTTTTAATGGCAAATATTTATTTGCAACAAATACACCATTGTCAAGGTTTAAACTCATGACCTCTAACTAAGAGCACAAAGCCTCTATCAAGTGGGCTAGTCCCACATTGGCAAAATGCATGAGTTCAAACCCTTTGGTCTTAAGTTTAAATCTTGCATACCATATTTAAATTTATTTTTTTTATTTATCTTTTCTTATTTATTTATTTTTTTAGACTTTTTATCTTTTTCTTATTTTTTTCCTTCTTTTATTTTTTATTTGGGTTTCCTTAGTTGAGAGAAGTTCACGTAAGAAGTTCACATAAGAAGGATGACAAATCTGGAAACATGCATATTTTTCACTTTCCCCCCAATTATTAAAACGTTTATAACTTTTACATACGATATTATTTTTTTATAAAAATTTCACCATAAAAACAAGCGTTTTTTTATCTTTAAAACCCATACAATATTGCTATATATATAAAAAAAAATTGTGAATGAGCTGAACATATAACACAACGACCTGAACATATGACACAATAACACAACGACTTGAACATATGACACAATGACACAATGACCTGAACATTGTTCAGATCATTGTGTCATATGTTCAGGTCATTGTGTCATTGTGTTATATGTTCAGGTCAATTGTGTCATATGTTCAGGTCGTTGTGTCATATGTTCACGTCATTGACATAATTTTTTTATTTTATTTTTTATATAGCAATATGGTATGGGTTTTAAAGATTAAAAAACGCTTGTTTTTATGGTGTAATTTTTATAAAAAAATAATATCGTATGAAAAAGTTATGAAGGTTTTAATAATTGGGGGAAAGAGAAAAAAGGGCAATTTGACCAAATTGCCCCTCCGTGTACCTGACCATTTATTTTTGAGTTTTAATTAAATATGGGCCATTGATCATCAGATCTAACGGATGAGAAAACTTCTTATCCTTCTTATTTTCACCTAACTTCTCATTATAACCTCACTCTTCCTTAGTTTTCATTTAACATATGTGTGTTTGAGTATCACTAATATATTTAAATGATATTTTTAATATTAATATAAAATTGAGTTTATATTTTAGGAACCTATTTTTTTATACTCGTATAGAGCCCCATAATTTGTACAAATTCTAAAATTGTAATAAAGATTATCTAAGATCTACAAATTCACAGGATGGATCGAACGATTTAGCTACTTTATCAATTAAAAAAGATTTGTTGAAGAAAGTGACTTCATAATGTTTTATTAAACAACTTGTATTGAATAACGCTTCTAATTATATTTTTCTAGATGCAATAGAATAAAACATATTAACTCAACTAATTATGAACAATATATTTTATTATTATCGATCTTAAGCCAGATAAAAGAGAAGGATTGAAACTTAACTTTTAAAAATACCAAAAATCCTCTAAAATGTAGTTTACTCGGACCTTAAAGCGTTTGAGTCGCCCCTGCCAAATTAAATGGTGCTAAAAGTTAGAACCGTCCCAAAGTTCTTAGTTTCAATAAATAAAAAAACATTTTTTTGTTAAATTATTCAGTAAAGTTGAAGAAGAGGTGAAAAAGAATTGGAGTGTAAATTGATTTGTTGTTAGTCGCTTTATATTAGGTATTGGTGGAGGCCACATATGAAAAAGTAACAATACAATTATCGTTTTAATCGACGATCGAGTTTCAATATATGAAGGATACGTCATCGAGAGGTTTACTTTTGATAAATAAAATAATAAGTAATGAATAATGGATCAAATTATAGATGACAAGAGGTGTTGCAAATTAACCTAAACGCAAATGACGTGTCAATAATATGTGATTAGATGATACAAATATTGCCTTTGATTAGATGATACAAATATTGCTTTTCTTAATTGTGCAGTGATTAAGATTATATTAAAATATCTTGTTAGTTTACGAAATCTTTAATCAGATAAGACATAAATTTTTCTTTCAAGAAATGAGTTGTTCATTTATTTGAAATATGTAAAAATGTGTGTTTTATTCGCACTAAATAATATTTATAGTTTATACTAATAAAGGAAATGATCATATGCTATAGAGACTTGCTGTACAGACACCCTCTCTTCAAATTTCACATCACAAACCGAGGTTGATTGGGCGAACAGGCCCAGTTCGAAAAAAATAAAAAAGTCATTTCACGTCAGAATCCAGAATACGAGGTTTAAACAGGGGTTGTTCAGGCAAACCGGCCCGGTTTGTTCTTCCTTTTTTTTTCTTTTCTGAATTGGTATTTTTTTAATAGCCTCATAAAAAATACAAAGTTTAAATACAAAAAAGGGTCATTTTTTTTTTAAATATTAACCGTTTTGACTTTTTTTGCAACATTTATTTACTCATTTTTATAGTATAACAATTTCTGTGTCAAATAATTTTATAATTTAAACGGAACTCGGTAAAATATCAGGTTAATTAAGCAACTCAACCAAACCCAACATTTTTTATAAACTAAGTATAATTATAATATCAACACAAAGGGTGAAAGGCTGTAACTTTTTTTCGTGTAATTGACACATTAATATCATCACTCCTCATAAAATATCAAGTTTGGTTAAAAAAAAAAATTTCAAACCGGGCCGGTTTGGCCGAACAGCCCCGGTTTGATTTTCGCCGTACAGAAAGGACAGCAATCAGATGTCATTTTTTTTCCGCATTCGAAAATGGGCCTGTTTGGCCGAACCGGTCCGGTTTGAGGTGTTAAATTGGAATCATGGGGTGTCTGAATAGAATGAGCGATGCTATATGTCATCTTTACATTTATTCTCAGGATAACTTTTTCTTATTTCATTTCTATTAAAAATTTTCCGTCACTCTCTAATTAAATACTAATAATATACAGGGTTATATTCTATCGATGGTGTTTTTATTATTATGTTGTATTTGTATTATGTGACCGTCCCGACTCTAACCTAATTTTTATATATCTTTCTATAAAACTGAAGTATTTAAAAATAGTAACAACATTAAAATAAAAATCCTTTATTCGTCACTGCCTAGATTGATTTTTACAACATTGGTTGCAACAACCAAGAGTTCTTCTTCCCATTTATCTCTATTTTTTCATCTTTTAAAAATGAATCAAAGTGTTCATTTTACACCCGACACAAAAAGAATAATTGACATTTAGTTTAATCTAATAATAAACAATTGTAGTTGCATTGAAGAGGTTTTAGTCTAATCAAACAACGTTGATCATATTAAACGGTTTAATGTACTCAATAATTCACATATAACCAATCAGGTTTAAATTTAATGTGTTTTGACATCAGTACTTATGAATAGGCTGAAAAACAATAGTGCAAAAAGTGACAACATTAGTGCCCTCGAACAAGATCACAATTATATAACTATAAAAAAAGATAGATAGATAGATAGATACCCTCGATCCAGCATTTGTTCCTGCAAATCTGCAATCACTACAAGTTTTTTATCCATAGAAAAGTCAACATCACGAGGGGACGGGTGCTTATAAAATTTGATGGATAAAGGGTGGTTTGATATCTTTCCTCTTTAATTATGTCCTTCCCAAGTTGAAACAATGGATCGTATTTTTTATGTGTGTTTTTACAGTTAGAATTTGACACTCGATTAAAAGATGGTGATAACGGTGGTGGGTTTCCATACCCAACTTGTCAAGATGACAAGATCCTCACAAGTATATACAATCTATTTAAATTTTCCCAAGCCCATACAAGTGAGTATGGCTACAACTCAATAATAATAAAATAAGAACCAAGTTTTTAGTCAACGGGTCAAAAATCAGAGTGGATGTTATTGTAGAGCATGTCCATGGGCATAGCTTCTTTTTTCTTTTTTTTTGGGGGGGGGGGGGGGGGGGGTTGACCGTCCCTGCGGTTTTTTCGTTCAGAGTACCTATTTTAATTATGCGGTTTACGGACAATATCAAGTTTGTAAAACAAACAGTCTTATATTTTCAGATTGTAGACCTTCAGACCACATCTTCAGCTGCAGACATGAAATTAGATGAAATCATATCGCAGACAGTTTTTGTCTACAAAAACAAACAACCTCTAAGACAAACATATCTTTGATTGAGTGGCTTCAAAACCCACTAATGTATTTTTAATAGACTTTCTAGCAGCCCCTCACATGAATTTCGATTGATCAAGACACATGACTTATGCAAGTCATGATAAAATCTCCATGGTTGAATCTTGCATATGATATATTGATTTTACCTTTGAACATGTCCTTATGAAACTATACATGGCCTGGTCTCCTAGATGTTTAGTAGATGCGATATTCTTGAACCAAACTTCAATTTGTGTAAACGATAATACACTTCATATGTGCCTAACCCTCTCAACTCTTCATAGTTATGTTTGTCATGGATTCATGGTGATGGACACTAGTTTGGTTCTATAACATATCTTAGGAATTGTGCCTTCTCAAAATCATCTTCAAAGAAACTCACTTCTCTCTCAATAGTTGATTAATCCTAAAGTCATTCAAAGTCATAGGCTTAGTCTCATATTGAATGATTCTAAAATGGGCTTGAAAAGTTTATTATCTCCCTCAACTAGTTTAAGTAATGTATTAACTACCTCTAGATTGATCTCCCACCATTTGGTGGATTGGATATCAAGGGTTCAAATCCCATCTGACATAAATATATGAAAGTTATAGAGGGGGACCAGAGATTTTACTACAGTGGGTCTTTGGCGGTGGGTTTCCTCTTGTAAGGATGTGGAGATGTGTACGCCGAGTCACCACACTTTTAGATTACTGGGTGAAAGGAAGAACCATCAGGCATTAGGGGACCCCGGGTGACTGGGGATAAGTTGTTTAAAAAAAGAAGAAAAAACTACCTCTACATTGACCTTTATACAAGTAATCATATCTAGTCGACTAACTCCTTTATGGGCTTCACCATCATTTCATAACTTAGATCCAAATTAAAATGTGAATAATGACCGTGATATACCACTGGGCACTAGTTGTGTTTATCTTGGCTCCAATCTCATTAGTTATTAGTTAGAGTTCCAATAGAGAGTTCACAATAACTCATGTATTTTGTAGAAGTATGTTTGATAGACATGGTTTGTTTCTATGATGCTTGAGTTAAATTTATCTCTTTGTTCTCATATAAATTTATAAAATATCATATATCCTTGAAAGATAAAAATATTTAGTGTACAATGTACAATACTTTTAAAGTATAATTTGATTGGTATAATATCTTAAATTCTTGAAACATAAGTGCTTAGTGTATAATGTACGATATTTTTAAAGTATAATTTGAGTGATATGTGATATTTTATAAGTTTAAAGAGGAGATAAGTTTGAGGATTAAATTGTAGATTTGAAATGAAAAAGTGAAGGCATATCTTCTTCTTCTTTTTTCTTTTTTTTTTGTTTGCAAATTAATGGATGGAGCACTTCATATTCATTGTCATATGAAAAAGCATACAAGTGTTCATTGCTTTACTAGTATTTTTTCCTTGTTTAACAAAGAATTAGTTTTATAGGAGGATCAGGGCCGCCCATTTTAGTATGAAAAGAGGCCATTGCCTTGGGGCCCAAAATAATTTGGGGCCAATTTTTAAAAAGATATATACAATAGAAATATTAAATGTTTCTTGCATAATTTATGTTTTTTCGATTGTTTGAACAATTAATTTCTATATTAGTTTATGTAACCATTATCATTTAAATTTTGACAGTATGAATTTATAACCATATTATATGAATTTATAACCATTATAGTTCGTAAACTAATGAACCTTTTGTTATGACTTAGTTTTTTTTTCATCTAACTCATTCGGACATGTTTAACCTAATCTGTTTGCCACTATCTACTTTATAAACTATAAAGTGATTAGGTGTTATACAAGTTTATCTTAGTAATTTTCATGCAAATAAAATCGAAAGTATGATATAATTTTATATATTTTTTTAAAAGAGCCTCATATTTTTACATCGTCGCCTCAATTGTTAAATTGGCCCTCCGGACTCCGAAGGATGGAGTTTGCTCTTTCTTTATTATCATCATTTACATGATATTAAAGAAATTTTGGTCAGTCCTTTATTTTGACACTTTAATCATTTTAGCGGTGAAGTTTTTATTAATAATAGATTGGAACCAGAAAAAAGAACTAGTGCATAAGTTAAATAATCATCACAAATAAGTAAACATAAGTTACCTAATCATCACATATTATTAAATGGAGAAAACATTACACCAACATCAAGATCACCATTCAATTACTTTATTTTATATCCTATTTTTATCTATGTAAATGTGTTTACCTTTGATAACCTCATGTTTTTAATTAAAAAGATTTTCTTTTTTTTTAATTTTACAAACGCTCGAAATAAAACCGACACGTCATTAGAAAAACAGTTTGTATTCTTTGTCATTTTGTGTTTCTTCTACATTTTCTCAACTTTTAGACTGTAGGTAGTGGGAGACGCTAACACCCATGGGCTGGTGAGTTGGTCGCATAGTGCTCGTGGAAAACCCTCACCCATTACGTTTCCACCTCGCGTCCTCCGCCACACTATGCCACCTGTTTTTCACTTACCCCTCACCCCCCCCCCCCCCCCTCTCTGGAAATTTACATATCACCGCATGTACACGTAACGGTTAGTAAAAAAATTCACTTTACCCCGAACGACTATATTAAATAGTTAACCTTTTAATCCTATAAATACAACCCTTTATTCTACTCATTTCATACCAAAATTCTTCAACTTTCTCTATTTTTCTTTAAAAATTTCGACTCAACCTAAACAATAATTAAAAAATGAATCGAAGATGACGGCGGTTCTAGAGAAAGATTCTTTAGCCAAAGTTAGGGTCAAAGTTTCAGAAGAGTGCATAACTGCTAACGAAAAACAAGTTTTGGGAGCAGGATACCGCTCAGTTTCATGCACAACATGCAGTACACGAATATTGTACACATTACCAACTCTGATGTAAATGGTGTGTTATTGGAAGAAAAATTGAAAAGTTTCTTGGTGTCTATAGGAACCTCAACAACAAACATGAATAAAAAGGACAATGTTTTGATGATGACTTAAGGATATATATTCTGAACATCTCTCGGCTTAGCCTATTGTTAAAAATCCTCCCAAAAGATTTACAACATAAGATGTTATTTTAATTTTAATTTGTGTAATGTTTATTTTTATTTTAGTTTTAAATTATGTTATATTTTATTTTTAATTATGTTGTATTTTATTTTTAATACGTAGTGTTATTTTTTTAACCGAAAACTACACTATTCCCAATCTATCTAATTACATAGTGTTGTTAAAGATCCATAATTGATTTGTTTACGCTTTCTAAAGGCAAAAGCAACTTTATTAAGGGTATTAGTAATACAAGCACCGACCCCTGCGGCCTTGGTGACATGGTGTGTGACCGACCCCGAAAAAACCATTGCGGTGGGTGCGTCGCCGCATTTGTGATCACCGCGGTGATCAGCCACCACACTTCTTTCTCCCCTTTTTGTCTCTCCATCTCTCTCCTCTAAACCCCTTCTCTCTCTCCTACTTTCTATATTTTATTATTAACATAAAGAGTGAAAATGATGGAGGGTGAGTATTGCGAAACAAAAGTGTGAAAACGTGGGATGATAATATGGTGATGAGGTGACAAAAAGAAGTAGTATAGAGTTGAAATATTATGGTAGAGGTATTACTAATACCCTAATAACCAACCATGTTTAATTGAACCTATATAAAAAAGAATTTATCTTTAAAAAAACAAGTAAATCAAGGTGGATTGTAAAAGGGTCGGTATATATCCACAAACACATTTGATATCTACACACACTCCAAACGTTCGTTTGGGCAAAACGATCTAACGTTGATCTAGAACAATCATATAAAATTCAGAAAAGATATTTATATAATAAAATAAAATTTTCACTGGACCCAAACAACCGTTTTAAACAAATCGACATCTCCATATAACCATTTTATCTAAAACTATTGTATAAAATGTGTGAATATCAAATGTGTTTGGATTATAGCCTGACCTCTAAAAGAGGCAAGTCAGCGTAGTAAAAGAGGCTTGACAACGGTCTCTCCTACTCCTGAATTCCCTTTCTCGATCGATCAGATTAGAATCTTCGGCAATAATGGCAGAACCCAAATCAACTGAACCACAACCACCACCACCACCCACCGCACAAGTCCATATAGTCTACACCCACCAACCTCCTCAAGGCCACGAACCCGAATCCCATCACCTTCGCACCCTCACTTCAGTCCTCGGCAGGTATTATTATTATTATTATATATTCTCATTTTCTCACCCTTCAATTCGATTGATTCAAACATGATTAGCCATCATCATATCTAACACCTTTTTAACTTTGAAAACGCTTGTAACAAACAATTGTTTCCATTATTATGGAGTTTAGAGTTGATGATTGATTTAGGGGTTTGAAATTGACTTCGAATTTTAGGGCAGATGGAGTTTGTTATTATAGTCTCCAACTGTTATTATTATTTTTTCTATCTGTAGCGAGGATGCTGCAAAAGGGGCTTTGTTGTACACTTACAAGCATGCCACCAGTGGATTTTCTGCCAAGCTCACTCCTGATCAAGCTGAACAGATTTCCAGTTTGTTCACCTCCTCTCATATCTCTCTTTTTTATAAGAATTTAAGTTTATAGTTATAAACTTATAATAAATGGCATAAATTGTATGGTGTGTTGTGTCTTCTTGTTTTCTGATTCCAGGATTTGATATATGCATTCTCAATTCTAGTGTTTGCTCTGAGTGAACTAAAAAGTGAACTATAAAATTTAAAAACTAATGTTGTTTTTTTTTTTTTTTTTGGCAGAACAACCAGGGGTTCTTAATGTGGAGAAAAGCAGGAGTGCTGAGTTGCATTCAGGACCTGCACAGAGTCACAGCATGTAAAACCATGACCACTGGTAAGGTCTTAATAATAATGACTTTTGATGAGTGTAATGATGCTATATATGTATGGTAAAGATATGCCATTTCTACTAATAATGGTCTTGAATTGATTAAAGAACCGAAAACAGTTCAAAGTTTGTGTTTTTGTTTATGTTGAAGAGTAGAAACCATAAAAAGAAATGAACTTGCAAAAAAAAAAAGTTGGTTCATTAATCTTGTGATTCCTTATCATTATCAAGGGAAAGAGCTTCTGCCAAATCAAAGTTCAAGCTGCCTTTCATCGATCTGCTTCTAATCCCATCATCGCCCTTTCTCATCATTGCTGTAAATTCCGCATAATCTATACGTCCATCCTGTGAAACAAAAATGTGGCATTAAGTATATAAAGTTGAGTATGTGATTTATGTGAACAAGAAAGGAATGAAATGAAGACCCACATTATCTTCATCAATTTCTTTGATCATTTCATCAAGTTGAGCATCTTGCAGACCAAAATCTTTACAAGCTTGCTGAAGCTCATCAATGGTTATGTACCCGCTTTCATCTTTATCAAAAAATCTAAAGGCTGCAAGCAAATTTTCGTCTCTCTCAAGCTTGTTCATGTGCAAAGTTGCTGCAATAAATTCACCATATTCTATTGTGCCATTGCAGTCAATATCAGCCTGTTTTCAACCCAAATTCAAACTCTATATGCAATTATTCGTATAATAATGCTACATTTTTTTTGTCATTTGATTGTTTATAAAAGCAAGAGTAAAACTGTAAAAGATCATACAGCATCAAGAAGTTCCTTGATCTCATCTTCCTTTAAATTGGACCCAACTCTGTTTAACCCTTGTTTGAGTTCTTCAAATGTAATTGTGCCACTGTTATCTGTATCAAGCATTGTAAATAACTGCTTTAAGCCACCAATCTCCTCTTCTGATAGCCTTTCTGCAATAACCTAGATAACATATTGATCAAGTAAACTATGTGCATTATATAGAAAATGTCACATAAAAGTTAAAACAAATGGTGCATGAGACTATGAGTGGTAATGAAAACTATATTGTATCATACATGTAAAGCCATCTTCTTAAGTTTGTTCATAGCCGAGAAGTGCTTGAGGCGCGATATAACGGCAGAATCCAAAGGCTTGTCTGGAGCAACCCTATCATCTACTATCCATGGATGACCTGGTAAAAGTATGAATTTCATCTTTTTACATGAAGTCAACAAAAGATACACAAAAATTTACAATGCCATTGCAAGTTTGCAACTCACATAGGGCTTGATAGGCAGTTATTCTTTGTTCTGGTATCTTATCAAGCATCTTTTTTATCAAATCTTTTGCGCTCTCTGAAATTTCCGGCCACGGTTCAGAATCAAAGTCAAGTTTTCCCTTCAAAATCTGCTTGAAAATACCCGAATCCGATTCTGAAAAGCAAAGTGCATAACAGATGTTGTCATGCTGGACGTAACACACGTTTCTTTTGAAGATATATTACCTGCCCAAAACGGTGGAACCCCGGATAGTAAGATGTATAGGATCACCCCTGCACTCCAGACATCAATTTCTGGTCCATAATGTTTATGCAGCACTTCAGGTGCAACATAGTAGGGGCTTCCAACCACATCTGATAGGTACTGTCCTGTTATTAAATATAACAAAAAAAAAAAACTTTAGTTAGTGATTTTGTTCACAAATTTCCAAATTAAATGACCAAATTGAAGAAGAAAACTAACCTGGTTTGTAGAATACAGACAGTCCAAAATCAATAGCCTTAAGCTGTGCATCTTCATCATGAGTATGAAACAGAAAGTTCTCAGGTTTGAGATCTCTATGCATAACTCCAAGAGAATGACAAGCTTCAACGACCCCGACAATGGTTTTCATCAATTTAGCGGCTTCCTTCTCGCTATAATGCCCTTTTTTTACAATCCTATCAAAAAGCTCACCACCCTCACACAACTCCATAACCAGATGAACAAACACATTGTCCTCATACGCGCCTTTGATTCTCACAACACACGGGTACTCCGATAAGTGATGCATGATCTGAATCTCTCTCCAAACGTCATCATAATCTTCCTTGCATAGAAGCTTCCTTTTGGGTATGGATTTGCAGGCGAAATTGGTGCCGGTTGATTTCTGTCTGCAAAGGTAGGTTGTGCCGAATTGGCCGTGCCCTAATTTCTTTCCCATGACGAAATGGTCTCTCACTCGTGGAGTGGGGTGTGAGAGGACTGTGTTGGAAGGCTTCAAAGATGAGATTTGTGTGCGTTTCTTCATTGATTGATGAATCAAAAGACTGGATCTTGAATGATTTGTGTTCGTATGATGAAAAGGTGAGATTGAAGATGATGAAACGAAGAAAATGGTGTGATCTTATGCCATGCAATGCATGGTATTTACGGACAAAGATCCAAATCAATTGTGTCTGATTTCCTCACCCACGCCTATTTGAATAACTATTTTATTAGCATTTAGAATAAAATAATAAAAGCAAAGGTAAGTTCGTAAAAACAAGTATATTAGTTTATTATAACTAGGCTTTAAATGTTAAAATGTACGTAAAAGCACGCAGTGACGAAGCTTGAAAGAAAATTCACGTAGAGGAATCGGTTTGTTTCTAATACTTTAGTAGTGGTGGGTAGTTATTTAATAGTGGTGGGTAGTTATTTAATAGTGGGTGTTTTTTTTAATTGTGAGATGTACTATAATACATACCGCTAAATATATATAGCCTCACAATTAAAAAAACACTCACTATTAAATAACACCCACTATACATATCGCTACATAATGTATTTGTTAAAAACAAGAAATAATTTACTTTTTTTTTAAGCCTCAATCAGTCAGCTTGTAAGTTTAGCGAGATGTTACTATGCAACACTACCTAAATTCACCAGTTCTAGAGGAAACCCACGTATTGTGGTAAAACCCTCCAAAGTCGAGATCGAACTTGGAACCTCTCGGTCATCAGAAACTCTATTATTCATGCTCCATACCATTCATTCGGTAGAAACTCCAATTTTATACAAAATCCATCCGTATGCCAAACGATTCCTATCATGAGGTTCATTGGCAATGGTAAGAGCATGTGGGATTCATCAATGATGGTCGTAAAGAGAGATGGTAGAGTTGAACTCTTGAAGATGCTAAAGCCCTTTTACTTTAGCATGTTCAAGGTTAGAACTTAGGACTTGTAAGCACTATGTAATAAAACCAACTTATTATCTCTACAACATACGTATAAATTTAATGATCTTTATAGGATTGTGAGAGGCAGAAGATAGCAAAGTTGTTTCGACACAGGTCCGAGGAGACAAGAATTGCTGGTAAGGCCATCAATCATTTGTATATTTGAAGAAACAACAGAAGTAAATGACCAGTTAATTACCACTAAAGATAAATGAAGAGGAAACACATGTACGCATGGTTTTTCATAATAATTAATCGTACGTTTGTTTTCAGTACGTTTAACCCACGTTGCGATGGCATGATACTAATATTACATGCCAACCGCTAAGCAAACCATAACCACAAATTTGTCTGTAACTAAATTATTACATAGAACAGAAAATTAAGCAATTAAAATTTAGAGGCAAACTAAGTTTGAAAAGCCAGCTATTTAATTAGTGCATTGGTGCCCCAGAAACCTGTGCAAGTACAACATCTGGAGGTGGTGATGAAAGTAGAGTAAATGCCAATATTCCGCTTATTGCTGCAGCGATTGCTCCCACAACAAATGCCGGCAAGTTTCCACCACCAAATAAATCATCCCACGGTCCACTTAGCACCGATACAAACATCTGTAATATATCAAAAGCTTAAACAATATAAAACTTGCCAATGTTTTAAAAACCGATTTTTTAGCTGAACCGGAAAACCTTCCGGGACTGGTTCGACTGGTCGGACCGGTTAGACCGGCTGGTTGAACCGGTTAGGAGATTTATATATATTTTTTTATAAAAATGCTAATAAACTTGTAAACCCTAACAAAAGTAGTTAAAATACAATTATAATCCACTCAAAAATAATATCAAATATGTATTTCATAAGAAAATATAAGTTTTAAACTTTAAAAAATAATAAAAAATAAAAAAAAGTTAAAAAAAATAAAAAAAAATCAGAAAACCGGTTGAACCGGACCAGTTGAACCGGAAAAAACCGGAAAACCGGCCGGTCTAACCCGGTCCGGTTATTACCAAAAAGCCGGGATATAAAAAACCGGTAAGAAGGGCGGTTCGCGGTTGAACCGGTTGAATCGGCCGGTTCGAACCGGTTTTTAAAACATTGAAACTTGCTATATAAGTGCCTATTGAATGCATCAAGCATTCACGGTAGTTCTCCATCTTCACACCCATAATTGATACTTTTATTATTATTTTTTTTATATCTTTCATTCACAACCATAATTAAATAATACTTTTTATGTTTTACACTAACATATTTTTTAGAGAACAATGATATATTATGTATATAAAAATCATTAAATTACTTCATTCATATGTTTTTACATCACTTTCTTTAATTTTAAAATTTAAAATAGATAATTCATTTTGTTTTGGATAAGATTTTTCCCCTTATTTAATGGTGTTAGAAGTATAAAGTAGTAAGAAATTTCAACGAAACATAACATTGGTGAAACACAAAATTTGGACGGTGATATTTAAGTAATTTGAACAGATCCCTCCTGTAAATGTTTTCTTTTTATGTTCACTTTACTTACTCTAAATAGAATTTTGACCAGATGGTCAAGCTGCATGAAAGGATAACATTAGTAAAAGACAACATTTGGTCACCAAATAAATATTCTTTCTTTGAAGTTAAGTCTATAACTCTAAAAGCCTAGTTACACCGACCTCTTGACTCGATGTCGTCATTTTAGGATCACATCACACTATATTAAAAAGGTAATTAATTACTCTTATCACCCGAATAGGAAACCAAATTTTAATTCAAAGTCGAGGTTAAAAATAAAAATTTAGAAATAAAATTAAAGTGAAAAGATACGTTAAAGAGTGGACGGTGATGGTCTTCCGTTTCTTTCGGTTGGTCACAAACCACCATTTGCGTGACTCCGTGATCTACTACTCTCGGCCTAACTAAAAAGATAGATGTAGTTTAACCGTACATACCTGTGGTATAACGATTGCAAGGTTAAGAACACCTAACGATAAACCTGAACGAACGCATTTTAAAGTATAAAAGTATAAGTTTTAGATGTGATTAATGAGTTGTAAATTTGTAATTAATTCAACAAAATAGAGTGTATTTTACCTTGTCCTACACCTGAATCGTTAGAAAAAATTGAAGCCAAAGCACAAGGAATAGCGTACGTTACCTGAAAATATTTTATACTTCATAAACTATATTTAAAATACTAAAAATGTAACCCAATTTAATTGATTGCCTTGAAGTAACAAAAGCCTAAAAAAGAGGCATTTAATCTCACCGAGAGAGGAATCCCCAGCACAGCAAATATAGCAAACGCCCCGCCCTTGACGCCGGACGACGGCGGCCGGAGAGACGTGACGCCGTCAACCGTCGTGAACTCCCTCGAAGACTCCGCCATCTTCGTCACCAAAACAGTCATCGCCAAACAAACTGCCAGCAGGAAATTAACCCCACCCCACAACCGCTTCACTCCACCACAGACACGTGTCAACCGGTCCATCCCCAGTGACGTCACCCCCGCCACCACGGAATTCATCAGCAGCCCCACCGCGCCGGCGCTCACCCCCCGCCGGAACATATCACCTTCCTTCAACTCACCGCCGTACACCTCCCTCCCCATCCAATCGGTGTCGAATAACAGAAACGGAAACCAAGCAATCCAGTTGAGACACGTCACCAGCAAAAGTATCCACGTAGGCCTCGAGAGCAACTTCAACGCCCCCGCGATTTCACCGAAGAAAACCAACCGCTTCCCCTTCCCGGATCCGTCACTGGACTCAACGTTTTCCGTTAACTGGAAAACGTCTTCCGTCACCGTCGTTAGGGCTAAAACGGTTATGGCGAGTAACAATACAATCGATATGAAAAAGCAAGTTTTCAAATTCGCGCAGTAGAGATCACAAGCGGGGGTTTGCGTAAACGGGAGCATTTTGTGGAGGCGCGTGAACGACCCGGCGGCGTACCCGAGGACGTTTCCGACGGCCATGAAGAAGGCGAAGAGCGAGTTCCCGGTTCGGATCCGGGTCGAGTTTGACCCGGCTAAGTCCGCGAGAAACGCACGGCAAGGTCCCTGAAGCGTGTTATTCGCCACGTCCAGAATCCAAAACCCGATGACGAAAACGGATATCGCCCGGGGTTTCGGGGCGTTTCCGACTCGATCACCGGCGGCGACACCAATGTCGGCGGCGTAGCCTATCAGAAACACGGCGATGGCGACGAGGATGGTGCCGCCGGCGATGAAGGGGCGGCGGCGGCCGAAGCGGGAGGTGCACCGGTCGCTGTAGTAGCCGACGAGGGGCTGTACGATCATGCCGGAGACCGGGCCGCAGAGCCAGATGACGGCGGCCCATTTGTGGGGGATTCCGAGGAGCTGGACGTAGGGGGTGAGGAGGGAGAGCTGGAGAGCCCAGCCGAACTGGACGCCGGCGGCAATGGCGGCCACCATTGCTATCTGCCATATCGGCCTCTCCGGCGGGTCCGGTGACTGAGATTCTAACTGTAACGGCGGAGGAGGCAGCTTAAGGTTGATAAGATCATGAGGAGGAGGAGGAGTAAGTTCCATGTTGATGAATTGTAATAAATCTGTGTGGCTATCTGCAAGGCAGGCAGGGAGGCAGGTACTTATGGATATTGTAGTAGCAGGTGGTTAATTAATGCATTCACATATATACAGGGGAGGAGAGGAGTGGAGAGGAGAATTGTTTTTGAGGAATCTATTAATTCTGTTGTAGAGGGAGTGGGTGGTTGTTGTACATATTGCAAAACAAGGGGTTCTTTGGTGTTATCCAATCTGTGCTATAAAAATTGGATAAAATCACCAGCATACATAGTTTACAGTTTGGTATATTTAAGAGCACTCATCATGTTATGCTATATGTATCGTCTTTTAAAAAAGGTAAAAAAATATTTCGATTTTGGACTCCATATCAGGTTCTTAAAAAATAGAGTTCATTTTTTAATAATCTAAAGAAATATGTATAAATAAAAACTGTAAAAGTAAATATGCATATAGAGACGGAGATGAAGAAAAATGTATGGAGAGTTTTTATAAAACTTAAATTTAAATGATAAAATCTCTTTTTTTTTTTTTTTTTTGCTAAAGTATGAGGATGAGAATTGACTAAATTAATTAAAATATTATATTTATTAAATATTATATAATTTTTATTTCACCTACCATATTTTTAAGATTATTATATTTCATGTCTCTTATATACACAATCACAAAATTTATGAAGTTTTATGAATAATAGACCTTTTGTATTTAGAGAATCTACACTTACCTATTAGATTACATTGTAAATGAATATAGATGAGAGTATATCACAAATGTTTTTTTTAACGGTTAACGCTAATCTACTCTTAACCTAACCTTTTAAAACATCAAAAACCCGTTTATACCTGAGATACACCCAGAATCTCCAGGTAAAGCAAAATCTTACCACTTCTTCCTTAACCACTAGCAAGGGCGAAACTTGAAAGAAAACCCTGAGGGGGCGGGGCTAAAAAATGTTATTGAGGGGGAGATACTCAATACATCAAAGGGGGCGATGCTCAATACATATAATTTTTTTCTACATAAATTCGTGAATATCAGTGCTTCTGATATCCGTTATTGTTACCGGTCAATATCAGTGCTTCTGATATTCGTTATTGTTACCGGTCAATAGAGCGTCATCGACATAAACAACCAAACAAACCACTTAAGAACCTATAGTTCTGTAAAACGAAGAATGATCGTTGGGAGAATGAATATACCCTTTGGTCTTAAGAGGTTCAGATAACTTTCCATCATACCATTGGCGGTGGTTGGTAGATGGAAAGGGGGTGACAGTAACGAGTTCGGGTGTTTGATAATTTTAGTGGCTTCAATTGTGTGACTTCACTACCAACGCTAGTGATAAGGTGATCGATAAGGGTTTTGGGAAAAGAGATAGGAGAAAATAGAGTCTGTTGGGGGGAGATGAAGATTGTAGGGATATAGTACATATTTTAATAGTAGGGGCATTTTGGTTATTTGACTAGAATAATTAACAAAAATCCTAACGATGTTAGCCAGCTAGACTAAAATGATAATTTTTAAAAACCACACTATTAAACTAAATTGTTAATTTTTACCAAACCACAAAAGAGGAAAATAACACTTAACTTAAAAGAAAAAAAATGAAAGAATTATCAAAATAACGTTTTTATATTTATCATTTATAATAAGCTAACAGAAAAAATTAACTTGTTAATATTTACCAAACCACAAAGAGGAAAATAACACTTAACTCAAAAGAAAAAATACAAAAAATTATCAAAATTACATATTTATATTTATTATAATAAGCTAACAGAAAAAATTAACTTTCTCAAAAATCAAAAATCCAATAAGCCGTAACAAGTTCTAAAAAAAAGAAATTGAATGTAATTTCGCTAAATACAAAGGATAAAATTTGTAATTTTACTCGGAAAATATAATACACTATAGTGTAGGCTAAAAAAAGTTACAGCGCAACAGTCGATCTTGAGAAATTGATTGATTTGATCGATTTATTATCATAAACCTTCTCTCTTGATCAATTTCATTTGTCGTTGTTTTCTTTCTATCGATCGTTGAAAGTTGAACCAGCAGGACGCGTCTTCGATAACCCAAGAATCGCTAAGGGGAGAAAGCAGACCGACGGATGGAGTTGTCTGAATTGTGGGCAATATTCGGACCCGGCGTTTCCGGCGCTGTTTTTGGAGCCGGCTGGTGGTTTTGGGTCGACGCCGTCGTTTGCAGTGCTGTTCAAGTCTCCTTTCTTCACTACCTTCCTGGTTCGTTCTCTTCTCTCTTTCTCTCGCTAGGGTTTTGATTGATCCGTTATTTCGTTTCTGTTGTTCCAAGTGTGATTTATTAGCTTGAATGAATTGGGATCTCGTAGGAATATTTGCATCTTTGGCTGCTTTGATGTTTAATTGTGTTCGAAGAGAGGACATCGATTACTCTCCCTATGAAGAAGGCGAATGGAGGTTTGAGTTTTGTTCTTCTGTTCATTGAATTGATTTTGTTGATTTGATTCTTGTAGATTTTGCTGATTATTTCTCTTGATGCAAATACCCTTTTGTTTACAATACAAAAAAAATAAGAACATTGATGCTTCTTTATGTGGTTTTTGCCCCCAAATTGAGTTCTTTAAGCACTATGCACATGCTTCCTCTGTGAATTTTTCTTTGAATGTGGAAGAGGAAGCCAATTAGCCAATTATAATGGAGTTCTTTATCATTGACATGGATTTTACGACAAAATTAGTGTGTTTTACAATGCTTTGGTTTCAAGATTTTCGTTCATGATAAATATATGTTTTCATTGATGTAGACAAAAATTATCTGGTTTCATATGTTTTGCTGATCATGGTAAGTTAGGGTAATTAGTAATGGTTTAGTGGATCCATGTAAATCTCATATCTATAGAGTTTTAAGCTTGTTTATAGATTAATGAGTCTGTTTATGATTTTAGGCATCATAGCTTCACGGGAGTTTGCTGTCAATGGATATTATTATCTTAGTTTTTGAAGGTTTTTTTTTTTTTTTTTTTTTTTTTTTGTGTACACTAGTTACATTTGTATTTACCCTAGTTATCATGGTGCCTAGATGTTATCAGCAGCTAAGTCAATGCATATGCCTGAGAGGTAAGGCAAATAATAATAAATATTGGGCACAACACATTAACGCCCAAATTTAAAATCAAAGGTGTATATATCTCACATAACTTGATGTGCTACCATTTAGGCAAACTTGTTATCAGTTACAGCAAAAGGATTAAGAATTTTTCTGTTCTTGTTAGTGGACACCAGTCACACACTCACACCACCTGTTAATGCCCATTTCTGTATTATGCTTAAGCTTAACTGATCTTTAGCTAGTGGGTGGTCAAATGCATATATTTATTAATAGTAGTGGGTAAATGTTAAATATGAGGTGGTTACATGTCTAAATATAGATCCTTAAGCAAACTTGGAAGATAACATTAGATCTAAATTACATATCCTGTTCTGTTATGATCAAGTTTTGTTACTTGAAGCGGGTTTTTCAGGTTCTGATATGATCAAGTTTTTTTACTTGCTACAATTTTTTCAACATAAATGTTATGTCATGTCACTGAATGAAGAATTTAATAGCGAGCAGCCGAGCATATCATCTGAAGCATGTTTTGTCATTGTCATATCAACATAAAGTCCCAGTATCCCTAAACACTTTTTGTTAATGACAAATATATCCAAGGTTAAAACATCTAAGAAATAGATCCGCCCAAGGAAAATGCAAATGCTTCCATGTACAATGTACATTTTCTTGATCATATTAGACATCACCGTTATGAAGAACATCGAGAATTTGCTGTAGATGTAGGTTTAAAATATAAGAAGGTTTTACCATTTTGATACGTTTTTACCTTTAATTGTTTAGGAGGTTCACCTTTGATGAGCTTTTAAGGTGAAAGTGATAGCAGTCCTCAATTGGTTGCACCTGAGCTGTCATCCTCAGGTGTCCTTAGGTTATATCCTTGATGATATGTCACAGCTAGTTCAATGTGTACCCCAAGGACATAGTTGTCTTTCACTGTGGATGTTATCTTTACAAGTTTTGTTTTTGCCTTATCTTTGCTTGTCTAACTGCAGCTTTCTTTATCTTTATGAACCAGAAAACTAACTTTGGTTAGTTTGGTCTTTGTTGGGGCATCTTAGCTTGGCTTGTAGTTCACTTGGGTTGCATTTGGTCGTAGGTGTAGATGCTAGCTTTTTAGATTTGTCTTTAGTGTGTAGGGGCCTTTAGTCTTGTCTACTTTACCATTTGAGAGTTTTATGCTTTACTGTTCTTTTATCTGTTTATGATATGGAGTTTTATGATGATACTTGTTTTTTTCTTGTAAATTTTGTGTACTTGAAAAAAAAGAGCTTTCCTAAGCTGGGAGAATCTCTGGGAGAATCACATGGGATAGAGGTACGGTTTGTCCTGTCCTCATCTCACCCTAGACCCTGATGTTTGAGTGGGACTCTCACATGAGATAGAGGTAAGGGAGCATCACATGTTGGGGAGAGGGGTGGGGATATTAATTCTTAATTGTTTGGAACATTAAGAATCACTTGAAACTACCACTGGGTGAGGAAGATATGACAATCACCACTGAACACCCTTTCTGGTCTCTAGCACCCCAAGTTTAGGTTTTATCGCTTAAGATTCTTGTACCCTAGTGGCATCGTGATTCCCTCCACAAAAGTAGTGTGGGGTACTGGGGTCAAATCCTTACAAGTGCAAGGTATGTTGTATTTAGGAGTAAAGAATTGTTGTTAAAAAAAGCGTTCAAGAATATTTGGACGTTTTCTTGTAACATGTTGGCTGTGCATGAGGGTGTTTGTGATTCAATATACCAACTTATTTTTATCCTGCTCATGTTGGTTTATTGCTTGGACACGTTTGATGATTTGTTTTAATGGTTATATGGATGTGCTTTATTGTGTCAATACAACAAATCTGACCTTTACAGTGGGTCCTTGCAGGTTGAAACTTTGGCTTTTTCTAGCTTATGTTGTATCATTCGTCTCATTGGCAGCCTCAGTGGGGTTGTTGATACAAGATGCACTTGTGCCCGAAGGCCCTTCAGCTTGGACGGGGACTGCTGGTGTTTTGCAGTGCGTGTTTGTATTAATAAGGTTAGTCTTAATTTCCCTAAAAGATTTGTCTTCTGTCTAGCTTTCTTCACTACTATTAATCTTTTGAGTCTTAATAACATTTTGTGCAGCGGGCTTGTTTATTGGACCTCTCATTCGGAGTGAAGCCGTCAGTCATTCCAGTGTGTCGTTTCTGGTTTTACATAATTGTATTTGTTAAATCATATGCGTGTACATGTTTATGTTGATGACATACGGTGTAATGAGACACCTTTGACCTTTTTAATTTTTAAAGTGATTGACAGAATTATATTCTCAAATGATGTTTTCTTCTGTGCTGTTTATGACCGTTTTGTTAGTTGATAAATGGCAAATCAACAAATTGGAGCAGAACGTCATCATTATCAATCAAAATATGGTTGATGTCACAATCTCATATGGATGCCAAGTATGGCTTATTGTGCTTTACAGTTACAACTTAATATTTCCTGATCATCACTTGATTAAACATAAATCTTTCATTCTTTCTGCTCTCCTGTTACATTTTAAACTACATCTAATAAGCAAACTCATCATTCATCCAAAAGAATTAATGTACAAAACCAAACAATCGCTGCCAAAGATCGAGATAGATTCTTGACAGCGTTGACGGAGATATCCCTCAAAAACTTCAACAAGACCCGGAACTGTAAAAGGGCTTTGCAGTTTCATCATAACGTCATAATGTATGACAAGCTATTGCATCTGTGACGAGAAAGGCATAAAAGGATGAGTTAAGTGAAAAAAACAAAACATAAAATACACACACGCACTCACACATTTTGTTTGATTCTAATGCATGATGAATTAAAACCTGTGGGTTCAGGGAAGCGGTCTTCTAACAAATGGATGGTCCAGGAGCTGACTAGCGGTTGGGCGATCTTTAGGATTAACATGAAAGCACTGAGATATGAAATCCTTTGCTTCTATTGAAAGGCTATCTGGAACTGGTGGAGCAATACCCCTTCCGATTCTAAATAATGCAGCCATCTGTCCATCACAACAATAACAACATGCTGTCAATTAACCTATAACCAAATGCATCCAGTTGCCTTGGTAACTGCAGTAACCATACATGCATGACAGATAGAGTATAAGATGTCTGAAATAACAGGCGTAAAACGATGCATATTTTGAATAAAGAAAGAAAATAACGCACCCATTCCATTGGGGAGTAGGGAATCCGTCGTGTTAACATCTCCAAGACAGTGCAGCCAAGGCTCCATATGTCTGCTGCAAGTCCATACCCCTTATTTTCTAGATTGACGACCTGCAAAGTTCATCGGGTCACAATGAGAAATTAAATTGACGCCTGAAAATATCTAGAAGAAACTGTGAAAAAAAAAACTTAATTCTCCACAAGCACATAATTCACATATTCACAATATGAACAATAGTTGTGAAAAAAAAATGAGACCAACCTCAGGAGCCATCCAGAATGCAGTTCCCTTGGAAGACTTCACGTCATTGAACTTAGTGGCCTATATAAAACAAGGAATGGTTTAAGAGATAAATACAGATAACTACCACAAAACGAAAAACAAAAAGAAACAGAATTTAATAAATGAAGATTGGAAAAACCTTTGCCAACCCAAAATCTGCAAGTTTCACTGAGCCATTAGCATCAACTAATATGTTTGCACATTTTACATCCCTGAAAGACAAGCAATAACATTTTGATATTAAAACCCACAAGTACTGCAAGTTGAGGCAAAGAAAAGAAGCTATACACCACAGACTGAAATGACGACTATAAGTCTATAACTATACTGACAACCAAAACACCATCAAACTTACTGTTCATTTCTTTTTTGAGGAGGGGACATGGCTAATCTTGATCTAGTCCCGTGTTACTTTAAAAACAAATGAGGTAAGTTTAATGATAACTTTAATAAAAGACATGCATTCCCAAGGACTAATCAAATACTAAACTAATTCTTCTAAATTCCTAACACCCCTCACACAATTGTAAATGCCTATTACTCTAATTGGATCTTATTATAATTCTATCTCCAGATAATAGCAGCTATTTTCTAAACAATAGCTTCGCAGAATACCCACCGTTGCCTTTCTTTCTTCCCACCATGTACTAATTGAAGCTTCTAGTATAAACAGTTGCATGAATTGGTTATAAAGGAAATGACAGAAAGCTTAGTATAAACAGTTGCATACATAAAACCTCAAAATGAAAAGAAGAGGCTTTTAGTTGCAGTACCTGTGCACCACACCGCGATCATGTAAATACTTAAGACCATGTAAGATCTGCCGTGTGTATGAAGAGACTTGACAATCTTGAAGATGATATCTTTGATAGAGACTTAGAAGAGAACCTTTTGTTACAAGCTCAAGAAATATATACAGCTTTGACTCGTCCTGCATTCCACATCAAGTATAAAATAAACTTTTCTGGTTGTACAAGGATATTTGAAATAAGCAAATTGTACTTTTTTTGTATTAAAAATTTGTAACAAGTATCAAAGTTGGATAACTAGTCAAGAGAGAGGACTCCATTTCATTATGCTCAAAGAGAACATTTACGAAACACAGCCCTAGGACGTTTACATTATTCCTAGGGTTCTGAAGAGTAAAGATTTAAACGTGAAAGAACAGAAGAGACATACACGGAGTGAAAAAAAGTGTTCTCAAATTCTACCTTTTGAGTGGTGATTTACAAAGATATAACATCCCAACAAAATGAAGAGTAGATCAGGGCCATCAGGCCACTAAGTTGTAAATAATTATCAAGCTATTACAGTCATAAACTGCAATTAACTATGTATGGTTAAACCTATTAAGAATAGACAATAACACCCATAAAACTCAAGAAAGGCCTAGGAGAGTGCTGGATCAAGGAATCAAGGGGGCAAACCTATCATGTGGTGCGCTATCATTAACAACTTAGGAGAACATTAAATTGATAATAATTGAAAGCATGTAAACAATACCTTATACGTCCCATAGTATCGTACTATGTTTTCATGTTGAAACTGACTTAAAAGAGCAATTTCCTGAACAAATAAATAGACATCAGAACACTGAAGTCAATCAGAACTGCACGCTATGATGTTATAATAGTACAGCCTTGCTGACCTGTTCAAGTTGGAGAACACTTTGCCTTCCCTGTTCCCCTTGATCAAGCAAGGAGACTTCCTTCACAGCAATAAAATATCCACTACTGCAAAAATAAAGAAATGTAACTGTTAAAAAGTGTTTCTTTTTCGTAACTCATGCATCCTGAATGAAATGAAATGTTGTCTGTTGACCCCCACACACTCTACGTATGCTTATTATGACCTTCTTATACTTATTTATAGTCCATAATATTTTATAAGATTTCATTGGTTAAAAACTATATTTTTACTAACTATATTGCTAATTGTAGGGATCAAACAATGGCCAAAAACTTTGCACTATGGCTATCAAGCCTAAGAGTTCCCAAGGTTTTGGGCTGTGAAGCATCAAACTCTAGTAAAGTTTTTCTATCAAGTCTACATTAAGAGGTGGGACAAACATCTCACATCTGATTTTGGCAAGCTAAGGTCAATTCACCATTTTCCTTTTCGAGACCGAGTGCAGTACAGTACACAAGTAGATACATTAACTTTTGGTGAATTAACTTAAAAGTCAGATATATACCTTTTGCATGTAGTCTCGTGCTAACTACGTGCATCATGTGATCAGATGACCAATTGTTTACTAAATGATAATAAATTACTAACATAGTGAACCCAAACAGAAAACATAATATATGTGCAGCACATCTTAGCCATATTAAACAGAGCTACAACATTATATACTAGGCAGTAGGCACTTACTCGCAAATGCCTTCATATACCGATCCAAACGACCCACGCCCCAAAAGCTGACCCCTCTGCCAGTTAGTAATCTTGATGTGCTTGAATCTTCCACTGGTCGACACATTAGATCTGTAACCATTAGGCGAACCACTTGACAAAGGCTCTGTAGTGCTACTAGACGAATCATCATCATTCGAAGTACTAAAAGAATAAGATGCTAAAAGTGCCGTCCTTTCAAGCCTGGTCCTCACATTCTCCACATCACCTTGTTCTTCTTCATCAGAATCCTGGTGTACCAAGGGTTTCGAGATCGAAGAAGACGGCGGAGAAAGAACGGGAGGCCGGACACCTTTAATTCCTTTCCCACCTCTGTTACCATCACTAACCCTAACCCTAACAACATCAGATTCATCTTCCGCAGCAGCAGGAGAAACCCTAATAAAAGCATCACATCGATTTTCAACATTCTCAGCCGATTGTTTCGTGTCATGATGAATTTGGAGATTCGAACGAGAGATAGGAATAGGAATAAGATCTGAAGAGGACTTGATCTTTCTAGCTTCCCACGAGGACATAGGGATCCCGAAATCTTCAGGACTTTCTAACCCTAAACTACGATAAACTATCTCAAGTTGCCCTACATCACTTCCATCAATCCTGAAGCTCGTAGGTAAGTCGAGAGATTGAGTACCTCGAAAAGCGGATGAGCGTGAGGAAGGCTCCTCCGAAGAGGACGTCGTGGGAAGGTCGTAATCAATGTTCCTCCTGGCGTTCAAACGCTCGAGCTTCGGCTGTTTTGCTGGCGTCTTCTTCTTTCTCCGTGCATCCTCGTTAATGGCGAAAAATTGAGATAGGTGACGCATTGAGAGACGCCGAGAGTTTCTCAACCCATCAATGGAAGTCCAAATTGGTCCAATCAATCAATCAATCAATTAACCGATTAGGTGGAGGTTCGTGGAACGTCGTCGGAGAAGGATTTGGTTGACTCCGGCCGTCGTGAGGGCGGAGGTAAACGGCGTTAGCAGTCAAAAGGCAATGATGGTGTACAGAGATTCAAAATGAAAATATCAGCAGCAGCGCAGACATCTCCACTTTTCTTCAGGGATGTTTCCCGGGAGTCTTTTCCTCCATATTTTACTTAATTTAATTGCTTATTTTATTTTGTTTTATTTTATTTTTCAAAGAATATACCAAACTGAAATAAATTTTGTTTATTTGGACAGAATTTAATTTTAAACATTATCTATCTATTTAATTCTTGTTTTTTTGGTTTGGAATTTATTTTTGTTTTCTTTAGGGTTTTAGATTCTTGTTATTCCTTTTTTAATAAAATTTTGTCGCTAAAAAAATTTATCTATTTAGTTACATACGTTATAGTGGGTTGAAATAGTGAGTACACGTGTCACCTAATTTGTAACGTAGTATAACAAGCTCGTTCTCATCTCTCTCTTGTATAGTCACGGATGGTTATCTCCGCTTTATTCCCGGTCATGTTGCCGGTGTATGGGCACTCGCGATTCACTTTGCTTCGGTTCTTGATCCTATTGCCGCATGTGATCGAAGGTAAGTTTCTTAGTTTCATTCAGCCCTTGACGCATGCGTAACTCAAATCATGATTAGTGTTAGAATAATTGATTGTTGTTCTTTGCTAAAAGTTAACATGCTCATCACTAGTTGTGTTACATTAATCAACATCTTTGCTTAAAAATTTTAATTTTGGTATGATAAAATTGACAATTGGTGCTTCTTGTTAATTGTTGAGTGATTAAAGAAATATAGTAAATTTATTATATACAAGTGTTTTTTTTTTTTTGAAATATTATCTATTATATGCATCAAATAACTCAACCGACCTTTTTTAGCTTATTTACACCATCAGATCAACACAACTTTTGATCCTGGTCATCTTAATTAGGCGATATTTTTACGTGGCGGTTTTTTTGTGGTTCCATATATTCCATTGTTTATTCAAGGAAAACGCTTCGGTCCATCCTCACTCTTCTCTAACTTCCCCAATCCCTTCTTCTTCTCCCCTTTCCTCGCAAAGCATTCCATCGTCAATAGGCTTTTCCCTCTACGAGTTCCCTGTTGCATGAACAAAGGTTCGATTTTCTCCTCTTTTGAAGAGGTTATGTGATATGATTTTGTACAGAAGTTTGCATTCATCAAGGTGATCATGAACAAAGATATGAGATGATCTTTCTTTCAGCAATTCCGGATGGTGTGGAAATGCATAATTGTTAGACTCCTTTATATTTAGTGGTGTAGAGAAGGTCTAGAATAATACTTGTTGATTTAACAAGATGATAATGAGATAGATCTAAATTTCATTTCATTAGTAATGACATGAAACTTTGTAAGAGATATGTAGGGGGTGACAAATGAAATATGAAATATGTAATTGTGTATCTACCTTGTGGAGAGATGATCAAGAGAAACTAGAGGAGTGTAGGAGTAATATGATAAGAGACTAAAATGTGATGGATAATACATAAAACAAAAATGAGTGTGTGAGAGAAAGATAAAAAGGAAAAATTGTCAATCAGATATAAAAGTTGTATCAACGCCGAATAGTCACTGGGATGCTCGAGTCTCGACTGCCGAATGGGGCAAACGCCAAGGACGAGAATTTTTTAGAATTTCGCGAAGTATTTCTCATACATGAACTCTGATTATCTCATGTTCAATAGCAACACCAACCACCACCTGGGTACTGTTAATTGGTGCTCAAGAAATGTTAAGATATTAACTAATTAGTATTAGTATTCTAGGAGCGGTTGGTGAGTCCATGATCAATACCGCGGTTGACCGTTGAGGTCTAGTATTCATTGTTTGCTTTGTGTATTATTTTAGCTTTTAGTTGCATAGGGATTAATTATGTTCTTCTAGCTTAAATCAACTCTAATATTTATTTGTTCTTTTCCCATTAAAAAAACATCTTTTATATTTTTAAGACCAAATCTTGCGGTTGGCATAAAAGAGTAAAACCTCATGTTCATAATTTGTATATTGAGGAAGCATATCCAACTCAATTCGTTGTGGAATCTACTAGCACACAGTTATTGAAAGCTAATCATTTGGCGTAAATATTTATTTATTTATTTATTTATTATTATTATTATTATTATTATTATTATTATTATTATTATTATTATTATTATACGTTAATTAATAAGATAATAAGACATATTTATATATTTTACAATGGAGATTGGAGGTCATACTCACATAAAACACTGTTCATAGTGTTAGTCAAATAGGATTTTGCCACCTGTCAACCTGTCAAGTGCAGCAGGTGGTTTTGTTAAGTTTTTTTCTTCCTATTGCCTTATTTGTGTATTAGTAATATAGAATGCGTTGTTTGTGTAGTTTGGTGTTATGTGCGGGTGGTAGTATCTTATGTTGTTATGTTATGTGTCCAAGGTTCGACTCTCATACGCTACAAATTATTTTCCGTTCTTTTTGTTTTCCTTCTAGGTTTTCTCAGTGTTACACGTGTTGTACGCGTGTTCTCTTTTTCTCGAATCCACGTATCATCTTCTTTCGTTATGTTTTCCATATATCTCCATTTTCTGAATTCATTTCTTCCCCTTTTCATTCAGCGGTTTTCATCTACTGCTCCGATGTCTTTTCGGTGAGTTTCTCCGCTGAGAATTAGGTTACGATTTCTTTTTGTCCTTTGTGCAGTGGATGATTTCTTTGTGGTTTGATTTTAGCTGTTAGTTTAAGGTATGTCTCCAATTTCTTTTGGGTTATCGTCTGCGACTATCTTTTTACTTCTTCAGTTGAACCTTCGATGTTCTTATTCATGAGTTGTTACACCTGCATGTCGCTTCTTCGTCTTAACTCCGATTCTGTTTTAAGACAGCTGTTTTGGGTGCACACCATGTGTTTATTTAAATTCTCTTTTGCTTATTGTTAGAAATTTGTCCGCATGTTTTTTTTTGTGAGAGACTTCCCGTCGTTTGGCCGTCAGTATTAATTTCTTATTCCTTCGATTGTTTCTTGTTTGTGGTTGATTGTAACTGCTGGCTTCTTCTTCTTCTTGCAGGTTCCTTTTCGTAGTGGTTGTTTCTTTGAGGTAAGTTCGGCTTAATATTTGTCGTTGCATGCTCGATTTTTGTTCAGAATTTCTAATCGATTGTTCTTTTGTATTTGCGTATGATGTTTCGAAATTGGGGGAAGTGATCACATACCTAATTTGTTGAACAACATCCAAGTTTGAGAAAAATTTGAGGTGTTTCAAGGTAGTTATGCATTATCAGTCGGTTATATATTTTATACATTGTGGATTATGACTATATTTCTTGCATATAATGAAGGTTATTTCTCTAATACAACTACTTTTGTTTTCTTTACTTTCGATGGATTTGGTTTTTGATGTTTAGAGAAGAACTTCTACTCCACTATCCAGGTCCATGATGGTAGCTGGCTTGCTGAATCTGTAGGTCCTTTGTTTTTGCTTGCTCCACTGGTATTAATTACATACCTTCATATATAAGAAGCGTTGTCCAAAAGTATGTAAATACATCTTTAGTAGTGACATTAGGGCACAAATCATAAAACTTAGGAAATTGATTGTTATAGTTGGTGTCAAAATACTCATATATTGAATTTTTCACGATCCCAATACTATGGTTATCTCTCCTATGAAGTTGAAGATCGACTTTAGTAATCATATTCATGTCGAAGTTATTTGTCGGTTGATCCTTGACCACATCTGAATCACAAAGTTACCAATACACATTAGACCAGGACACTAAATACAAATACAACTAACACCTGCACATCAAAATTTCATAATTGTTTCAATGATGAACACCCAAAGCAATTTCATTTTAAATAGAATATTGAGTCTACAGGCTCAAATAGGGAAGTGAAAGGCTATGAAAGTTGACCGATTGCGTCAAAAAGAGAAGTAACAAAAGAGGAAAACTTGCACATACATCAACGGTGAAATAAAAAAAAAAATTAGTTGCTGAAGTACATTCTATTTGATAATAAGTTGACTGCCTGTTTGTTTTTGATCCATTTGGCTAAACTAAATAATATGTTGTTTGTTTTATTTAGTTGCTTATTTATTCACTACATTTTGAAGTTCATTAGGTACACTTCATTTGGTTGAGCTAATAATCTGTTGTTTGTTTTATTTTCATGTACAGTTGCATATTCAAGAACTTTGCTTGCTTTTTCAAGGTACATTTACTATAATTCCCACTAGATCTATATTGCATTACATTATCTGTTATCAGGGGCGGACCTATGCATATGGCAGGGGTAGCGCCCGCTACCCCTGAACTTTTACGCCGACGTGTAATTTTTTATATTTTTTTAGGTTTTCGAGATTTCGCTACCCCTGAAACGAATTTTTCGCTACCCCTGAAAATATATTACACTACCCCTCCAAATTTTTTATGATTTCTATTTGAATCCCGAGATGAAAATATAATCAAAACGCCCGTTAATAACCTAAAACCGATCAATTAATAAGTTTATGCAATTTAAACAAGGAGCTTATAAGTATAGGGGGTGTTATGTAATTTCTTTAAATTAATATATTTGAAATAAAAGTCTAAAAAAAAAGAACGGAAATCACATCCCAAATCCCAAATTCCAAACCCACTTACGCATGTTCTGTTCCCCCCGCTCCCAACCGCCGCCCCCTCTTTTCCGACCGGCACCCGGCGACTATCGGCCGTCGTTCCACCGCCAGCGCCGCCGTCGGAACGCCTCTCTTTCACAACTCCACGTCAGTCCGCAGGTAACCTTGTATTCTCCTATTTAATCTCCTATTTTCTTGTTTTAGGGTTTATTGATTTAGAGATTTAGAAACAAATGTTATGTGGAATTGTTAATTGTGTTAGGAAATAGCATTTAGAAAGTGTTTTAAATGACTAAGGAAAATTGGAATTAAATAATCCAAGTTATTGGGTATTGGCGGATAATAATCCGAATTCCAATATTGGCCTACAATAATCCTAATTATTTGGGTCTTGGAATTTATTGGGCCGCCGTTAATTTTTCACTAACTCCGCTAGTACTTGCTGACGTGGCAGGTGATGTGGCATCATTTTTGCTAACGTGACAGGTGATGTGGCATCATACTTGCTGACGTGGCACGTGTCACGTCAGCACACAACTAACGGAGTTAGTGAAAAATTAACGGCGGCCCAATGAATTCCAAGACCCAAATAATTGGGATTATTGTAGGCCAATATTGGAACTCGGATTATTATCCGCCAATACCCAATAACTTGGATTATTTAATTCCAATTTTCCAATGACTAAATCATAACTTTATATTATTTTCTTGAATTCTTATTTTAGGGTTTACCTAATTGCCATTAGCTAATTATCTAGGAAGATGAAACCAAAACACAAAAAAGCTTTAACTAGCAATTTGTTTAAAAAAAATGCCCCAAAAAATGATGAAACTTTTCCAACTTCAAATGTAAATATTGAGACTAATTGTATGCAAAAAGATGATAATATCGGTCCAAGTCCAACTCCTTCAACGCGAAATATTATTGATTTAAATGATCTTCCTCCGGATCCCTCCGACATACCACCTATTTTGAGTTATCACCCTCTCATTTTTGCGGTCGAAAAAGAAACTTTTCTTCAAGTAAAAGAAGAGGGTGTAATGGCTCAATTTCAAGCTTTTAAAAACAAAAAAGAAAACATCTACTAGGTATGTGTTTAATTTTATATTATATGAATTATGGTTAGAATTTTTTTTAACGTTATGAATTACGGTTAAAAAAAATTTTTTGAACGCCAGCCCTCAATATTTTTTCTGGATCCGCCCCTGTCTGTTATGTTCTGCCCTTATGATGCTCTAAGATTACAGTAGTGTAGGTTTCTGTTTGCATAGCTTACAATAGTGTAGGTTTTACTTACATATATAGTGTATGCCAGTGATCGTTTCCTTTATCTCATCTGCGAAAGTCACAAAACACCTAAGTAAGCAATACATTTAGATCACAGTCAACACATCCTAAAAAATACACAACAACCGACATTCCACTAACCAAAATTCTGTTTTGCTACAGTTCTGCTGCAACTAGAGTCCACTGATGCAACAGTTCTTCAATTTATAAAGGCGAGGTAACGCAATAGCAATATCAAACAATTACAATCACCCAAATAAATAAACAAAATACTGAATTACACTTTTAGGTTGAAACAGTTGCAGGAAAATAAGAAGCCTAACAATGCGTTCAGCTTGCTCTTGCCAACAGTGAAACTGGCTTAACAATTGCAGCTCTCATGACGAAAGAACCCAATGAATTTAAGGTACACAAGTAATAATTCTAGAAACAAACACACCTTATTGCCTCATGTGATCCAAATATATAAACTCATAAAATGCTGATGTTAGTAAAACAGCAAGTACCTGTAGCATCAAAATGCAATGTTCTTTGCTATAAGTAAAAGAACAAACATATTTTGCAATTCCTAGGACATAACTTTTAGTCTTTTGTACATTCCCATGTGATAGGGAAAGAAACCACATTTTGTAAATGGATGAAAACAAAAATGCTTAGCAAAATGAAAAGCTTATGCTTTCACAACAACACTTCCATCAAACAACTACATAGCCGATGGTGGCCCGCCGCAACGCGCGGGCGGGTCACCTTCTCGTTTGATTCAAAACAACTTATCTATTTAGTTGTTTGTATTTTTAAATTTAGTTAACTTGTGAAATTGTTTTGTAATAGTTTGCATAGGTCATCTTCACCTTAATTAGTAGAATCTGTAACATTTTGTTGCAGCTTAATTAAGGTTTTTATACAATTAGTTTAGTCTGTTTAAGTAAGAAACTTATATCATCGATCAGTTCGATCTTCATACTAATTTAATTGACGTTGAACATGTCTTCTAATATGTTCCAGGTCGATTGCATTTTTTTGTATTATATGCTTAAAAAAAACTCTATTTTCTAAACATATGTACATTTTTTATAATCTTTCACATCCCATTCCTCATGTCTCGCTGATTTTGTTTTGAACACAAACGAAGATGTATGGAAACTGGCAGTGTCACCTGATGAGGAATTTAGGGTTAGAGAGCTGAAGAAGTGAGAAATTCGTTAACAAATGCAGGTGCCTTTTTTCCCTTTCCCGTGGCATAAATGGCTCCCACTTAGAGTAGACATTACTGTTTGGATAATCGAGACGGATATGGTGCTGGTGAAGGTGGCATTAGCTAACAGGGGCATACATATTCAAGATTGTGTCTGCCAACTTTGTGGCATTTACGAAGAATCTGTGGAGCATCTTTTTCTATTTTGCAGGTTTGCTTCAAATGCAGGTGCCTTTTTTCCCTTTCCCGTGGCATAAATGGCTCCCACTTAGAGTAGACATTACTGTTTGGATAATCGAGACGGATATGGTGCTGGTGAAGGTGGCATTAGCTAACAGGGGCATACATATTCAAGATTGTGTCTGCCAACTTTGTGGCATTTACGAAGAATCTGTGGAGTATCTTTTTCTGTTTTGCAGGTTTGCTTCAGATGTTTTGGTTAAGATCTTCTCATGGTGTAAGATCCAACCACGTGAAGCTTCAAGTATCAAATATATGTTAACCTGCGGAGATGATTTGCCATGTTCCTCTTTCAAGAAAAAAAAACTGATATGGGGCATTGTAATGGTGACAATCTGGAGCATTTGGCGCAACAAGAATGATTTATTGTTCAAGGGCGTGCAAACAAAACCGGAGAAGATCGTGAATGAGGTACTAACTACAGAGTTTCCTTCAAATGTCTAAAAGAATGAAGAAACGAACAATTGCCTGGCATCATTGATTTACTTTTGATGTTAATTAAGCCAAATAGGTGTTTATCATTGATGTTTCATATTGATGTACTACTTCATCTATATATGAATGTTTTTAGAAAAAATTCTCATTGTTTATTTTGAAGAAAAAATCCCAAGAATTTCCCCTCCCATAAAATTTAAAGTCAATCGACCTTAAACCAGCCAATAAAATCTTGCCACGTAACACTTTTGTCCATAAAAACATGGTCTATTCGACTATACACAATAATTGTCGACCATACATATGATTATTATGGGCAAATAATTGCTCAACCAATAAAAAAAAAACACATTAAAAAAAAATCTACAATACTTTGTTGTATTTTTGGTTGATTCGACCAAATAAAATTTGCTTTTTAAAATTCCAAGTTTTAATATTAATATAAGTTTTTAATTAATTTTGATTAAATCATAGTGAAGACCAACGTTGTCTTTAATCGCAAGCAGATGTGAGCACAAAATAAACGAAAGCACCTCCTGGTACAAAACCACACAAAGAGAAATGTAAAACCACATGAATGTGAAGCGCGATATTAGGGCTAACAACTACATGAAAAAGAAACCCACAACCCTAACACATATATGAGAATGGTGAAACAAACCTGGAATATGGATTTCGTCGTCATCTTTCACTACTTAGAACAAAGCATCGGTCTAAATCTGAAAGGTTGATTTATGGAGGTAAATCACAGCAAAGTTCCAAGAATCGTAGACCGATTGTTGATCTGGTATTTGTTTGATCTATGACTTATTTCTTCGTTTTGTTGATGAGGCATCAGAGAGAGAGAGAGATGATGAAACTGAGAACAAACCCTACCAACACCCTTGATTCGTCTATATATATCGACTCCTGTGGTTCTTCTTGATGATGAAGAGTAAAGATTTCATCATACAACCGATTTAGTTTCCAAATTGTAGTTTCGTCTGGCATGGAAGGGGAACCAGATTAGAAATGAGTGGTTAATCGAGATTGAAGTGAGAGAAAGAGATAAAGAAATGATTTTGTAAATTGATTCAAATTTCAAAATTCGTCTGGCTTTTTCTGGCCCGCCTAAATCTGAACTTCCTTTGACAGGGATAATTAAAAAAAAATTCAAATTCTAAGAAATTTACAAATGTGCAAACCTTGAGGACAAAAGTAAAGTTTACTCTTTTGAAAATAAAACTTAGAAATTTTGAAATCAAGTTATTTGGTCGAATTGACCAAAATTATGTATAGAGTAGATATTTTTAATATGTTTCTTTTTTTTTCCAGATTAGTTGAGTAATTATTTGCCCATAAAATCATATGCATGAATCACGTGGTAATATTTTATTGACTTGTTTAAGGTTAGTCGACTCTAAATTTTATGAGAGTGGAAGACTATAATAATATACATTACGAGGAAATGACTTTTCAAATACACAAATTCTTTAAAAAAATTAAAATGAACAAAATGTAAATTTTCCCATATTTTTAATAGAATTTTAGATATTTACTAGTCCCTTCTAATAAAGTTTACAATTAAAAAAGATAAAAATAAATAACAATAAAGTGTTGACCGATTATGTGCGGTGTGCCTGTAGCTTGTTCCTAAGATTGTTGTAAATTATGTGTCCTTTAGCAAGGATAAACATCGATCATGGTGCTATAAATATAGGAAAAGAAAAAAACTAAAAAAGATAATATTATCCGGTACTAATCTTCCGCTACACGTCACCCCTTTTCAGAACGAATAACTCTTTTTATTACATGCAAGACACGTGTAACACACTGGCGACATGCAAAAATCCACGCGTCATCTTCCCTCCACCGTCATGTACCACGTGCATATATGCACAGACTTCCGCCATTATCGTCACTCTTTCACATCCTACAAGCCTCTCCTATTCCTCCAAAAATCCAATCCAATCCAATATCACACAAACTGAAAAACCACAAATTAAGATGATGAACATATTAGCCATCAGTCTTGTTCTAACCTCACTTTTCGCAGCAGCAGTATGGTCTCCATCTCCATCTTCTTCTTCGACTCCACACGACGACCACCGTGATCAGGTGATCGTGAAAGACGGCCACCGGGTGGTGGTCGTCGAGTACGACAAAGAATCCGACGGAAGCACCAAGGTCCTAATCTCCCCACAAGACGCCTCCCCTTTAGAACCCGATTCGAAACACACTTCGGAAAGCAAGGACACAATTTTATCCGGTCCAAAGGACCTTGTTTGTGACGCTTACGGCAAGTGTAAACAAAAACTTTCCAGCGCTTTCGGGAAGACGAAAGACAAGGTGGAGGAAACCGGGGAACACGCGAAGGAGACCGTGAATGAAGCGGTTGGAAAAACCAAAGACGATTTGTCCGAGAAAGTGGAGAAGGTAACCGGGCATACGGTTGGGGAGTCTCTAGGGAAGGCGAAAGAGGGCGTGGCTCACGGGATCGATAAGGCGAAGAAGGTGGCCGGAGACGTGGTGGAGACCGTGAAAGACGGTGCGGTGAAGGTGAAAAACTTGGATGTAGTGGGCTCGGCGAATACAATGGGAGGAGATATTGAAAGAAACGTGAGTAATAAAGTGGAAGAAGCCGCGGAGAAAACCGTGGAGAATGTGAAGAAAGTGGGGGAGAAGAGTTTCGGTGAGATTCTGAGTAAATTGAAGGATGTTATGAATGATATTGTTTGGTACTTTGTGTCGCCGAATAAGGTAGCTGCGGTGGCGGGTTTGATTCACATGTTGGGGTTTTCGACGGCTTACGGTATGGGCGTGTGGGTGAGTTTTATTTCGAGTTATATTTTGGGGAGGTATCTTCCAAAGCAGCAGTTTGGAGTGGTGCAAAGTAGGATATACCCGGTGTATTTTAGAGCTATGGCGTATTGTATTTCGGCAGCTTTGTTGGGGCATTTGGCGAGTGAGAAGAACCGGATGTTGTCGGGGATGATTCGATTGCCAGGTTTGAGTCTTGTTTCTGCACTCCTGATGGTGCTCGGGAACATGGTCTTGTTGGAGCCTAGAGCCACCAAGGTAAATTTTACTATGGTCCCTTAATTTCTATCATGGTTTTATCATCCAATAATGATAATTAACCGGTAATTATCCAAAAGTTGGACGGCCGTCCCTGGTCATTATTTCAGGACGGCCCGTGTCATGACCAGAGGTCATTATTTCATGACGGCCTCTGGCATGACCAGAGGACGGCCCGTCATGGACATTTCTTTCATGACCAGAGGACGGCCCGTCATGGACATTGGAGGTCATTATTTCATGACGGCCTCTGGCATGACCAGAGGACGGCCCGTCATGGACATTTCTTTCATGACCAGAGGACGGCCCGTCATGGACATTTCTGTTGTGATTCCGGGACGGCACTGGTCATGACCACAGGACGGCCCGTGTCATCATTCTGGGACGGCCGTTTCCGGAATCACGGACATTTCTGTTGTGATTTCGGGACGACCGCCCCGTCGTGATTCCGGCCATTCCGGGATGGTCGTGCGTAGGTGGTGTTCTTGTTGTAGGGAGTTGAATATACTAATGTTTTGTGGAGGTTTTTCTTAACAGACAATGTATGAGAAGATGAAGATAGAGAAGGAAGAAGGGAGAGGGGTATCGGTGGCGGCATCTAGAGACGGGGTAGCCACGGGTCCGGGTAGAGATGGGGTGGCAGATTATGCGAGTGTGGTACGGGGCGTTCCTGCGAATGCAACGGCAACGGCGGAGAGGCAAGATGTGGTGAGGTTGAACGAGAAGTTGAGGAGGTTGAACGGGTATTCATCCGCGCTGAATGTGTCGACTTTGGTGGCGCTCACCTGGCATATGGCTTACATGGGTCGACGGCTTCATGCTAATGCTAGTCGCTAAGGGATATGACCAATTCACCGTGATTCACCTGCTAAGTTGATACTAATTACTAAGTAGTTATATTTACACATGTTTGTATAGTTTCTTGTTAGGTAGACCTGTGACTTTCTCGATCTGTAATTTAGTTGATCTAGTGTGTTTGTTTAGGGATCTGGTTTGTTTGCTGTTATCGTAAATTATATTTCAAATTTTATTTTTCTTGATTTCACTCACATCCTATATGTCAACCTTGTGCATCATTTCTGTTAGTTTCATGTATTAATCCACATATGAAAGGGAACAACTACAGATCTACACGGCTGGACGACCGTTCCGGTAGGGTCCGGTTTGTTTCAAGAGTTGCCCTTTTTTACAAAACTCGTTAAGGTGGTTGTCCGGCCGGTTTGTTTCATGAGAATGAGATACATATTTTTCTACAAAACTTGTTAGAGGGGTAGGGTTTATTAGTAATTATAGAAAAATAGGTAGAAAGATATGTAAATTTTAAGAGGCTAATTAGGAAATTAAAAAAAGGTTATAGAATAGGAGTATGTAGTTTCTTTGGTTGTTTTCATGAGAATGAGATACATATTTTTTTACAAAACTTGTTAGAGGGGTAGGGTTTATTAGTAATTATAGAAATGGTAGAAGGATATGTAAATTTAAGAGGCTAATTAGGAAATTCAAAATAGGTTATAGAATAGTAGTATGTAGTTCCTTTGTTCCTGAAAGTCGGAAACAAAATTAAAAGGACAATATAGGGCTGAGGAGGAAGTCGGAAACAAAACTAAAAGGACTTAGGCTGAGGAGGGGTAAGATTGATTTCTTTGTTCATATTTCTAGATGAAACTTTTATAAATATAAAAATTAGATGAAACTTTCATATTTCTAGGGTTTCGAAATTTATAAATTTAGAGATAATTAGATATATTATGGCAAGTAAACGTTCTATATAATGATTTTCAGTTAGTTTTAAATATTTGTTGCATTTATGATGAAACTTTTTATAAATATAAAAATTAATGTTCTTGTGTTCAGTTTAGTTTTAAATATTTGTTGCATTTATGATGAAACTTTTTATAAATATAAAAATTAATGTTCTTGTGTTCAGTTTAAGGAAGATGACTAACCAGGGGAAATAAAATTGTTCTAATAGTTACTTAATCTAATCTAAATCTATAATAAGTGTGTAATCATAGCCGGTCTATATTTTTATGTACAATCATAGCTGATTCTAGCTAGGGGTGTTAAAAAATATGCGATCCGAAATATCTAAAAACTCGGATATTCAAATTTTTGGATATTCAAAATCCGGATATCCGAACTTTCGGATTCGGATATTGATTTTGAAAATTTTCAGATATCCGAAATAATAAAATAACTAAAGTTTTTTATATATTGGTCGTGTTTGATCACTCGCCATAAGAAGGTAGCTTATAAACTAGTTTTTTGACGTTGTCAAATGGAGCTTTTTAAAAAAACTAGTTTTTTTAAACCCTGTTTGGTAATGTCAAAAAGCTAGCTTTTGAAAAGCTAGTTGAACAGTGTTTCAACTAACTTTTATAATATTTCTAGTTTCACCATTCCCTAACTAATTATTTATATTTTGTTTTTAAAATTTAATTTATTTATATACATGTACTTTTATGTCATTTTACATTTTTCAGCTAGTTTATCATCTAGTTTTTACCAAATGTTATTTTTTATCAGCTAGCTTATAGTTTAGCATTTAGCTTTTCAACTAGTGCACCAAATATACAAACATTCTTATATAACCAACGTAATCCTAGGGTTTTAGTACTAATCATTTAGACTTTAGTGTGGGCGGTGCTTCCATTGACAGATCTCCTCGACTTCTTGTTCTCATCACTCATTAGTACACAAAAACACCTTGCGATTCAGTGATTCTCGAACGAGTCAACCTTCTATACTGAGTGATTCGGTGATTCATGTTAATCAGTATCGACTATCTCTATTTAACCATATAGATTATGTGATTTATGAAGGCTTTTGATCTACGATTTTGGTGCAAAACCATCAGTTGATATTGATGGAGATCAGGTCCATTAATTTGGATTTTTCGAATTATCTTGATGCTTGATTTTAGTTGACAATCTGTTTGGCATTACCTCTTCGATCCATATATGATTTTTAAACCAAAACGCCATCCATTTATACCGGCCATCTTAATAAATGATGCACATAAGTTTCGTTTGGGTTTTTAAAAGTATCTGACCTGGTTAACAATCCATTAGACCTTCAATCCATATCTTCATTTTTGGGTTTTATGGAATCGGATATTCGTTTCATTTTCTAAATTCTTATTCAAAATTTCGGATACGGATAGTGAAATCAACTATCCAAAAATTTCGGATATCTGAATTTCGGATAGTTCTGAACACCGCTAATTCTAGCTATTGAGTATGATATGTTGGAGTATATGGATTATGAAGAATTGATTGGTCACTTTGCTACTAAAAATGTTGAAACTCTCATGATTTTTTTTTTAAATTTTTTGAGTTAAAACATTATGCTACAGTACTTTGATTTTGATTATTATTATTATTAATAAAATTATTGTGGTATTATTGACTTTTTATATATAAGTTGCTAACTTTATATGTTAAGGACCTAAATTTTTTTATTCGTCTTAGGCTCCTAAAATTTAAGGATTTTTGGAAACGACCCTCACTAGGGAGTGCAAATAAGTGGGAAAGTCGATCTAATATTTTCATTAGGCTAATTGTAATGGTCATCCAACACTATTCCAACCTCATATTTTTTCTTATGACACATCCTCGTCACATTATCATCTTTTACTTTAACATTTTACCATCTTCTTACCTTCATCACCACTACAATTCACTTTTTATATCAATATTAAATAATAAAAAAGGCAGGGAGAGAAAAAGTTAGAGAAGAGCTAGAGAGAGAGAGACAAAGAGGTGAGGAGAAAGTGTGGTGGCTAAGCACCGCAGGGGCTCAAAAATCCGAAGCCGTTGGTAGAGGAAATGGTGTTCCCTTAGTGTGACCACAACCACGTAGGCAATCAAGGCTGCACCAATGATAGCGAATGTCGTGGTCCACTACGAACGCTCTTACATTTGAAATTCCCCATTTTTTAACTGTAAAAACCAGTTAACCGGTTGTTAATGACTTTCAAGATATGGTTTTATATGAAATTCTCCCCTTTCCAACTGTAAAAACCGGTTAACCAGTTGTTAATGACTTTCAAGATATGATTTTCGCAAACCGGTTCCTAACCGGTATCCAATCTCAAATGATCACAAATCGTATCCAAAGCTATGCTTCATATCGATCTCAAACCAAATTCCTACAAAAATGGTTCCAGACTTCCGGTCATTTCTTTCGGTTTTAAAAACCATTTTGTTTACCTCCAAGTATAAGATGAGTTGTGAATGGTATTAAATATGATACGGATAATACCCAACTCGATTAAATGAAATATACATGATACATACTCTTTTACCTGACCCATACCCATAAACACTTTCTGTTTCTCTCCTATGTTTTTGCTAATAAACTAAACCATTTATTTGATTTTGTTATATTTCTAGTTCTAGATAATAAACCTATTTAAAATAAAATAAAATAGTGTATCTGAAATACCAGATGCTAAACTTTTACAAATTTACGGTCTATATGTCACCTCATAAACAACTATATATGACGACACATATCTTACGACTTTTTGGGACTAGATACAAGACCTGACACGTATAGAGTTAGAATTACCAACCCCCGTCCCGTTGTTGTCTCCCTATTCAATGATATTAATATCCCCAGTAGTGCTGTACGGACATGCAATTATATATAGTTATTCACTTGGACCCAACTCATTCTTGGCCACCCATTCCGCATCCAAGTGACCCGGCCTGTCTTACATTTCTGAACCAGTAATTAGACAACATTATGATAAATTTATGGCACATATATATAACTAAGCTCCCTGGATTGTTCAAGGGGAGAGTAGGTAATTAGCAAAAGCCAATAAGCACACACAGCTTAACATGTGGTTATTTTTCCCTACATAAGTTTTAGCACTATTAAACTACACATAGCAGCAAAATCCTAACCGATGTTGCTGATCGTCACATAACCCTAACCGATCTACTCGTAGTTCCTAATATATAGTATTTCATGGGTCATGAAAGAACAAATAGAATTTGAACCACCACCAGATGTTGATGATATAACCGCCATATTGATCACTCGTTCCTGGAGACCATGTTGAAATCTTCGAAAAGATCAACCCTTAACCGCACATGTGCATCTGTCTTGATGCTCCCTAAGTTCCTGCATTTGGCGAGTTTACATGAAATAAGAGTTCCATCGAGGGGCGACACCCAACTAGTACTCTTAACGGGTCAAAAGTTTTATCTTTATAGATATTTGTAGTTCGTATGATCCCACGATAATTAGCTGTTAATTACCCACCCATCCTAAAGGTTAATGGAAGAGCGATGAATGACATTTAGATGTATACCTGAATCTGTCTTTGCAGAAACTTGACATACTCGACCGCCTCTTCTAGCATATCTGCTGTATTGGTTTGCTGCACCACATATAATCCCATTTCACATTTAGGTCATTTTAAGCTAATTAATTAGTTAAAGAAATCAATAAAGAGTGAGGAAACATCATATATATATACACCCCCAAGTTGCCTCATCAAATGGGTCAATCCCTTCTTATATTTTCAAGGGATTTTAACAACCCTCCAGAAGACTAAAGAAAAAAACATCAAAGATCACTGTTTGTGAATAAATTTTGATTATGCCCTCCATATATATATTAGTATTCAATGTGCAGTGCGAAATAAGTCAGCAATCTTTAATTTCATATGGTGTTCAAAGTTCATTAAAACCTTGTTCATGTCTCCAATTTTGGTAAACAACACACTGCACTACCTTTTTTATGAACTCCAAAAAATGATATGGTGATGCCTTCATGAGGGAGAAGAAATTATATACTACTATTAACTTATATCAAATGATAAATACCTAAAAATAAATACAATTTGAAGCAGGACCAGTTGGATTTTGGATTCAAAATATAGCTGTTACTGGTACATGACTAGTAAGTACTGAATAGGATTGAAAAGCAGTAGTAGTACAGTGAAATAGTGCACCCATTAATGGAAATCTAAAGCAGTTACCAAAAAAGGAAAAAAAGGGTTTCCCTTTCCCTTTTACCTTATCCATATTTGGAACCAGATCTTGGAGCTTCCTTATTCTGTCACTAATTCTTGTTCTTCTAACCTTCAAAACCCAAATTAACTCAAACAATTTAACCACCATCCACCATTAACAAACCTATATATATAACAAGAACACAAGTGATTACTATACCCTCTCCGCGATACTCCGAGGATGCGTAGCACACCCGCGTTTCGCCCGCACCCGACACGGGACCGAATCGCCCAAAAGTTTATCCATCTCGGCATCCAGCAACACACTTTGATCTCCACTCTGAGATACCAAATCAGTTTTAATAAATAAGCAAGTTGCAATATAAGTAATTTAATTCAATTAGTAACTATAAAAATTAAGTAACTGTATTAACTAACTAGCTGACTGACCAGTTGCGTGGTGAACTTGAGTCGTGGATTAATATCTAAACTACCGGTGTCTCTTCCAAGGTAGTCGTCGAAAGTGGCGGTGGAGTAGTTGGGCAGGAAGGCATCTGGGTGGTGGTTGATCTGGGAATTAAAGAATTCGGCGGGAGAGCTGTTTTGCCGGAGATTGAGGCCGGCGGGGTTAGGGATTAGCAGATTTGGATCAGCGAAAGTGGGTTTAGATGTGGAAGTGGAGGAGGAAGTGGGTTGATGGACGGGTGGTTTGGGGGGATCAATGATGACGTCTTCTTCTTCTTCGGATTCCAGGAGTGCTTCTAGCCATGTCGCCGGAGCTGACCGGAACCTGGAGAGACCACCGCCTCCGCCGGCGGCTGTCGGTTGCATTTGTGAATATTGGTGGTTAGATAGGAAAAGATATGGTTTCCCTTGGGTTAAGCAACGAAACGGGGTTGGTTTATGTTTTTGTGTAGAAATGAAAAAGTGATTCAGGCCATTCAGGATGGTCGTGCAAGAAGTTAACCAACTAAATCGTAATTTTCATCACTGTGTTGTAGGTGGTGGTCTTGTTTTAGGTAGTTGAATTGGATATACTAATGATTTATGGAGACTTGTTTTACAGACAATGTACGAGAAGATGAAGATAGAGAAGGAAGAAGGGAGAGGGGTATCGGTTGCGTCTAGAGACGGGGTAGCCACGGGTCCAGGTAGAGATGGGGTGGCAGATTATGCGAGTGTGGTACGGGGCGTTCCTGCGAATGCAACGGCAACGGTGGAGAGGCAAGATGTGTTGAGGTTGAACGAGAAGTTGAGGAGGTTGAACGGGTATTCATCTGCGCTGAATGTGTCGACTTTGGTGGCGCTCACATGGCATATGGCTTACATGGGTCGACGGCTTCATGCTAATGCTAGTCGCTAAGAGATGACCAACCGTGATTCACCTGCTAAGTTGATACTAATTACTAAGTAGTTATATTTACACATGTTTGTATAGTTTCTTGCTAGCTAAACCTGTGACTTTGTTTGTAATTTAGTTGATCTAGTGTGTTTGTTTAGGGATCTGGTTTATTTGCTGTTATCGTAAATTATATTTTTAATTTTATTTTTCTTGATTTCACTCGCATCCTATATTTCAACCTTGTGCATCATTTCAGTTAGTTACATGTATTAATCCACATATGAAAGGGAACAACTGCAGATCCACACGGCTGGACGACCGTTACCAGTAGGGCCCGGTTTGTTTCAAGAGTTGCCTTTTTTTACAAAACTCGTTAGAGGGGTCGAGGGGGTTGTCCGGCCGGTTTGTTTCATGAGAAATTGAGAACGAGACACATATTTTTACACAAAACTTGTTAGAGGCTTGTTAGAGGGGTCGGGTTTATTAGAGAATAAATATTATTGGTGTAGATATTGTAGATTACGCTTGTAAATAATTGTGATTCTAGGAATATTTTCTCTTTATATTTTTATTTACTTTCCTTCATTGTAAACTTGTATAAATATTTGTCCTAGTAATAAAGTTGTAAACTTGTATAAATATTTGTCCTAGTAATAAAGTTATTTGAATGTTTTTCAATCAACCCTTTTATGGTATCCAGAGCCATTACTCTCCCCTGAGATTCACGATCCACACTTGCCGGCCCTAACCCTCCTTTTTCCGGTTCCTCAGCCTCCCCCTTCAATCAATCTTCATCACCATGTCGTCCTCCACCGCCGCAACCATTGTTGAGGTCACAGCCCACAGCCACTTCCCCATCAAGTTAACCTCCACCAACTATCCTGTTTGGCGCAAGCAAGTCTTAGCCACACTTATTGGTCTCGGCCTTGAGTCCTATGTTGACGGAACTGCCAAGCAACCATAAAAAACTCTTGACGCTGACAAAACCAAAACCAATCCGGAGTACACAACATGGTTTCGCCAAGATCAGACGATCCTTGGAGCCCTTTTAGGCAGCTGTTCCGACACGATTCGGCCGGTAATATCATCCGCTGACACCGCTTTTGACGCTTTTGAACGCCTCTCAGTCAGCTACGCGAGTACCTCGAAATCCCGGGCCTTGAGTCCTATGTCGACGGAACCGCCAAGCAACCATCAAAAACTCTTGACGCTGACAAAACCAAAACCAATCCGGAGTACACAACATGGTTTCGCCAAGATCAGACGATCCTTGGAGCCCTTTTAGGCAGCTGTTCCGACACGATTCGGCCGGTAATATCATCCGCTGACACCGCTTTTGACGCTTTTGAACGCCTCTCAATCAGCTACGCGAGTACCTCGAAATCCCGGGTGATTTCCCTGAAAACTCGTCTGGGAAATAACCCGCGCGGGACCCGTCCAGTTGCTGAATATCTCCAAGAGATGAAGACTATTGCGGATGATCTAGCCCTCGCGCAGAGCCCGGTCTCCGACGAAGACCTGGTGGTTCACGTCCTCGGTCAACTCGGTGATGATTTTAATCAAATTGTGGCTGCCGTCAAAATGCGAGAGACTCCGATTAAATTCCCGGACTTGTTCGAAAAACTCGTAGACCATGAGCGGGGTCAGAATCTCACCAAATCGATCCCCTCAATTACTTCCGTGAATTACAACCAGCGCACAACAAGAGCTGGTCCTACCCAGCGCTCCACCAATGACAATCGGACCCAAGGCTTCAATCAGCAAATTCGGAATGGGCCCAACTCCAGGCCCACTCGCTTTCCACAGCCCAACGTGCAAGCCAACTATGGGAATTCTTTTCTGGCCACAATAATTTTATGTCTAACAACCGCAGTGCGTTTTTTTGTAACTATTGTTCTATTCCAGGTCATGACACAAAGGATTGCCGAAAGCTACAACGCTTTCTCAAAACGAATCAAGTGACCATCCATTCAGGCTCCTCCAATAGTCCTATGGTCAATGCTTCCTCAGCTACATCATCTACACCAACACACGCATGGATGTTTGACAGCGGTTCTGTTGGATTTAGATGTCCAGATCCGACTAAATCAAGTACCCGACCCGGTTAAGACCCGTAAGAGTTACACCGGAGGCAACGGGTATTCAAGACCGCTTACTTAATAACCGGCATATTCGCAGAAAGATTATTTATGTGTTTATTAAACAGTTTAATGAATACATAATTAAATCACTGTTAATCTTTAGATTAATCAAGCGACAAAAGGACGTTAAATATTGTTAATGTCATGGACGAAAAATAGACGATCTTATTGGTTCGTTTATTATAGGCAGAAAAGATAAACATTTAAAGGGTTTAAATGTTAATCTTGGAATTCAAATGGATCAACGAAAGATCAAACAAACACAAGGGACTTAACGGAAAAATTAATCAGATATATATATCTGATTAATGGAGAGGGTCGAAACCCTAATCCTCCTGAAGAGAATTTTCGGCCCCCCTTCTCCTCTCCCTGTTGTTCGACGCCGCCAACCTCCCGTTGGCCGTCCCCGTTTCTCCGTTGATCGATTCAATCGATCGCGAGAACTTTGATCCGTCGTTGCCACTCTGCCGTGCCGCCGCAGCCGCCAAGCCGAGCCACCGCAGCAGCTCAAGCCGAGCCGCCGCAGTAGCTCGCCACCCTCGCTCCGCCGCCGCCGCCGTTCCGCTAACCGCCGCCGCCAGCCGCCGTTCCGCGAACCGTCGCCGCCGTCCTCGCTCTGCCACCGCAGCCGACCGCCGCTCATCGCTGCCGTCACCGTCGCACATCGCCGCCGCCTCGACAACCGCCGGCCCTCCTCGCCGTCGCCGGCTCCGCCGCCGACAAACCCCAGTCGCGAACCGCGTATCACGCGTGATCCGCCGTCGTCCGCGAAACCCTAGTTCGCGCCTGATCCGACGTGCGAGATTTTCTCGGTGCTTGATTCACCGCGTTGAAAATCCGCATCTGCGAGGAAAGCTAGATTCGTCAGACGAATCGCGTTCTGTGAAACCCTAGCGTCACCCGTTGACTTTCGGTGTCTCGAACGTCTGTTTGAATCACCGCTCAGGTATATCTAAACTCGTAGTTAGTTTAGATTTAATTGATTGTTTATATTATGTTATTGTCGCGTTTTGATTAAAACGCGTTTTTGGTGTTTGCGCGTTTGGTGATTGTCGAATCCTGTTGTTTTAAGTTTACGCTAATTATCTGGTTTTCGCGTTAGTAAATTAAAACGTTTTCCGCTGCCTATTAAATTAATCGTTAATTTAATTATCCAAATTTAATTTACTAATTATTCGGTAATCGTTTAATAATTATTTATTGTAAATAATTATTTCTAAAAAAAAAAATAAAAAAAAAATTGCTATTACCGAGACCCGAATGCCACTGTCGTAACCCAGCAGTGGTATCAGAGCCTTGATCACCACACGCAAACCCAGGCCGGTCTATTTTAAACCGGCATTCTTTCGCGAACTGGGGTTCTGAACTCGAAAGTCGCGAAATTGACTGAATCGCCCTTTAAATATATTTAGTCGACATGGTTCCACTAAACATAATCCGATTCAATACAATTGGTTGAATTATCTTTCGTACATATTCGGCCCGACCACATTTGTTTTGTCATGAATGCGTTATGGTTTGGCCCTTTAGGCCCATGTAGTTTTTGTTTTGGTTTGGCCCACTTTTACTGGGTTCAAAGTTGTAATTAGTTAAAATAAAATAGTTTTATTTTAAATTTGTAATCGCTCACATTCGCCTGGACGAACGAGACGAGCTTGATACAAGACCCATTTGGTATTATCCCTTTATGGGATTTTCGAAAATGGCTAGTAGTCAAAACAAGACCGACGTTTTCTGGGTGACTCGCAGGAGCTTGTTAAAGCCAGTGGAAGCAACTAAGTCAATCAGGGAGTTTTCTATTCACGTGGTTGATTTACCTTTATGTCCCTTGCCCTATTTGATATTGTCATAGGCTCTGACAATATCGATCGCCCTGCATGGCCGAATATGTACATGTGTGTTTGCTTGTTTTTTCGTTGCTTGTCTTTAATTAGATTAACACGCCAACTTAAGACCCAAACTTAGTTTTGTCAATATGAAACTAATTTTTCAACCGATTAAATAAAAGTCCTAATTTTATTACGACTTCATAAAATTTTATTAACCAATTTAATTCGACATTAAATTCGGATTTTTCGATAAAGTAATCGAACTTCAAAAGGAAATTGGTTATCGTCTCGCGACACGTAGATCATTAATACTTAGGTTATTCAATTGATCGTCTCGAGTGAGATAGGATTCATAAAATCTGTCGTCACATTTAATATTAAAATATGACCTAATAATCCTATCTGGTAAGCCTAAAACCGGTGGTCTATGCCATCCTAAGTCGCGTCTAACTTGGAACATATTTACCGATGCATTCGTGTTGGAGTATTTCAACACCGCACGTGGTGTTTAGGGTATCTTCCAAGGTGAGCGTATTGGAGTATTTCAACACCGTACGCTCACACTGACTGCTTAGGACAACTACTATTTTCTTTACATGCACCTATGGTATTGGAGTATTTCAACACCGTACCTCTGGTCGGCTTGTAGACAAAATGGGCATAGATGGGGCTAAACGTATTTCGTTGATCCGTTCGCGAAAGCCCCATAACGGGAGTTGTGATAGTAGACTCACAAGTGACAATCGTTGTCCGTTCGGCTACTTAGGAATTTTGAAAGCACTTTACGTTGTCTGGAGAAATTGTCTAACTAACTGAATTCCCAATTCCTATTCAAGATTAGCTTGCCATCCTTGAATACGAATCAAACATCGAAACACTAAAACATTTGCCTGTTGTTTCAGATGGCTAACCGCGCGAACCAAGAGATTTTCCATCTCAAGTCTCTCCTTGAGAAGGAGAAACTTAATGGCGCCAACTTCCTTGATTGGGAAAGGAATCTGAGAATCGTCCTGAAAATGGCTAACATGGAGACCGTGTTAGATGCTGAGGTTCCTGAGGAACCTGAAGCTGACACGCAAGCGGCGCGAAACGCCCATAACACATTGCGTACAAATGCCAAGAATGTCGCATGTCTTATGTTAGCCACCATGGAATCTGAGATTCAGAAAAACATGGTTGACAGGACGGCTTTTCAGATGATCGGTGATCTGAGGGGCATGTTTGAAACTCAGGCCCGACAGGAACGCTATGACACCGTTGTGACACTTATTAGTTGTCGCATGGCCGAAGGCGCTCCTGTCAGCCCTCATGTCCTGAAGATGAAGAGTTACATCGACCGTTTAGCAAAGCTGAATTACGTCATACCCGCCGAAATGGCGACTGACCTAATTCTTCACTCACTGTCCAGTGCCTTCACTCCTTTCCGGGTGAACTTTAACATGCATAGCATGGTAAAGTCAGTGACTGAACTTCACGGTATGCTTAAAACCGCTGAAGTTAATTTTGTTAACGGTAAGGCACCCGATGTACTCACAATCCGATCAGGAGGCGTCAAGAAGCCTGAGGTAAAGAAGGGCAGACGTGGTAACAAGAAGCGAGGCAAGGCAGTTACAACCAGAGGGTCTGGAATCTCGCAGAACAGCAAGCCTAAGGCCACCAAAGCACCACCTGCTGAACAGCGCGAGTGCTTTGAGTGCCACAAGATGGGGCACTGGAAAAGAAACTGCCCTGAGTATCTTGCCAAGGTGAAAAGTGGAAAAGCCCAGCCGGGTAATTCCTCAGGTATACACATGAGTTTATGTTGTATGATGCTTCACTTATTCCTACAAAATATATGTTTGACATACTTTACATTTTGTAGGTGCATGAAGCTTAAAAGGAAGCAAGCCAAGACGACGCTGAACTACCCTGCGATTGTCGCACCCAAATAAAGTTCGCGTCCTGAGTTTTGATTTAAAACAATTCTTGGTGATTATAAAACAACTGGTTTTGTTTGGTTTTCCCTGGCTGTTTTCCAGGATGAACAAATTGCTTTCTCTGGATTTTGATAATGACATGTTTTGACAATGGTTGATTTTCGAAACATTCGACTTTAGTTTTAATCTACTTTGAATTTGATTCAACCTTTTGTTAGATTAAATTCAAAATCCCATAACAACATATCTTCCAATCCTGGTGCACTTGATTTGATGAAGACTGGCTCAAATGCGACGTGATAACTTTTGGTTATCACATCCCATTAAAGCTATAATGTATTAAGCGTATATCGTAATAGTTACGTGACAACGCACGACGCAATTGTGGTTCTTAAAGTCCTGTGATTTTAAACCACCCAGCGTCGATAATATTAAATCAAGTCGAACCGATTAAAGATCGCCACTTCGATCTACAATCGTATGAACATGTCAATCCTCTGCTTCAAGTAGACGTCTGATCATATAAGTTCGAATCACCAGCTAAACAACTGCAAGAGTAATCACCTGATGATTACAACATTGCAGTATGGTCACACCAATTCTGGTGCACATTACCATTAAATGTATATACCTAGACACATCTTGGAAATCTTGGACTACAATAGTTGTACTCACATGTGTTTTAAATCCGACGAACACTAAGTGTCATATACGTCGATCCAACATTTTCAGTATGAAACTGTAACACACAAGACTGATGGCTTGCCCTTGACTTCATGTAACCATGACACCCCTTTCACACAACACTTGCATAACTAACTTCCAATCCCAAGACCGGTATCTTGCGAAGATGGAATTTAGCAATTACATGTCCAAAGCTAGATCTTTAAACATCTAAAGAAAAGTGACTTAGATACGTCACTGGAATATGTAAAACAACTCTCGCATCTAAACGAGACGAGCCAGATAAATAATGTTTCGCCAACTATGGATTGTTGTTAAGCGAAACATATTGACATTCCAATCAGAGTTGGCATGTTTGACCTTACCTAAATAAGGTAACATCCTCTGGTATCGGACCCCAGGGTCCGATAGAATATATCATCATCTCGAATATCACGAGAAACTTTCAAACAATCAAAGACGAACGCATCTCCATGCTATCAAACTCTGAAAAGACTTTGACAATCGTTTTTGAACTTATGAATAAGTCATAACATCTGGATATTAAGCATTCGAATTCCGTACCTCAAACTACGGAGTTGAGCTTTTTCCGTTCTTGAGAACGGAAATTGATTATCGCATTTCTGCGTAAAATCAGTATCCACACGGTTTGAGAGAAAGATGAAGATAGGAATGTCAATCTGCCTCAAGCAAGTGGGAGCAGCGCCATAGATCCTTATTGGAATAACGATCAAGTGCCGATCCAAAGATCATTTAAATTTACTGGGTTGAAACTTTAAATGACACCTCAATCGATTACAAGTTTCAAGATAATGTTAAGTATTGATCGTGATATGACTGAGCAACCACACGCGATCGATCTCTTGAAACAGTTCAAATCATACTAAATATGATGTAGACATGAATCCAATACTTGAATATTGCATGGAATGTTGCCGTAAGATGTTACGCCATAAATGGAAAATCACATCATCACTGCTGAACACTGATGAGGGAATATATGTTCATCAACTGAGTACGAATTATATTGGTTGAACATAAATAGCCAACTTAATTGAATCTGAACTAAGAATGCTATAAAACATTCAAAGGGTTAATTCGACTCTATAAACAGTCGATTAACATGCTCACGTGATAACACAGTCACACGTGTGCTTACCAAGGGCACTCCATTATCACAAGTTCGATTCACTTAAGAAGATTCTCTGTTCAAGATAAACGCTGGATCTCAAGAAACAACAGATATTGGCAATTCTAAATCGAAATACGAGCATTTGATAGCGAATCCACAATTTCCGCGATCGGGCTAGATCAGCGAAATTAGTCTACTACTTAGTACACGAATTCTGCATCACTTCGATATTCGATTCTAGTGTTGGATGTCGAACACTGTCGTTTGCACCATATCATTCGGCCTCCTCTAAGTTGTTAGACGAGAGTCTGAATTCTGCGTAACGCGTTCGAATTTTATACGTTTTATCATCCATGGATATTTCGTTAATATTCTAAAAGTCCGTAGTCGATCAGACATTGCGGGAGCAACGCCTGAAGCAAGACTATTCTGACTCTGGACTCAAGGTGTTGACATCCAGACTCACAAGGCCTCGTTGGAGAATGACGTCGGGACGTGACTCGTATCAGAATGTCTTCATGGATCTTAGCATAAGACAAATCTGATTAATGGTATACTCAACGGTATCCTTAGACCTGAGACACATGAGCGACCTCCCGTTTGCCAAAGAACATTATTTGATTGTAGCTTAACGCTGTCGCGTAACTGCCAGCCATAACGGTTACTTTTGGGAATGGATCTGAGGCTTAGTGGGAGCTGTATGTAGTCAACATGGGATTCTGTACTCTTGCATTTTTCAATGCAACAGGTCGACATCATGGGCCCTCTCGTTAGTTCCAAGTGTAAAGTGTAAGGCCTTACCCAAACTTACTGTGTGTTTGATTGGACCACTTCGAACAGTAAAACGAGGAATACAATAATCGAACACAAAGAGAATGAAAGGATCCATGTCTCTGGTTCGATTGATGTCACATACAGAAAGGATCTGATGACTTTGCAAATACCATAAGTCTAAACTATATCACAAGTTTAATGATATGCCTTGGTTGTTTTGACTTGAAGTGTCATGACTGGTTGGGACAGCCATGTGTAGCTAGAGCACCTCTGACTGTAACTTGATTAATAGTCGCGATCAGTCCAAGTGGGAGACTGTTGGATTTAGATGTCCAGATCCGACTAAATCAAGTACCCGACCCGGTTAAGACCCGTAAGAGTTACACCGGAGGCAACGGGTATTCAAGACCGCTTACTTAATAACCGGCATATTCGCAGAAAGATTATTTATGTGTTTATTAAACAGTTTAATGAATACATAATTAAATCACTGTTAATCTTTAGATTAATCAAGCGACAAAAGGACGTTAAATATTGTTAATGTCATGGACGAAAAATAGACGATCTTATTGGTTCGTTTATTATAGGCAGAAAAGATAAACATTTAAAGGGTTTAAATGTTAATCTTGGAATTCAAATGGATCAACGAAAGATCAAACAAACACAAGGGACTTAACGGAAAAATTAATCAGATATATATATCTGATTAATGGAGAGGGTCGAAACCCTAATCCTCCTGAAGAGAATTTTCGGCCCCCCTTCTCCTCTCCCTGTTGTTCGACGCCGCCAACCTCCCGTTGGCCGTCCCCGTTTCTCCGTTGATCGATTCAATCGATCGCGAGAACTTTGATCCGTCGTTGCCACTCTGCCGTGCCGCCGCAGCCGCCAAGCCGAGCCACCGCAGCAGCTCAAGCCGAGCCGCCGCAGTAGCTCGCCACCCTCGCTCCGCCGCCGCCGCCGTTCCGCTAACCGCCGCCGCCAGCCGCCGTTCCGCGAACCGTCGCCGCCGTCCTCGCTCTGCCACCGCAGCCGACCGCCGCTCATCGCTGCCGTCACCGTCGCACATCGCCGCCGCCTCGACAACCGCCGGCCCTCCTCGCCGTCGCCGGCTCCGCCGCCGACAAACCCCAGTCGCGAACCGCGTATCACGCGTGATCCGCCGTCGTCCGCGAAACCCTAGTTCGCGCCTGATCCGACGTGCGAGATTTTCTCGGTGCTTGATTCACCGCGTTGAAAATCCGCATCTGCGAGGAAAGCTAGATTCGTCAGACGAATCGCGTTCTGTGAAACCCTAGCGTCACCCGTTGACTTTCGGTGTCTCGAACGTCTGTTTGAATCACCGCTCAGGTATATCTAAACTCGTAGTTAGTTTAGATTTAATTGATTGTTTATATTATGTTATTGTCGCGTTTTGATTAAAACGCGTTTTTGGTGTTTGCGCGTTTGGTGATTGTCGAATCCTGTTGTTTTAGGTTTACGCTAATTATCTGGTTTTCGCGTTAGTAAATTAAAACGTTTTCCGCTGCCTATTAAATTAATCGTTAATTTAATTATCCAAATTTAATTTACTAATTATTCGGTAATCGTTTAATAATTATTTATTGTAAATAATTATTTCTAAAAAAAAAAAAAAAAAATTGCTATTACCGAGACCCGAATGCCACTGTCGTAACCCAGCAGGTTCATCCAATCATGTTGCGAATGACCACTCGGCCCTGCACCACTTCTCTGAATATGGGGGACCTGACGAGATCATGTTAGGAAAGAGTAACTCTCTCTCTATTACTCACACTGGTTATTCCACTCTTCCCACCTCTTCTCGACCATTACATCTCAATAATATCCTACTCGTTCCAAATCTCCGACACAAAATTATTTTCATTGCTAAATTATGTAAATCTAATAATGTGTCCGTTGAATTTTTTCCCTCTTATTTTTTCGTGAAGGATCTTCGAACGGGGGCGCCAATCATGCGGGGAATGAACGTGGATGACATCTACTATGCAACCACACAAGCTCTTCGAGCTCTTCCCCAGACTCATTCTGCTATTTTGAATAAAGGAAATGTACTTTCCTGGCATCATAAACTAGGACACCCGTCCTCTAAAATTTTTCGTTTGTTGCTTTCAAAACTTGGCATTGGTTTGAACAATAATAATAATGGCCTGTCTTCTATTTTTCACTGTGATGCTTGTGCTATTAACAAAAGTCATAAATTGCCGTTTGGTGAGAACTCTTTCAAAGCCACCAAACCCCTTGAACTCGTCTACTCTGACGTATGGGGACCCGTCACTTCATCTATTGATGGCTTTAACTATTACGTCATATTTGTTGATTTTTTCTCAAAATATACGTGGTTATACCCGTTAAAAAGAAAGTCTGATGTTGCTATCATTTTTCCTCAATTCAAAACATTGGTTGATAAATTCTTTAAGGCCAATCTAGTATCTCTATTTTCAGACAACGGGGGCGAATACACAGGCTTAGGCCATTACCTCAAGCAACAAGGTATCTCACACTTCACCACTCCGCCTCATACACCGGAGCAAAATGGTGTTGCCGAACGACGCCATCGACACATTGTCGAAACTGGCCTATCTCTCCTTCACCATGCGCACCTTCCATCCACCTTTTGGTCGCATGCGTTTCAAACCGCTGTCTATCTCATTAATAGACTTCCCACACCCATCCTCTCCAATAAATCTCCATACGATGTTTTATACTGTGCATCTCCATCCTACCACAAACTCAAACCTTTCGGGTGCTTATGCTTTCCTTGGCTTCGCCCATACGCCATCTCCAAACTTCACCCTCGTTCGGCAAAATGTATTTTTCTAGGCTATTCGGCCTCCAAATCGGCCTATAAGTGTTTTGATCCGATTACCAATCGGCTCTATCACTCCCGGCATGTTCACTTTGTTGAACACCTTTTTCCGTATACAACCGACAATCAAACTCTCCTTGCTCTTCCTACCGTTGACACCTTCCTTACAAATGTCACTCCACCATCCAATATTGACAAATCCACTGACCTTTTACCCTCTGATATCAACAATTCATATCCATGCACTCTTTCCCATCCCACAAAAACTCGTTCCATACCAATACCCACCCAATCCACAAATTCATCCTCCCATTCCTCTAACCCCACTTCTCCTTCTGCCCAATCTCCCTCTAATATTTCGGCCCACTATGACTCCTCCTTCCAACCCCCTTCGGCCCATCTTGACTCATTTTCCCAATCCCAATCGGCCCATTCGGAACCTGATCACCATTCATCTTCACAAAAACCTGATCACCATTCATCTTCACAAAGTTCCACCTCTAATGACCATTCCCATCATTCTTCAACTATTCCCGATTCTCAATCTAGTTCCACTCCGCAACCAATCAACCCTTTTAGGGTTTATTAGTAATTATAGAAAAAAAGTTAGAAAGATATGTAAATTTAAGAGGGTAATTAGGAAATTCAAAAAAGGTTATAGAATAGGAGTATGTAGTTTCTTTGGTTGTTTTCATGAGAATGAGATACATATTTTTTTACAAAACTTGTTAGAGGGGTAGGGTTTATTAGTAATTATAGAAATGGTAGAAGGATATGTAAATTTAAGAGGCTAATTAGGAAATTCAAAATAGGTTATAGAATAGTAGTATGTAGTTCCTTTGTTCCTGAAAGTCGGAAACAAAATTAAAAGGACAATATAGGGCTGAGGAGGAAGTCGGAAACAAAATTAAAAGGACATAGGGCTGAGGAGGAAGGTTATTTTTTTCGTTTCTAGAACTCTAGAAGTCTAAAATCAAAATAGAAAGGGGTAAGATTGATTTCTTTGTTCATATTTCTTTGTTCATAACATAGTCTCTAATTGTTGATTTTTTAAGTTAATTGAGGTTCAAACTAGGGTTTTGAAATTTATAAATTTAGAGATAATTAGATATATTATGGCAAGTAAACGTTCTATATAATGATTTTCAGTTAGTTTTAAATATTTGTTGCATTTATGATGAAACATTTTATAAATATAAAAATTAATGTTCTTGTGTTCAGTTTAGGGAAGATGACTAACCAGGGGAAATAAAATTGTTCTAATAGTTATTTAATCTAAATCTATAATAAGTGTGTAATCATAGCCGGTCTATATTTTTATGTACAATCATAGCTGATTCTAGCTAGGGGTGTTCAAAAATATGCGATCCGAAATATCCAAAAACTCGGATATTCAAATTTTTGGATATTCGAAATCCGGATATCCGAACTTTCGGATTCGGATATTGATTTTGAAAATTTTCAGATATCCGAAAATATCCGAAATAATAAAATAATTAAAGTCTTTTATATATTGGTCGTGTTTGATCACTCGCCATAAGAATGTAGCTTATAAGCTAGTTTTTTGACGTTGCCAAATGGAGCTTTTTAAAAAAGCTAGTTTTTTTTTAAACCCTGTTTGGTAATGTCAAAAAGCTAGCTTTTGAAAAGCTAGTTGAACAGTGTTTCAACTAACCTTTATAATATTTCTAGTTTCACCATTCTCTAACTAATTATTTATATTTTGTTTTTAAAATTTAATTTATTTATATACATGTACTTTTATGTCATTTTACATTTTTCAACTAGTTTATCATCTAGTTTTTACCAAACGTTATTTTTTATCAGCTAGCTTATAGTTTAGCATTTAGCTTTTCAACTAGTGCACCAAATATACAAACATTCTTATATAACCAACGTAATCCTAGGGTTTTAGTACTAATCATTTAGACTTTAGTGTGGGCGGTGCTTCCATTGACAGATCTCCTCGACTTCTTGTTCTCATCACTCATTAGTACACAAAAACACCTTGCGATTCAGTGATTCTCGAACGAGTCAACCTTCTATACTCAGTGATTCGGTGAATCCTGTTAATCAGTATCGACTATCTCTATTTAACCATATAGATTATGTGATTTATGAAGGCTTTTGATCTACGATTTTGGTGAAAAACCATCAGTTGATACCATTAATTTGGATTTTTCGAATTATCTTGATGCTTGATTTTAGTTGACAATCTGTTTGGCATTACCTCTTCGATCCATATATGATTTTTAAACCAAAACGCCATCCATTTATATCGGCCATCTTAAAAATGATGCACATAAGTTTCGTTTGGGTTTTTAAAAGTATCTGACCTGGTTAACAATCCATTAGACCTTCAATCCATATCTTCATTTTTGGGTTTTATGGAATCGGATATCCGTTTCATTTTCTGAATTCTTATTCAAAATTTCGGATACGGATAGTGAAATCAACTATCCGAAAATTTCGGATATCTGAATTTCGGATAGTTCTGAACACCGCTAATTCTAGCTATTGAGTATGATATGTTGGAGTATATGGATTATGAAGAATTGATTAGCCACTTTGCTACTAAAAATGCTGAAACTCTCATGATTTTTTTTTTAAAATTTTTTGAATTAAAACATTATGCTACAATACTTTAATTTTGATTATTATTATTATTAATAAAATTATTGTGGTATTATTGACTTTTTATATATAAGTTGCTAACTTTATATGTTAAGGACCTAATTTTTTTTATTCGTCTTAGGCCCCTAAAAATTTAAGGATTTTTGGAAACGACCCTCACTAGGGAGTGCAAATAAGTGGGAAAGTCGATCTAATATTTTCATTAGGCTAATTGTAATGGTCATCCAACACTATTCCAACCTCACATTTTTTCTTATGACACATCATCGTCACATTATCATCTTTTACTTTAACATTTACCATCTTCTTACCTTCATCACCACTACAATTCACTTTTTTATATCAATATTAAATTATAAAAAAGGCAGGGAGAGAAAAACTTAGAAAAGAGCTAGAGAGAAAGAGACAAAGAGGTGAGGAGAAAGTGTGGTGGCTAAGCACCGCAGGGGCTAAAGAATCCGAAGCCGTTGGTAGAGGAAATGGTGTTCCCTCAGTGTGACCACAACCACGTAGGCAATCAAGGCTGCACCAATGATAGCGAATTGAATGTCGTGGTCCACTACGAACGCTCTTACATTTGAAATTCCCCATTTTTCAACTGTAAAAACCAGTTAACCGGTTGTTAATGACTTTCAAGATATGGTTTTATATGGAATTCTCCCCTTTCCAACTGTAAAAACCGGTTAACTAGTTGTTAATGACTTTCAAGATATGATTTTCGCAAAAGATATGATTTTCGCAAACTGATTCCTAACCGGTATCCAATCTCAAAATGACAAATCGTATCCAAAGCTATGCTTCATATCGATCTCAAACCAAATTCCTACAAAAATGGTTCCAGACTTCCGGTCATTTCTTTTCGGTTTTAAAAACAATTTTGTTTACCTCTAAGTATAAGATGTGTTGTGAATGGTATTAAATATGATACAGATAATACCTAACTCAATTAAATGAAATATACATGATACATACTCGTTTACCTGACCAATACCCATAAACACTTTCTGTTTCTCTCCTATGTTTTTGCTAATAATAAACTAAACCATTTATTTGATTTTGTTATATTTCTAGTTCTAGATAATAAACCTATTTAAAATAAAATAAAATAGTTTATCTGAAATACCAGATGCTAAATTTTTACAAATTTACGGTCTATATGTTACCTCATAAACAACTATGACGACACATATCTTACGACTTTTTGGGACTAAGATACAAGACACGATTTACAATGACACGTATAGAGTTAGAATTACCAACCCCCGTCCCATTGTTGTCTCCCTATTCAATGGTATTAATATCCCCGGCCAGTAGTGCTGTACGGACATGCAATTATATATAGTTATTCACTTGGACCCAACTCAATCTTGGCCACTCATTCCGCATCCAAGTGACCCGGCCTGTCTTACATTTCTGAACCAGTAATTAGACAACATTATGATTTATGGCACACATATATATATAACTAAGCTCCCTGGATTGTTCAAGGGGAGAGTAGGTAATTAGCAAAAGCCAATAAGCACACACAGCTTAACATGTGGTTATTTTTCCCTACATAAGTTTTAGCACTATTACACTACACATAACAGCAAAATCCTAACCGATGTTGCTGATCATCACATAACCCTAATCGATCGATCTACTCGTTCCTAATATATAGTATTTCATGGGTCATGAAAGAACAAATAGAATTTGAACCAGCAGATGTTGTGACATAACCGCCATTGATCACTCGTTCCTGGAGACCATGTTGAAATCTTCGAAAAGATCAACCCTTAACCGCACATGTGCATCTGTCTTGATGCTCCCTAAGTTCCTGCATTTTGGCCAGTTTACATGAAACTAGATGTAAGATTATAGAAGACTGGATGTATATTATTCATAGATAGGTTACAATATATAGAGTTTACGAGGAACTCTAGAAACCTAACTGGACCCGTGGGCCCATACTATTAAACTCTAATAACATATTCCAATACTAGACTGTAGATAATTAAGAGTTGCATCGAGAGGACACCCAACTATAGTACTCTTAACGGGTCAAAAGTTTTATCATTATAGATATTTGTAGGTCATATCCCCGATACAAAATTACCCACCTATCCTACAAATTAATGGAAGAGCGAGATCGATGAATGACATTTAGAAATATACCTGAATCTGTCTTTGCAGAAACTTGACATACTCGACCGCCTCTTCTAGCATATCTGCTGTATTGGTTTGCTGCATCACATATAATCCCATTTCACATTTAGGTCATTTTAAGCTAATTAATTAAAGAAATTAGTAAAGAGTGAGGAAACATCATAGTGACCCCCAAGTTGCCTCATCAATTGGGTCAATCCCTTCTAATATTTTCAAGGGAGTACAACAACACTCCAGAAGACTAAAGAAAAAACATCAAAGATCACTGTTTGTGATTATGCCCTCCATATATATATTAGGATTTAATGTGCAGTGAGAAATAAATCAGCAATCTTTATTTCTATATGGTATTCAAAATTCATTAAAACACCTTATTCATGTCTCCTATTAGGGTAAAGTGGTAAACAACACACTGCACTACCTTTTTTATGAACTCCAAAAAATGATATGGTGATGCCTTCATGAGGGAGAAGAAATTATATACTACTATTAACTTATATCAAATGATAAATACCTAAAAATAAATACAATTTGAAGCAGGACCAGTTGGATTTTGGATTCAAAATATAGCTGTTACTGGTACATGACTAGTAAGTACTGAATAGGATTGAAAAGCAGTAGTAGTACAGTGAAATAGTGCACCCATTAATGGAAATCTAAAGCAGTTACCAAAAAAGGAAAAAAAGGGTTTCCCTTTCCCTTTTACCTTATCCATATTTGGAACCAGATCTTGGAGCTTCCTTATTCTGTCACTAATTCTTGTCCTTCTAACCTTCAAAACCCAAATTAACTCAAACAATTTAACCACCATCCACCATTAACAAACCTATATATATAACAAGAACACAAGTGATTACTATACCCTCTCCGCGATACTCCGAGGATGCGTAGCACACCCGCGTTTCGCCCGCACCCGACACGGGACCGAATCGCCCAAAAGTTTATCCATCTCGGCATCCAGCAACACACTTTGATCTCCACTCTGAGATACCAAATCAGTTTTAATAAATAAGCAAGTTGCAATATAAGTAATTTAATTCAATTAGTAACTATAAAATTAAGTAACTGTATTAACTAACTAGCTGACTGACCAGTTGCGTGGTGAACTTGAGTCGTGGATTAATATCTAAACTACCGGTGTCTCTTCCAAGGTAGTCGTCGAAAGTGGCGGTGGAGTAGTTGGGCAGGAAGGCATCTGGGTGGTGGTTGATCTGGGAATTAAAGAATTCGGCGGGAGAGCTGTTTTGCCGGAGATTGAGGCCGGCGGGGTTAGGGATTAGCAGATTTGGATCAGCGAAAGTGGGTTTAGAGGTGGAAGTGGAGGAGGAAGTGGGTTGATGGACGGGTGGTTTGGGTGGATCAATGATGACGTCTTCTTCTTCTTCGGATTCCAGGAGTGCTTCTAGCCATGTCGCCGGAGCTGACCGGAACCTGGAGAGACCACCGCCTCCGCCGCCGGCTGTCGGTTGCATTTGTGAATATTGGTAGATGAAAGGAAAATGAAAGGAGAAGAAGATATGGTTTCCCTTGGGGTAAGCAACGCAACGGGGTTGGTTTATGTTTTTGTGTAGAAATGAAAAAGTGAGTGGGAAGAGGTGTGGCAGGAGTAAATGTTCTGCAACATCCGGCGATAAAAGAGAGATTTGTTTTCTTTGAAAAAGATAGATTTGCTGCTACGAATACGTGACTGTAATTTACTTTTGGTAAATAAAGATATGAATTTGAGAGTATTCGACTGGATATGTATCTATCTATCACTGTTTCTAAATTAGTGTTATGATTTTTAGGCATATTAAAGGATTTGCTAATTATATAATATATTGGTAGTTGTGACTTGTGAGTTTTAGTCAACTGTTTTCTAGACTTAATAAGGGCCGTTGGATCAAGATAGGTGAAGATCTTAACCATTTAAAGTTGGTAGCTATCACAAAACTCCCAATAGTTTATATAGTCAGGTATCACAGTTTCTATTCCTGTTATAAACGTCAAGGTTAATTTAAATGAATGCTCTAACTTTATTAGGCCTCTAATTTAAAAATATTAATATGTTTAATTATTGTATAATTTGATATCTATAAGGTTTTGTTGGTTTTACGGGTTGGGTTTTGGGTCTTGGGCGGACTACCCGGTTTTTTATCACCCCTACTCCTACTGTTTTGGTATCTTTCTTTCAAGATTTTTTGCATGATCGCTTGGGACACCCGGGCATCCCTGTTTTTGATTTTCTAGCTAATAATAAACTCATTCCATGTAATAAATGTGCTAAGACACTTGTTTGTCAATCATGTTAGCTTTCAAGGCATAAACGATTGCCTTTTACTATTTCTCAATCTCGAACTATTTTACCATTTGATATTGTGCATTGTGATCTTTTGGAGAGTGTATAAATATTATATGGTACTAGTGGACGATTTTAGCCACTATACATGAGTTTTGCACTCAAATTTAAATCTAAGACTTTTACTAAGTTCACCCAATTTCACAAATATATCCACACATCCATTAAGTCATTCCAATGTGACTTAGAGGGTGAATTCGACAATCACAACTTTAAATCGTTTGCCCAATCTCATGGACTCCAGCTCCGATTCTCGTGTCCTCACACGTCCCAACAAAATGGGAAATCAGAACGTGTGATCCGTCGTCTTATGAGATCATACTCACACTACTCACCCATGCCTCTCTACCGTCTGAATTCTGGGTTGAGGCCCTCCATACCCAATAAAATTTAGATCCTTTATTAAATGTTGGTTATGTATATTAATGATTATTTATATATGGCAGGATCGATCTTCTTATATGATTCAGTTCCTTTTGAAGATTATATGACGGAATCAGATAAATCTTCAACAATTTAATCCAATTTAATCACAAAATAGAGAAAAAAATGAAGAACACAAACATAACGGTGTAAATTAACTTGAGAGCTCCTATTGCAAATGTATAGTCTTTTTCAAAATTTTCATGAAAGGCCCTATATTGCTTGTAAATTGATTTCAATCAAATTTCTATCTTGTTTTGACTTATTGTTGCTCATATAGGTTGGAATAACATAAAAGAATTATGTTCTAAACGATTCGCGCAAGTTTGCAAAGTTTGTCCGTTTGAGAAGTTCACTGAAGGTTTTTGAGGAATTCACACGTTGATCCCAAATGGCTGAAACCAACCAGTTTGGTTTCCAAGGAAACAGTGCAAGACCACCTAAGTTGGTTGATGATTTAGAAAGGAATGGCAGGATACGTTTGAGGCATACCTACATTTTCTTGACTTTGACTTGTGAATTTTTGTGTTAGAAGGACCCAGTGAATTCCTTGTTGAATCTCTTGCCGATCCTATTGTTGAACCTGGTGGAAGAGCTGTTGGAGAACCTAGACCTAATATCATAAAGTCTCGAAAAGACTTAACTCCTACTGAGAGAGCTCAAATGAAGATTGATCAAAGAGCATTTTGGTAGCATCATCTTAGGGGAAATTATGTTGGAACAATTTAAGATGACGCTTGCCAAAATATCAAAGTCAAAGACAAAATCACAAGAGAGTTAATTTTGTTATTTTTTTTTGTTTTTTTTGTGAGTTCACATGTTTTTTTGTTTTTTTTTTTTTTTTGTTTTGTTTTTTTTGTAAAATTATAGGTGCTTATTTGTATTTAAGAGTTTTTGTTAAGGGGCTTAAATAGAAATTTAGAAGTGGAAATGTATAGGGACTTTCATGAAAATTTTGTAAGGGACCACACATTTGCAATAGGAGCTCTCAAGTTAATTTACACCTTTATATGTGTGTTCTTCAATTTAGATCTTATGATCAAAACGGGTTGAATTGTTAAAGATTATTGTGATTCTAAGAGGAACTGAATCGGATAGAAGAATGATCCAGCCAATATAAAATAAGAAAACATAATCATTAAATGATTATGTAATCATGACTTGGCATGTCTAATAAAAACTTTTGTATGTCTAATAAAAACTTTTGGTATATTTAGATAAATTCTAAGGCTTAATCAAACTAACACACCCTTCTCCTATATATACCATCAACTAGGGTCAAAATAAGTACAAGATGGGTTCTAACGGTCATAAAACGGCTATAGTACGCTCTTCCAACTGCTATAAAACGATCACCTAAAAATAAAAAGCAACCAATTACTACTTAAAAAACCCTAACTTATCGGTTTGGATCGGCTACTAAACCGGTTCGTACATAAAAAAAAAAATCATTTCTACACTCCTAAGTCCTACCACTGGGGGCTATCGGCCATTAAAATCACCCAAATGGCTAAATGGGCTTGATTTTGCCGCCAAATTTGTGCGAGCGAGACATCTACGCACGGAGTTCATCGGAAACCATGGAATTCGAAACGAGTGAACCACCACCACACCCGATGGAAACGGAAACAGAAACAGAATCAGTCCATCCTCCTCCGCCACACGACCCGCCGAGGATCCACCGCCTTGACGAGTCCGTCGTCAACCGAATTGCTGCCGGTGAGGTCATCCAACGCCCCGTATCCGCTGTCAAGGAGCTCGTCGAAAACAGCCTCGATGCCGGCTCGACCTCCATAAACGTTTCTGTTAAGGACGGCGGGATCAAATTCATCCAAGTCTCCGATGACGGCCACGGAATCCGCGTAAAACCCTTACTCATGACATTAAACAAATTAGTTACATATATATGTGTATCAGATACCCTCCCAAATTGAACAATTAAAGCTGTAGAACCTGTTGTTTTCCACATATAATCCACTCCAGTTATCTTCAATTGAAGTTTTCAGAAGCCAAACATGGACATTTTTTTTTGGATATGTTGAATTGGGGGTTTTTGACTTAGAGGTGAAATTTTGTTTCAGTATGAGGACTTACCGATTCTATGCGAGAGGCATACGACATCAAAGCTTTCTGCATTCGAAGATTTACAGTCAATTAAGTCTATGGGTTTTAGAGGAGAAGCTTTAGCAAGCATGACTTATGTTGCTCATGTTACAGTCACTACAATTACCAGCGGTCAGTTGCATGGTTATAGGTATGCTGTGTTTATAACTCCGTCTTACATGCTATTCATTTTGATTTTGATTTTGGTTTTGATTTTAAATTTGATTTTTGTGTATCAGGGTATCTTACAGAGATGGTGTGATGGAGCATGAACCTAGGGCTTGTGCTGCTGTGAAGGGGACTCAAATAGTGGTGGGATTCCATTCTTTCATATGCATTTGTATGTTAGATAATCATTATAGTGGCTCTGATAACAGTAGTGACTTTTAACTTCTTAACATTCATGGAAAGTGTTTTTCGGTGATTATAATGTCATAGGATTATTAGTTTATAGAGAAGTAAAATTAGGTAAACAGGAAATGTAGAAAGTTTTTGATTGATAATGCCTGTGTTTCTACCAGATTGAGAATTTATTCTATAACATGATTGCACGAAGGAAATCTCTTACGAGCTCTGCTGATGACTATCCAAAAATTGTTGATCTGCTAAGTCGGTTTGCTATCCATCACAAAAACGTGAGCTTCTCCTGCAAAAAGGTGGCTTACATAATTTAGTTATTATCCTTCTCATGATTATCATTGTTCCTTCTTGGGAGGCATGATTTATTATTGTTTTAATATACTTTACATGTCTTAATTTCATTTGTTTAGCATGGTGCTTCCACCGCTGATGTTCACACAGTTGCTATGTCTTCAAGGCTTGATGCTATCAGATCTGTTTATGGGGTCTCAGTTGCTCGCAATCTGATTAAAGTTGAAGCTTCTGATGCTAATTCATCTAGTTCAATTTTTGAAATGGATGGTTTTATATCTGATCCCAATTACTCTGCAAAGAAGACTACCATGGTTCTCTTTATCAATGGTTTGTATTTGGAATTATATGTTTTTTCTTCTGTTCTAAATAGGAGAAACAACAAAAGAATAAGGAGGAACAATGACAAAGGGAAACATACTCTACTATTTTTCTTTCTTGTGTCATTTTTTTCTTGTTTTGCAGAAAGATTAGTAGACTGTACTGCTCTAAAGAGGGCAATTGAAATTGTATATGCTGCAACTCTGCCCAAAGCATCCAAGCCTTTCATATACATGTCAATTATGTTACCTCCTGATCATGTGGATGTTAATGTGCATCCCACAAAGAGAGAGGTGATGACGTTTCTTGCACAATTTCTATGTTATTTCATTTTGTTTTACTGTCTTTAGATTTGTTATCTCTTCTTATTTATGCTTTGTATTTAGAGTTCTTACCAAGTGATGAATAATCTTTTTGACCTAAACTTCAACTTATAATTTGTATGTAGGTGAGCCTTTTGAACCAGGAGGTAATTATTGAGAGAATACAATCAACAATAGAATTGAAGCTAAGAAACTTCAATGAGTCAAGCACGTATCAAGAACAAGTAGTCTTTTCTCATTACGTTTCTTAGTTTGTGAATAACTGAATACCTTTCATTTATAAAAGGCTATATCCCCAATATTCGAGTTAAATGATACAATACTGATAGTATATTCTGTTTATGTTTTTAGCAGGCAGTGGGTAGCTCTTCAGCCAGTAAAGTAGCTGCAAATAAAGTTTCTCCTATAAATACATCAACTTCTGGTATGCAAAGTGATACCGTTTTTTCTAAATTTTAGTTTTATAGTCGTATCCCTTACTGAATATTGTAAAGTAGCTGCAAACAAAGTTTCAAACTTTTTCTGTATTTATTTACAGGGTCCCAAAAAGTACTTGCATATAAGATGGTCCGGACGGATTTACAGGATCCTTCTGGAAGATTGCATGCCTACATGCAAGTAAAGCCTTCTAGGCATCTTGAAAAAAGCTGTGGTTTGAACTCTATGAGGTTATAATAGTCATTGAAGTTATGAATTCATAGAAAACACATTGCATTTTCAAATAACAACCATGGGATCACACTTGCGCATAACTGCAGGTCTTCCATCAGGCAAAGGAGAAATCCAAAGGAAACTGCTGATCTTACAAGTGTTCAAGAGCTTATCAATGAAGTCGAACATGGTTGCCATTCGGGTATGCAGACTAAGTTTTTTATATCTTCTGAAAATGCATAATCTTGTGCTAGTAAAGCGAGTGCTTTCTTAATTTTTTGTCAGGTCTTTTGGATATTGTGAGGAACTGCACATATGTTGGAATGGCTGATGATGTTTTTGCTCTCCTTCAGCATAATACTCATCTCTATCTTGCTAATGTTGTAAATTTGAGGTAATGTAATCTCCTTTTTTATCTGTTCCTCACTTCCTCAAAGTAATGATTACTAATTGTACTTGATCTATCTTTATTGTTGACTATGCTAAGTTCCCACTGTTTAGTAACTATATTCTTCTTCTGTTGACTGTTGTCTTTTTTGTAGCAAAGAACTCATGTATCAACTGGTTCTACAAAGATTTGGTTACTTCAATGCAATACAATTAAGTGATCTTGTTCCATTACAAGAATTAATCATGTTGGCACTGAAGGAGGAAGATCCGGATCCAGAGGGCCCCGAAAATGATGACTTAAAAGTAAAGATTGCTGAAGTAAGATTGCTTTACTTTATTTAGTATTTCTCCGTCATGCTAGTTTGACCTTAATTTCTGTAAAATGCCAGACGCTCCTCAAGTTGGGGAATACACATCAGATATTCTTTATTTCATTAATCATGGAATCAATGTGTAATTACAATGGTATGGGATGGTTTGATAGTCCTAGAAGAGGACAAGAGGTCTTAAAAGATTAAATAACAGAGTTATGAAAATGTCTTGTACCTAACAAAGTTTAAGCTCTTCATCATCTTACACAGATGAACGTGAAGCTACTTACAGAAAAAACTGAAATGCTTGATGAATACTTTGGCATTCATGTGGACCCACAAGGCAATTTGTCAAGGCTTCCTGTCATACTTGACCAGCACACACCTGACATGGACCGTGTTCCAGAATTTGCTTTATGTCTAGGAAATGATGTAAGTTACACAAACACACACACACACTTACTTACATTGAACACAGTGTCTAATCAGATATGATGAGAGTGGGAAAGAGAGTGGGTAAGCGGTTACATAACCGCCTTACTGTTGAAAGAATAGATACATGTGTTAATGCAGGTCTCTTAGTTCTCTATGTAAATTTGATTATGTATTGAACATTGCTCTCTCTCTCTATCTCTCTCTCTCTCTCTCTCTCATATATATATATATATATATATATATATATATATGTATGTATATATGTGTGTGTGTATATATATGTATTGGACGCCGTTCTTTCCCATCATATATGAAGGCGCCATTGCTAGCTTTTCTTGTTCATGCATCAGTGCCTAGATTTACAACAAATTATGATTGAAGAACTACTTAAAATAACATAGAATACTACTAAGACAGCGGGTAAACATCATGGATAATAAATATGAATGCTTATTAGTTTGAGTTCTTTTTAAAAATTCTATTTTTTTATAACTTGAACCATTTTTAAAGTCGACTGGAATAAACAGTGATTGGTTGGCCAACTACAGTCCATTTTTGAACACAAGGTTTAAACATTAAAGCAGCAGACTGGAAACTTAGTTGTCATAAACTGCTCAGTTCTTAGGAGATTAATAATCATACATAGGTTCATCAGTTTACTAGATTAATTTGATCTTATTCTTTGGTCCCTTTACAAACTGTTCATTTAACTGCTGGTTTGTTTCCTTGTTTAAGGTTGTATGGAACGATGAGAGAATTTGCTTTCAAACAATAGCTGCTGCTCTTGGGAACTTTTATGCTATGCATCCACCTCTACTTCCAAATCCATCAGGTGATAACTCGGACTTTTATAACAAAGGTATGACATTAAATTTGAATTTCTAAATGATATAGAGATATGTGTTAAAAGCAATAATTTGAATATTTACCCTGTTGAACAAAATTGAAGAAATTGATGAGGAGTTAATATCAGAAGCTGAGAATGCGTGGGCCCAGCGAGAATGGTCAATACAACATGTTCTATTTCCTTCTATGCGTCTTTTCTTCAAGCCCCCAACTTCAATGGCTGCAAATGGAACATTTGTGCAGGTATGGTTTTCCCTTCTAGATCTAGCCTGGACAGAGTTTATGTGTAAATTGTGTATTATTCGTATGCTGACTACAAAAGCGGTGAATGGTGATGTTGGCTGTGGTTTATCTTGTAGGTGGCATCTTTGGAGAAGCTATACAAGGTTTTTGAAAGATGCTAGGAATACCCATGTGGTTATTATATTGTCCCATAACTAACTTCCTGTTCTAATGGCTGATCAGTTCCCATACGTGTTTGGATGGTGGTAATTTCTAACTCATTTTCTTTGACATTAACATGCTTTTATTCTACTTGTTACACTTGCATAATCCACATACCACATTACTTAGACGCTACCTTAAAATTTTTATAATTTTCACAAATTTTCACCTTTATCCCTGCATGCACATATCCTTATCCTTTTTAGTTTTCATATTATCACCTACCTACTACTTCGCAGTTCGCACTATTTAAATAAAAAGGTATTTTTTAAAAAAAAATTTTAGGTTTCAGAGTTTTGCAGTGCACAATTCCTTGTGGTCCTCCACGTGAGATTACGGATGGAATCGGATTCCTTTGTAGACGTGTTTTATATGAGTCATTTGTTCCTGTAAAACCATCTCTAATCGATGGTAGTGCGGGTGCTGGAAAAACTTAGATTTTTCAAATTACCGACACATACATTTAATTATACATAAATCAAAAAAATATCTCCACCACAATTTTCTTTTCTGGATCATGACTAAAAGATTCCGTAACACATGTGGCTTTTGCAAATTACAGACATCTTTGATTTAAACTCATGCAACAAAATATGTGTGCTTCCTTTAGTTCTAAATCTAATTAATGTATTAACCTCTCGAAGGGGCCGGATATATAGAACTTTCAATGGGCAATAATATTCCTAAAATGCTTTAAAAGCCCCCTTCCTCCCCAGTTCCGGACTCAAAGTGCCTACACGAAAGAAAAATGGATGCAGTAGCCACAGTTAGAGAGAAGAAACCACACGTCGTATTTGCAACATTTCCATCACAAAGCCACATAAAAGCCATGCTTAAACTAGCAGAGCTTCTTCACTACAAGGGACTCCAGATAACCTTCGTCAACACCGAGTCCGTTCACAAGCGTTTTCTCGAATCAGCTGGCCCAAACAGCCTAGACGGCTCACCTGGGTTCCGGTTTGAAACCATTCCTGATGGTGTTCATTGCAGTTCGGAAGCCAGCATCGCCACCGCCAGAGATCTACTCTTGAAATCCGTCGAAACCAACCTCTTGGCTCCTTTCATTGACCTCGTAACCAAATTTCCGAATCCTCCTACTTGTATTATCTCAGACGGGTTCATGTCGGTTTTCACAGTCAATGCTGCACAAAAGCTTGGGATCCCGGTTATGATGTAGTGGACACTTGCTGCCTGTGGTTACATGGGGTTTTACCAAATCAAATCTCTTATCGAGAAAGGACTAGCACCCCTTAAAGGTCAATTAGTTACCTTTTTATTTGTATTTTAGTCTCACCCCTACAACAAATACTATATCTATGGACTATGGGAACTAGCTACCTTTTAAAATTATATACTTTTACATTATCAAGTCCATAGCAACACCGAATCATTTCTATTGGGTCATGTGACAGCCGTTGTGCGGCTAACCTTTCTTGTTTTTGTTTTTTGTTTTAATCCAAGAGCTATAAATTTGATCCATGAGTTGCTAGGGTAAACAGTCTATTAACATTAACATAACATGTAAATTCTAAGCTCGATAGTTTGATTTTTCTTCTAATTATAACGTCGTTACAAGTCTTTCTATTTTCGTTTTATATACAATTGTGTTATAGTAATGCATTTGCTTTCATTCAGAATTTGTTATACTTGGTAATGTACAAGTCATTAAAACACAAACATATAAGCCCGTCAAATTTGCTTTAAAGTTTCGGTTTTATAGTTTCATCTTTTATTTTTGCGGGTGATACTAACTAAAGTACAATTCATCAAAATTAATATGTTTCTCCTTACGTACTTAATCATGTCACCATCACCGTAAATTTTTTTCTAGGTTATACTTGCTTCCAAGCTTCTCCATGTCATTATTACACAAGATAAATTGTATGCATATATATAAAAAGACTACGGTACAAAATAGATCGAGTAATAATGATAAATGATGCAATGTGCAGATGAAAGTTACTTGACAAATGGGTATTTAGATACCGTCATTGATTGAGTTCCGAGAATGGAAGGCATCCGTCTTAAAGATTTCCCAATAGATTGGACCACTGACCCCAATGACAAGATTTTGATGTTCTCTAAGGAAGCTTCCCAAAGGTCTCACAGGGCCTCCCATCATATTTTCCACACGTTCGATGAGTTAGAGGCAAAAATTATCAAAGTTTTGTCATCGATGTATGCTTAAGTTTACACCATCGGCCCACTGCAACTACTTCTTGATCAGATACCTGAAGAGAAGAGGCAAACTGGAGTGGGATATAGCTTAGTGAAAGAAGAACCAGAATGTTTACAGTGGCTTAAGTCTAAGGAACCCGACTCTGTCATTTATGTGAATTTTGGGAGTACAACAATTATGTCTTTAGAAGATCTGATAGAATTTGGTTGGGGACTTGCTAATAGCAACCACTATTTTCTTTGGGTAATCCGAATTGACTTAGTGATTGGGGAAACTTTAGTTTTGCCTCTCGAGTTAGAGGAACTTATAAAAAAGAGAGGCTTTATTGCAAGTTGGTGTTCATAGGAAAAGGTCCTAAACCATCCTTCGGTCGTAGGGTTCTTAACTCATTGCGGGTGGGGATGCACCATCGAGAGCCTGTCAGCTGGGGTGCTGATGATATGTTGGCCTTATTTGTGGGACCAAATGACCAACTGTAGGTATATATGCTAGGAATGGGAGGTTGGAGTCGAGATGGGGAATAAAGTGGAGCGGGACGAAGTTACGAGGCTTGCACAAGAGTTGATGGGAGAAAGATGTGAGAAAATGAGGAACAAGGCGATAGAGTGGAAGGAAAAAGCTAGAAGTGGAACAAGTCCTTATGGTTCATCGTATCTGAATGTAGAAAACATTGTGAAGGAAATCACCATGCTATCAAGAGAGTAAGAACGCATATAGTTGTTCATTTGAGCCTTTTTGGCTTTCTATTTAGTATCTAATAAGGATGTTGATATGTATTGAACCAACAATTCAACTGGTTTGGGTAATTGATTTTTATTGAAATCCTTGTCTTGATTCTGAAGTACTCTTATTGCAATTACTCAATATAACGATCATGAGTTTCTAGCTACATAGGAATTGTGTATCATTAATTTTTTTTAACGGCCAACAAAATATATATTAATAAACACTACGTACCAAGAAAGTAGCAAAAGATTACACCGAGGAAAAACGCCAAAGCAAAAATAAAACAATCATGCAATAAAATTAGAGCATCCTCAGAGCTTCCAAGAAACATGTAAAAGAGATTTGCTACGTAACCAAAGGTGACTTAGGATTTTAATCTCGTAAATCAAATTTGGTTTTGAGGAAGGAAGATGATTGAAAATCCATTGGTTTCTCATCCTGCAAACACACCAAACCGTCGTTTGGATGATAAGTTTAAATAATTTTCTTGTGCTTCCTAGACCCTGAAGTAAACTTGTGAATATAAATGAGTTCCCGCACATCAAAATAAAGAATCTAGTGAGCCTGCTCTATTGGGTAACGGCCTCCTAAATGCCTTGAGCAAATTGACATTCAAAAAATTTGTTGTTAAAAAAAAAGGGTCGCCACCTCTTTATATGTGAAGTTATTACCAAGCCTGGTAGAAATTATTTAGCACGGGAAAAATACGAATTATAAATAAAGGAAAATTGGCATTTACTAAACCTAGTTATCACCTATTGGCCGATAATAATTCCAGTTTTAGTTTTTCCCCATAATAATCCTAGTTATTAACACGTTGACCTGTATTTATCCGCCGTTAAGTTATGATTAACGGTGTTAACTTTTTCCTGACTGTACAAGCCACTCTTTTCTCTCCTACGTGGCAACATACAAACACCGCCAATACATATAAAACTGATATTATTATGAGGAAATTTTAAAACTCGTATTATTATTGGCCAATTAGGTAAAACTTGTATTATTAAAATCCATTTTTCCTTTATATTATTATTATTAATTTTTTTTATTTCATTAAAAGCTTTATATAAAAACAAACGTCAACTAGGATCCTACGTGGCTTGTACAGTCAGCAAAAAGTTAACACCGTTAGTCATAACTTAACGGCGGATCAATACAGGTCAACGTGTTAATAACCAGGATTATTGTGAAAAAACTAAAACTGAGAATATTATCGGCCAATAGGGGATAATTAGGATTAATACATGCCAATTTTTCATAAATAAAATGAAAGGTAATGTCCTATACCTGATGTGAAGGATTGTATATAGGCTTCATGGCTTTGGTGAATAAATTGTCTTTCAAAAAATATAATAATAATAAAATAAAATAAAAACAGTAGCGGAGAAACTAAATTACATATACCCCCTCTATAAAACTTATTAATTACATATTTACCCAACCTATAAATTTAATTACATATTTCTCCTTATTTTTTAAAGATATTACAAATTTACCCATTTTTATTTATTTAATTAATAAAAATTAAAGATTGAGTAATTTACTCTTTATAAAGAAACATTTTAAATTGCATATAAATCATAATCTATAAACCCAAACCTCTGATTGTTAACCTCTTGCTGATTTCTAAAAAAAGTAGACTCGCAACGGGTGACCTTCCTGTCCTGGTGTTCATGGACGATTTTGGATAAACAAGAATTGTGAATCTGATTACCCCGATCAAGAATTAGATATAGGCAATACCAGTTCCGAAATACGAAGGTTTAGAGGAGGAGGATCAGGAAAGTTCTGATACCATGTAAGATAATATTTGGCTTAATTGCTTGATCTTTTCTATTAATCACATAGGTATATATAGTTACAAGATGCCTAGGAATTTACAAAACAAATCCCTATACAATGCATATTTACAGAATTATATAACTAGTCTAATAGTCCGGTTGCAACAGTGATATGCTAAAGAAAGAAAAAAACGGTAGCAAGAGTTCAAAATGGAAACGTGATCTGAAGTACTACCTTATGGAATCCTCAAACAAAGAAAACAATCCCACCAAGATTACTAAGCAAGAGGACTAGATCACAAAAAAGAAAATCCCAATTGTAGATCTGAACACTTCGAGACATGAATCAATGAAGATATGTATATGACCAACAATTCTAAGATGGGTAAGGGAAATCAATTGGAGATGAATTGCGAGTCGATTCACCCCAAGATGTCACCGTAGACCTGCAAAAAACAATTAGAATCAATCCAATTCGCCAGTGAATGAAAGTAATTTGTGGAAATCGATGGATGAAGATGGCTTAACAGGAACAATTGGTGAACTAATCAAATCTGAAGATCGACCGGCTATAGAAGGTTTCGTTGTCTCTGAATCCTATAGCAGAATTGGCACCACCGAAAATGGTGATGAACTGATGAAGCCTTAGGACATTTTAGTAAGGGTATAAATGTCAATAAACTAAAATGAAGTGATAATGGGTAATATACTAATATGCAATTAACTTTATAGGTTGAGTTGAGTAAAATGTAATTAGGATTTAAAGAGGAGGAAATATGTAAATTTTCCAAAACTAAACAACACCGCAACAAAAACATCAAATTCAATGAGATATTATTATATTTCCTTATATATCATTTACCTTAGGGTGTCAGTCTCACAATGGAGACTATTCCCTTATACGCGTTTTTTTTAATTTGTTGCTGTGGCGGTGACTCTCCATCTTTCTACACGTTGCGTTTCTCTCTTTCCTCACTCACCGGTTTTGTAATTCTGTGGGAGGTTTTAGGGTTAAGAAACCATCTCCACTCTCGCATCACTCTTTGGTTCTTTTTCTCTCTCTACGTCGCCGGTTGTTTTACCGGTGGTGGTGGCTGAGAAGGACGGTGGTTTTGGCCATTTACCCTATGGTGTCAGTCTCACAATGGAGACTATTCCCTTATACACGTTTTTTGCTGTTGGCGGTGACTCCCGATTCCGGCGTCGGCAGTCCTTCGGCGACGGCTAAACGAGGTTGCCGGCCGATGTTCCGGGCGCCGATTCACGTCGAAGCGGCTGCCGTTAAGGCGTTGCTCCGTTGAATCGGCGGCGATTTACTTTGCCGGAATTGACACCGCCATGGCGGTGACGATGATGTCGCCGGAACGATTTACACCTCTGGATCTCTCTCTCTCTTACAGATCAACCGCCATTGCCGGTGACGTTGATCTTGCCGGACGCCGATCCACGTCGAAGCGGCAGGTTGTGCTCGGTGTATCGCCGCAGTTGTGCCCTTCCCGTGGCGTCTAGGGTTTCGTTGATTCAGAGAGTTGAAGCTCTGGGTGTATCATGCATGTCTTCTTCTTGCTGTGTGTTCGCTGTCATCTTTGATTTTGGCGATGAACGACGCTGATTTCTTTGTCTTGGTGGTCTGCCATGGCTGATGATTGCGTTTTGTGATCAGTTCATCTGGTAGCGATGAATCCTTGATGAATTAGGGTTTCTAAAAACCCCCAAATCTATGGATGATGGATGTTGCTTATCTGGTGGCCAGGTGGCGTTCATCGCCGCCGCTGCCTAGAATGGACTCTTTAGAGTACTATGGAGGCTGTGATGATTTAGAAACTCAGATCTGAGCCTAAAACTGAAACATATGTTTTAGATGATGGTTTTAGAAGACTTTTACCTGGTGGCCAGGTGGTGTTCGTTGCTGCTCCTGCTGCTGCCTAGATCCGACCCTTTTGAGTACTGTGGTGGCTGTAATGATTTGGTATTTCAAATTTACATTTTGTAAGTTTTTTACTTAGTGGCTTTACTATGCATTTGTACCCAATGACGGATGAGTTACTGAGATATTGTCGGATGAGTTACTTTGGTTTCCTATACCCAGTTTGGCTATTTATGATTTGAGGCAGTGATGATTTTTCATGGAAGTATATGGTGAGTTTGGTCGACTCTTTGGCGAGGCAATAACTTTTTGCAGCCATAGAGTCGCCCTCAATCATGATGGCTTGAATTGTCACATGTAAATAATCTGAGCCTACACTTCAATACTTCATCCAAGACTAGAATTGATGCTCTTATTTCTTTTATAATTTTACTACTGTTCTTGCTTAATTCTCTTACAATTTATCTCATGTTATTTCTCTTTTTTCTTTTATTGCAGTTTTGGGGTGTTGCCCTTTCAATCAGAGGTATTAGTTTCAATTTTACTAGATTAATTGTCCTTCGACAGAGGTTTGTTTCTTTTAGGCTTCAAGTTTTTACCTTTTTGTTGATTAGTAATATTAGTTGAAAACCCAGGTTTGCTACTTTTAATAACCTGATAACTGTGTGTGGTAGTGTACAGACATTGATTCATCTATTTGGTTGCAGACATTGTAATTTGATATTTTATTTATTAACTTTGGATGTCCTTTTGTTAAGCAAACATGGTATTTTGGTTTAATGGTTTGTAGGTCAACTTTATAAACCTGTGCTTATTATGAAATCATAATCTGATTATTATATTGAATGGCTTATTATGAAATCATAATCTGATTATTATATTGAATGGTTTGTTGCATTTGTTTTAGTGGTTCATCTATTTGTCATACATGCTTTATCTATTATTTACTTAATATTAAATGGTAACATGAAAAGGGTGCCATAACTAGGGCTGGCAATTTTGACACGAACACGAAAACACGACACGAAACACGACAATGTTAACAGGTTTCGTGTTTGGGCTTAACATGTTTCGTGTCGTTAACAGGTCGACCTGTTAAAACCTGTTAATTTTCGTGTCTTAACAGGTCGAAACTTGTTAACCTGCTAAGACACGTTTATATTTTAATAATATATATATTTTTAAATAATATATTAAAGATTATTAGAATTAGATTATTAGGTGACGTCTCTCAAAATTCCATTCCATTTCTACCGTAACATACACTCATACATCTCTCAATTCTTAGACTCGTTAAAATACAGGTCGTGTTCGTGTCTAAACAGGTTGAGTGAAACAAGTTTTATCGTGTTGACCGTCGATTAGTTAAAATTTCGTGTCTAAACAGGTCTTATCGTGTCGACCCGTTAAAATACAGGTCGTGTTCGTGTTTTGAAAACTAGACACGAAAAGTTTTCGTGTCGTGTTCGTGTTTGAGACCAATCGTGTCGTGTCTTATCGTGTCGTGTCTTAACAGGTCGTGTCTGACACGATTTTCCAGCCCTAGCCATAACAAAAACTTGCAGGTACCACAATTTACTATAAAATGTCATCACCATTATATGCATAATGTGAGTGTCCTGTGTAATAGAGATGAAAGTGTGTGGACTACTAACTTTTTATTCTTATGTAGCTGCACACGTTATATTTTCCTTTCTATTATTTTACAAATGTTGAGTTTCTATCATCTCAGTTTTCCTCTTGCTTACCCGATAGAATTACAGGTACCGTCTTCTTTCCATGTTCTAATTTAGATTCTATGATTTAATTTATCTCAAATTTTGTCAATTGAAGGTGCATGTGTGTTAATTCTTTGGTTTGCAGTGCAGGATTTCATACTTGGATGGTTTTTCTGGTGGTTTAGGTCTGTATCATTGTATCTCCTTTCTGGAATTGGTATCATTTTTTTTGAAATACTTCGATTTCTTGGTTTTTATATTTGCATTATCTTCTTATGTGTGTATGTAGGGATTTCTGGCTGGTGGTAGACCCCCTTGGTCAAATAAAAGTTGCTTAAAAATATAATAAGTATATATTTTTATTGGGCAACCTTTCTTGCTTGCTTCTTTCTAATCTAATATGTTTAATCTTCTGGTGTTTTGTTCAGATACTGAAAAAATTGATCAAGTGGTACAGATTGGATAACTTTCAGTGGTTTGTGCATAATAAATTGCTATAAACAATTGCATTCAGTTACCAATCGATGTGTCGGTTTTATACCTCTTATCCCGTTTAAATGATCACTTTTCTTATCTACAGATCCGGAATCGAAAAGGCCAAGTAGATCTTTCTTTTACCTGACCCAACTTGGGTTTATGTCATTCTTCTAACTCGACTTCAGGTAACTACTTCTGTCAGTCTTAGTTTGAGCTTTACTTTGTAATACATATGAGATAATATCATGATGTTTGGGTTTGATTATTGTTCCAAAATGAAAGTTGATCATAATAGATGGCTATTTGAAACCAATGGGACTTATGGCTATAGTAATGCTATATGGCCAAAATAGGGAGTGATGGAGACTGGTAAAGATGATGACCACGTTGAGTCTTTGGAGCTCATGAACAAATCTTGGAGAATGCTAATTCGCAAGTTAAGGATCCTGACTTCGAATCCACATGCACTTCATTTTCTATTTTGGAAATATCTCTGTGCTCCTAATTTATGATAAGTTGGTTAGCTTTAAACAAATTGGTACTTATATTGCAGGTTGGAGTTTAGTTGCTTCCAAGAGACTTCGATATGGATATCGTTATATCCCTAAGCCTTTCAAAGAGGAGGACATCATCAGCTTAATGCCATTTCATAAGGTGATGAAACAGATTGTATATATTAATTTATGTTCGTCTGTGCATGTTTTGGAGGGTAATCAGATTGTCATCAACTTAGTGCCAGTGCATAAAGACAGGTTGGAGTTGAGTTGTTCTTTCTACTTCTAAGGTGATGAAACTGTAACAGTCATATATTTATTAAACGGGTCAGTGTTGGCACTCAACAGTTTGCAAAGAAATCCTTGATATTATTTTGAACTCTATTGTTAGTGTTTTTTTTTTTTCTTTAATATGCCCGAGATATGAGTTTATAATGTGGTGTTTTAATTAGTTTTTTTTTATTAATACATAATGTATTCACAGAGGAGATCATGGCTACAATAGCTACAATGGCTAGAAACCATGTTCGTGGAGGAAGCAGAATACACTTCAACTTGAGAATCTGGCACCTAACTTGAATGCCAACAAAGGTACCTTTGTGGAATACAAATTATCTGATTCTTTCTAGATGTCTTGAACCACTTTACTCAAAGATTTAAGTAATTTTTTTCTTTGGTTTTTTAGTGTCATTATTTTTTGTATGCATTGTGTATGGTTGTTGAATTTGATAAGAACATCTTCTTATTTTCTCTTAGCCACACCTTTGCCGATCATCATGGTATTCACGTTGATTAAAAAATACGCATGAGGTATTACCTTGAAGTCAAAGCACTACACATCTCATGTCGTATGATGGGCTTTTAACGGTTGCTTTTGTAATGTAATAGTTAATTAACTTTGTTTAGTGATTTCAAGACAACCTAATCATAGTGTAATATCTATGACTATGGTAAGGTACGCTGATAAAAAAATGTCAACCCGTAGCAACGCGCGGGACTTTTACTCGTATATTACAAAAAGAATTAGAAAGGAATAGTGGAATTTCCACTTTTCATACATTGGTCACAACACATTGTGGCTTTGACAGTTTCTACCCTCTAAGTTTATGCTTTGTTTTTTTAACGGAATAGTGGAATTTTCACTTTTCATATATTAGCCACAACACTTTGTGGCTTTGACAGTTTCTACCTCTAAGTTTACGTTTTGTTTTTTTAACGGAATAGTGAACTTTAGGTTTTTATAGTTTTGCCACATATGTTTCATACTTTTATGTTTTCACCTACCTTTTAAAGTTTTTTTTAATTTAAGTTTTGTGGTCTTCTACTTTGGTCATGAAACTTTCACAATTTTATGTTTTTCTACTTTTATTTTCACATATGTTTTATACTTTTACGTTTTCTAACCTCTAACATTTAAACAAATTTTGAACCATTTCGTTTTTAATATACTTTTAGAGTTTTCGACTTTGACCACGACTTTTTTGTAGTTTTATTAGATTTTTACATTTATACCCCTTAACTTTTCTACTTTTTTTTCTAGTATACATTTATAGTTTAAAACTTTCACCATGAGACTTTTAAGATTTTACATTTTATACCTCTTAAATGTTTTACTTTCGTTTTTTATTAGACTTTGAGAGTTTTCGACATTGACCACGACTTTTTCTATAGTTTTATACTTTAACCACATTAAAACTTCACTTTCGTTTTTAGTATGATTTTTATACTTTTACACTTTGAACACGAAACTTCTAGACTTTTACGTTTTATACCCTTAAGTTTAATAATTTAGTTTTTTAGTATACTTTTAGAGCTTCTAAGTTTTTGACTTAAAATGACAGGGAAATGGCGAGGACCGGTCACCAACTTGTTAATAAATACATGGGCTATGGGTTATTTTCAAGCGACGACTAAGATTGATGAGTGACTGATAATCTATTTAGTGGACTCATACACTAATTGACAACGCGAAACACACATATATAAAAAATAACAATAAACAACTTTAATATTGTTTAATTAATATAATTAATATATACCTCTATATGTACAGGGAGGAAAGGAAAGTTGACTGAAACACAGAACGTGAAACACACATTATACTATATATACAAATAACAACTTATAGTACCACCTCCCCAAGCTCATTGTACAAGCACCTATTGCACCTTCCCTGTTCATCAACAGTGACATGTGGCATGGTTGTAATTTAGTGAAACTTTGAGGGTATTGTGTGTCATGGCACAATTATAATTAGAAGATAAGGAATAGGCGTGTTATGGAAGAAAGAGGGGTGCCATACCTGATCAGAATATCGACCTACCACACCTCTCTCCCATCACCACACGCACACGCTTTCTCCGTTTCAATCCCTGCATCACTATTTACTGCTCTCTATCAATCCCATTTGCATAGAAGATCTGGTCTCTCTCTCTTTTTCTCTCTCTCTCTCGAACGTCGCCAAGGCCACCGGCGATGGTGGTTTATAGACAGCCGCATCTTTTCTACGATCTTCTCCATCGGTTTTTTTAGGTTGGTGGTGGTGACGGAAGAGTCACGGCGGAGGACGATCGTAGCCCTGTTCGTCCTTTTTGTGAATGTAGGTTTTTGAAGGTACGTACCGAGTCTTATTCTTTCCCGATCTTTGATTCTAGAATTGCTTTTATGTTCTTTAACTTCTGTTGGATGTAATTGCTTTTCAAACTCTTTGAGTGATCAAAGTAGCAGGTAATTTTTCAGTTAGGGTTTTGTAGAGAAAACAGCAGCGCGTTGCCGTATTCCGGCAAGCCAGCAACAGCGGTTGTGGTTCTTTTGACTCCACCGGCGAATTCGAGCCTTCCCTCTTGATTTCCGGCGACCTAATGTCGCGATTTCGAATGGTTCCTATTGATTGTGTGTAAGTTGTATACTGAATCGTTAGGGTTTGATTCTAATTCGGAATGGAGATTTTCTCCTGTTGTTGGCTTGCAGGTTAAAGGGTATACACAATTCGAAGTGATCTACTGTTTAGGTATCTTTGTTAATTGAAATTGAGATCCTTTTCAGATTATTATTTGGTCTCCTGATACATCTAATAGAAAATTATATGTGTAAAAGCCTTCACTGTAGTATATGTTCTTATGCATTTGTATTCTTATTTTGTTTGACTCCCCTTCTTTCTCTTATGCAGGTCTCTTCTAAGTCTCTTTGTAAGTTAATTTGTTGTTTATGATATCATTTTCATGTTGTTTTCCATCATTTTTTATTCGTTAGTATGTTCGTTTTTTTGTGTGCTAAAATTGTTATTGAGGAACTCGCCGACATTGACAAAGCCCGGCAGATGTTCCATGACAATCAGTTCGACAAGAGGCACAGTTCAGATCTGTTATGCGCAGTCAGGTACTTTTTTAAATAACGCCACCTGGTATAAGAGCCGGAATACACGGTTACGCCCTATTTCTCCACACCGAGTCTAGGATATGTTGGTTATAATGACCAAAACTTAACATGTCCCTTTATATAACTGGTATATTTACAACCATTCTTCTATTTTGAGTTAGGGTGTGTAAAATTATTGACATGTCCCTTTATATAACTAATATATTTTCAAGCTTTTCTAATCACCATATTTGAAAAGTACAGAAGTGGAATTGGGTAAAAAGTTAAAGAACTTAAAAAAAAATAGTAGATGCATAGTGTCATCTCCATGCTGACTTTTCATGTCGATGGTCCCTAAGGCCTAAGCTAACCTCAATTACCACCTATATAATGGCTGCTATGAAGAGTAACAGTTTTGATGTTTATACAGGAATTTGATATATTTTATGCAAATGATTATAGAGTTTAATAATACAAGTAGTAGTTTATTCTTATTTTGTAGAATCTGATTATTGTTGAGTTAAGAGGGACAGTGATATTAATAGGTTATAATGGTGTTATATATATGCAAAGATTGTAATTTATGACATGAATCTCTTTTTAGTATGTAGTTATCAATAGGTTATAATAGTTGCTTCGTGTGAAGATCATTTGCAAGTAAAGTCCAAATTTGAACTTTGTAAAAGAGGCAATCAGTAAAGTAGTAACTAATTATTTATGTTTTTGTTTAAATGTTAATTGTTATGCATATAGGTTGCATCTTATTTTTTAGCTTATTGGAAAACTTTTGTTGACTTGAATGACAGAAGTTTAAAGGGGTTATTTGGACTTTAAAAGTTAAACTTTAGGTTGTTGAATCTAGGCCACAAATATTTAAAAGTTTGACTATGCATTTGAAATCGAGGCATGCCTTTGCTCTGAAGGAGTTTTTATAGTTGTTTGTCTGTGATTAGTCAATCTATATTTTAGACACTCTTTTGCTATTAAGTATAGAATTGGATGTCTATTTACTTATTGAAGACTTGAACACATCTATTTTCTATATATGACGCTTCAATTGGTATGATTTGGATTCTAAATCATCATAAGAATTGTATACGATTCTAATTGTCTTATTTTGGGATCATTTATATGTGTCGCACTAATATATGTTTAAATGAGGTGTATGTTTGTTTTGGGTTGAATTTGAGTTGTATTCTTGATTTTAAAGATTTGGTCATCGTACTCAAGAAGTTACATTTGCTTTCTACACATGATTTAAACATCTGTGTATTCAGAGTGTAAAAGAATTCATTTTTGGTGCAGGTTATATTTCAATTTTGCTTTTGCTATATTATGGTGGTCTCTCCGGTTACATAGGTTTGGTAAAAGTTACATTTCATGTTTTCTTTAATCCTGATAGACTTTATATTTTCTGTTTAAGTACTTGGTTGGGTTTTAAGTTACATCGCTTACAGTTTGTCTTATCTTTTTTAGAGGTTCAAAAATGAAAGGCTAATATCTCTACTTCTGATGTTCATGGGTGTTCATTAAGTCATGTGTCCTACAGTGGGTCACATTCTTCTACGCAGTCCCGAATGCATTCATCTATTCTTCAGGGTTTAGTCGTAACCAAATGGATTGAAATTCTAAAAGTGTATCTTTTATACGAAAAGCTTTTTAAATCCATTATAAGCAACATACTACTAGATTTTATTTTTATAAAATTTACAAGCTCAAAAATAATTCAAGATATGAGAAACCATTCTAAATTTGCTATAATTGTCAGATGATGTGCAAGAGTGTTCATATATATATATATATATATATATATATATATATATATATATATATGAAAATTTTTGTTTGATTTATTTTGTACAGGCAATGTCAAGATGCAATGTACCCATACCTTGCAGCAGCTTCAACAATGATGCCTCTATATATGCTTATGCGGTATGTAATAATATTTGTGAAGAAACAATTTGAATTTTAGGCTGCTTCTTTCTCGACCAGGCTTACCATCTATTTACATAATGCCACTTCTATTATGTTGCTACTGTTTCAAATAGATGTAACCTGTACAACATTAATTCACCGTGTGTAACCTGCGTTGCTGCAGCAATTGGTCATGGAGTTATATTTTTGCAACCCAATTCTTATTGTGATAGTATTCACTATGTAGTGCTTATAGTATTCTTTGTGATTTTTTTCTTACATAAACTGCACTCCTTTAATTTTCTTATCCTTCTTTTGTTGGTGGATCTGGATATCGAAGAATAGCCAAGTTATTTGCAAGATTTCACTGAGGGAGAAAACAACAACGCACAAAGGGAACCCTTCCCGTCCGGAAGAAGGTAAGCATATAGCTACCAAAACATTATATAAGTATAGGCTGAAACCAATTAAACCGGAATCATTAAAGGCTGTTTCTGATCAGCCACAGGAAGCGAAGATCAAACAAAACTCTGCATCGCTGCAGCAGAAAACATCAACGGCAAAAGGAAAATACTCCTGGAAGAAGATAACCATATAGCTACGAAGGTATTTGTGCAATTGCTTTTTTATTGCTATTATTGCCCCATTTGGTCAACTCCTATGGCTTGGCTAATCGGCTTTTTAAAATGGTTTGGCTCCGCGGCAACGCGCGGGTCGACCCACTTGTAAAAATAACAATAAACAACTTTAATATTATTTAATTATATACCTACTTCAGTATTTATCAATTTAGCATTAGGGATTTTTTATCCTTTTGTTATTTTTTAATAAAATTTATTTCTTTAATTTATTATAATTGAAATCAATTAGATTATAACTTTTTAAAATAAAAATATAATTCTTTTTAATTAAATTATAGATAACATTATTAATTGTTTATATATAACCAAGTCATGGTAACTTCATACGTTTTTCTTTATATAATCAAACTCTATTTTACCTATAATTTCTTTTAAATCGTTTCTGTAGCATTTTATTGGTTTTATTGTATACCTACTTCAGTATTTATCAATTTAGCATTAGGGATTTTTTATCCTTTTGTTATTTTTTAATAAAATTTATTTCTTTAATTTATTATAATTGAAATCAATTAGATTATAACTTTTTAAAATAAAAATATAATTCTTTTTAATTAAATTATAGATAACATTATTAATTGTTTATATATAACCAAGTCATGGTAACTTCATACGTTTTTCTTTATATAATCAAACTCTATTTTACCTATAATTTCTTTTAAATCGTTTCTGTAGCATTTTATTGGTTTTATTGTTTGGTTCACACGTTACTTCTAGGTATCTAATTTGTTGTAATATGATATTTAGTTAGACTTCTAATTTTAACGTCGTTGCATAATCTTTTGTATTTTCGTTTTATTTACGTAACGTTTTAAAAATGTAACTGTTTTTTATGATAAAAATCGAGTTCATATGAGCAGCTGTAATTGATCAATGTGATTGATTCGTTATCATATTTTTCTTTTCTAGATGGTGACAAAAAGTTGTTAACCATATTTGGATTTTGCAAATCAGAGTTTAATTATATAACTCAAAAAAAATCTTTACGTACCATATTTTTCTTTGCTGGATGATGACACAAAAACTTCTGGAGCCCATTAACTTTTTTGATTTAAATTTAAAATTTATTTTTAAATTTTATATGTAAAAGCAATGTTTTAAAAACCGGTTCAACCGCGAACCGTCCTTCTCACCGGTTTTTTATATCCCGTTTTTTTGGCAATAACCGAACCGGGTTAGACGGGCCGGTTTTCCGGTTTTTTCCGGTTCAACCGGTTTTCTGACTTTTTTTATTTTATTTTTATTTTTTTTAACTTTTTTTTATTTTTTATTATTTTTTAAAGGTTAAAACTTATATTTTCTTATGAAATACATATTTGATATTATTTTTGAGTGGATTATAGTTAGATTTTAACTATTTTTGTTGGGGTGTACAAGTTTATTAACATTTTTATAAAAAATATAAATAAATCCCCTAACCGATTCAACCAGCCGGTCTAACCGATCCGACCGGTCGAACCGGTCCCGAAAGGTTTTCCGGTTCAACTAAAAAACCGGTTTTTAAAACATTGTGTAAAAGTCTAAAACGCTTTAAAAGCCCCCTCCCTCCCCGAACTCAGTACTTACACACAAGAAAGATGGCTGCATTCCCGAAACCACACGTCATATTTGCACCGTTTCCGGCACAAAGCCACGTAAAAGCCATGCTCAAACTAGCCGAGCTTCTCCACAGCAAGGGCCTCCAGATAACCTTCGTCAACACGGACTTCGTCCACAACAGTTTTCTTGAATCCGCCGGCCCAACATGCCTAGACGGTGCACCCGGGTTCCGGTTCGAAACCATTCCCGATGGCGTACCTCGCGGTTCGGAAGCTAACTGGGTCATCACCAGTGAACGACTCTTGAAATCCATCGAAACCAACTTCTTGGCTCCTTTTATTGACCTTGTGACCACACTTCCGAATCCTCCTACTTGTATTATCTCAGATGGGTTCATGTCGGCTTTCACAATCGATGCTGGAGAAAAGCTTGGGATCCCGGTTATGATGTACTGGACACTTGCTGCCTGTGGGTTCATGGGGTTTTACCAAAGTAAATCTCTCATCGACAAAGGACTTGCACCACTTAAAGGTTAGTTAATTACGTTTTTAGTATCATCCTGGCTTACAGCAAATACTAGCTATATATGAACTAGTTACCTACCTTTTAAAATTACATAACGGTTATAAGTAAATAAAAATACTTGACATATCATTTAGTTTTCTACAGTTTTTTTAAACTACATTTAATAAATGCTAAGCCATTTATATATAGTGATTTGGATGAGGGAAAATGGTGTCACCCACAATGCTATGGCACGTGTAGGCAATTATGCTTGTAATAATTATACAATTATATATTATTTTTTATATTTATATATATTATTTGACAAAATAAATTTAAATTTAGCATATTTAAGAAAACAAAATAGAACAAAAATCATATTAAATTAAACAAATTAAATAAATTTTTAAAACACAAGCTAATATTAAATTAAATTAGACTTGATGACGATTTCTCTACACATGTTTCACAAAAAATGGATTAAGAATATTGTGCAAGTCTCTATTTCGTATGTTCATATGATTTTCTTGTTTTTGTTTCTTGTTTTTGTTTCTTGTTTAATCCGACGAAGAGGATGTTGTCTTCTTCACAACCTTGATAAATCGCATTCCCTTTGTCCTCTAAAATCAATACAACATACATCATGACATGAATTTTGTCCGGCCTTATACATGATGGATTCGTAATCATATGCAATTTCCTCGTCAACCTACTAAATGTTCCCTTGACATCCTTTCTAGCCAATTCATGAGCTTTTCTTAAACTACCATCGTGTCTCACCATCGAGATGTAGACACATAAATCACGTGACAAATCCCATTTGTAAGATGATAGCCATGCACATACTCCGTGTCATTAGCAATAAAGGAAGACCCTGATGCGTATCCCTTTATCATGTTGTCAAACACATGCGATTGATCTAAAAAATTAATATCATTCTTTAACCCGGCAACACCAAAAAACGAATGCCAAATGCATAAATCCTTTGATGCAATGGCTTCAAGCATTATTGTTGGGTGTGGATGATCATCTCGTTGATGCTGAGCTCCACACATTGGGACTGTTTGACCACTCCTAATGTGTATAACTGATACTACCTAGCATTCTGGGTAAACCGTTATTTGTTCGTGCTATTCGTATAATTGTTGAATGGTTGGAGAGTAGTATGTTTGTATACATGGGTAAAAAATTAGTCGTTAGAAACAACTGGCCCAGCACCACATCCCCTTTTGCCCGTTATCCAGCTTACGCTCCCCACAAAACGCTTCCCCCTAAAACGCCAAGGGGCGGTGTTCCGCGACGTTTAGGTCACACCCCCGCTGCCAAGGCCCATCCCGTCGAGGAGGGTGACAATCGGTCGTCGCGTACCAAAAGACACGAAAGAAAAACTGATAAACACGAACTGACCGCAAACTATAGGAATGTAAATAACAACCACAAAATACTGAAACTAAATATCAAATCCAGGAGGTTCTACATTCCAAATACATATGGGTCCTAGTATGACCCTGATATGGAAACAAAGTTTACATATCAAACATAAATTATCTGAATATCACTAGTCACATGGGCTCCTCGTCCTACTACAGTACTACTTACTCAATCATTAGTAAATCGAGCTCATAAACTATCTAAATATCACTAGTCACATGGGTTCTTCGTCCCACTAGTTACTCAATCATTAGTAAATCGGGCTCATCACCTTTACTGGTATCATATTTGTTTAGATCCCACTTGATGTCACCAATAATGGCACTGTCCCTGTTCACTTGCCCCCGTGCCTCCTATCATGTATAATAACATATATGCATGCTGGATTTACAGGTACACACCATAAAGCTCTCCTGAGTATAAGAAACTACGTTTTACCTAGCACAGATCTGTCTAGATGCCTAGATATATGTCTCAAGGTCATTCTCGAACCTTAATGACTTCTGAGAACACCTTACTGGATTTTCATCCAGGCAAATCCAAACACATACATTTTAACATGTACATACACATATACCACACTATCTTCGTTTATCATGAAAACATTTACTCAAAAGCTTCTAAACAGCCCGAAAACCCATTTAAAAAGGGAAGGGCTAACAGACTCACCTTAACAGCAAGATTAACACATGGATCTAAACAAGCGTGTGTCCTCATCAAGCCTCTCAATCTCTAATGACCTAAATAATTGTAGGTACCTTTCTTTAAGACAACTAGCTACTTCATGCTAACGATTCTCTATTATTAGACTTAAACACGACGGACAACCCATCATCGGAATACCCGAATTTAACCATTTTGACACAACATAAGAAACCTTGGGTTTTCAAAGGATGCTACATCCCAAAGTGAGCTAACTAGACCTTAACCCATAATCTCTAACCCCATTACTGCTCCTATTGTCAAAAATCAAGTCAACGCCAAATTTCTCAAAAATCTTTATTTATGATCAAGACCTCTTGCGGACTATCTCAGTGACCATTTGCCCAAGGCAGACAGTCTGCTTGACCATCTGCCCAAGGCAGACAGTTTGCTTGACCATCTGCCCAAGGCAGACAGTCTGCTTTAGCCCAAGTTCTCGTCTGACTAGAATCTGTCATCCGGGCCATTTGGTTACTAACTAGACTAGACGCTCCACGATGACTATTTTGTCTTTTAGTGACATAAAATAATCTCTAAGTTTAAGTCTCGTTTTAACCAAGTTTTTAAACCAAATACATTTATCAATCAATATCAAGGTTCCCTCGAACCTTAGTGATACTCTGGTTAAACCCAAACAAAAAAAAAATAATACATTTCTATAACTAGAAACCTTAATGCATGCGTTGCAACTCGTATCTTAAGCTTCACAACTTGTACAAAGCCACAAAGCTACCCCTGACTACAGATTAACACCTCCTGGTTCTCAAATCAGTCGTGCCTTATCCTGCATGCATCTTCCAAGATAATTAGAACATGTAGACACCATCATTTTGGCCAATAATGAATTTTCTCTATAGTTTAGGGTTTCCTTACCTCAAATAGCTACTTAATCACAATCAATCTCTGTAGATCAATATAGATCATCCATGTATCCACTTGGAAACCAACCAAATTGAGTGAAATCCATTCACATCACAATACTACCTTATAAGTGTGAAAATTAGTCATTAGAAGGCTTACCAAGTTGATCTAGCATGATATCTTCAAGTATTTCAACTACCGGAACCCCCTTGAACCCCTCTAGCGCTCCACAGGTCGAGAGAGAGAACTTAGCTCGAGTGAAAGTGTGCAAATGATCAGATTTGTGAAGAAACTTAGTTTATATCGTCTACCTTTGACGCAGACTATCTAGTTCTTCATTTGGCTCCAGGATGGTCCACTTCGTGTGTTACAAAAAACACGCGGATCCATTGTGGGTGCCACACCCAACCCATATTCTCCAGTTGATGCAGATCGTCTGGATCTACCAGACATGGGAAGGTCCGCTTTGATGCCCATTCCATAATTTTTGAGTTTCTCTAATTCTCAATCCAATCCTCAACACGTGTCAATTTGTCCAATTATAGTTTACCCCATCATGTTGGCACCATCGGCCAATTACGGATAGCCTTCTTTTTCTTTTGATTAATTATGCCGCAACCCACTACATTGTTATTTTAATTTTCTTTTACAATCTTAGTATATTATTTATAAAATTTTGAAAGTATTGTTGCGACGTGCTTATTTTGATATAAGTTTTGATGTAATTTTCATTCAAAATATGTTGCGCATGGTAATGTATTGGTCATTAAAACACAAACTTACAAGATGTCAAAGTAGCTTTAAGGTTTCGGTTTTATAGCGTTTGTTTTGCTTTTCTCTTTAATCTTTAAAATATGATTTATTGTTAAATTCCAGAATTGCCGTTTCCACTTGCTTATTTCTATCAGTGTTTTGATATAATGTTATAATTTTCTCTAGGTGATGCTAATGTGCAATTTATCAAAATACGTTTCTTTTTACGTACTTAATCACGTCACCATCATCATAAACTTTTGTCTAGGCTCTTCGCCTCCTCGCTATCTGCAGGTTAAGATTACCTGCTTGTTAATGTAACAAAATCTTTTCTCCAATTTTCTTCATGTCATTAATTACACAAGATAAATTGTATGCACATATATGACAAAGAGGTTTTCTAATATCTGCCCTAAGGGCACACATAAGGTGCAATAAATGTACATCGAAAACTGAAAAAATACAAAGATTGTTTTTGAAAATAAAAAAAATATATATCAAGATTTATTTTAAAAAATGAAAAACGTACAAAGATTTTTCTTGAAAAATGTATTTTTCAATTTTCGAAATGCATTTATTACACCTTATGTGTGCCTTTAGGGCACATATTAGAAAACCCCTATAACAAAACTATGGTACAATATAGAGTAATAATGATAAATAATACACGTGCAGATGAAAGTTACTTGACAAATGGGTATTTAGATACTGTCATTGATTGGGTTCCGGGAATGGAAGGGATCCGTCTTAAGGATTTCCCAATAGATTGGACCACCGACCTAAATGACAAAATTACGATATTTGGTATGGAAGCTCCGCAAAGGTCTCACAGAGTCTCCCATCACATTTTCCACACGTTCGATGAGTTAGAGGCACGAATTATCAAAGTTTTGTCATCGATGTATCCTAACGTTTACACCATCGGCCCAGTGCAACTACTTCTTGATAAGACAACCGATCAGAAAAGACAAACTGGAGTTGGATACAGCTTAATGAAAGAAGAACCAGAATGTTTACAATGGCTTCAGTCTAAGGATCCGGGCTCTGTCATCTACGTGAATTTTGGGAGTACAACAATGATGCCTTTAGAAGACCTGATAGAATTTGGTTGGGGACTTGCTAATAGCAACCACTATTTTCTTTGGATAATCAGAATTGATTTAGTAATTGGGGAAACTTCAGTTTTGCCTCTAGAGTTAGAGGAACTTATAAAAAAGAGAGGCTTTATTGCAAGCTGGTGTTCACAGGAAAAGGTCCTAAACCATCCTTCGGTTGGAGGGTTCTTGACTCATTGTGGGTGGGGATCCACCATCGAGTGCTTGTCAGCTGGGGTGCCGATGATATGTTGGGCTTATTCGTGGGACCAAGTGACCAACTGCAGGTATATATGCGAGGAATGGGATGTTGGATTGGAGATGGGGAAGAAGGTGAAAGGAGATGAAGTAAGGAGACTTGTACAAGAGTTGATGGGAGAGGGAGGTCAGAAAATGAGGAACAAGGCCATAGAGTGGAAGGAAAAAGCTAGAAGTGCAACTAGTCCTAATGGTTCATCTTATCTAAATGTAGAAAACATGGTCAAAGAAATCACCATGCTATCAACAGAGTAAGTATGCATTAAATAATCAACGATCCTAGCCCTAGTCGTCGCCATCATATTCAAACCCTAGACAGGGTGGTGTGCCACCATCGCCGCCGCCCTGTCCCAACTTCGTTTTTCCATTTACTTTTCTTGTTCTATTTACATGTCTTTCCATTCGAATAAAGCTTCGTTTTCAATTCAAAATTTCAGTCATTGCTCTCAAAGAAATTCCGTCTCGAGTTTCTTACTTAAAATCGTGATCAAGTGAACACTATTTCTTTGTCGTCAAAGATTTTATGCGGCTGTTTACAACTCTTGCCGATAAAGTTATTGCAACCATCTTTTGTTCCTTTCTTGGTTTTAGAGAAATTGATGATTTTTTTCGTTTCAAATTGGAGACATTATTTTGGTTTTCCTACCTTATCAACATCCATGCTTTTAATTCCCAAAAGAATGAAAATGATGCCACGGCATCAACTTCTTTTTTTCCCAACCTAATGTCTTGAATGGCTACACTTCTCGGCTACTACTAGTTTATTTTTAGGGATTTTTACATATATCCCCTTACTAAGCCCCTTAATTACATATATACCCAATGCTAAACTTTAATTACATATATACCCATTTTCTATAAAATTACCCATCTACCCTTCCTAATTTTGAAAGAAAAATAAAAAGAATTTTATTTAAGAACTAAGAATATGAATTCAATTCAACATCACCCCCATTTGACCTATACTTGCCGGAAGGCACCCACCCAAATCACTGTTTGCCAAAACAAACACCGAAACCGGCGAGTTACCCAAATTTGGCGAGATACCGAACTTAAACCGGTTGTCATTAAAAAAAACCGCATCAATATTATTATCAAATAGCTTAACCGGAACACACCCCTCAAATCAATTAAACCTCTTAATGAACCAGACCTGGTCCGATTTACCCTATTTACAGTAACTTATTTGTTTATTAGTGTTTGGTTGGATGTCTTAGCATTGTTTTGGAAAAAAAATCGAAGCTCAGTACATTCTTTTAGAAATAAATTTTGTCCATATTTGTAGCAATGTAGAGTAACATATTTGTTTCATATTAATCAATATCTTTCATTGTTTTGGAAAAAATCATACAGTAGCATTATTATAGAAAAGAATTATTTGTTCCATATTTACATATTAATTATATTAAAAGGGGTTGATATGTAAATACTCATTAAGGGTATAATAGTCATTTAATAAGTTTTTTTTAGATGAATTGGGTAAATATGTAATATATTTCGTTTAGGAAGAGATATATGTAATTAAGGTTTAAGCTTGGGTATATATGTAATAAAATAACTTAGTAAGGGTATATATGTAAAAGCCCCTTATTTTTATTCTCTTGTTTGGTTTGTCCCTAAATTGTCTTGGTGTATTGCCCTTGGTCATCGATCTTAAGTTATGGTTTAAGTAGATTGTTTTTCTTTCTTTTTTAAATTATTAATCTCGTCTCTCGATCTACGGATCCAAGAGATTGCCGTCTGACCATGATCACCGGCATTGCTTTCTTTTCTTTTTTAGATCTATGGATCTCATATATTGATCTACGGATGCAAGAGACCATCATATGACTACGGTCATCAAACTTTCTTTTTTTGTTTTCCTTTTTTTCCTTTTTAGATCTACAATTCTCATCTCTTAATCTACGGATTTAAGAGACCACAATTACTGTCTCGACACACCGCCACACGACTACGGTCGCCAATAGTCAAACTTACCTCTAGCCAGTCATGTTTATTATTCAGGAAACCAACACCTATAACCAGATGAAGCCATGCATGGAGCAAAAGTCGAGGAGAGTTCACAATTCTTTCAGGGATTCAATTTTTTTGAGACACTTGCAGAAGATTGGGATTTGAAGTCGAGAACCGAAACTGAAGCTAGTTTTTATTTTTTATTATTATTATCTTTAGTGCTTTTTTTTCAGTCTTTAGCGTCTGATTTTCTTCCGCTACGACTGCGGGGGAGTATTAAAATATTAAAGATTATATTAGGGTTTATTAGTATGAGCCTACGGGCCCATTAGGCATTTAGGGTTTGGAGTCGTTCTCTATATATTGTAATGAACTTATTCAATAATATTAATTCACTATTTCAGTTATTTCATAATCTTACAGTATGTTGTTCATTTGCTCGAACCTTTTCGGCTTTCTATTTAATAAAGATGTTCATATGTATTGAACCAACAATTCAACTAGTTTGGAAAATTGCTTTTTATTGAAATCCTTATCATGAAACTGAAGTCTGGTCCTAATTCAGTTAAGGTTATGTGCGTTGGAATTTTGTCAAATATCATGTTTGAATTTTCTAGTCCTACTAAAGAAACTATCAAACAAAAAATACAACCTATCAACCCCATGATATGTTCCATCATGAAAGTGATGAGGTGAATATGACACAAACTAAAAACATTTAAAATCAAGTTGGGATTTATTATCATGCATTTTTTTTTGGTGAGGTCCTTTCAACCCTGAGTACAGTGACCGAGGTTGAGTTTTTTTGTGATGTGATCGAAAGTCATGTGATTTAAAAAAAAATTCTATCACTATGTTTTCGATGTCTATATTTGGATCGGCGGTCTGGTTCGAATCGGGTCAAACAATAAAAAATATAAATATTGAATTTGGGTACGTCGGGTCAAATAATAAAAACTGTAAATATCGAATTCGTGTCTGGTGCAACAATAAAAACTATAAATGGTGAGTACCTGAAAGAAAACATATAGCTCAGCTCGGCGCCCTTCATCAATTATGCAGTCAGAATCATCAAAGTTTTTGTCTTTCTCATAAAAATCTAATAAAAAAAGAACCAATCAATCAATGAGTTCAATGGTTCATCTAATATATTACAATCAATGAAGCTAAACTAAACTAAATTAGTTCAAATTTTCATTGAACATCAACATTCAAGCTAAACTAAACTAATTTTTTTTAACGGCGTTTGGAACTACTCCCAAATCTCCAATACCCGAGTGAGTCTTCCTGAGACGGGATTGCAATTACATAAACATTAAAGCTAAATACATCAACATTCAATGAACCAATCACTACTAGAAAAAGAGCTTTTCTTGACGCGCCAACAATGACGCGCAATGTTGCGCGTCATAAATTTCTGTCGTAAATTAAAAAAAAACACGGAGTAAACTTTGAAAAAATGGGCGTCATCTATAACTGTCGTTTTATGTTTTTCATTTTCCCACTAAGTTTTTGCCCTAAAACATCAACATCAATATTCAAATTCATTCAACATTCAAGATTTCAAGTCCAACAAATACATTAATACATCAACATTCAAGCCTCATTGTCTAAAAAAATACACAAACTTGAAAAAAATTGAATTTGGAGGCTTCCGGCTCGCTCGACGCTGCTCTTGGTGCTGCGTCGCGCCTGTTTGAAATCTCACCCCACCACTGACTCGGTTGCTGCTCTTGGCCGCTCACTCGCTCAGTCGCAGGTCGCTGCTCTTGGTGTTGCGCCTATTCGGTCGCTGCTTTTGGCCAGTTACTTAGTTGGTCGCTCTTTGGTCGCTGCACTTCGCCTCTTTCCTCTCGTTTTTTTACTTTTCCAAGCGGACCAAGCTTTAACGCCCAACTCTAATTTTTTATTAATTTTTAATTTTAAATGTTATCTACTAAAATTAGCCTTTACTTTAACAAAAAGTAAAATATAACCTTTATCTTAAATCTTTTTTAATAAATGACATAGAAGTTCAAATATAATTTTTAGGTGGGGACCGACTAATTGACTAAATATATTACACATATATTTTTTTAGTGGTGACCGATTCAATAAATAAATTTTTTTTCCTGTGATGACCGATTTAATACATAATTTTTTTCTTTGGTGACCGATTCAATATATATAATTTTATTTTACCGAATTACACGTATTATCGACACGTTTAGACGAAAAATCCGTAGTGACCGGGGTCGCTATGGACAATATATATATTATATATATCCGCCCTTGCTCCGGAATTAATCTCGGTATCCACGTATGAATTACTTAAATAGGAATTAATCTGTCAGTTTTTTTTTTCAAATCAAAATTAAAATCTTTGACAAGAGCGTTAGTTCGTAGGGAATTTGGATTTTGCAACTTACTGACACATACAATTATATATACCTTAAGAAAATCAGGACCACATCTTTAAAAGCCCCCTAGCTTCTTCGGACTCAAATTACGTACACTAAACAAAAATGGATTCAGTGGCCACAGTTAGAGAGAAGAAACCACACCTCATATTTGCACCTTTACCAGCACAAAGCCACATAAAAGCCATGCTAAAACTAGCCGAGCTTCTCCACAGCAAGGGCCTCCAGATAACCTTCGTCAACACGGACTTCGTCCACAACAGTTTTCTTGAATCCGCCGGCCCAACATGCCTAGACGGTGCGCCCGGGTTCTGGTTTGAAACCATTCCCGATGGTGTTGATCGCAGTTCGGAAGCTAGCCAGGCCACCACCAATGATCTACTCCTGAAATCCGTCGAAACCAACTTCTTGGCTCCTTTCATTGACCTTGTAACCAAACTTCCGAATCCTCCTACTTGTATTATCTCCGATGGGTTCATGTCGGCTTTCACAATCGATGCTGGAAAAAAGCTTGGGATCCCGGTTATGATGTTCTGGACACTTGCTGCCTCTGGCTTCATGGGATTTTACCAAATCAAATCTCTCATCGAGAAAGGACTTGCACCCCTTAAAGGTTTATTAATTAGCTTTTTATCTGTAATACCAATTAATAAACTGTATGAACATATAAAAGATCTACTATATGTGATACAAAATGATTAATATATGTGCAGATGAAAGTTACTTGACAAATGGGTATTTAGACAGTGTGGTTGATTGGGTTCCGGGAATGGAAAGCATCCGTCTGAAAGATATCCCACTGATTTGGACCTGTGACATCAACGAAATAGCTCTAACGTTCTGTATGGAAGCTGTCGAAAGGTCTCAGTGCGTTTTAGCGCATATTTTCCACACGTTCGATGAGTTGGAGGCGGGTATTATTAAAACTTTGTCATCGATGTATGCTCACGTTTACACCATCGGCCCTCTGCAACTACTTCTAGATCAGATACCTGATGAGAAAAGGCAAGCCGGAATTTCAGGTTTTCATGGATACAGTTTAGTGAAAGAAGAACCGGAGTGTTTCCAGTGGCTTCAGTCTAAGGAACCAGGGTCTGTCATTTATGTAAATTTCGGGAGTTCAACGATGATGTCGTTAGACGACCTGATAGAATTTGGTTGGGGACTTGCTAATAGCAACCACTATTTCCTTTGGATAGTCCGGTCTGACTTGGTGATTGGAGAATCCGCGGTTTTGCCTTCTGAACTTGAGGAGCATATAAAAAAAAGAGGCTTTATCGCAAGCTGGTGTTCACAGGAAAAGGTCTTGAACCATCCTTCGGTCGGAGGGTTCTTGACTCATTGCGGGTGGGGATCCACCATTGAGAGTTTGTCAGCCGGGGTGCCTATGATATGCTGGCCTGACTTTTGGGACCAGATGACCAACTGTCGGTATATATGCGAGGAATGGGAGGTTGGATTGGAGATGGGGAATAAAGTGAAGCGGGATGAAGTTACAAGTCTTGTACAAGAGTTGATGGGCAAAGGAGGTCAGAAAATGAGGAACAAGGCTATAGAGTGGAAGGAAAAAGCTAGAAGTGCAACAAGTCCTAATGGTTCATCTTATCTGAACATAGAAAACATGGTCAAAGAAATCACTAGACTATCAAGAGACTAGAAACATAGTTATTCACTAGAGCCTTTTGCTTTCTTAATTAAGATGTATTAGAAAATGGAATATATTAATTTGATATCGTCAATATGTATTAAACCAATAGCTCAAAAATCATTTTCATGAAATTCAACCCTTCCACACAAAACATGAATACACCAAATAATTAATAAATAGAGAGCATAACGATTGCATATCAGTAACAATTAACCTTGGACTTTAGGCATTGTCTTGACTCTTGATGAATTATCTAGCCTATAAAGATTGAGAAAAATGTCCTATTAAAAAAAAACATTAATATAGGCATAACTTATGTACGTAGTAATCGAATGTTGTGGCGGTCATATCGATTTGTTTAAACGTGTAAAAAGAATCATACGAAGTTCAAACGACGACATTAAAAAGTTAATTAAAAAACACGTCATAACCGTATATTTTTATTTAAAGAAAAAAGTTTTGATGTAATAGACACTCGCTACATGTGGCTTCATGGGATTTTACCAAATTTCGCTGGGATACATCGCTCAAAAACCCTATTATTTTAATGTAATTTTTTATATGTCCGGCTTGCCTTGAGCCGGTCTTTCTTTCTTTTGTAAATTTCACTGCCGTTTTAAAAAAACTTGTAAAATATATTTTAAAAAATGGTTTCGGTTTGGGAAAGTAATATCGATATAACGTCGAAATCGATCAGCTGCCCTCTTTTAACCCGTTCCTCCCGTCGTGACCACTGTGAATACTACTTTTATTTTATTTTATAAAAAGTTAAGCACAACAGCCAACAATGTTAGGACACGTATAACATCCACTAATAACAAGACAATTAAGTTAACGTTTGCCATGTATTAATTAGTTACCAAATGTCCAAATTCTTTTGCTATTCTTAGCTGCCTTACTCATCATAGAATCTTATATATAATATACCTACATCAATCATATCAAACAGAAATCAAACAGACTCAGAAAAAGAAAAATGGCCACAAATACTGAGAAGAAGAAGCCTCATGTTATCTGCGTCCCACTTCCAGCACAAAGTCACCTAAAGGCGATGCTAAAACTAGCAGAGATTCTCCACCATAAGGGACTCCAAATAACCTTCGTTAACACCGAGCATATGCACAAGCGCTTGCTCAAATCCGGTGGTCGCCACTGTCTCGATGGCTCGCCGGGTTTCAAATTCGAAACTATTCCTGACGGCATTCCTCGAAAATCGGAGGATGATGATGGCGCGGATAAACTCCTGCTTCATGTTGAAACCACCTTCTTGGCTCCTTTTCTTGATCTTGCTACCAAACTTCCAACTCCTCCTACTTGTATCATCGCGGATGGGTTCAATTCGGTTTTCATCATTGATGCGGCTGAAAAGCTCGGAATCCCGGTCATGCTGTACTGGACGTTTTCTGCTAGTGGATTCATGGGTCTTTATCATGTTCAGTCGCTTGTGGAGAAAGGACTTGCACCACTTAAAGGTTTGCCTTTATATATGTGTAGGTTAGATGATGTTGTAGATTTTGTTCCAAATAAACTAGTGCAGATTTCTTTTTACAACTTACACTTAATTATTATCCAAGGATCTACTCTTAAAATCTTTCTTGACTAGATGCGCTAACCTATCAAAAGCTATGCTACCAAATGTTGCGGTTTGAAAAATCTCACCCTAAAGGTAAGGTTTGGATCGAGAGGGTAAGAAGAGGACAAACTTACCTTTAATTACCCCATGAGGTAAAGAGACCGCACCTAATTAAGGAGACCCCCGGCTCTACGAAAAGCCACACAAAAAAACAAAGAAGTAACCACACATGAGTGATAATAAACACATACAAGCAAACACATGACTTTGCAATAAAAAAAACATAAGACGGCATACAAAAGTACACACATAGTCATAAATCAGGCTAGGTTAGAGGCTCAAAGAGATGCAAAAGCCAACGACACGTACAACAAACTGAGAAATACGAAAACCGCAACCCTAGAAGTCCCTGACCTTTTTCTCTTTAATATACTTAAATACTTTTAGAACTTTTGTAATATTTTACATATTATCTTTTATGTATTTAATTTTATTTTAATTAGATAACATTTAAACAAAATTTAATAAATTAAATGCTACAAAGTTATAAATTATTAAATAGTCTTATTATAGTAACTAATTAATAGTCTGGTTATAAAATATGAATGTAAAGTGATCGATGATACGAAAATGAAAGAAAATCATGTAAACAATGATAGATTGGAGGGAAGGTTGATATTTTAAAGGATACTATTATACGTGTTTTGGGGTATTATTAATATTTTTCGTTTACATGTGTTCCTAAAGAAGTTGATTAAATGAGAAATTACTTTTAATAATCCATCTTTTGTAAACACATATAATCGATATTAGTAGAGAATCTTAATTAAGCATGATATAGTCTATACGTACATAGATCGATATTGATAATTCTCTTTATTTGTACAGACATAATATTAATGATGGTTCTTTATTTGTACAAACATAATATTAATGGTCATTCGTTTATATATACAGATGAAAGTTACTTGACAAATGGATTTCTAGATACAACCATTGATTGGATACCCGGAATGGAAGGAATCCGGCTAAAGGATTTTAACAGCATCCTTCAAACCACAGACCCTAATGACGGACAATTTACATTTTGTCTCAAATGTACAAATAAATCCCACGATGTGTCACACAATATCTTCCATACTTTCGACGAGTTGGAGCATGGTATTGTTAACACCCTCTCGTCCATGTATCCTTACGTTTACACCGTTGGACCAATGCAGTTACTTCTTAATCAGACACCTGAAGAAGAAAAGCAACCCGAAATGTCGGATTTCAGTGCATATAGTATATGGAAAGAAGATTCGGAGTGTTTGAAATGGCTCGAAACCAAGGAACCAAACTCAGTTATTTATGTGAATTATGGGAGTCATACAGTTATGTCTTTAAAAGATGTTATTGAATTCGGTTGGGGGCTTATTAATAGCGACCACTATTTCCTTTGGATAATCCGGTCTGATGTGGTGGAAGGTGAATCCGTAGTATTGCCACCGGAATTCGATGAGCATGTGAAAAGGAGAGGTTTTATTGCAAGTTGGTGTCCACAGGAAAAGGTGTTGAACCACCCTTCGATTGGAGGGTTCTTGACTCATTGCGGGTGGGGATCCACCATCGAGAGCTTGTCGGCTGGGGTGCCAATGATATGCTGGCCGTATATGTGGGACCAGTTGACTAATTGTAGATATGTTTGCAAGGAATGGGAGGTTGGATTGGAGATGGAAAAGGAGGTGAAAAGGGATGAAGTTAAAAATCTTGTACAAGAGTTGATGGGAGATGAAGGTGACCAAAAGAGGATCAAAGCTAAAGAGTGGAAGGAAAAAGCTTGTGTAGCAACTGCCCCAAATGGCACATCGTCGTTGAGTGTGAACAACCTTGTGGCGGAAATAACATTACTAGCATCAAGAAACTAAATATTTCTACTATCAATCCCCATTGGTCCGAGACAGAGTGGTGGTTAATGATGTGCTATCCAAACAAAAAATCGTTGGTTTAAATCCTACAAATTGTAAGAATGATAATTTTATTTTACAAATCCAATTCTACGTGTTGTTGTTAAAAAAAATCTAATATCAATGTAATATATGTACTAGCTATTTATCTAGTGTTAATGCTACCGCCCAGTTTCTCACCAGCTTCTTTATCTTTATAATTTACTCAAAAAATATATTTTTCTACATAAAATTTTAAAAACTAAAAAAAAAACACTTTCACATCAGATTCTTTATACTTAAAAAATCTGTATATGTGTAATCCATTGGTATATTTACCAATTTTTTATATTTATCTTTTAAAATTTAAATGTGAAGTTTTGGATATAAAGATGCTAATTTAAAAAAAAAATATATTTTTTATATTTTTTTTAACTTAAAATAAGATGTAATGTAAGAAACTGTCGTGAATGATGTTAGTTTGCCTTTCTAGTTTTATTTCAGAAAATGGTACTTTAATTTATTGACTACTATTACTCTATCATATATATGTAAGTAGTTTGAAATATTAAAAGAAAGAAAAATAATACCCTAGCTAGCTATAATGATTAACTATTTTTGTGAACATTTGTAGATGTTAGTAAACGTCAAACTAATTATAACTACTATCGTCATTTTGTGATTGTATTTGGCAATCCCTCACTTCCAAACAACAAGGACTAATAACTACTATCGTCGTTTTGTGACTGTATTTGGCAATCCATCACTTCCAAAACAAATTGGTTTTTATCGCAAATGACAAACATGCAAAAAGGAAACAGTGCACTAGAATTAAACTAACTTAGTTGCAAGATTTAATTAATTTTAGTTTTTTTTTTCTTTTTGAGAATTAGCTCACTCAAATTATTTGAAAAATAATCACTAGCTAGCTTAGCTTAGTGGTAAACGTGTATAACCCTCTTCTTTAAGATGCTAGATTTAAGTCTCATTAAAAATATAGAGTGAAGAATGATATATGCTCTTAAAAAAAAAAGAATATATTTGAAAAAGACGGAGTCCGATTTTTGTTTATATAACTGTTAGTATTCGGTTACGGTTTCGGCAGTAACGTTATCATTAAGATAATTGTAGTTTAGACCTTCAAACAATATCAGTCGGTCGTCCTACATAAGTTGAAACAGTTGAAGAAGCGGTTGTAGTTTTGCCCATTTCCCCTTTAATCCATCTAACGTACGAGTTGATTGAATTGAGATCATATAACCCCATATCCTCGTCATACATTTCTTGTTAACCGATCATTGTCAAACATTCTTTTACTCGGTTACAGTAAGCATCGCTTTCGGGACACTTGGGATCATGAATCCCTGTTTCCTCCATAACAAGATGCATAGTAACAACCAATTCTTCATCTCCCTCTATGCTCCAACAAGTTGAAATTAAGGTTTCCTAAATTTATTAAAAATACACTTTTAGTAATACAAACGTCCAAATACAAACAACAAAACATGAACACTTAAACTTATTAATACGAATAACATTTAAACAATGAAACATAAGCAACACTTAAACTTATTAATGTGAAAGGCACTTAAACACTTAAAAATGTTCAATGTCTTGCATGCCACATCCGGTTTGTATGCACACACATACTAGTAATTGAAACGAATTTAAATACCACATCATAATTCTTGACCGAAATACCAAGCGGCTCAGGAATAAAGACAGAGACCAGTGGCACACGAAGCATCCTTGAATTGCTTAAGTTTTATGCTTTCTGGATTTAAGGAGTTCGGTTTGGGTTGTTTGCTTGTAATGTCACTATTACTAATGTCTCACGGGTAATGGTAACAGGTAAGTGTAGATTTGGCGCGTGTCAAGATTGATCCATCATTTTGAAGAACCGAACACCGCATATGGATGTTTTTGATGTTGTTAAACATTAATGGACGATGTTAAAAACTTATTATGTTTTAGTTTATTTTTTAAAACTATTTTGTTGATCAATGCAAGATAATCTTAAAATTAACGATTTTAATAAGGAAATTTTCTGGGACCTGAGTTGCAGTCATTATTTTAAGCATGTTATTATGGGATGGGCGTTACAAGGACATCCTTCAAGGATATGGGTTCCCTTCCGTATAATAAAGTCCCCACAACTTATCATACGATGCCTGATCTTCATCATCGATGTTGATTTCGATGTTAGCTAGGTCGCCAATTAGCTTACTAAAATCATCCAGGTGTTCGGGGATCTTCTTGTTCGTACCCGTGTGGAAAGTATATAACTTCTTCTTCAAGTAAAGTTGGGTAGCCAGCGAGTTTGTCATGTAGAGTGCTTGTAACTTCAACCATACCGCCACCGCAAATTTCTCTTTTGCCAGCTAACGCAGAACATTGTTCCCTAAGCATAGCAAGATCGTGCTATGTGCCTTCCGATAAGGTATTGGTGAAAGTGCTTTAGTGGCATCGACTGGGAATGAATCTATCGCCTTGTCCAGCCATGTTGGATTAGAACCGACCGACCCATCTTCACACGCCACACACCGAAGTCATTGTACCCATTAAACTTTTCCACATTGAACTTCGCTATCGACATCCTCTCTTTCTCGTTACCTACTATTGATGTTCGGCTTCCTTCTTCCGAATCACAGCAACGTGACTCTGATACCACTTGTTCAAGTGTGTATCAAACTGGTAACAAAAACAAACCCACAAACGTTCAAGAACAATATTGACAAATATGAAACTTTTATTAGACTTTAACCTTGGATGTTTACAACTTGTGCTTAATGATTTCCCTCACCCCCTCTTTTTTTTATAGGAGAGGAGGAACAATCTAGAACCATATAGAACAATATAACCTCTAGAATCCTAATATAATTAAAACACTCCTTAATAGATTTTTTAATCAACCATTAGGTTATCCTTGTCTATCACTTAATAATTAATACATATTTACCGAAATATAATTATTCGGTCAACAAACATCTTCTTTTAACTTTTCTATTCTTAGCCGGCTACTCAGACCACACACATATTTAATATATACGATCAACCTCTACTGGAAAAGTGGAAATTAAACAGACATCAAACACTCACAAAAAATGGCCACTACTACTGAGAAGAGGAAGCCTCATGTTATCTGCATCCCACTTCCAGCACAAAGTCACCTAAAGGCGATGCTGAAACTAGCACAGTTTCTCCACCAAAAGGGACTCCAAATAACCTTCGTTAACACCGAGCACATCCACAATCGCTTGCTCAACTCCGGTGGTCACCACTGTCTCGATGGCTCACCGGGTTTCAAATTCGTCACTATTCCTGACGGCATTCCTCGAAAATCGGTGGATGATGATGGTACAGATAAACTCCTGCATCATGTTGAAACCAGCTTCTTAACTCCTTTTCTTGATCTTGCTACCAAACTTCCAACTCCTCCTACTTGTATCATCTCGGATGGGTTCATGTCGCTTTTCACCATTGATGCAGCCGAAACGCTCGGAATCCCGGTCATGCTCTACTGGACGTTGGCTGCTTGTGGATTCATGAGTGTTTACCATGTCCAATCACTTGTGGAGAAAGGACTTGCACCACTTAAAGGTTTGCCTTTTATATGTAGGTTAGATGATAGATTATATTGTATATTTTGTTTGTTTCAAAGAGGGCTCAATCATTTTAAGGGTCTAACATGGGTAAAAATATTTGGAGCTGAGGATAAAAAACTAGCAAGCAAATAATAAGGTAATCAACTTAAGAAACTAACAAGATAACCAACGTAAGCAAATGATAAGACAACCGGCCAACTAATCAACTAAATTTATTATCTATCAAATAGATCTATAAATTAAATCCAAAACTACAAGGAATTTATTTGAAAAAGATAACATTATTAAAAGTAAATAACAAATGTATTTATGTCTATAACTGGGATTTTAGTTAACACATTCATGGTACGTCCTTTTAAAAGGGCGTACATAAATGGGGTTTGGGTGATGGCATTTGAATTTTTTATTTTTTTTTTATCTTTTTTCTCTTTTAATCTTAAAAAATCTTTAAAATGTACAAAACATTAGGTACCTCTCTTTTTAAGCTTTCTTTGGATCAACATTAGAGAATATTAAGCACCAATATATATACACGGAAAATAGATATTCCTATTATCTTTACTTGTACAAACATAATATAATGGTCATTCATTTTATATATACAGATGAAAGTTACTTGACAAATGGATTTCTGGATACAACCATTGATTGGATACCCGGAATGGAAGGAATCCGGTTAAAGGATTTCAACACCATCTCTCGTACCACAAACCTAAATCACGGGCTATTTACATTTTGTCTCAAATGTACAAATAACTCCCACAATGTGTCACACAATATCTTCCACACTTTTGATGACTTGGAGCCTGGTATTGTTAACACTCTCTCATCCATGTATCCTAACGTCTACACCGTTGGCCCAATGCAGTTACTTCTTAATCAGACACCAGAAGAAGAAAAACAAACCGAAATGTCGGATTTTAGTGCATACAGCGTATGGAAAGAAGATTCAGGGTGTTTGCAATGGCTCCAATCCAAGGAACCAAACTCTGTTATTTATGTGAATTATGGGAGTCATACAATGATGTCTTTACAAGATGTTATTGAATTCAGTTGGGGACTTATTAATAGCGGCCATTATTTCCTTTGGATAATTCGATCTGATGTGGTGAAAGGTGAATCCGTAGTATTGCCTCCGGAGTTTGAGGAGCATGTGAAAAGCAAAGGTTTTATTGCAAGTTGGTGTCCACAGGAAAAAGTGTTGAACCATCCTTCGATTGGAGGGTTCTTGACTCATTGCGGGTGGGGATCCACTATCGAGAGCTTATCGGCTGGGGTACCGATGATATATTGGCCATATATGTCGGACCAGTTGATTAATTGTAGGTATATATGCAAGGAATGGGAGGTTGGATTGGAGATGGGAAAGGAGGTGAAAAGGGAGGAAGTTAAGAATCTTGTACAAGAGTTGATTGGAGAAGTAGGTGACCAAAAGAGGATCAAGGCTTTGGAGTGGAAGAAAAAGGCTTTTGTAGCAACGGCCCCAAATGGCTCATCGTCGCTGAGTGTGAACAACCTTGTAGCAGAAATAACATTACTGGACGGCATCAAGAAACTAAATATTTCTACTATCAATCCACAGGAGGTCTGGGACAGATGAGTGGTAAATGTCTAAATGATGTGCTACCTCATAAAAACATTTGGGTTCGAATCCTACAAATTGTAATTGTGGTAAATTTATTTTGCATGTATCAGAGTCACAATGTTGTAAAAATCGGGATTAATCGGTGCCTAGGCGGCATTTAATCGCTAGGCGGTCCATTAACGAGGAACTTTTAGCTAATCGGTTGTTGGATTAGCCGGACAAAATCATTCCTAGGCGGTGGGTCCAGTTTACCCATTTAACTCAAATTGAACCACAAACCCGATGCATGGGTTATTTTTACCTATCAAAACTTGCTCAAAATAAGCAATCCAAGCCCTAAATAACGTCGACGTCCCTAAATCGCTCTCAAAATTTGTCTCACAGTGGCATGCCCGAATCTCTTGCTCTGCAATTTGATGATTAATCTTGAAAATTTGATGGTGTTGAAATCTTGGAACAATATGGTCAAGATGATGATTAATTTTGACAATTTGATCTTTGAAGTATTTGGACTACTTTATTTTGGATTTATAAGTACTTATCTTTTTATATTTAAGTTTGATTCCTATGAAGTATAAATGTGAATTTCAATGTATTATTTTCATATAAATGTGTGTATATATATATAGGGAGAAGATCATTTGAGAACCAATTTGATTTGAGAACTAAAAAGAACTAATTTAGCCACATGTTTATTACATGTATCCCCCCTCCCATGAATTTTAGTGGTCCCTCCTGAAATTTGTGGTTGAGATTTAGTTCTCAAAAGTTCTCAAAATAAAAAGTTCTCATTTGAACCTAACCCTATATATATATATGTATATAAAAATTAAAAATACATAAAAGTTACATACTGATTACTTCCGATTAATCCTAGACTCTATCCAACCGTCTAGCTCCGTCTAGCGTTTTTTACAACATTGAATATATGTAGTATCTAGAAAGTATCGATGCTACCGGCCACTTCCCATTAGTTTGCCTTCTGCCCTGTCTTACTTTTGTCTTAGAAAATGGTACTTTAATTTAATAACTACTTTCGTCGTTTTGTGATTGTGCTTAGCAATCCGTCAACTAATTACTTCCAAAACAATAAGGTTTTTATCGCAGACGACAAACATGCAAAAAGGAAAGAGTCCACGATGATTAAACTAAATTAACTGCATGATCATTTAATTCACTATAGTTTGATATTTTTTTTCTTCTTCTGAGAATTACCTCACTCTAATTATTTAGAAATGACCGAGTTTGATATTTTTCTTAAGCCTAGGAGGCTGCATTGATTTAGAGACCTCCTATTCAGACATCCTTATACTTTTCGTATTGGATTATATGGGGCGTATAGGAAAAGATAATTCAATCTGACCTAAAATTCGGTGCTATACGCTCCCGTATAGCCCAATACTCCCCCGTATAGGGGGTAATACACCCCGTATTGGCCAATAGACCCGTATTAGGGATTGTTTTTTTCCTATACATCTCGTATAGCCCAGTACGTGACGTATTAAGTTGTTAAATTATATTTTTGAGGTGTCCAATTAAGTTAGAATAACCCTTGAAAATCAAGGAATAAGAATTTTTTCCGGCAATAGTATATTGGTAACAGAAGTTTAATGCATGGGGAGTCGGACTAATGAAATATTGGTTTGTACCTCAAATCTTAACGGGGTTTTACGAGCACTAAAATATTTAAAAACGTATTTTGTTAGGTGTAACATTATATAAAACATATTTCAATAAACATGCTCAAAAAGGTTGAAGACATTATCACATTATTATCCTCTTTTTTATTCATAAAATACAATTCTCTCTTTATATATTTAATATGTTAAAATATTATACAGAAACTCTTATGATCCAAACCATTTAAGGTATGGGACTTGTCCCATATTATAGGTCAAAGGGATTTTCTCACCCATTAGATGTCGTTCTCTGAGAACTGCACCTACAATACGATAGTTGTCTCTTAAAGTTTTTTTTGGCTTACATGGTATTTTTTTTTTTGTCTTTATTTAATGGGGGTCCAGAAAACGAACCCAAAAACGCATTCTACTACTATTTAGCTACAGATAATACTCCGCATAGAAGATCACTAGCAAAATGCACAACAACTTTGTCGAAAGACTTGCTACGGATTAGCTACATACATATAATCTGATACAGTTTGACTAAAAAAACAATTACTAAAAATCCATCGCAAAATCTGTACCAAAGATAGCTATGATTATTTTTGTCACTAAAATCATAGTAAATATTTTTGTTCGTAGCAAAAACTTTTAGCCAATGGATTTTTGTTAATGACGAAATACGTAACAAATCCATAGTAAAATGGTATTTGCTATGAATTAACAAATGATTATCTATGAAAGTATGAAGCAGTAATGAATAAAAATAAGAAGACTAATTAGATTCCGTTGGGCTTCGACCCGGCCTGTACCCTTACAGATGGGGGACTCATGTGAACCAGCAAACACTCTGGATTTCTTTTTTGTTCTATTTTTCCTGTCCTTTAAAAGAATTCAAATTATGTGTAGTTCTTTTATAATGTCTAAAAGAAATAGTAACAGTGATATATTTATGAACATAATAGAATATTTTTATATATTTATATTGGTGAGGTTATTTTGAAAAGTTTAGTTTGGATAAGAAGGATAAGAACGAATTAGAGCCATTAGATATTCAATTAAATGAAGATCTAAGTCTCACAATTTTCCCATGTAAAATTAGAGAGAAAACATAAAGAAAATAATAGATGGAAGGACATTTTTGACTTTTTATCAAATTCCCCCAATTTTTTAAACATTCATAACTTTTAGATACGACATTATTTTTTTAAAAAAATTACACCATAAAAACGAGTGTTTTTTTATCTTTAACACGAGTACAGTGTTGTTATATATAAAATTAAAAAAATTTTTACTCTTTCGATTGTATCAAAATGTTCAGATCATTGTGTCATTGTTGTCAAAATCTTCAGATTATTGTGTCATATTGTATCAAAATGTTCAGATCAATATGTCATATTGTGTAAAAATATTCAGATCATTGTGTCATATGGTGTCAAAAACCGAAAGAGTATTTAATTTTATATATAGAAACACTATATATACTTTTGACACAATGACACAATGATCTGAACATTGTGTCAAAAATCAAAAGATTATTATTTTTTAAAATTTTTTATATAGCAACACTATACGCGTTTTAAAGATTAAAAAATGTTCGTTTTTATGGTGTAATTTTTTATAAAAAATAATGTCGTATGTGAAAGTTATGAATGTTTAAAAAAATGGGGGGAGTGGAAAAAATCAACAAAGATGGCTAAGACTAAAATACCCCTCCTTACTTTTCTATTAGATCAAGTTCCAATGGCTGAAAATCATTCTTATCCTCCTTACTCAAACCAAACTTCTAATTTGAACCTCTCCTAACGTTAAAAACTAATTAGTTTATTTTGATATAATAATTTTGTTATGAAAAATAAATATAAAGAAAAGTGATTGTTTGTTAGGTTAAGAAAAGTTTTCAGGTGAAAGATTGAATGGTTCCCTAAAGTTTGTTTGGTTCTTATTTTATTCCCTTTTTTCACTCATAAACAATTTTGCTAATTGGATCGTCATACAATGGTTAGTGCCCTATTACAAAAGTTTTATAAATACACATAACCTAACAGTAAAGATCCTAGATTCTAAATCTACATCCCAAATATACCGTATATAGTCCTATATGCGACGTATTAGCCTATTTGCGACGTATTAGCATATGCCGTATATATATAGCCCTATATGCGGCGTTTAGGTCCCAACTTATATGCACATATATTGCTATATGAAGCATATCGAACCTCTCGTACCGATAATTACCTCATTACTGAATTTTTGAAAATTATATCTTTTGACCTAATACGTCTCATATAGAGCTATATGCGACATATTCGAGTGTGGATTTATAAAAAAATGTATAAATAGGTGGAACCTTTTAAAAAGAGGTATGTAAATATGAGGACCCAATATAATAAGGGAAAAGACAATAATAGCCATGTTGACCACTATTGGGACCAAAATAGCCATTTGACTTTTTTTTTCTTGAAGTAGCCACTTAACTACGGTCTTGACGACCGTAGTTACGGTCTTGACGACCGTAGGTCCACTGAGCCAATCACACTTTGCCACGTCACCACGTACGGTCTTGACGACCGTAATTACGGTCTTCACGACCGTAGGTCCGTTCATCTTCTCCGTAACTACGGTCGTCAAGACCGTAACTACGGTCGTCAAGACCGTAACTACGGTCGTCAAGACCGTAACTACGGTCGTCAAGACCGTAACTACGGTCGTCAAGACCGTACGTGGTGACGTGGCAAAGTGTGATTGGCTCAGTAGACCTACGGTCGTCAAGACCGTAGTTAAGTGGCTATTTCAAGGGAAAGAAAGTCAAATGGCTATTTTGGTCCCAATAATGGTCAACATGGCCATTCTTGTCTTTTTCCCATATAATAATCCTAAACTTGGTGATCAAGTCATCATTTGACCCACAAAAATGAAAGAAACGAAATTCAACTAAAACTCTTCTTATTCAAATCTAGTCAATCTACTTGCAGACCAAGTTGCCAACTTGTCACAACGTGTAGTGTCAGCTCTTAATCTGATGCAATAAACCACTTAAAGTAATTTAATAATAAAGGTATATATATATATATGTTTTGAAATGCTATAAAACCCCGTAGCTCCCCGAGGCCATAGTATTCAGAATCTACAAACGAGTCATGGATTTGAAACCACACGTCATCATCATACCGTTTCCCGACCAAAGTCACATAAAAGCCATGCTTAAACTAGCCGAGCTTCTCCACCACAAGGGGCTCCAGATAACCTTCGTCAACACGGACTTCGTTCACGAGCGTTTTCTTGAATCATCCGGGCCACACCCCCTGGATGGCTCGCCTGGTTTCCGATTTGAAACCATTTCTGATGGTGTCCCTCGCAGCTCGGAAGCTAGCATCGACACCACCAGAGATCTACTCATGCATTCCCTAGAAACCATCTTTTTGGGTCGTTCCGTTGACCTCGTAACCAAACTTCCCGATCCCCCGACTTGTATTATCTCGGATGGGTTCTTGTCGGTTTTCACAATCGATGCTGCTCAAAAGCTTGGGATCCCGGTTATGATGTGCTGGACGCTTTCTGCCTCCGGCTTCATGGGGTTTTACCAAATCAAATCTCTCATTGATAAAGGATTTGCACCATTGAAAGGTTAATTTATTAATTACTTAGCTTTTCATTTGCATTTTAGCCTCATCATTAACTAAACAATGTTCTCTACGTGTTTATTGTGTTTACAGATGAAAGTTACTTGACAAATGGGTATTTAGACACCGTTATTGATTGGGTTCCCGGAATCGAAAGCATCCGTCTCAAGGACTTCCCAATGGTTTGGCACACTGACCTCAATGACAAACTTATGATGTTCTGTAAGGAAGCTCCCCAAATGTCTAATAGGGTTTCACACCATATTTTCCACACATTTGATGAGTTGGAGGCTAGTATCATCAAGGCTTTGTCATCCATGTATGCGCATGTCTACACCATCGGCCCACTGCAACTGCTTCTTGATCAGATACCTAATGAGAAAAGGCAAACCGGAGTAGGATACAGCTTGGTGAAAGAAGAACCGGAGTGTTTCCAGTGGCTTGAGTCTAAAGAACCAGGCTCCGTCATTTATGTAAATTTCGGGAGTTCAACTATCATGTCTTTAGAAGATTTGGTAGAACTTGGTTGGGGACTTGCTAATAGCAACCACTATTTCCTTTGGATAGTCCGGTCTGACTTGCTGATTGGCGAATCTGCGGTTTTGCCTTCTGAACTTGAGGAACTTATCAAAAAGAGAGGCTTTATTGCAAGATGGTGTTCGCAGGAAAAGGTCTTGAACCACCCTTCGGTTAGAGGGTTCTTGACTCATTGCGGGTGGGGATCAACCATCGAGGGCTTGTCAGCCGGGGTGCCGATGATATGTTGGCCTTATTTTTGGGACCAGCTCACCAACCGCAAATTTATATGCGAGGAATGGGAGGTTGGATTGGGGATGGGGAATAAAGTGAAGCGGGACGAAGTTACGAGGCTTGTACAATTGTTGATGGGAGAAAGAGGTGAGAAAATGAGAAACAAGGCCATAGAGTGGAAGGAAAAAGCTAGAAGTGCAACAAGTCCTAATGGTTCATCTTATCTAAATATTGAAAACCTTGTCAAGGAAATCACCATGATGTCAAGAGACTAAAATCATAGTTGTTCATTAGAGCCTTTTGGCTTTGGATCTATTTAATAAAGTTGTATTAATGTAGTCATTTGATATTTTTGACATATATAATTAATGTATTGAAGCAACAACTCAACTGGTTTAGGAGACTGCTTGTTGTTGAAATAATTGTCATGAAACCTAGCCTTGCCACAAAGTATGAATATGCCAAAGAATTATAGGCTTATAGCTAGTTTCCATTAACCGGAAAGTTAAAGTTATTAGTTATATATGTTAGTTTGGATAGTTACAATTAACTATATAACTAGTTATGTTAATTTGTAGTTATCAACAACTATATTTCCTTTGGATTACCAATTGAGTTGATTGGTAGTTAAAGTGTAAGGTGGGGGGGGGGGGGGCGGGCGACATATGTACGGTTTTAAATAATGTTCATTTTAAATTTGATCGAAACAAACTTAGGCCATGTTTGTTTTCAATCAGCAAAATGACCTGATCACAAAAAGGTGGACCGGGACAACCACCTTTTAGACATAGGTCAAAGCAAAATGACTCGGTCAGCACCAAATCAAACAGCTGTATAGTGAATTTCAAAAGGGGTTTGGGCTTTATACTAAAACCAAGTTAACCAATTTTGCAATGTGTTAGAAGCTTATTATAACAACAAACCACACCCAAATTAAAACATTTGATAATATCACACATGAAAACACACATAACATACTTAACCCATAGACACATGGGCATGCATAAATTGCCAAAACAAACTCCAAAATCACCGATACAAATGTCACAAAGTATCATTCGATCCGATCCATCGGATCTTTATTCCACAACCATCACAATACGTACCACTACATCATTTTCGCGGTCATCTCAGCAGTACTACTCCCTTTGCCGCATCACCTAATGAGAAAATCATTTCAGAGAAACTGAGCAAGGTTCAAGGGTGCTATAATTAAGTAGATAAACTTAAATAACTAGTATATATATATACCCAAGGTGAAGAGAAGGTGTAGGTGGAATGGAGTATGCTGAAGAACCATCCACCATAGGCTCCATTATATTAAGGTGAAGTGCGTTTCTTGAAAGGTATGCTTGCCATGCAGTATAATACTCCGGACTAAGGTAACTTTTTTCTTGCTGCATGTTCTCAACAATCTGTTTATGCTCACAGAAGAGATTAATTAGCACTTGTTTAATTATATATACATGCATGAATTAGTATTCATACGAGGATAACGTACTTCCATCTTTGAACGTAGGAATGTGTTTTGACGCTCCAACTCGATTCCCTAGTATAACCAGCAAAGAAACTTGGATCAAATAGGAGATAACTCATTCTTAAAAAGAAAATGGTGAGCATATATATAGGATTATGTGGACTTACCCTTTTCTCCAGATCTTTAGTCTCAGCTTTTATCATCTCATGCTGTTCAAGGTTAAATGAAAACAAAGGTCAAATAATGAAATTTAAAGTACAAATTAAATACATATATATGTGTGTGTGTGAATGTGAAGTATATATTCTTAATTATACCCTTTTGGAGGTGACCCTTGAGATTCCCTTTTCAAGCCTGCTCTCCAATTGCTGCAATTCCCTCAAATTCAGGCGGTCCAAGTCTTCTCCCAACAGATGCCTATTATGAAAGAAAAACATGATAAAGGAAACAGCATATTACTTCAAATAATTTACCATATATAGTCATGTCATGATGATCAGTCATGGGTTTTCTTGAAAAATGACATTCAGTTAGTTTCCTTAGAAGCTCGTGAATGTGGGACACATTATATATATGATGTATAAGAAGAACTTTTTGAGTGGTTTTCTATGTTAATTAGTAATCAGAATGAGCTAATTGAAATTATTTTGTGTTCACCTGTTTGTATTTTGAAGCATTTGAATCTGCTGACGAAGGTTCTTTGACTCTTGCTTATACATCTGTTGATTAACAGGATTTAAGTCAACCAAAATGCTTAATACGTACTACTTAAAATTACAGCCATTAATATTAATACACAAGCATATATGTAGATTGTAGATAGATTTAGAGAGAGAGAAAAACAGATTGTATCACATAATGTACAAATGTGTATATATGTTATTTTTGTTATAATATAATATCAAAAGAGATAAATAAACATTTTATTTTAGTCATATATATTAAAAGATAATAAGATTGAAAAATAAAAAACAAATGATTTATTTGTTTTGCATATTCGTGCAGTATCTAAACTATATTATAATACATATAAAAATGATAAAATTATAAATTACTTAAAAAAACTAAGAGTTATAAGAGGGCAAAATAGTCTTTTTAAGTAATGAATTAAGATTATCTTTTTAATGAAAAACTAAAAAATGAAACAAACTATTTAATATAATGATCATTGACATTTAATTATTGTGTACAAATAAAGTAAATAGTAAGCCAAATACGATAATTGACTTTCATATAAAAAAACAAATATCACGTTATAAATTGTCACTGCTATAATATCGCAAGAATTTCCGTCTAGTATGATAATAAGTATAGAATTCTACTTTATATTATTTATATATAAAGATAATATTAATGGATTGAAAGAAACTACACCTCTATCAAATCTTTAGGAATTAGTTTCTAAACGCTAAGTCAACACCACCAAGTTTGACTCATTTTACGGGAATTACAATTTGACTCAACTGGGCCCATATTTTTTGGGCTCTGTTCATTCGCATAGGCTGTATCTGTCTTGGGCCAGGCCTACATGTAAGTGTGTAACATAATAAGGTAGTTTGATACGTATAAATAGAAGGTGGAATGAAGTAGTCATTACTAACCACTAAGTGAGAAAAAAAAAGTCTATTGAATAGAACATTTTTTTTTTGTTTGTTAATGAGAAGATATGAATATATATGGAAACAGAATGAACCTTCTCATGATTAAAACCTTTTAAGTAAGAATTTTGGCATACTAATGTGACTCAAGGTTATATGGAAATGTACAGTCGATAAATAAATGGAGGATAATGAACTTGATGGAATGATCATAAATCATAAAAAAGGCAAACCATCCATAATAATAAACATGTGATAGATACAGTGACAAAAGATGATAAAGAACTTTATAAAAATATCAACAAATCAGCAGTACTAAAAGCGCTAGAAACATAACAAACTCAAAGAGTCTGAACAATGTCTTGTAGGTGACACCAAGATTGTCACACCACAAAGAGTCATGTACTCTGCACGTCTATACTAACTCTTGTTAGTTAGAACTCGAGCTAATAAGCTTATTGCATAGAAAAAAATAATATACAGAGTGATAGAATGATGACCATATCAACTGCCAGGGCAATAAGCAACTAAAGCTTCAAGAGTCGATGAGATAGAAATACTCATAGGAAGACCATGAGAGATAATGCGCTGGACTGCAACCCAATGACATTCAGTAGGGTGTTGCCAAAATGGGCCATATAGGAAATCTCTCAACAAGTTAAGGTGAGATACTGAAAGGCACCAACAATGCTGCATTAAATGTTTCCGACATGGGAATACCAGAATATCAAGAGTGACTTTCCCCTTATAATATGGGGTTAGAGAGAGGTCTACACTACTAGTGCATCATATTAGATCATTCAGATATAATTGTTAAGACAAATGTAGAGTATCACCAGTAAGGGTAACATATATATATCCGTAGGGAATAAGTGAGTTTCCTATTGGAAATATGATCTTGATTTATCCCTATGTATTAGAATTACTATGTAATATATGTATATATCATAAGTTTTGGCAGTTATAATGTGTAACAAACTGAAAGGGTTCTTCTAATAGGTATCTTTTAAAACCTTCTACATATTAATTAGAAGCACCTCTAGTTCCTATCGCGAGGTTTGCAATCCAAAGATAGAACAGAGATCGTTGAGAAGGACGAAAAAGAGAGTAACACAGTACGAGTTAACCAGAAAATGTATATATTGGCCGACAAAGAGAAAACATATCAGTTGGTTTAGTTTCTCGCGGGCGATAACTTCATAGAATTATCGTTAATTATGATAAGAAAGACTTCTCCCATGATATCTAGATGAAACAATGATTGATAATCATAGAATCTAATAAACCTATCTAACATTGCATCCAAATAAATATCGATGTTCGTTTATAAGGATTTAAACTCTCATCCCTGGTTAGATTATCAACATTATATCACTATGCTATAAGGTCATGACAAATATCGATCAAATAATTATACACATGAAATAAAAACTATCAATAAGATAATTCTATATTATATAATAATAAGAATAATTGGCTTCTCGAGAAGGATTTGTAACTCTATATTGGCTTACGGCTTGCTCGCGGGCTCAAAACTTGCCTACAGTTACTTTTTCAAGTCCCAAAGCAAATTGGTGGCTCGAGGCTTGCCTACCTATCTACGTGGCAGACTGAAAACTTATATGACATTTGGTTTTTCGAAAAAAATGTCAAAGAATTTTTTTTGGTCACCTAAGCTATTTTGATGGTTTTTCTTAAATATAAGTCTTTTCATTGTAAACTAGCTAGCTATGTGTCGTGTCAAATTGAGCTTGAAAGTATCATTTTCATTCTAAACTAGTTATAAATGTGACATAAGTTTATTATCTATATTTATTTTATTAATGAACCACACAAATATCACGAACTTATTTTGTTGACATGCCTATATTTACATAAAGAAGTTTAGATTAGTTTCATATATAAAGTAATTGGTAATGTGAGGTGTAAGTGTCTTAGAGTGGAAGTTATTAATTCAATTCATGGCAATGATATGTAAATAAGTAGTAGACTAGTAAGTATGTATATTGCTGTAAAAAAAAAGTTTCGTATAAAGTATTTAGTTTGAAAAGTAGAGCAAGCATAATGAGTATCTCTTACGTGTTCCTGCATCCCTTGACTTGATAGTTGGATTGGTGTACCAGAAATTGCCTTCTTGTATTTCTCCATGGTTGAGTGTATGCTAAAACAGAAAAACAAACCATTAAGTTTAAATTTAATATATAAGTAGAGACAATATACGATAAATTTAGAGGGGATATATGCAAATGACCCTAAACTTAATGCGAGAATGCAACGCCCTCATACGATAATAAACGTTAGCTAGCTAGGTCCTAGCACGAGGGAATTTAAATAAAAATACTAAAAGTTACTTGTAAAAGAAATTATATATATTCCTTCCCAGGAAAATATGAAATCTAGAATACCCTTTTTATGTTTGGTAGCTTTAATTTTTCATACTTCATATATATCCATGTACCACTTACATATATATATACACAATATATAGGGTTTTGACCATGTGGATATCTCCTATATAAATCTTGCCAAAATTGAAAAGACATATATAGACCATTAACACAGAAATGGCAAAGACTTGGGAAATTATAATTTCCCTTTAATTTATGTTTCCAATACAAAGTCTCATCATAGATGATTTGATACACTCTGTGGATTGTAAAAGCAAAGTCTTTTCTCATGCTACTGATTATATCTTCACTTCAATAGGATGCATCTTAGAGTTTACTTGCACCAAAATAGGAACACTCAAGTACATATATAGTCTCAGTTAGCAAGCATACAAAAGAATGGTAAAAGTTGGTTTATACAAGATACTACTCATGATAGATTGCTCCAAAATAGGAACAATCAAATACATATCTCAGTTAGCTAGCAAGCATGCATAAGAAGGGCAAATATTGGTTTTCTACAAGATACTACTCATAATAAGTTGCTGGATCCTTTAACTTAAAGATTGTGTGTTCAAAACATATTGTTGCAAAAGAAGAACCAAATTTCTTTGAATTTAAAATATTATTTGATAAATGATTTGTCAAACTTATACCACCACATGTTAAAACCACTAAATGCATACGAGAAAATATAAACATGTAACCATCTACAATATGCAACATTACCCTTAAAAGGGAAATTTCCATAGAATTATGAAAAAGAGTATGAGATCAAGTACGTAAGACATAAATGAATGTATACGTTGTTAACTACATTTTTTTTTTCAATGACAAAAAGTCTACTCATAAATTCAACCTATACATTATTAACTTTGTAAAATTTAAACATCCACCACTTGATCACCACTTGGACAAGGATAGACACGGTATAATTGGGCTAAAAGTCATTTGGTCAATGACTTATGATTACATGCATTTATATCTAACAAGTGACATGAATCCTCATACAACAGGAACTAATAAGAGAATCATTATTCAAATATGTTATGCTTCAAAATATATGTGCATTTCTTTAGTAAACAGGAACTAGCTAGTTTATAAGAGAAGCACAACAGGAACTAATAAGAGAATCATTATTCAAATATGTTATGCTTCAAAATATATGTGCATTTCTTTAGTAAACAGGAACTAGCTAGTTTATAAGAGAAGCGAAAATTATGAGTATCGCGAATATTTACCTTTTATTCGAGTACTCATAACACCTTCCATTGCTAGAGAACACAATCAGCGTGATTTCAGCGTCACAAAGTACTGTAAGCTCATAAGCCTTCTTCAGAAGCCCGTTTCTCCGTTTGCAGAAAGTGACTTGCCGATTCGTCTTGTTTTCGATTCTCTTGATCTCAATTCTTCCTCTCCCCATCTTTTTTCCCTGTACACAAAAACATCAGTTTAATTATCATATCAAATCTTCAATCAATCAATACATCAGTCTACAATCCAAAAACAATCGATTTCATGGTTTGCATTTAAGTATGAAATGACATATATATGTTTTAAGGTTAAGCCTTACACAAATAAAAACCTGTTTTTGGGTAGAATTACAGAATATATATTGATCGATATGTAATGCATTTAACAATTAATACAAAGAAACTAATACTTTTCACATCTTGAAACACAACTATTTCTGAAGGCCGGGTCCTGCTATATAATCATATATAAAACATGAAAACTTACTATCAATTTTATTCAAACAGACATAGAGAATTACACTATATATGATCTATTTTCTTTTAGGGTAACTTTATTTTTAGGACTTAAACCCTAAAGATGATGATCATCAACCATAAGTACTAGTAGATCTATAAGGTTTCCACTGCCAAAATCAAGGTGTAAAAGGAATTATGTTACATTATAAACAGTTTAAACTCAAATAAAAAAGAAAGCTTCAAACTTTTTGAAACCCTAATTTTATAATCCAGTAATTTAAACAAAAAAAAAAATGGAACATTAGAAAACAACCAAAATAAACACTGAACCAGCTAAGGAAGAAGTTCCACTTCCTCCATTTACAATTTTAGTCCTTTTTTTCTTCATGATCGATTTGCACAAAATAGATCTCTAGATCTGTGTGTGTGTATAGATGAAGGGGAATGTGGAAGAAGATGAAAAAAAGTGAAAAGAGAAAGACACACCTTTGAAGAAGAAGATGGTGCAACAGAATTTTCTTCTGAGTTCTGAGGGAGAGATTTCAACCTGATACGCATTTCTTTTGTTTCCCTTATATCCATCTTAATCCAATCCTATACTATACGCACTCTTTCTCTCTCTCTCTCTCTCACACATACACACACACACAGAGAGCTGGCCGGAAAATGACTTTTGCCATATTTGGTATATGGTTCAGAAAAGCAACGAAGAGGAACAATATACTATAAACTGATAAGTGAATTTTACATATCTGATTTTACCCATATATCCTTTGCATTTTCTTTTATTTACATGAAAACCAACCATCTTGATCCAGCTAGCTAGTGGTGAATGATGAACAAGATTTTAATGTTACTTCAACTGCTAGTTCCAAAGAAATTAATTAAGCTTTCACGGAAAAGAAGCTAGTTTGATTAATTAATTTGTGGTTATTAATTTGAGACATGAATTGTTTCACAAAAATGGTAACCATAACTAAACCAAACCGTATTAAAAATCTCACAAACCGAATCGAATGGACCATATTCAATACGATTCGGTATCAGTTGAGAACCGAAATAATCGTATTCAAACCGTTTAAGCCGTATTCACCAAATAACATATTTTGCGTACTTTTTTTGCTAATAAAAAACAAAGAGCAAACATTTTTAACAGATCTCTAGAGTTTAAAACCATAATTCGATATACAACCAAAATACTTTTAACCAAAATACCTAGAACCAAAGTACTCACAACCAAATACCTACAACTAAAGTACCCACAACCAAATACCTACAACCCAAATACCTACAACTCGTATGAATAAATCGAGCGATCGAGCTCACATACCTATGCTTCAAAAGAAAACAGTAGGTCGAGGTAGCAGGTAGGCGCTTGTTTTTTGTAGAGTGGAAGTGGAGAAGACGATGACTACTCTTTACGAACTAGGGTGGGAACGTGGAGTAGAGAAGTAAAGTGAGTGGTAGAGTTATCGATAGACTTGTTTTACCCTAAAAGAAACCATGTATATATGGGTCGTATTTAGTTGGATTGTGGATAAGTGGGTTTAACTTAAATGGTGTAAAGGTTTATAAATATATTTAATATATATATATATTTGTATATATATATATATATATATATATTATTTGGTTTTAAACGGATAACCGAATAAACCAAATAAAAAACAAAACTCAAAACCATAACCAAACCATAAACCGAATTCACAATTCGGATACGGTTGAAAACCGAACCGTAAACCGAATTCACAATTCGGATTGGTTTATTTGGATATGAATACGGTTTGATTTGTCGGTTTATTCGGATTTCGGTTATTTCTGCACACCCCTAATGGTGATGGTGGTTTAATTTGTTTTTTTAAACAAAATATTTTTTAAAAATAGGTATACGATGGTCAATTCACACTCAATAGATATCTTAAGTGACATTCCGTTCAACAACAAAGATTTTAAGATTTAACAAATCTTTCGATCATATGTGTAATTTTTTATTCCTTGAAACGAAAGACGAAATCTATGTTAATGTTAGGGATGATTCTCGTAATTTACTAAAAAAATAGGGGGTAGAAATGCTGGGTTGGCTTTCGGTTGATTTAAGACAGAAAAATACAGGTGGCTATGATTTCTTGGCTCATCAGCCGGCCCTGTGTTTGGGCTTCTTGAGAGTTGGCCCAACGTAGGAAAAAGGAAAGAAAAAGATGTGAGTTTGGGCTTGCGTATGGCAGATAACAAAATAAGGTTTAGGTGTCTAAAATTTGGGCTCATGATGTGCTGCGAATCTAAATATTATGGAGACCAAGAAAAATCGCAGCTCACATCTAAATATTAATAATGTTGTCTGTGATTTTCGTTTTTTCATGGATATTACGAGTAGCTAAATTTTTAAATCACTCAAGTATAAATCGATTATTGTTATGACGTAATTATTTGGGTTTGGTTAACCATATATCTTGAATGTTATTGTGAAGATTTATCTAATATTGATTGATGATGTGTTAGAATATTGATTATATATTGATGGATATGCATGCTATATTTCTTTTGTGATTCTATTTGTTAATATTGTATGTTTTAGGTCGAATTGAATGTTTAGATTGTCTACTTTGTGTTTGTAATCTTTACGTGGTTAAGCTATAAATAATTAACTATAGGAAGATACGCGTTTATTAGTCTAAATCAGTGCTCCCACCTTTCCCCTTCTCCAACCGAAGTCGTTAGATTGTCTATTGTTTGGAGCTCTAGTCGGTAGCCTTTCTCCTCAAATGGACAAATGATACTCGTAGTCCCAATGCAAAATTGAGGCTTGGAATAAAAAAACCCAACCCAATCCATCATTGACTACATGCAAACCGTGCCTTGGAAAGAGAGTAATTTTCTTTTCTCTACTCACTCACAGATCGACACCCTTCTTCTCTCAACACACAGATCGACGCCCAGGGTTTGCCATTGATCGAGAAGATTTAACTAATATCTTTCTCAACGGACTAGACCAAGCTAGCTATAAACCAACTAACTACTGATGCCATTCATGCTCGAGGTTTCAAAAATTGGCCTTAAACTATCAGGTCTTTTAAACCATCGATTGATCTTAAAGGTTAGTGTGTCTGTTATGCTAGTGAGAAATATTGATCAAAAGGGTGGCTTGTGAATTGCACTAGACTAAAAGGATAGCCTTATGTAATCGTGTTACAGAGGTTGAGATCATATCAGGTATTAACGTTGGAAATCAGACCTTTTACTCTCTAACTATTAAAGTTTTTTTTTTTGTTTAAAGATTTGTTTTCTTATACTTTGGCCACGAAACTTTAAACTTTTCTACTTTCATTTTTAGTATACTTTTATAGTTTTATACTTTCACCACGAGACTTTTTAGACTTTTACGTTTTATACCCCTTAACTTAGTATATTTTTATAGTTTTATAATTTTACCACGAGACTTTTAGACTTTTACGTTTTATACTCCTTAACTTTTTAACCCTCTAACTTTTAAAGTTTTTATTATTGTTTTAAGTTTTTTTGTATTATACATTTGCCACAAAACTTTTAACTTTTCTACTTTCACTTTTAGTATACTTCTATAGTTTTATACTTTCACCACGAGACTTTTAAACTTTTACGTTTTAGACCACTTAACTTTTTGACTTTCGTTTAATATAAAAATTCAACCCCGCAGCAATGCGCGTGATGGTAAACATCTCGTTTCTTATATCACAGTTGTATGCTTAAAAAATCTATTATTTCTTATACATTTACGTTTAAACTTATGTTTTAAAAATATAATAAGTATATATGAAGTTATTATTATATTAATTTTAAGATACTCCGTGTAATACACGGGTTTGTATAAATAGTTAGTATATAAATGAGTAAATTGCAAATTACGACCTTTATATTTAGTCAAATTATGGATTATAACCTTTCCGGAACTATGTTACACTTAATGACCTTTTTTTCATAAATTATTTCGGATTAGGTCCTTTTTACTAATAGAAGTTGATTTTGTCTGTTAGATTTTTATAAATGACCATTTTACCCTTAGTTTTTAAATGACCAAGTTTGTTATTCTAACTCTTTAAACTCTTTAAAGAACCAAATCTGCAATTCTAACTGTTTTTTATTTTTATTTTATTTACTTTCTTTTTCTAATACTTATAATTAACTAATATTTGTTTCTTTATAAACTATAATTTTATAATAAAATCAATAAGAACAAGTAAATAAAAGGTAGTAACGAACACTAAGAAATCAACTAACTTATCTTTGAAAAAAATAGTAAACGGAAAAATTAAAATTTTAGAAAAAATATTATTTTTCTTCATTTTATATATAAAACATATATTTAAATATGAACAAAATTAGTAAATGAACAAACTAACACAAATTAACACGAAAAAAATCATATATTTAAATAAAACTTTAATTTTTTTAAACGTTAGTAAACTGGAATACATTTTCTAACAACGCACGTGAGCACAATTGTGTCTTTTTTGTTTCTGTACTCGATTAAGCGATGATAAATTAACATGTGATTGTGATCTCGTGTTTGAATAGATAATTTGTAGAACAGTTATTCAAAAAAATTGTAGCACAACCGAGAGCCACATGAAATCTCTTCTATTACGAGTTCATGACAAGGACCTTTTTGGCCTAGTCGGGTTTTGTTTTGAGAAAAAGAACAAATGCCGGTATATGAGTATTTATCTAAAGGAACAACTCGGTATTAAATAGTAGTAGAGGGGATATATTAGTTTTGCGATAAATTTATTTATAATACGTTTAAACTTTTAAGCTTTAATTTTTTAAAACTAGAAATTATTTTTTTTTAATTTTAAGGTCGATCTAAAAGTTTTATTGGTGTCGGGAGACCCCCAAAGCTTGGTCATGTGTTCACCAATAATTTTACATTTCTATAGTCTTGATCCAATTTCATTTTTCACTAATATATATTTTTTGGTGTTTTCTAAAAGAATGTTTTTTTCTAAAAATTTTAATTTATTTGTGTGCTAATTTTTATGTTATCAAAAAATGAATTAATTAATTTATTCGTATTAGTTAATCCTTTTATTTACTTGTGTTATTGGTTTTATTAGAGAACTATAGTTTATAAAAAAATATTAATTAATAGTATTAAAAAAAATGAAGTAAATAAAATAAAAATAAAGAAATATTAAGAATTATAAATTTGGTCCTTTAAAAGTTAAGGGTAAAATGGTCATTTATAGAAAACTAACAGAAAAAGTTAACTTCTGTTACTGAAAAGGTCCTAATGCGTAACATTTTTTTAAAAAAAGGTCACTAAGTGTAACTTCATTTCGAAAAGGTTACAATCCAAAACTTGACTAAATATAAAGGTCGTAATTTGTAATTTACTCTATATAAATAAATGTATATAAACACCGATGATAACTCTAGGTGTATTGTGTTTCTATAATGTATTTTTAATGATAACGAGACCTGCGACCCGCGCGTTGCGGCGGGCGAGGCCTCGTTATGAGATTTAATCTTGGATAGGTAAATGATGTAAGAAGGTTTGTTGATTGGAATATTATTATCCATGGTAGCATGACATAAGTAGTTAGTGTTCGAAAGTACAAACCATTTCAAAAGAAAACATTTGTATCTAATACTCATTAAACATTAGCATTTTAGCCTTCTTTTGTTTGCTGCTTTCTTGGTTTGAAGAGTCTTCCGTTTCTGCAACATTTTACATATATAAAGTAGTTAGTATTTAAATTTTTTCTAAAGGTTTATGTTATATGTTTTTTTAACCTTGACTATCGGTGGTATGTTTTCTTGAGACTTTGACTGTGAGTTAATACGATGACATTTGAGGCTCCAGTTGGCTGTAGTGACGTAGTTGCATGAGGTTGTAGTAATATTGTTTCTTAATAATAGTTGTTGGACATGCTAAGTGTTCATTTACAAAATCAGGGCATGGTTTAGTCCGCACTTCATGACCACTACTGAAGTGGATTGTTAGTTTTCATTTACAAAAGTGGAGGAGGATAACTACAACCAAAAGTATACAACTAATAAGTAGGGTTTGCATTACTTCATTTAAAGGAGTTCATGTGCTTTCATATCTACAGTTCCAAAAGACTTGATTCCTGCATTTTCATTCCTCTTTTTATTTGAGTTTCTTTGATGACACCGGGTCTTCACCTGCAAGTAGTGGTGGTGTAAGTGTTAGTATGGGTTGTTTTTAGATATTAAAGGTGTTTTGTATGATTGTTACCCGTACCTGTCATGGTGGTTGCATAGTTCCGAATCTGCTCAAACTCAACCATCGTTGTTCACATTCCATGCGAAATCTAAGGGAACAACAGAATAAACCATCACAGTTCACATTCCTTGCGAAATCTAAGGCAAAAACAAAATAGAACCAAAAGAACTAAACAAACACAAATTCAATTAAAAAAACAACAATGTAGGCAGAGATCAACGGTAATAAAAAAAAAGTAAACAACATAGAAGTATATAAACAGCACACATTATAAATCAAGTACCTTCAGATGACTTTAGAAGCAAGATACCTGCATAAAAAGAAAGAAACATTTCTGAAAGACTGATAAAAAAAACACAAAAGCCTAAAATTATTAAGTTATTATCAAACCTATATGCAAAACAATGAGTTTCACAATCTACGTGTAATGTAGTTCAATGACAATGACAGGTAGCAACTAACTTGTAAAACTCGCAGGAACGAAAGATGCGTAATCAATGGAAAAAAACGAACATTCAAATTAATCAACATGCCATGATAGTTCTAGATTAACCAATTCAAACTACGGTTAACATAATAAACATATACTTCTACTAATTAATAATGCAAGCATAATTTTAGATTAGAGTTCATAACTTTGTGAAGATGGATCATACATCTTATTTTGGATTTATGCAAATACCTGTCAAATAGATAGAACAAATCTTTTAAGTACAACTGAGCATAAAAAATCATAACTTTTCTGTTTGCCTTAAAGAAAAGTAAGAGAAAAACACAGATTATGGACCCGCCTGCCAGATGGGTCTTCAATAGGTATAACTGAGCAATCAATCAGTAAGATTACTAAGAGTGGGTGTTTTTGCACCATAATACTCTTACTGCATATGCAAAAATGCCTCATATGAATTCCAACTTGATAAACACTGCTTGATCCCTACTAAAAAGTCATAAGTGAAGCAAAAAAGCAACTTCAAATGCCCAACCTAGCTTTGTCTAACCAATTAATTTGACCCAGTTTATTAAATTAAAAAGATAATATGTTCAAGTATAATTATAATCACTATTCTAGAATTAGAAACTATACAATTATCACAAATAATCAGTTCAAATTTTGTATTTATTTAAGATAATGCCACGATTTGCCATTTATATTAGTTCCTTCATAGTACACCTAATCTCAGTATTAATATCTAGCCAAATCAATCACAAATCTATACAAAGGAGTATGACCATCCAATGCGAAGGGGAGTTCCCTTTGTAATCATGCAGGTAATGTTAATCAAAACTTAAATAAATTTACCTGTAAAATTCAGCAAACATATCTATATCTTGATGAAGGCAAGCGGCTTTATAACCTGTAAATTAACTGTACAACTCAAAAAATGTCACGAAGTGCAATTGCAATTTTATAGAAGATGACTACATCTATAACAATGATGATACCTTCTTAAGTGTGTCAATAACGGTTTCATCGCTTAATCCTCACTTCAACCCTTCTTAAGAATTGTCACAAAATGTAGCAAGCAACCCTGCCTTTGAACTTCTTGCAAACCACCTTGTACAACATAATATTTCAAATGCCTCTTAAGAAGCCTACACCAAAAAAAGGTAATTACAAAAATTCTACAAAGTTATCAATAAGAAGATGGAAATTCATATCACAGTTTATCAATAAATACATGGCTTATGGAGGAGGATATGGTTATTAAAATAGTCATTTATACAGAGCAAAAAATAGATGTTTTATGCTGTTAAAAAAATGAAGAAATTTTTACACTATAATGTCATTAACTATCCATAGAACTGAAGTTTGTGTATAAGTTCAATCTAGTTTTTTGAATAGCTAAAGTCTCTTAGGCAAGTACCTTAAATCATAAAACGATGACATGGTGGTAACTTTAACTTATTGGGTATAAAAATCCTATTACTTTCATTCATCCTGTGCTTAGCTGGGATCTTCCCTGCAAGAGTAGCAGGTGCAGTAGATGGAATCTTCTCCAATGTCGGTTTCTCGGCCACATCTGCAGCAGATCCTTTCACCTCTAACGTTTGTTGAATGTGACCATCATTATTCTGCCTCATAGTGAAACTGAAAATCTTTTCCTTTACATTCCATGGAATAGGGGTGAGCATGCTAAGCAATTAGCCAAACCGTAACCAAAGAAACATAACCAATCAAATAACGGCTCGTAATTCAATTAGGATAGAACAACCGACCTGTTTAACTTCCATTACCATTCAAAACTTTGCATGACGGAAGTACACAATTGCCACCATAGCAACAGCTCCGGCCGTCGCTGCAATCACCGGCCAATCTGGATTCAACTTAGAGATCTTCTCATCGCCATTGACGGTAATGCCGTTGGTATTCTCAGCAGCTTTCTCCTTGAGAACAGAATTAATCTTCTCGTATGATTCTAATTCCTTCTGTAACTGTTCGATTTTGGATTCCAATTCGTTAAGGCTTCTGTTTGATTTCTTCAAGAGAGCGTCCAAATCGTTCTTCCCGATCTCTAACTCGTCTTTTTCCAATTCCAAATAAATCAATAGAAAAGAGACGACATAAACCAGATATACGCAATAGCATTTCCAATTCCAAATAAACCAATTTAAACCCTATCGATAACCATCCGACAAAATTAGGGCATAATAATAATACAGAAAATTGACAACTGGGAATTAAACCCCAAAAAATTGAAAACCTATCTAAACGAAAGAGAAACCCTAAAGAGGAAATAGTTAAAATTGTAAATCATACCGAAGATAATCGTAAGATTAGGCGATGCAGAAGCAGTCGAAGGTAAGAAATCTTAAATGGGGAGGATTAAGTGAGGAGATTAGGCACGTATACACCACGTGGAGTGTTATGCATACGGAGGACAGCAGTTAACAGCCACCAATTGACACGCGTCACATGAAATCTGTGGGAAGGAAATCTGTGGGAAGGAAAACCGGAAAAAAAAACAGGCAAACTTCAAGATTCGAACTTGGGTTCCATGTAAAAAATATAGGAACCTAACCACCACGGCAGAACATAGTATGTAACTTGTAATGCAAAAGAATTCTATAAATACAGAAATTCGGCTGACCTTTGTAAAAAAAATAAACCAAAGGAAATCCCGCCACGTGGTAACACATCCATCCGCCACGTGTTATGAACAGTGCGCGTCCAGAGTACACGTCAGCAATTCCAAATGATATATATATAATTAACGAACTTTACTACTTTTATTATGTAACTGAAATTTAATTATTTTATCTTTCTTATTACGTGACCCAACCTGACTTCAACGCTTTAAAAAAGTTTAATATTTAGTGATAAACAACCAAATTTTTATTAACTCCTATAAAAAATTCTCCTGAGTCCTTCACTACTCAAGAACCTTACTATGAATCTCTTAATTACTTATTAATACTAATTATTTAATATTAATTAATCATTTTTGTGTGAATATGAGATTAACTTATTTGGTGGAGATTTTGTCCTTTTAGAGGTCTTGAGTTCAAATCAAAACAATGATGTAATTAATTTGTAAAGTGATTTATGAGTAGGAGTAAGATACTTTTGGCCGATAAAAATATAATAATAATAATAACAATTATAATCATTTTTTGTAGCGCAAACAATCCTAAAAAACAGAACATTAAACCAGTCCCTTAACGCTTAAGAGATTTACGGTACGGTCCCAATTTAAAAGTCCAAAGTGAAACAACTTTAGTCACTAACATATATATCTATTAAAACGTAAACCACCGTTTTAAGGTTCATAAACGTCATTACAATCGTCACTTGCAGTAGCGTTTGCAAATTATATAAAAACAGGATTCCACTTCTCATCATTGTTGTAACATGCTTAAATTCCCACTTTAGTTATTTTAATCTAGTACGACTTATGTTTTGTTTAGTATTTTTGTTTTTGATTAAGGTTAACCCATTCTAACCTAACCTAGGTGACTATAAATAAGATACGAATAAACTCAATGTATATATACGAGTTGGTATAAATTTATGATTCGGATTTCTGAAGAATTTCAATCGGGTCTAATCACTTAAATTTACCAAAATTCACTTGAACAATCGTAATACAATTCATTAAATGAAAATTCACTTGGACGGAAAACTAGTTTGTTCTAGGTTAGTCTTTGTTTTTAATTCGTTGGCTAGGATTCGGGTCTTGCATTTAATTATCACTAGTATTTAACCATTGCTTTAAATGTGAGGGCTAGGATTCATATCATGTTTTTTACACATATATTTTTTCTTGGGTTTTTGGAACCCATTGTACTTTTTGACTAGTTAAGTTCTAGCCTTCTTTGGCCCTTGTTTATTTACTCTTTTGGCTCTTATTAAACATGCCTATTTAAGTAAAGTTTGAAAGTTAATATTCATTCATTATATAAATACCAAGAGTCAAGTTGTTATTTTAATAATCTTTCCATAATCACCTCCTATTAATGATTATAGTTGCATGTATATACATACTAGTTTTTGATACCCGTGCCACGCACGGGCGGATTTAAAAAAAATGAATTCAAAATTTAAAATATTATAATAAGTGTAATTCGATAGTTGGAATAAAAGAAAAAAACGAACATTCGACAATATAAAAAAGTTACAAACTTAAATATACAAACTTATAAACAATATTTGATGTTTTGTTTGTCACATTTTCGTCTTCATCCAAGATAAGAAGTTTTAGTCCATCCCTGCTCTTAACCCTTGATTATGCAACACCATGACTAAAGCATAGATTCTTCAAATAGAGTTCAGCTCTTAAAAGTGACGGACCTTGGCTTTTGTTAACTGTCATTTCGAAACATACCAAAATCGAAAAGTGTCTCCTATTGAATTTGAATGGGATTTTTTATCTGAAGGAGACATCGAAATTCTTAAAATAAACGTTCGAAAACTAATATTACTTACTAATATTACTTCTGCTTCTATGATGCGTTTCCCAAGAGCCACTATCTGAAGTCGAGTACCATTACTTCACTCCTATGATATTGTCATGATCCATTCCACTAAGAATAACATAACAAAAACTGGTTGTTCCTTATTTTTTAAAACTAAACAGAGGTCTTCCCTTATTTTTATTGTTCTAGACTTCCAAACATGGTGTTCCATGTCATTCGGGCTGAAATATTAAAGATTTCAAAAACACTCTTAAGATCATACAACCTTCTTTATAATACTTTGAAAAAACTATGATGGAAAGACTTTTAGTAGCCCATCTTGGCAAAACAGTTGAGCCACCAGGCTATGAACAAATTTATATGCTTATGGACTTACATCAACACTCAATTTTTAACTCTTTTGGGGTTCCCATTTTATGGGGTCACCCATTCATTCGGGTCAAAACAGTTGTTAAGGACCAAACATGATCAACCCCTTTAATTTCGTAATTATAGTTATTATTATTTATGTTGAGATTTATTTGACAACCAACCTTATGCTATTTAGCTTTTCAAATGGTGAAATAACAAAATTGTGATTGATATCTATTTGTATATTTCTCTATTGCGTTACTAAAATCAAATGCATTGTTATTTATTATTTTGGTATTTAACTATGTATAACATGGAAAAGACAATACCTGCAAATGAGTGTAGGAATCTATAAGCCAAAAAGACAATACCTGCAAATGCAAATGAGTACATAAATCTTGAAATCTGCAAGACAAAAAACAAAGAATCAAAGATAAAACACAAACATGAGAGCATTAAAATATTGACTTGACACCCATAAGGTCTAAACAACAGCAAAAACTGTAGAACTAACAATTGGTACAAAAAGAATTATTAAATCAAACTGAATGGATAAACCTGTTATAAACAATTATTAAATCAAAATAGTTGATCACGGATCAAAGCAGCTTAATAAGTTAGTACAACTATATTTAAAACCATATGATCTCTTCAAGGTCATGTAAAATCAACAATAAAACTCAAACATGAAAGAATGAATATGCATAGTTATGAATCTGCATAAATAAACAGATTATAAACAATTATGAAAACAAAACAGAGATGTATACGTATGTAGCACTTGAGTTTATGAAATAATAGAAAATTTGTATGCAAATAATGTTCCTGTCAACCAACATGTTTATATATTCTAAAACTCAATTCACTTATTAAACTTGTGAAGGCATTCTTGTAAATTTTCAGCTTTGTTATTGACATTGAACCAATTATTTTAGGCCATGAAACTTCAGTCATTAACACGAAGTGTTTAACTTTAAAAAAAGCCAATGATAGAAATTCGATTTTTAATCGGAAAAAACATATTTTTCAATTAAGTCAATGGTGAAGTTTATGAACAGACTTACTTGTTTAATATCATCTATATAAAATAGAATTGATCATTTTTAGAATTAAGGTTTTGATCGATGCATACCTCCTCAAAGCTATTGGAACCACAATCAACAAAAATGTAACCTACAAAAAAGACAACAGAACAAATGAACATGCAACAACAAAATCTAAAAAAAAATGCATACAATCAAACCAAACAATAATAAAAAACAGGCGGAAAAAATAGCAAGTTAATAACAATTGTGACTGTACCTTCTAACCACATCATGCAACTCCTGATATTGGGGATCAGGTTTAACCTTACTTCGTATGTACCTGGAGAGGCGTTGGGTTGGATGATACACATAAAGCAAAAAGCAATTGAAAAATTAATTGCGTGGATGTGTAGAAGTTGTAATTGATGATTCAAAGAATCAATTAAGAAGAAAAAACATATTGCAGTGAAGAAAAGTATATGTTTTCCGTTATGCATTAAAAATACGAAATTAAGGACTTGTTCCTAACTCATGTATGATGCATAGGGTTCAATTGATACAGCCTTATATGCTATCTGAATATCAATTTTCGCTTCACACAAAGGATTACAGAGATTAATAGATATTTAGAAATGAAAAAACAATACATATGTAGAGATTAGAGGATATGAAGAAAGAAATCTGACCTGAAGTGCTTGAATTTGAGAAAGGAGATCAATATCAAAATCACAAAGATGTGCGAACGGGTGAAACGATGAACCGAACATTGTAGAAGAACAAACCTTAACTTCATCCGCTTTAGGGTTTTAAGGAGATAAATCAATTCAAAATAATAAAATAAAATTCGTCAGGATCTTCACATCTGCTTAAATAAAATGAGTTCAACATACATCTAAATTTTCAGGGGAGAAAATAAATAGGAATTACCATTTTCTCTTTTGATATCCTCCCTCCAGCGCTTTCGATTTCTAGCCCAATAGGCGATAGTCATGGACTGCAGTTATGGGATCGAACAAATCCAGATTTGAATCTCTCATGTTGGTAAAGATTTTACCATCCAGATTTAGATGCGAAGATGGATCGATGTCGTTGGATACTTGCAAGCTTTATTAGGCGATTCGATTCCTTAGACACCACCATGGGCTTCCCGTACCACCAATTGAATAGCGTGAAAAGTTTGGATCTTTGGTAGATTTGTATGCGAACAGATGAGAAATCGCTTGAGAAATCATTAGACTTCCATGGTGAGGGCTGCGAGATTAGGGATTGAGAAAGAAATCGCCAGAGAGATGGCTGCATAGTTGAGAGCGGATTTAGGAAAAATAAGACAATTTAGGGTTTCAATTAGAGGTCATACGATTCAAGGAAATTGATGGCGTACCTTAGATCGACGAAAGCAGCAGCGAAATCGGAGGCGATTTTTTTCCAGAGAGGATATTGAGAGGCGGTGAATTACGTGGTTGAGTAATATATGGACTTTCTTAGAATTAGGGTTTCTATGTAGCTATATTCGATCGGATCCTAACCCACATGGCTTATCATATAAGGATGGAAGTTTTTGAGCGGGAAAACAAAAAAAGGGATTGTTGTGGTGATGCCACGTGGCATCCCATCTTTTCATATATATATTATATAGATATTATATAGATATGAAAACATATGAAGATATTTTTAACTTAATATGTCGTTTTTTATCTTCTTTAAACCTTGATGTTTGAATACTTTGGTTGCTTTTAGTCATTTCTACTTGCATAGTAGAGACTTTTATTTGTATCTTTAACCTGATTATTAGACGGAGAATTACACGTAATCCAAACTCAAAACAAATTACCCGCACAAGCTAAGCCCCTAAACCTTTCTGAATAAAACTAAGCCGTGTGAAAACAACATTCATAGAACCAGGGGTTACAACATTGCTATGCATGAACCATTGGACTCTACTCAGAGTTTCAACGGCCTCAAGGGCGAGGAACTCAAATATGTCAAAAGCAAAAGGAACAATGAAACACATGTTAATTTTCAAGACACATTTTCTCGTGTTTTTTCACTTTCCACACAGTAGCTTTAGAGGATGTCTGGCTCACCTTGAACTCACCGGCTCCCAAAGCCCACAAGAGAGGAGACCCCAGTTAGATCCAAACAAGCATGTTTACCTGATTATTTGTTTTTCAAGTTTAATTAATGTGTCACTTCGCTTTCTTGTATGACTTAACGATTCATTTTTCATATTTTCCTTGTATTTGTATGTTTGGCTCATTTAAACGAGGTTTGTCTGCTTGTAGTCGACTGTCTTGCTAGAAACAACCTCTATATAAATATATCCCTCAAGACAAAAATAATAAGGTGAATTCGTTTCACCCTCCCGAGACCCTAACATAATTACACGCATCATATATTTATTTCGAAATTGTTTAACGTACACTTGGACCAGTTGTATAATTATAAGGATTTATTAGGAATACCTTTCTTGTGCATGATATGCAAAATTGAGTGATGCGCACACTCTTTAAAAAAGTAATTGTGGTTTGAAAGACTCGGTCACCATCATATTGATTCTCATATATATTATATATATTCTGAGACACAAAAGCTATTTAAATTAGGTATGAATACCATGACACCAAAGTGACCTAAAACGAGTTCATCCTAAAGTTAAAACACCATGGCTTAATAAAGCATGCAGACATGTGGTCCGGCAGGTGGAACTGCCCGGCCCTGCCCTTATTTTATGACCCAGGAAGATCGAGTGTAAAAAGAAAATCAAATGAATCAAAATTTAGCAAGGGCAGAATAATAGAATATATACAACTCTCCATTAACAAGACGTTAAATGCTTAAATATATTCTTTTATGAAACAGCAATATATTAATTAGTTAAAAAAACAAAGAGTTAAAAAAAATAAAGACTACCGTTCATAATAAAATGGAAAAGAATTAAATAAATATATTAATTAATTAGTATTTTGATAGTGTTGTTAAAATTTCAGTGTGTTTTGGTATTTCATAATTTATAATTATATAAGGGTAAAGTTCATGTAAGAACCATTATCTATTGTAAGAACTTAAGAACCAACTTAAATGAGGGATAATTAAGTAATTTTGTCTTTTTTTTTATTCCTCCACTACATTCTATTGTACAAACTTATAAGAACTAAGGGAAAATTATTTCAAATAAAGTTTTTTGGGTAATTTGATATTTTTTTAATTTAATTTTACATATATCCACCCGATTACTTAAAAAAAGTTTTCTTGTTTTTTTGTTTTTTTGTCTGTCCGACTATATTGCATATATGCCAACATTATATGTTTCATATGTCATAAGTGCAACATGGTATGTTTCATATGTTGTATATGCAACATACCATGTTGCATATATGCAACATTATATGTTTCATATATTGCATATGTGCAACATTATATGTTTTCATATGTTGCATATATGCAACATAATCGGACTTACAAAAAAAAATGATTTTTGTTTAGTTTTTTGTTTTTTAGGTCGTTAAGTTGCCATTATGTGTATAGACATGAAGAAAAAAAGAAGAAGAATCATAAAAATTATCTAAATAACCTTCATTCAATTGAAATTTAATGGTTCTTACATTAGTTTTTAAGTTCTTACAATAATATTGGTTTGTACTAGAACTTTACCCAATTATATAAAATGAATATAGAAACTTTTGTGTTTGTATTTTATAATTAGAGCTGATGAACTAGGTCCATTGTAATGGTTCCCCTTCAGGAGAATTCGTGTGTCTTTCGGTACGTATTTTATAATTAGGGTAATTGCAATACAATCGGGGAAGGTGGGTTCGGGGGAGTTCGGTGGGTTCGGTGGCTTCGGGAACACCATTGCTGGTGTCTCGGGGTCACCGATCGGGGATGCAAAGTGGGGTGCCGAGACCGATTTGCTGTGGACGGGAATATAGCCGTTGGTGGTGGACCCCCCCCCCCCCAAACGGCTATATCCCTTTATTTAAAAAAAAAATTCAAAATCCAACCATTTTCACCCTATAAATACCCACCCCTTCCAACCCTTTTCTCGCACTTTTTAACTACTCACTCTCTCATTTTTTAAACACTACCACCCTTCATTTTTAAAAATGTCTTTCACATCCGGTGAATCGCCCGACGAAGATGCCGCTTTTTTCGGAAAAATGATGTTCGAGATAGCTCGAGAAGAAGAAGAAGCCGAGAGTTCAAAGCCAATTCGAACACGCAAGACGATTAAAAGAGAACGTCAAGAGGCTCACGATCGGCTCTTTAACAACTATTTTGCGGAATGGGCTATATTCGAAGATAAGTTTAAACGTCGTTTCCGTATGAATAAGCGTCTTTTTCTACGTATTGTCAACGATTTGGAAACAAATTATAAATATTTTCAACTAAGATGGGATGCAAGGGGTAGGTTGGGGTTAAGCCCGTTGCAAAAATGTGTTGCCGCTATTAGACAACTTGCATACGGCATCACCTCCGATGCGTTTGACGAGTATTTGCACATCGGAGAAAGAACCGCACGAGATTGTCTTTATAAATTTTGCAAATATATTCGTGCGATGTATCATGAAAAGTACATGCGTCGACCATCGTGGAGTGATGTTACACACCTCTTTGAATTTCATGAAGCGAAACACGGTTTTCCCGGCATGCTCGGTAGTATCGATTGCATGCATTGGGAATGGACAGCTTGTCCTAACGCATGGCGTGGTCAATTCCACCGTGGTGACCATGCAAGGCCAACCATTATGCTCGAGGCCGTTGCATCTCAAGACTTGTGGTTTTGGCATGCTTATTTTGGGGTCGCCGGCTCCAACAACGATTTAAATGTTCTTCAACAATCAAACTTGTTGAATCGCCAAATTAATGGCGAGGACCCCGAGTGTTCATTTGAAGTCAATGGCACCGAATACGAACACGAATATTATCTTGCGGATGGCATATATCCAGATTATTCCGTGTTTGTAAAAACTCTAACGGCTCCAACAACAGAAAAACGTAGAAGATTTGCTAACGCACAAGAAGGGGCACGAAAAGATGTTGAAAGAGCGTTCGCATGTTTGAAGAAGAAATGGAAGATCATCGAAAGCCCGGCGAGGTCGAGACACAAAACTAAGATCACTAACATCATATATGCTTGTATGATCTTGCATAATATGATAAGGGAGGATGAAGGGAAGACCATTTGCCCGTACGAGCCGGATCATATTCAAGCATCAAACGACCCAATACCACAACATATTATCGACGCGAACTTTTTGAAGATTCGTAACCGGGATATGCATCATAGTTTACGATCCGATTTGATCGAGCACATCGATCGCGTTTGGGAAACCATTCCACCCCCCGAAGAAAATTCATCCGACGAAGACGAAGACGACGAAAATGATCTCGAAAATTTCTGAATTTTTTTTTTAATAAGTAATTTTAGGACTTTTTTTTTTGGATTGAATAAGTAATTTTAGGACTTTTTTTTATTTGTAATGTTAGGATTTAATTTTTATTTATAAAATGTATTTGTTTTTATTAGTATTTTATTTTAATTATTTTATTATAAAAAAGTGATTGGGCAAATGGGGAAGTGGGGAAACCATTACCCACAAAATGGGGAAAAATGGGAAGGGGTGGGGAATGATGAGGTGACACTAAAAATGGAGTGGGGAATTGGGGAAATGGGAAGGGTATTGCAATTAACCTTATATATTTTTACTCTAAAGTACTACAAATTTATTGTTACAAATTGAATTGAACAGCTTGTTAGAACGATTTAGCTACTCAATGCAACTCATCTTAGTCAGTTAGTTGTGCAATTCTGGTTTTTTTTTTTTTTTTAAGTTTTGTTCAGTAATAACACAAATTCCCATTTTTCATAATTAATATTTCTCAGTTATCTTAATATTTCTCAGTTATCTTAGCTTAATTAATATTTCTCAGTTATCTTAGCTTAATTTCAAATATTTTTTTACCTCATTACAAAACTTTTATCTATCAAGGAGATCATAACTTCTTAATAAATAATTACATATAAAATTATTTGTGTTTAAAGTTAGTGAAAAACTAAGGGTACAAACAAGCCGAGCCTACTTGTCGGACTCGAGATTGGATCGATAAAAAGCACGAAACGAGTTGAGCATTATCGAGCCTAAGCCGACCTCACGCCCTGAAATATGGCCCGTTTAATTAACGAGTTGGGTTTGAGCTTTACATTTTGAGCTCAAGTTGGCTCGCGGGCCTTAACGAGCATTTTTCTTATATATATTTTATTTTACTTATTAAATTTATTTTAGAAGAATAATATTATATATAAAATTATGGTAATATAATTAAATAATATTTATTATGTTATATATATATACTAGGTTTGTTACCCGTGGGGCACACGGGGCATATCTAGTGAAGTATTGATAGGTAAATATCGTTATAACGGTTGTAGTACACCTATTTTTCGAGTTTATGCTGTGACTATCATTTTTTATGGAATATTTATTCCCAACATGAAATGGATGCAGTTTAGATGTACATGCAAAATTATTGGTTTATTCTAGTGAAAATGTAAGAACTACAAATCCCTTAACACTTCCTTGTATACCACGTTAGATGTTGTATTTGTAATATTGTCTTCCTTGTTTAATATTAACAGCTTTAGTCTGTCTGTTTTTAACTTTTGATAACGCTACGTACAATTGATAATGTGAGAAAACCTTCTAAGCTTACGCCTTCTCGCTGCTTCACTGTAGTCCTCATTAATCAAAACTATAAAACAATTAGATTCACAAAATGAGTAGTTAGTCATGCAGTTTGGAATGAGACGAAGAAAGATTAATTTACAATAAGAAATCATTAAATAGTAGGTGGCACCAATACACCAAATACTAACAACACAAATTATCAATTTGTAACAAAGTTTTCAAAGACCCCTCCATAGACACCATAAAATGGTATATTGTTATACTATGATTTAAGCGTAATTCAAATAGATTATAAAAAGTAGCCATATAATTAAGAAATTGGCGGTAGTGGCATTTTGTTATTATTTCTCTCAAATACGGTAGTTATGGTAACCTATCAAAAGTGTTGTGATAATATTATTAATCATGAGATCTCATTCTATTTAGTTATTGGTTAGATAATTAGGCAACCAATGGACTACAACTTTTAGTTTTTTGAGACTCATACTCTATATATCACAATCTTACTTGTGGCATTTATACTGTAGGTATCTCCTATTGCTGTTAAAAAAACATAAATATATTTAGTGAGCATCACAAATGATTGGACTGGCTGTGTGTTAATTAATGCATTCATCTCAATTCCGATCCATAGGGTTTGAGAAGGTTGGGTAGCCAGCCCATCAAGAGTGTTAGCAATGTACCCTTCAACATCCATACTATTACAACTTTCAAGGCTTAAGTTTAATGATTGTGCATTTGTGACTTTTTTTTTGGTCAATTTCCAAACAAACAGGTACAAGGCACTTTTCAAATGCTATAAACACCCATGATATCAATACTTTAAAATATCTACTTTGTTCTATTTTTTAGAGTTGTACCTACCATTTTGCTTATTAACTGCAATTTTGGTTTTACATAATTTAGTTACTTAATTAGGTTGTGCACTAAAAAAGAATGGAAGGTGGTGTTTTGTTTTATTAGACATAAGCTAATCATAGTCCCTTTGTAATACCCTTACAGCATATGCGATACCTAGCACATGTTACTGTGCCACTTCCATTTTCATGAGTGCATCACAACCCCTCTGTAGTGCCCTTTCATATATGGACACCTAAAAGTGGTGTTTAAAACAAATGCTTATTGCTCTAATAATCACAAATGAAAGGATAATGTGACATATATTAAAAAAACTCAAACTATTTTTATTTACAAACTTGTGTTACCCTCTGTGAACGACTGCACTGTATCTCTTTAACAACAACGGAAACTGAATAAACATCTAGGCAATGGAAGTGGACCAAAGGTACCTCAACGTAAATCCCGTCCTATGCAGGCTACATGTTTTTGTGACTTAAAATTCAGACCTGGGGCTGGGCATCTTTAGAGTCATCAGGTTAATATCCTATTTTTACAGTTTTGTTTTCTTGGTTTAGACATGGCCTGTTGTTATTCTACCCACCTAGTTTGATAACTTGTTGGTGACCTATGATGTCTGCGAAGCATATATTGGTGACCAGAGACATGAGTTTACTCATTCTTAGGATGAACAAAATCAACCAGCATATCCCTTAATCATGTATCTTGTTAAGTCTACTAATCTGTTTATTATTTTTGTTGCTGAATTGAAATATAAATTTCATGGTCAAGATTCTCCCTGAAAAGGTCCTAAACTATAACACCCCCTTCAAAACAAAACTCACAGGTGAACAACAGTAACTGTACTGGGGTATGCCCAATACACATTTTTTAAAGTCAATCAAACTATTAACCAAAGTTTTAGCTAAAAAACCATATACCCCATCTAATATTTTCAGTTATGTTTTATCATGCAAACAATAAGTGGCAAATGCAATATAAAAAGATGAATGCAAACTATAGCAAGAAGAAATAAGCACGACAGTTGTTAATATGATTACAAAAGCAGTTCAAGTTGAAGAAAATATGAGGCCACATAATATTTTGTCTTTTCTTTCACATGTAAGTGTAGTCATTTGAGTGAGGAGGAGGACAAATACATCACAAGAAGGAAAATAGTAGAGTGTAAAATTTCTAAAGTGATGGCCATCCCAATTCTACTCATTGTTCCAAAAGTTAATTTGGTTAAAATAAACACCCAATATGTATGGAGTCTTTTTGTAAGTGTCCTATGTACATATAGGAGGATCGGTAACACCACAAATATACAAATAAGGATCGGTACCATTTGATGGTGCATATTGGTAATAACTTGTATGAGTTTCAAATAAAAAATAATGTAAGGGGACTTTGCATGATCAACGTGGCCCATTTGATAAATCTTTTAAAGTGTGTTTGGTGTTCTAATTGAAAAGTTGTTGTGAGTGACATTAACACCAATTTAGAAATCTATCATGCCATAGTGAAGTCATATTAACACCTGTCATGTTAACTTCAATGAAGTAATTATGTTACGAATAATGATGTTGTCTAAAGTTTCTACAATATCTCACTGTTGTAATGATAAAAAACTGAAACTTGGCTCTATAAAAACAGTATGAACTTAGCGGTTCACTTATCTTAACTGCTGATTGAAATCTAAACTATGAATCTATGATATATCAATTTCTTAAAGATAGTATGAACTTAGCAGTCCACACAATTTGAGAGGAATTGATTGTTATCATGAATTATATACACACTTGTATTCATGAGAGGACATCCATTTGGACCAATTAAGTTATCCAAAATGACTTCAATTTGGAACATATATGCTCAATCCAAAGGACTTGCACCAAAGAACAGTCATATAAAAATTAGAAGTATGTAATGAAATAACAAAGGTAGACATTTTTACGAACACCTGGTGTGCATATAAAGAATATACTAAAAATATACTTCCTCAACATTATAAACAAACAGATTATAAACCTAATGAAGAAAAAAATATAGCAATCAAATGTCAAGGAAGTCAACTCAAAAACTTAAACCTTTCAATATACATACGTAAAAAACACAATTGGCTAACTTAACTTTATAAAATGGCAGGTTATGTACAGGTACCTTACATTTTAAATAGGTAGATAGAAATGGCTGGAGCAGAACTTCACAACAATCAGAAAAAGAAGGACGATGTTCATGATTGAACTCACCTGAGGTAGGAGCACGCAAAGAACACATAGCGAAATCCGGGTGAATGTTGAAGAGTAACCGTGGTGGCCACGAATGAAGAGATTCAGAACATGAATGTAGGCTTTTTAACACTGTGATTTAGGATGTATGAGGCGATTGATTTCCCAAATTGAAGACTTCTCAAATTGAATACATCGCGACGATTGAAATCCGACAGGCTTCACTTTCAGTTTCATAAACATCAATGATGATGGATTAAGGTGTAATTTCTAGTGAAGAGTTAAATGCATCCCTTCAAATTCAGAAACGTAAAGGAGGGAGTGAGATGGAGGCATAGTTGGCCGTAAAGATAGAAGCGAGGGACGGAAAATTGGCGCCAGAATGAGGTTCTAAGTAGGGGTGTTCAAAAATATCCGAGTCCGAATCCGTATCCGAATTATCCGAAATTCCGTATCCGAATTATCCGAAAATTTCGGATATCCGGAATTTCGGATATCCGAAACTCGGATATCCGAAAATTCGGACTTGGACTTGGACAAAAATTTATAAAATTTTCGGAAGTTTCGGATACCCGGTATCCGAAAATTTTAATAAATTAAAATAAATTTATATTAAAAAAATAAGGAATTATTGAATACTTGGACTATGTTTATTTGTTTTATCGTTTTTTAGGTCGAACTTATGTATATTTGTATTTGAAGACTTGGACTATGTTTATTTGTTTTGTCGTTTTGTCGTTTTTTTTTTGTTAAATTGTGGTTTTTTAAAAAAAACTGGATTTTCGGATATCCGTTTTAACTATCCGAGTCCAGTCCGAAATTTCGGATATCCGAAATTTCGGATATCCGAAATTTCGGACTTGGACTTGGACAACAAAAACTAGTATCCGAAATTTTCGGATACCCGAAATTCGGATATCCGAAATTCCGGGTATCCGGTTTTGAACACCCCTAGTTCTAAGAGCGTTGGTGAATGACACGTGGCGGAGATTATCTTCGCTTATTAAAGTAGTAGATATATACATATAAACTTTAATTATAAATATATACAAGTTTTATTATAAAATATATAAATAAAATAATTTAATAATAAAAGAGCCGAGCTTGGGCTTAAATATTTTTTACGAGAGCGCCAAGGTGGATCTTCAAAAATAAAACTCTAATCGAGCCGAGTTTGAGCTTTCTTGCGTCTAAACAAGCCGCGCTCGAGCCTAGACAAGTTCGGACTCGGCTCGGCTCATTTACACCCTATAAAAACACGTTTTCACTTAATTTTTCCAGCAATAAAAAAAGAACTAGATTTTACACCCACGTGTTACCACTGAGATCTTGCGAGTACACAAAATAGTAACATTTTTATAACCAACGTAAAGAAAGTGGAAATACAAAATAATTACGCAATGACGTTAAACAAGAAATAAATTATCGTAAATATAACACAAATACAAAAGGTCTACGTAACGACTTTAAAATTAGAAACTGAATGCTTAAAATATTAAAAGTAGATCTAGAAGTTATGTTACAATAGTGTAGTCATCACACTACCAATTGATGTGCTAAACTCGTTGTGTTCAAGTAAAAACAAAAAACATAAAAAGAACCAAAAAAGAAGGAAACAAAATATAAACAATAATAAAAAAATAATTTGGATTTTGTTTAAATAGTAATTTTTTTAACGTCAATTTGGCTCAGCAGTGTATCGGGACTGGTTATCCTGGACCTATCCACTGTCCCGAGTCCGAACCTCATAGTGAGGGAACCCGGGAGCGCCCCCCATTTGCACCATCGGGCGGAAACCGGGCAAGCCCATAAACCCTCCCTTGTGACTTAGGATCAAGCAAGCCGAATCCTTCATTGCCCATCAATATCTCACAAAGTGGTGTAAGTGAGACTAGAACCTTGGTCCCTACAACCACAAGCTTAGAATGTAACTAGGGGTGTTATAATTTTCGAATAATCTTTGTGTTTTAATCACATGCTCTATATTTTTTTTCTAGAAGAAAATTGATCACAAACAATATTGGCGAAGCTTCACCGAAGAATTTGTGGGGACGAAAAGTCACGGATCCTAATCCCGGAAGGACGGTTCTCAATATATATAAATAAGTTTTAAAAAATCGTAAAAATTTGCACTTCGGCCTAAAAACCGCATAAATATGTTCTATTAAGTAAAGAGCACTAATACCTAAGTTCTAGTCTCACTCATACCACTTTGTGAGATATTGGTGGACAATGAAGGATTGAGCTTGATTGATCCTGAGTCACAAGAGAGGGTTTACGGGCTTGCTCGGTTCCCGCCCGATGGTGCAAATGGGGGGCGCTCCCGGGTTTCCTCGCTATGAGGTTCGGACTCGGAACAGTGGATAGGTCCAGAGTAACTAGTTCCGATACACCGTTGAGCCAAATTACCGTTAAAAAAAATACTTTCATGCAGAAAGGTGTGTGACTAGAAAGGGCCCCTACAAGTCTTTGTTATGTTAGCTACAACATGAAAACTGAAAACTATTGTTGCACTTTGTGTAAACAGTAGCAAATTAAGAAAAGCAACTCAATTGGCTGGCCCTTGGAAACTGGCATCAGAAACCAATACTATTTGATTAAACTATCAAAAAGCGGGGCTTTTTGGCTTTTGGTAATGGTAATGCTAATGCAAATGGGTGGCCGCATTTAATCATATTTAACTTTGAAGTAGTTTAATGCTATCCTACTCAAGTTGCAGATAAAGATTTTAGAATCAAATCTATTATATACTAAATAAAAATCATCAATAATCTTTAGCCCAATTAGCTAAGGGTACTTAAAGACATAATAAATGAAAGGTATTGGTTTCAAGTACTTTTATTTATAACAATAAATAAATAATTTTATAATGTTTATTCACCGGTGTTTTTTATGTTATAGCTTATTTCGTTTTTATTTTTCAATGTTTTTTATGTATTAGATAAATATATTGTTATTTTATCATTGTGTTTTATAGGGACGTGTTTTATATATTATAAGTACACAATAATGTTATTTCAACATTATGACTTTCAGAACTTATAATTTTAAAAAAACTTTTTTAAGGTCATTGTTTTATATGTACTTATGGAATGTTTTACATTTTAGATCTATTTTGCTATTGCTTTTTATCTATTTAATAAACTTGCTTTTAATATATTTTTTTGTTTTATATATTAAAAGTACACAAATACACAATGATATATATGTGAGGTTCTATCGAGAAGTCATAATTTTGGTAGAAATATGATAACTATTCCGAGTCATTCATTTTTATATTTACTCATGATGCATATACTCTTTGAAGAATATACAATAGCAATTGCTTAAATCCCAACCATGCAGCCAATGATGAATCATCGTCAATTAAGTTGGTTATATTGTTTCTTTTCTAAATTTTAATATTTTTCAATATTCTGTGATTTGACAAGATTCCTGTCTTCAATCATAAGGTGAATATCTATTTTATTGATATTTAGAAGCATTATACTTTTTAAAGGATATAGTTAATCCATCCAAATCAAATAAATATGCGATACTATAGGCTAACTCTCAAGAGTATTCATGAAATACAATATTAACAGACTCTTAAACATATTTATTTGATTTCGATGGATTAACTATATCCTTTATAAAGTATAATGCTTCTTAAATCTAACATGTTTTAAACATTCAATAAATAATGGTTTATTTTGTTCCAAATTTCATAGGATGTATTTTCATGTTTTTTTTTAATTTATTGTTACAAGCACCATGTTTTTGGGACATAACACACAATATTAACTACTTCTCCACTAAAAGGTTCTTGGAAGCTTGGTATCAGCAAATGTGGATGTTACAGCTTCAATCGCCGTTCTATATCTCATCTTGCCAAACCATTTTTTAGGAGTTTTAGGAGAATTAAAAAGCCTCTCAATACCTTTTTTTTATTCTTAGCCATCCGGTTTTTCCATCCGGCCTTAAGTGGAGACGGATTTTGTCCTGGGATTGAAGATTGGGGGTTTCGGTGACCCAAACACCCACGGGTGTATACATATTCTCTTTGCACTCCTGGATTGGGTGCCCATCAGCCATTATGAATTTTAGAAATTTTTTCAGATTTTTTTGAAAATTATTTATATTTTATTTGAATTATTAAATGTTATAATAAAACAAAAAATTTTGAATCTTAAAAAATGTTACCGTTAAAGAAAAAAAGAAAAAGGAAAAATAAATATCCGGTCCCACACAATCGCGAACGTGGTGGTACGTATATACGTACGTATGAGTCCACGTACGTACGCCACATCGCATACGTACGACTTACGTACGTACGTGGACGTCAATGTTTTAAAAACCGGTTTTTTAGTTGAACCGGAAAACTTTCCGGGGCCGGTTCGACCGGTCGGACCGGTTGGACCGGCCGGTTGAACCGGTTAGAGGATTTATATATATATTTTTATAAAAATGTTAATAAATTTTTACACCACAACGAAAATAGTTAAAATACAATGATAATCCACTAAAAAAATATACCAAATAGGTATATTTTAAGAAAATATAAGTTTTAGACTTTGAAAAATAATAATAAATAACAATAAATTTATAAAAAATAATTTTTTTTAAAATATCAGAAAACCGGTTGAACCGGAAAAAAACCGAAAAAACCGGAAAACCGCCAGGTTCAAAACGGTCCGGTTATGTCCAAAAAACCGGGGATTAAAAAACCGGTATGATGACCGGTTGGCGTTTGAACCGGTTGAACCGGTTTTTAAAACATTAGTGGACGTACGTACGTACGTTTTGTTTCTCCGATGTGGGCAGTCTTAGTTTTCTATGTAGTAATATTTTGGAAATAAAGTTAACGGTTGACTTAGAAACTGAAACGATGTTGGATGTCAAACCTTATGATTTTCTGTGGTTGCCATTAACTAAGTATGAAGTTATTTAATTTGAAATAAAGTGTATCTAGAAATCACTCATCAGCGACCCCTCATCATCAAGTATCAGAAGGGCCATTTCTAGCGCTCCCTCGAGCTCCAACTCAGTCGTGACAAATCACATCAACGACCCATCCCCTGTGTCAACCCGTTTGGACACTCCACCGGATATAATAATACACTAAGGACCACCGACACTCTCCAAACAATCACCAGGAGAGAATTATTCAGCTCTAGTCTTCGAAATCGAACGGTTCTTCCTAACTGTTACTGAATCCCATGAATAGTTTAGACTTACGAACTCGTTCAGCTAACATCCTTGCTCCAAACTTCACATTAGTAAAATGAAATCTCTTAGCACCAGATTTAGGGAACCCGATTTTGTTGTGCTTAATTGGGATGGTCTTACATCCCTTACCAGGTACCTCAACCATATATAACGACCCATGCTTCATACCACGAGCAATTACTAAATTATAATTGACCACCCTCCATTTACCACCACCAAATCTTCCTTCTAATCCATGTTCATCCAGCTGACCAACATAAATCACTTTCTTTTAAACCCCGGAATAACCTTGCATTCTTTAAATTCAATGTAGTTCCCAATGAAGTGTGTTGGATCCCGTGAGGGGCTTTTTAACAATAATGACATAATTTGATTTAAAACAATAATATGTATGTTACGGAAAGTAAATGTAATTGGAAGACTACAATTCATAAAAAAAAGTTTTTTCTATATATCTCAAATGTAAATAATGGTTTACACGAGTTTACGCTCTAGCAATGAATCAACAGAAAGAACTTGTCTACAAGAGTATGTTATATGTGTTGGATCAGGCCCCTCACAATACTCTAAACAACTCTCACGTACACTTGCGAAGATGAAGAAATATGAAAGCTCACAAAAGTTAGGAGAAATATGAAAAAAATATCAAAACTACTCTCACTAATTCATTAACTAGAAAGCCTTTAAATAGTCATACAATCAAGAAACGTGGGACACTTTTAACCAATGAAATACTAAATATACCCAAAAGAATCGGTACACAATTTAACCACTTTTAATCCAACGTGCAGTTAGCTTGCACCCATCCAAAACCAACGTATGCTTCTCCCAGAGAACCCGGTCAACTTATGACCACTTCTCTTTATTTAACCACCAATTCATTTATTTATACCATGCATAATTGCACTAAAATACTACTTAATAAATATTTAATAAAAACCGACCCGTGAACCGACCCGTCAAGATTAAACCCAACAATATGTGCTTTGAGAAGTTTGTGAATTGTGATTGAATGTCTTGCTTTTGTGGGTGAAGTACGCTTGCTATTTATAGCAAGATATAAAGGAATAATGTGGTTGAGACGGTTGAGTTTAGAGTGCGTCAGAGTATATAGAGATAAATTAAGGATATTCAATTTGTTTCTTTTCAACTGTTTTCAACTACCTTTGCATTTATTGTCAAGTGAATATTCTGCTTTACTTGTTCTTCGCTCATAGCATCTTTATACTTCTCGTAATCTTTATCTTCTGATATTCTTGAAATCCTTCAAGACTATTCGTTGAAGACTATGAATGATTCCCATTAAAAGCCTTTCACAGAAACGGGGATTTCTGTGAAAAATGAATTTCACATATCTACTTCGGAATTTTCGAAGTATATCTGTGAAAATACAGAATTGTAGATTTCTACAGATCCTGCTCTCCTTTCTCTTTTGAGGATGTTTTATATCTTTTCTTCTAATACTTAACTATTTCTATTACATATGGAACTGTTCTAACAAAGCGACCAAATCAATATCCCCCATGCCCGTTACCTTAAGCATCTTGTCATTTTCTTGACGTACCTTTCCAAATCACCTTCTTTTATATTCCCCCATCGTTTCCTGTTGTCCCTGGCGTGAAACGAAGCCCCTAAATCCATGACCCAAGAGCCCACACAGTTTTCCACATTTAGTATTAACGCTCATCCTCAAAGACATCCTCAGAAAGTGTATTAAGATCTTTCTTCTTTGGACGTTGACTCTTCACATGCCCCACCTCATTACAGCTCCAGCACCTCACATTCTTCCGAGTTCTAGACGAACTCCTTCTTCGACTCCCACTGTTCCTATTGCTTCCCTGGCCTCTACTAACATTCATTAACCCACTACTTAATGATTCACCCGAATTCCTTCTTCTAACATCCTCTCCCAGAATGAGGTCTCGAATACCTTCAAATGTGAAACCAGTTGTCCCTGCAAAAGTTATAATTGTAGTTATAGTTCCAAACCAACAGTTAGGCAGGGATGATATAAAAGTAGAGCCTGAACATATAAAAGTAGAGCCTGAACATCATCCTCAACAACAGTTAAAATACATTATACTATACATATAATGAAAAACCAAAGGGTTCTACAGTGTTAACCTACTAAGTTTTTTTTTTCCTTTTCTGAAATTTTCTTTTCTGTTTAATATGTTCTGCTTCACACAATAGACACAAATATGATTTGGCTCAATGGTAAGCTGTATATCTACGTATCGCCGGTTCAATCCTGGCTTGTGCAAAAGTTAAGCATTTTTTGTTTTTGATATTTCCATTTTCATTATTTGCATTTTTTACTTATAGTTATTTTGCATTAATTTTTGAGAAAAAAAGTCATTTCATTTTAATATCTGCATAATCAGGACCCCTTTTTAACCGATTTTGGTTGTATTTGGCGCACTAGCTGAAAAGCTAGTTGCTAACTGATAAGCTAGCTGCTAGCTGATAACCTAGCTGATAAGCTAGCTGCTAGCTGATAAGTTAGCTTCTAGCTGATAAATTATAAGCTAACTGATAAAAAATAACGTTTGATAAAAAAATAACGTTTGATAAAAACTAGCTGATAAATAGCTGAAAAATATTAAATGACATAAAAGTACATGTCATAAATGTAAAGAAAGGTATTTATTTATAAGTTAGGGAAGGGTAAAACTGAAAATATTATAAAAGTTAGTTGAAACTCTACTTCAACTAGCTTTTCAAAAGCTAGCTTATAAGCTAGTTTTTTTACGTTACCAAACGTGACTTTTTAAAAAAAACTAGCTTAAAAAAAAACTCCGTTTGGTACACGTCAAAAATCTTGCTTATAGCGCACCAAACACAGCTTTTATCATTTCATCGGCTAAAAAAGTTTAATTTGGATTCAAGAAACGTCAATGTCAAAATTTTAAAGATATCTAACTAAAATAGGATTAATTACACTTAGAGTTTGATCGAAAATATCATGTTTAAATACTAGCTTTTTTAATTAATAAATGTTAGGCTGACATTTCAAGTTTTATCGTCAATTTTAACCCGTAAGATACGACCTTATACGGTTTCCGACGCAAAGCGCGTCCAGGCATAAAAACTAGTTTTGTTTAGTTTTGAAACACAATGACCATATTATCCTTCCAGACCTCTATTTATTAATTAAGCGTTTTTAATTAATAAATGTTAGGCTGACATTTCAAGTTTTATCGTCAATTTTAACCCGTAAGATACGACTTTATACGGTTTCCGACGCAAAGCGCGTCCAGGCACAAAAACTAGTTTTGTTTAGGTTTGAAACACAATGACCATATTATCCTTCCAGACCTCTATATATTAATTAATTTTAATAGTGAAATTGTGATGTGTAGTCAATCAAAGTCCCACCTTAAGTGATCTAGCGGTCCAAATTGGTTCTAACGGCTTGTTGGTTATATAAGGTGTGTTTTTCTTTTTAATGGCGTTCGGAACTACCCTCTAAATCTCCAATACCCGAGTGAATCTTCCTGAGATAGGATTGCAACTGTCCATACTAGATTTGACACTACGAGCTTGACTCACCGAAAAATATCATCAATAAAGAAATTCACCACATGAGAAAAACTCCTTTGAATCACGTTTGAACTTGAGACCTTAAGGTCCACAAGCAAGCAGTAACCAAAATTCCCATATATACCATTGGCCAAATGCCCTTTGGTATAATTTAAGGTTAATTTGTACATAATGGATTGAAATCGATCTATACATTAATTAGTAATAAATATGGAGAGTACTTCGTCAATAGATCTAGCCTCAAATAATTTTATAAAAGCAGCATGTTAGATTGTTAGTGCTTACAATATTTTCAATTAATTAAACAAACCTTTTACATACAATACAATGGATTCCTTCTTTTTGAACAGTTTAGTGAACTGTAAAAGGCCAGAGTCACATAAGTATATATTCTTTTCTTTGTTTTAGTTTTGTTTATTAGGCTGCGTTAAAATTAACATGGCAAAAGAATCAAATTTTAGAAGTCAAGAGAGTGGTATATAAGTGGTTGCCTCAACACAATACGGATTAATGTGTCTTAAACTCAGTTAGAACACACCAAGAAATTAGTGCAACAACCTCGAAGCTAGTTCAAACTAGTGGGAGGTTGTCTGCAGAAACTTTGCAGACTTGAAGGCATTCTACTTCTTTTATATAAAAAAAACAGAATTTATTAGTTACAAGATCTCCCCAGAAGCAAAACCCGAGGATCAATCGATATGGCAAGAGGAAAGGTACAGATGAGGAGGATCGAGAACCAGGTGCACCGACAGGTGACCTTCTGCAAGCGCCGCTCTGGGCTTCTCAAGAAGGCCAGGGAGCTTTCTGTGCTGTGTGATGCTGAAATCGGCCTTGTCATTTTCTCACCACATGGCAAGCTCTACGAGCTTGCCACTAACGGGTATGCACACTATATATATATATGTATACCTCATTTAATCTGTTCTTATCAAAATAGTTAAGCTAGAAAAAGTGTTGTTCATATACATATAGATATAAGTTTTGGTTAATTGTGGCAAGAACTAATACTAGTGATGGTAGGGAGGTTAGATGCATAGATGGAGAACCAATTAGAGCCAATCAAAGGAGGCAGCACAATGTTATTCCATGCATGCAATTATTAAAAACTGATGAAAATGGAAGTTAACTATTGGTATATATGGTATGGGCACATGGCACCCTTGTTTGCTTATTGCTAGATCTTACTCATCACTTTATTCTTTTGTTGGTTAAATAAATTGTTTCAAAAGTGTTGGAGTCTATTCGTGCACTCAACTTTTTGTAACTTTTTGTGTTTTTTGTCTTGATCTCAATCAATTTTTTTTTGCAAGAAATGGACCTAGTTAGCTACTTTTCTCATCTGGTAAAACATACACACACACACAAATATATATAATATATATATATATATATATATATTAATTGAAAGAACACACACAAATGTATTAACATACTTTTTGCATTTGTGAATAAAGAAGCATGGAGGGACTCATAGAAAAGTACATGAAATCTAAACGTTGCAATGTGGTGGAACAAGCTGAGGAAAAGCAGATTCTGGTCTGTATCTCTCTTTATATATCTTCACTATATATCATCTTTTGAGAACCAGATGCTTTAGGAGAATATCTGAATTGAAAAACATGTCTAATCAAGAAAACCTAATTTTAATTTGTTTTCAACTTTAAGGAGCATTATGATTTATGGATTCGTTTTTTCAATGCCGCGAGTACTTACACGTAGGAAGCACTAGCTATTAACTGTGCATTCAACGACAAGACCAATTATAACTTGTTCTCCGTTCAAAACTCGACACCTAAAACTATTTTATACTCTAATATGGTTTTGAAATGTATATAAAAAAAATACTATATATGACTTGAGGAAGATTCATCTTTGGAGTAGGGGTGGGAAGCCCTAGCCGGATTGCAATATATTATCGTTCTTTTCTTGAAGTTTGAAGTTAACTTTTATCATTTTATTGAGTTTAACAATGGGTGACTTTTTCTATCTTTAATTTATTTGTTTAAACATTTGTTTTCTACTTTTCCTTGGTTTAACTTGATTTTTATTTTATTTCTTGGTTACTTAGTGTTGTGTTAACATGATCATTAAATTAATCCAATTGAGTGCTACAATCCACGTGATATGTTTTTTTTTCCGATTAAAGTTGATAGTTTTTGACTTTCAGGAGTCCAAAATGGAGGTCAACATGCTGAAAAATGAGATTGACGTACTTCAGAAAGGCCTTAGGTATCATCCAATTAAAATGATCCCATATTTATATAGTTTATTTTTCTAATCTGTTTTTGTTGATTTTCAGTTTTCACATCTCCTATGCTTCCTTCTTCGCAAAAATATATATAAAAATTCACACATCTTTGTCTCTAATTATATTGTCATTTTCCAAACAAAACAAAAAAAAACATATGTACATCTTTTCACGTACTGCTAGAAGAAAAACATTTTCATGCACACTTTATAGTTGGAAATGCCTAGGATTGCGGCCGGATAACCTCGTAGGAAATTATATTTTTTAATATAATTATTCACAACTTTATTTCAATAAATATCTAATTACTTGAGTCACAATTCCAACAAAAATATAACTATTTTCTTTATAAGTTTTTTAAATTTACGACAACATTTAGTACTTATTTTCTGTTGAATTTTTATTTTTCCTCTATGATTAGTTATTTTATAATTTGTGACAAAATTTATGAAGATACTTAATTTCTAAATTACTAGGGTTCTTTTTTCTTCAGAAAATTGTCCCAAGTTTTTCGATATGTACAACAAAAAAGTTGAATGGGAGATTTTTAATGGATTTTTTTTCTAGTAGTGATTCTTTATTGGAACTATGTTAATTTGATGCAATAAAAATTGATCGCTAGTATGTTGGTTTGCTAGGTATATGTTTCAAGGAGGTGCAGGAAAAATGACTTTGGATGAACTGCGCATTCTTGAGAATAACCTCGAAGTCTGGATGTATCACATACGCTCCGCAAAAGTAAGGATCGATCCTGCGTTTAAGCGTTTGGTTTGCTATGTTTGTGCCATAAATGTCAAATATGTAAATCTTAACCTTAACTAGATGAGTGGCCTTCCATAACTAGTTTTCTATTTCCAAAATTATTACACAACAAAGTCAAGTGTATAAGAAAACATGCTTAGGTAGTTGCAAATGGCTTCTATTTTTTACATTGTGTTCTATACAATATATACAACTGTTTTTTTATCTGTGTTATCACCGCGTGGGTCTAGTTATATAAATTAATAACGTCCCACTGAATGTGTTTGTATACAGATGGACATTATGTCTCAAGAAATACAATTGCTGAAAAATAAGGTAAGAGACTCTGGCAACTTTTGTCTAAAATAAATGTACGTAATTGGTAGAACGTGTTAAACCTCTCAAACCAAATGGTCTTTGATATGACACTTGAATAAGTTCTTCAAATAGGACATCTTTGCCATGTGGGACTCTACCAATGTTTTTAGCGTAGCGTTAATTATATTTACTTAGCTAGATAGAAAGAAATTAGATAAATTATTCCAAATATCGTGTGATCTGTTTTATCAATAATTTGGTTTACCGTATTGCAGGAAGGGATACTAACAGCAGCAAATAAGTGCCTCCAAGAACAGGTAATATTTCGAATAGTACTACAACTGAGATAAAAGTTTAGCCAAATATAATTTGGAATTCTGATATCGAACTTGTAACATCTTATTATTAAAACGTTTAGTTTCACCAACATGTACAGATGGAGATGCAATATATTGCTGCGGAAACTGACCCAGATATGACTAACAACATACCATACCCGCTAACAGTTCAAAGTGAGATATATCAGTACTAATAAAAGACCTTGCCCAGAAGTTGTGACAACGTACGAGTCACTTGTGAAATTTGCCTCTAGAAGTATGACTAGCCATGCAACATATATATATAAATGTTGCTCAATAAAGAAATTGTTGGGTTTCTGAAATGTAAAACTATGGTTGATTTTTTTAGCTTCCAGACTGTATGTTTGATATGTATGATATGTGTTATGAATGTGTGCACGGATTTCTCTGTTACCGGTGTCTTTTAATAAGTATAGGTTTGTAATCAGCTTCGTTTATTCCTCAAATGACATTCATCGTATTTTTTTTCATCACCAAATATATATAACTAATCACCTTGCTGAGTGACTCCGATTTACCTCTCACATTTTGTTTTATATGTAGTGATTATTTTTGGGTTTAAACATCATTTCTTCAAAGAGTAGTACTTCAGTCAATTTCCTTGATGTTTTCAACCATTTCATCACCATTTATACTGAATAAACACTAGTACAAACATAACCAAATGCTGCGATTGGGGCTTATCAAATGCTGCGGTCCCCACTAAAACCGCAGCTTTTGATGAACAGTAAAAAAAACTCTGATCCATCGATACTATTTGATTTTACAAAAATAATAATTACGAGAAAAAGACCCGCGCGTTGCTGCGGGTTGACTTTTTTTGTCACCATAGATATATATAGTACCAAAATTACCGTAGTTATAGATATTACATTACAAAAGACCAAACAAAGTTAAGTTGTCTTCAAAACACCAAACAAAGTTATGTTGTCTTTAAAACACCAAACAAAGTTAACTGACTATTTATTACATTACAAAGGCAGCCCAAAGAGCAAAAAAGATTAATTACCTCAAACAAACAACATAACTGACTATTTATTACATTACAAAGGCAGCCCAAAGAGCAAAAAAGATTAATTACCTCAAACAAACAACAGCTACACAAATGAACATGCGGGAAGAAGAAGCAGCAAGAGATAAAAACTATGAGTCAACAACGGTAAATAATAAAATAGTCGAAATGTATAGAATAAGAAGTCTCGTACATAGTTTGTACCTTCAGAAACCTCTTCCAGTTATAAACAAAAGTTGGATTCAATCATCATGTTCATGGAGCATTTATTTTGAAAAAAAATATAGAACACTTACATTTGCTTTGGCTTCGGTGGAAGCTCCATGAGAGAGAAGAAGCCCTGCAGCTTCGTTACAACCGTTTTTAGCAGCCATATGCGGTGGAGTTTCTCCATACTTCAAAATCGAAGGCGAAAGAAAATCAATCAATCATACAACAAACACACACACCTGGCGGTGCCTATAGAGACACATTCATACTCTGATCTGGCTAAACAATATTACCCCCTTTTCAGCCTCCTCATTTTCTCACTTCCTCACCCTTCTCTCTCCCGTTATTCATACGGTAATTGAAGTTGAAGATTTTCCATTTCCTGACAAACTCCAGCATACTGTTTGGGACTTTCTTGGCATCATTCAAACCTTCTACTACGACCATTCTTTCACAATCGATGGCCAACAGTTCCTTCATTGTCTCATCAAAGAATACAACCGTGAAAATTGGTGTTCCATCAAAGAGAAGTGCATTGACATAGTATCTGTTGGTTATACATCAGAATGAAATTGCACACCTAAATTCTTGTATGAAAATCGTCCAAGTGTTCTTTCATCAAATTTGTTAAGTAAAGAAGGAAGGCTTACATGTATTTTGGTTTGTGGGTTGGGCCATGATGCTTGCAAGCTCGATCCCCGTCTTTTGGGTGTAGCCTACCTTTACACTGTGGGCACCTGCTGTTGTACCACGTGCGGTAACCTTGAATCTTCTTAATTCTTGGAATACACAAAAACTTGTGCTTCTATTGTAAACAGATATGATAACATTAGTCTTTTGTATGTATAAATACCAACACACATACACATAGATATAGAAACTCATTAGGCTGAACGAAAACATTATCTGACGAACCCTTGTGTAGTAAGCAACATACCAGAAAAGAAAATCCTCATATATCACCATGAAACCTCCTGATAACGCACAAACACAAAACTCTATCCATTAAAAGAGGAAAAAAATAAACAGACCTAAAATCAGAAAGGATTGACCACAAAATGTACAATACCAGAATATAAAAGTTGTATTCTATGGTTCCAAGTCAATCGGAGAATGTACTATCCAAATCCAAATGAAAATCCAAACAGAAATCCCAATAGCTAAGTTCAATAGAAATGAAATTGCTTTAAGTGAGTAGATTGTCATAAAGAACAATCCAAAGGCCATTGCACATGAACGCAATTTGCTCTTATTTAAATTTGATCCAAATCTTTCCGGCACTATCACCACACCACGAAGAGATAAGTTGATTAACGAAAGAATAGATAAACAGTAGAACACACGGTGCTGCACGTTCCTTCAGCTTGAACCTACTGATAATTACACATTTTCCATCAATTTGTTAATTTTATACTTATTTTGATTAAACTAACATCAGTAAGTTTGCAACGGGAATGCCAATTTTGTCCAATATAGATCTATGTCCAGTGGTGAAGAGCGGACACCGAGATTATGTTATATTTTGTCCAATATAGATCTATGTCCAGTGGTGAAGAGCGGACACCGAGATTATGTTATACACCTACAACACTGAGCTGGTATATATAGGAAGACGACTAATTTAGAAACAGAGAAAACTAACCTTCAAAAGCAAAGCTCTGTAATACAGGGAGATATATTGCTGAAATCTGCAAATATAACAGTAATAGGAATGATTAACAACATATAACCAAGCACTCAATAACACACATGAGTAAGCTTTACAAATAAATATCTTTACAACTATTTAGAATAATTACAGGCAACACATATATATATTTGTAATCATCATTCAAGACACAGGCTGCAAATCTAGGATTGAAAATTTGAGTCTTACAACCATTTAAAATAATTACAGGATACATATATGTAATCACCATTTAGGACACCACTTGACACACTGAACATAACTAATAGATATCATAAACGCTAACAGTTAGTGAACCCATAACTGTAATAGACAGTTACAACAAATAAACTTCCATTGTTTTTTTTTTTTTTTGAAGGCGATAAACGAAATGGATTTTCATTATGAGCTATGAATACAACCAAAAGAGATGACCCAAAAAAGGTACTGGTTAGGACGATAAGTCGATAAAATTTGGAAGGAAAAAAACAAAAATTTATAGCATCTTACATGCCCAAAGAAAAAAAATTGTTTCAAAGCTTTTAATTGTTATAAAATTATGGAAGCTAGTATCTTGTGATTTAATCGTTTACCTATAACATGTGACAAAATATAAATAAAAAGATATGCATATTCCTACGAAGTAAGTGAAAAACAATTTGAATGACCAAGATTTATTGAGCCATGTGAATTTTTCATTCTTAATCCTTTCCCATGAACTACTCTTTTAAACTGTTTATCCTATATTATGATATATAAGACATAACGACATATATTGAATATAACTAAAGAGACACAGACAATAATAATGCAAACTATTATTTTAAATTGTTTTATATGTCTATCCTATATTAAGATATAAGGCATACTGATATAAGTAAAATACTGAATCAATAACTAAAGAGATACCGACAATAATAATGCAAGATAAGACTCACTTGAGTATAAACACATTTTGAAATCAAAATCTATAATAAGCTAAGCTATCTTTTATATATGATACATGCCTATTGTACTACAATCTGGGAGTAATAAATAGTAACAAAAAGGACAACACGAATGAAAAAGAAGAAATCATACCTGACTTAGCAAAGAAAGTGAAGAATAAGAAAGAAAAACCTACGATTGCAAGCAGCTAAAAAAACGACTATGAAAGGCTAAAAGGGTTATATACTGAAACATACCTGACATCCATAAGCAAGTAAAAGAGCCTGCGCTTATCTTTCGGATTCTATTGGATTATGTACTTCCTTATGACACTAACATTCAACGGCACAGGTTTCTTGTAAGGAATCACTTCAAGTATAGTTTGAGTAGACATTTTCTGATCCTCAACAATAGAACACACAGACTCATTATTTAATAATAAAAAGAGTTAAAAATAAAATATGTTGTTGAATAACACTGATTACAAACACAAAAATAACTGCTAACTTTGAAGAGGTAAACATAAGTGACACATGATGACATGATGCATATATAGATTTAAGAAGAAAACAGAAGTGAGCATGAAGTTGCTAGTAAAAAAAATGTTATTCAAATTTAAGAAGCATGAGGATGGTTAGTACTAAAAACTCTTTAAGAAGAAAAGATAAGTGATAATGATGCTGGTAGTAGAAAGCTCTTAAAACAGAGCTCACACATGCGCTTGTAAATGAATGGACTATTTTAATTATATTCCAAATTAAGGAACATGATGCTCGTACTAAAAATTGTTGCTTCAGTTAACAATTTCAGAGGACATGAATTCTTACAACTGTAAAACCATAAAAAATGTAATACTCGAGTATTTATTCTTTATGACTCTTTACATTATCAACAATAAAAAAGTAAACTGTATGTACAACTTCATTCTCTAAAAATGTATATATCATATTATTAACACTTAAGACAAATCTAATACTAAAATTTTTGGTATTTGAAAGAAACAATCACCAAAAGAAGGCACATAAATTTAAAAAAAATGTACCTCAAACTGAATAGGAAGATCCAATAACCTGCATAACAAATATGAAAATGAATTTAAAATGGTGCATGTAAGAGAATAACCCTTTGAAGAAGAAAGCAGAAGTCACACATAATAGTCGTAAATCGGTAAATGACCAAGAGACAACAATTATCAGCAGAAGCTCTGTGTGATACGAATGGATTTGCATCCTCAATTGATCAATTTACCTCTGGAATTAAAACCCCTAAAAAAATATATCAAGTAGGTAAAAGAGAAACCCTAAAATTGAAAAGCAGGGAGTAGACAATTCTGAGAAAATCTTATCTTGATTGAAC